>JAQSUU010000460.1:2400000-3600000 GCA_038087645.1 Saccharum hybrid cultivar R570 | reverse complement strand
GGGCGAGCAAGCTCATAAACTTGATTGGTGCATTTGGATGTGCATTTCATATGTTTGCTTACATGACACAAGTTTTAAATTAAAATTCCATGCTTGTGTGGTGTATGCTAGTTGTAGGTTTGATTGATGAAATGAAAAACTAGCATGCATAGATTGAGTAACTAGACTTGTGTTTATATTGTGTAAACTAGACCCTTGCTTCTAATGTTGATCTCATGGGGTATTCTAGTTTTTGAGTATGTCTAGTTACTAATGGTGATAAGGATGGTATATTTGCTGCACTCTGATTGGTATCACGCTTCAAAGGTACATCTCTTATACCTTAGCATCATTTGGTAGACATTACTCTCCCACAACTTAAATCCATGCATATGTGAAAGTTTCAATCCAAACTTTTAGCACATATAAAGGGGGAGCTAATGCTACCATTTGGGGTTCATGAAACTTGTCCATATCTTTTTACACATGGTAAATATGCCTGGCAAGTAACATAGATTCAAATGAATTTCAATTCATATCTTTGTGAAAGGGTTGTCATCAATTACCAAAAAGGGGAAGATTGAAAGCTCTAGTTTGGTTTTGGTGAATTGATGAAACTCTAAGTGCTAACCTAGTTTATCTAAGTGATCATGAGATTGGTAGCACATTCTAAGTGGTGGAGCAATAGAGAGGATCATGTGATGGTGTGGTGACCATGGTGATCAAGTGCTCGACTTGGAAAAGAAGAAAGAGAAAAACAAAAGGCTCAAGGCAAAGGTATAAGTGGTAGGAGCCATTTTGTTTTGGTGGTCAAGACACTTAGTGGGTGTGATCACATTTAGGATAGATAGTCATACTATTAAGAGGGTTGAAACTCATATCGAAATGTGGTTATCAAAGTGCCACAAGATGCTCTAACTCATTGCATATGCATTTAGATTCTAGTGAGTGCTAACACCCTTGAAAATGTTTATGACAATATGCTAACACACATTCACAAGGTGATACACTTGGTGGTTGGTACATTTGAGCAAGGGTGGAGAAGTTGACGATGTTGGAGAAGTGTTTTCACTGAAAAACACCAACCAAACGCAGTGTTCGTAGTGACTAGACTCGGGGTTTAGTGTGTCTGGTCAATTGAGTAGAGAGGGTGTGGTCTTGACCGACTGACCGGACATAGGGTCACTTGGTGACCTAACACGCAGTGGCCACATTCGGTCGCCTGTGACGTATGATGACGTCGGTCGCATGGCTTGGCAAGCAGAGGAGAAGAAGGACTAGACTCTGGCCTGAGTCCGGTCACACCCCAGTTGACACATTTGGTTGCATAAATGTCGCTCGGTGAGCTTACTGGAAACGATCTAACTCCGTGTTTTCATGAGTCGGGTCAAGGCAGCGATGCATCCGGTCGTCTTCAGGTAGTGTGCGAGCGAGTGAGGATCTGACGCGGGCTAGGTGCGTCCGGTCTGCTTGCCTGTGCCTCAGGTTGTGACTTAGCCATTGTGTTGAGGTACTCGACTGTTGAGATCGAACGAATGACATCAAATGTGGAAGACATGTGGCTCTCATCAAGCAACCAGATGCTGGAGGTGTGCGTCCGGTCACCTCTGATCGGAGCGTCCAGTTGCCCTATATTTAGTGTAGTGAGGAGCTCAACGGCTATATTTTGTGGGGGCTCCTATTTAAGCCCCATGACCGACTCAAGCTCACTCTCTTAGCCATTTACATTGACATAGCAACCTTGTGAGCTTTGCCAAAGCCCTCCCACTCATCTCCATCATTGATTCATCAGCTTTGTGAGATTAGGAGAGAATCCAAGTGCATTGCTTGAGTAATTGATCTAGAGGCTCTTGGTGTTCATGATTCGCTGTGGGATTCACTTGTTTCTCTTGGTGGTTGCTACCACCTAGATGGCTTAGAGCAGCGAGGATCGTCAAGCGGAGGTTGGTGATTGTCTTTGGCTCTGATCGTGGCGATTGTGAGGGGTTCTTGACCTTTCCTCGGTGGAGAACCAAAAGGTACTCTAATGGATTGTTCATGGCTTGTGTGATCCTCATCTTGTGTTGGTTGTGCGGCACCCGATTGCGGGTTTAGCGTGTGATGCCAATTAGCGCATGAACCTTTAAGTGAGTGAATCGCCACAACGAGGACTAACTTACTGGTAAGCAAGTGGACCTTGGTAAAAAATCATATGTCATCATTGTCCGAGGATTTCTTGGTATTCATTGTGATTGATGGTGATCATTTTGTAATTGGCTCAATTCCTCAACATGATGGTATAATTGTCATCATCCTCTCTTGTATTACATTCCTAGTGTGGAAGCTAAGCTCTTTAGTGTAATTAGTTTTGAGATCTAGCTTGCGTCAAGTCTAGTGGTTAGTGAGGCTCTTTAGTTAGCCTTTGAGAGCTCACTAACTTAATATAGTGACTTAGCAAATTGTGTGCTTAGTGATCATATTCACTAGAATTGTGGTAGGTGGCTTGCTCTTTTAGTAGGCTAGCGCAACACTTGCTTCACCGTTTATTTGTCTAACATATTTGCTAAGTGTTGTTGTAGAAATTTTTAATAGGCTATTCACCCCCTCTAGCTAGTAGGACCTTTCAGCCTTGAGGGTTGAATTAGGGCTCTAACAAATTAAAGGAACAAACCTAGCCTATTCAAACTCTACATTACCCACTTGCGCATGTAGGCCCTAAAACTAAGTAAGTCCACACTAAGTGGAGTTGTTGTTGACACTTCTAACACCACTGAAGCTAAGTTGTCATCCCTAGCTTGGCGCCAGAAGTGTTGGTACAGAACTGCTCCTCTTAGAATAAAAATGGGATCCGCAAGCGTACAGATAAAATACCATCGTAGCACTTCACCGGAAAATATTCCAGGTATCATTAATTTATATTTAGCTCAAGGGAAAGAACTAAGGACTTAAACCTAAAGGGATGGATTTGCAAACCTCAATTCACTTACTTTGGCAGGGGGATAAACCATGATAAATAAGTATAAATGAATTATAAAACATAGGGATAAATCACACAGATATTAGAGATAGACTACTCATTATAAAGGTAGGTTGACGTCTGATTAGTTTAAGAGATTGAATTATAGGTAGGTTCTAATCTACTAAGTCATTCATCTACTCTAGCAAACACACCGTCATATATAGCATAAAAGACTCTTCATTTATGTATAAGGAATATTACTGAAGAAAGCCAGGACATAACATGACTTCCTACATAACGTTATTTCTGCCTGTCCTATCAATGGAGGGTGGACTATATAAGACTCAATAGAACTGTCACTTCCCTGATCTACCACACGACCCAGCCAATAGGATGCATTTGCAGGTAAATAGCATCTAAGCACCACGCTTACATGTAATCTACCACTTAACCCCCTCGCGAAGAGAGCTAAGCGCTTTGCAAACATATACATAAACTCATTATCAATCATAACCATATCAAATGTACCACTAGAACAAACTAGGAACATAATAAATAGAAACATAATGATATTAGAATAAAGTCGTAGAGCAATGATACAAAATAATACCAATACTTTGATGACAAAGATTTGAATCCCAAGCCCAAGCTGCCTAACTCTTCCTCTATCTAGTCTAAACCTATGTAGAACTTGAAGAATTGGAGCAGCTATTCTAATTTTCTAGTGGAGAGAAACTCTCTAAACCCTAGCTCTGCTGATGGATCCCTCTGCTAATGAATTTCTAATGAAGTCTAGGATTTCTCCTAGGGTCAGGGGCCTTGCTTATATAGCCCTCTAGGAAGCACCATAGCCCTTGGATCAAACCGACCTTCATCGATGACTTTTTATTGATCCTCAAAGGCGGTGGAAGCAGGATCCGTGAGACGAAGCCTGATTAGCTCTATGACCTGGGTGGCCGCCCATGATGTGGGGGCGGGCGCCCTACTTGTCAGCCCAAATGGACCAGTCTTCTATATGATTCTTTTTCATAGTAGGGTTGATTTCTCTCTATGTAAATCTGACATGTGGATCTCCTTTGATCTTTTCCTGATAACCCCCTGCAGAAATAGACATTCACCAAAACTCATGAAAATTATTAGTTTAAAACCCCTAAGTCTATGGTGAAGCTCATTTTAACCCTTCTCTTGACTCTTGTTGACTTATAAAGTTGATTGTTAATTACCATCAACAGTTGTTAGGGCCATCATGCTAACTCAAGTCTTTAGTCATAGAACACTAGCAATAGGTCCTTAGATATTCATGCATGATTGAAACCTATCTAAACACACCACACTAAAGACAAATTCAAGTCTACTTGCCCATCAACATCTTGAGCACTCAAAGATTGCAAAAAAATGAAAAAGATGGATAAGAGACAACCGAGATTTTCCCATGGTGTCAAGTAGTTGCCACTACCCGTGATCCAAGTTGGAGCATCCACTAAGGGTTAAGGTCTTTTGAGTCACTAAGGCTACCCATTCTCTACTCTAGATTGGTAGGTCTCAAAAACACAAAGTTAGGAGCCTCCCACTAAGAACTCCACTGAGAAGGTACCTCGTCATCCACCGGGTCATCTAGGTGTTAGAAAATACCTAGAGTAACAAGTCTTCAACTTCCATTTGATCAAACTCAAAGTCAAGAGCAAAAGGATGCACACAAACATCACTCCAACTAAGCTCTTATTATGACTTGAAATGCCCAAGAACCCTTCACAAAACCTTTCCAATATGTGTAGCACACTAGGGGTCAAGAGCACCAAATAAGCTAGAGAATGTAGGTCATATGTGGAATTTAGTTGAAATTGCACACCAACCCACTCCAACACATGGATTAAAGTTGATTCATAGTGTTGACGCCGGATTGATGCCAGATCACACACCAGCTAGGGCTACATCGCCCAAGACGCCACAGACCGAAGAACGCAATGAGGATGTCACACTTTCATGGTGAAGAATGGAGAGGTTTACAAGCAAACCACCAAAGGATAATCAACGTGCTTACGTGATGAAGAACCGGTTAGTTTGCAAGCAAACTAGCAAACTAACAAAGAAACTATTGAAGCTCTCACCCAGGGGGACCCTGTCGGGGCAAGGACGTCGCCGGGTTGTCCTAGGTTGGCCAGCAAGCCTAGGGAGACATCCTTGGTCGTCGGATTAAGGGATGAACAACAGCATGGTGTTAGAAAAGAATAAAGCAAAAGGAGACATAAGATTGGATAGGTGGATGTCACTCAATCGGCCATCATCCTTTATATTTATAGGGCGGCTGGTCTTCCTATGAAACACAGAATCCACCATGAAGCTATTCGGCTAAATCACGTCCGTGTGAAAATCTTAAATGCACCAGATCTGTGTTCGGACTCCACTTGATGTGCACTAGCTGGACTCCACCTCGGTCCTTTGTGCATGAACGCATAGCAAGGACAACTTTGCCATCATTAATTATCTCTTTGCCTTCTTTACTGTTCACGTTGAATATTTGCATGCAAAACTTCCTTTGTTTATCTCCTCATGTTTCAAGGTCACATGTCCCTCGTTGGCTCCTTTCTTTCTTTGCTTTTCCTCGCGTAAACAATCAAACAATAGGAATTGAACTTTTAATTAATTCATGTATGATCTGCGTATAGCACCTGGACTTCATTCTCCATAACTGACGCTCCCATGTTTCAGCAGTTAGAAAATCATATCATCGACTAGTTCAAATGATCAGGCCACAGTTCGAAGTATGATTAATTGAACTAATGATGTTAATGATCAAATAATTTAATCTAAAAAATTTGAGTGTCAATATATGTCCCCTCTATTTTTAGGTGAAACTTTAGGAGAACCTAAAAGCACAAAACACCAAATAGCAACGATGTCTAACTCATCAGCTATCTAGCGACTAAGGGCGATGTGTACATCGGCCATTTTGTTCTAAGAGCGATAACAAAATATCAGCCATATATGAATTCATCCACAAGAGTATGCATAACTGAAATAAATTATTTTAGCTATTGATCATCGATAAGCAAAATAATTTGGCAACCCTCCTGAAAGCCTTAGTTTGGTTTTGGCTAATTGATGAAATATATTTGGACTAATCCTTGCATCTAAGTGTGTGACTAGATAGGATGGTCTAATCCAAGTGAAGGAGCTAAGTGGCACTCATGGATGAAGATGGCCACATGAAATGAAGATCATGATGATGGTGATGATCAAGGTTTAGACTTTGGAAAAGAAGAAAGAGAAAAACAAAATGGGCTTAAGGCAAAGGTGATATCCATAGGGCTATTTTATTTTGGTGATCAAGACACCTAGTGGGTGTGATCACATTTAGGATAGATGGTCGTACTATTAAGAGGGGAGCTCATATCGGACAACTCGATCATCTAGTGCCACTAGGTGTTGGAATACATGCATATGCATTTAGGCCTAGTGCACATTCGGTGAGAAGTGATTAACCTTTGAAAAATGATTGTGAAAATGCTAACACACTTGCACGTGATGGTGAAACACTTGGAGTGTTAGCACATTTGCAAAGGTGGTGAAAAAGGTGAGAAAAATGAGATGTTGCCGGACTTGGGGTGCTACCATGGGGGCATCGCCACCCCTTGTCCAGTGCACCGCCACCCCTATGGCAGTGACCGGCTAGGAGGCCAAGAGTAGCAAGTTGCCCTAAGGGGCACCGCCACTATGTCTGGTGGAGTTCTTGTTACTCTTGGTGTTTGCCGACACCTAGATGGCCCGGTGATTGGTGGATCGTTGAGTGGCTATTGGTGATTGCTACTGGCTCCGATCGTTGACATTGTGAGGGATTCTTATGTCTTCCCCGTGGGAGATCACGAAAGGCAACTCTAGTGGATTGCACGTGGCTTGTGTGATCCTCATCTTATGTTAGTTGTGCGGCACCCTATTGAGGGTTTGGCGTGTGATGCCAATTAGCGCGTGAACCTCTAAGTGAGTGAATCGCCACAATGAGGACTAGCTTGCCGGCAAGCCAATGAACCTCAGTAAAAAATTATTGTGTCATCTTTGTCCAAAGATTTCATTGGTTGTCTTGTGAATGATTGATTGACTTCATCTTCTTATGATTGGCTCATACCTCTACATGTTGGTATAATCATCGCCATCCTCTCTTATATTACATTCCTAGTGTGTAAGCTAAGCTCTTTAGTGTAATTAGTTTTGAGAGCTAGCTTTCGCCAAGTCTAATGGTTAGTGAGGCTCTTTAGTTAGCCTTTGAGAGCTTAGTAACTTAGTATAGTAACTTAGCAAATTATGTGCTTAGTGATCATAGTCACTAGAATTATGGTAGGTGGCTTGCTCTTTTAGTAGGCTAGCTCAACACTCACTTCACCATTTATTTGTCTAACATATTTGCTAAGTGTTGTTGTAGAAATTTTTAATAGGCTATTCATCCCCTCTAGCCAGTAGGACCTTTCAAGTGGTATCAGATCCGTGATCATGAATTGAGGCTTAACAACCTTCGATGTCAAAATGGCTCAAATCAACAACACCAGGAAGCCACCCCAATTTAATGGAACAAATTATCCATATAGGAAGTCAAAGATGACCACACATATTAAGTCAATCAATTGGAAGGTGTGGAAGGTGGTGGAAACCAAAATTGAGATAGAGGATCCAGAGAATCTCATCGTAGCGGAAGAAGTGCTTCTCCAAAATAATGATATTGCTCTTAGTGCCATTCATGATGCTATTAATGAGAGAACATTTGAGCGAATCATGAACATTGAGATGACTCATGAGGTATGGAAGAAGTTGGAGGAATCATTTGAGGGCACCAAGGCAATCAAGGGTGCAATGGCATACATTCTCAAGGAGAAGTTTGCTAGCTTCAAGATGAAGGAAGATGAGAGTGTGCTGGACATGTTCCATAGGATAGAGGTGCTTGTCAATGATCTCAAAGCACCTAGTAAGAAGGTGAAGGACAAGGACTTATCTCATAAGTTCTTAAGATGCTTACCCACAAGATTTGGGATGTTGGTCACCTTGCTAGTGAGGACCAGTTTAGACATAATGACACCAAACCAAATCTTAAAAGATATCATGACTGATGATACTTATAGAGATGATGATGAGAAGGAAGAAAAGAAGGAGAAGAAAGATGAGAAGAAGGATGAGAAGAAGAGTGTGGCATTCAAAGCCACATCATCATCAAAGGGCAAAGCCAAGCAAGATACATCTAGTGAAGATGATGACTCAAGCTTTGATGACATAGATGATGAGAAGACTCTTTGTCAAGAGATTTGGCAAGTTCAAGAATACTAGAAGAAAGATACTCATGAGGTAGTGAAGATGATGACTCAAGCTTTGATACATCTAGTGAAGGTGAAGAAGGTCTACCGTGCTAGAAGAAAGAAGTCTTCATTCAAGAATAAGGAAGAGTCAAGAAGGTGCTTCAAGTGTGGAAGTAAGGATCATCTTGTTACTCAATGCCCATACAATAGCGACAATAATGATGATGACAAGAAAAGCAAGAAGAAGGACAAGAAGAAAAAGAAAGAGAAGAAGGACAAGATGACCATCAAGAAGAAGAAGAAGGGTGGTTCATATGTGGTTACTTGGGATATTAATGCTTCCTCAAGTGATGATGATAATAGTGATGATGACAAGACCACCAAGAAGAAGGGTCATGCAAGCATTGCCATACAAGAGAAGCCTTTTCTCTTCGACACACCATCATGCTTCATGGCTAAGGCCACTAAGGTACAAACTTGTGATGATGGATGTGATCATGAACATGATAATGAGAGTGAAAGTGAAAGTGACAATGATGATGAACCCACTAAAGATGAACTAATTGACATGCTAGAAGATGCTAAAGAACATTTTAACATTAAGAGAAGGGAATGTAAAGACTTGCGCAAGGAGATAAAAGCCCTTAAGCAAGCCTTTGATGAGCTCAATGCATCTCATGAGAGGCTAGAGAAAGCCCATGAGAAGCTTAGCAAAGCTCACAAGAAGCTTGAAAAAGCTCATTTCTCTTTGCTTAATGAGCAAAATGAGAAGAAGCATGTTAAAACATGTGACAAAGGCTTAACATGTGATATAATTGATGAATCATTCTATAAGCCTATCATTGTTGCTTCCACTAACCCTTCTTGTAGCACATCCACTTCTACCTCATATAGTAGTGATGGTTTTACTTGTGATGCCTCACTAATTGTTGAGAATGAGACACTCAAGAAGAAGGTAAAAGAGCTCAATCACACCTTGGCTAAGGCCTATGGTGGTGAGGACAGCTTGCTTATGTGCTTGGGTAGCTAAAGGGCATCTCTCTACAAAGAGGGATTGGGCAATATCCCCAAGAAAGGTAAGACCATCTTTGCTAATCACAAAACTAGTTTTATGAGGAACAATGGCCGGTATTGCAAAAGTTGCAAGCAAGTTGGTCACATAGAGCATCAATGCATGAACAAGAACAAGAATGCTAAAGTATCCTCAATTAAGCTTGATTCTTTCTATATGCTTACTAAGGGTACAAATTGTGTTCATGCTAAGTTTATTGGTGCACCAGGATGGGCTCAAAGAAGAATGTCATACGGGTGCCAAAGAGCTTGGTTGCTAACCTCTAAGGACCCAAGCAAGTATGAATACCTAAAAAGAATTGATCTTCTTTTGTAGGTCAATTACAAAGCCAGAGGAAGGCATTGGATTCTTGATAGTGGGTGCACTCAACACATGACCGGTGATACAACAATGTTGAACTCAATCAACACCAATATAGTAATGGTTGTAATAGTATCACATTTGGTGATAATGGCAAAGGCAAGGTTAAAGGGTTTGGAAAGATTGCAATATCCAATGACATGAGCATATCCAATGTGTAACTAGTTGATAGCGTGAACTTTAATTTGCTATTTGTGGCTCAATTTTGTGATCTTGGATTCAAATGCATATTTGGAGTAGATGATGTAGAGATCATAAGTGTATTTGGCTCTAACTTAATCTTCAAAGGCTTTAGATATAAGAATCTATACTTGGTTGATTTCAATGCTAGTGATGCTCAATTGTCAACATGCTTGTTCACTAAGTCTAGTATGGGTTGGTTATGGCATAGAATGCTTGGTCATATTGGAATGAAACAATTGAATATATTGATTAAGCATGACTTGGTTGGAGGCTTGAAAGATGTTGTGTTTGAGAAGGATAAACTTTGTAGCTCTTGTCAAGCCGGCAAACAAGTTGGAAACACCCATCCTAAGAAAAGCATGATGAGCACTAGTAAAGCATTTGAGTTATTGCATATGGATTTGTTTGGGGCAACATAATGCACTAGTATCGGTGAAAACAAATATGGCTTTATGATAGTGGATGACTATACAAGATACACTTGGGTATTCTTTCTAGTGGACAAGAGTGATGTGTTTGCAACTTTCAAATTATTTGTCAAGGGCATTCATAATGAATTTGAAACAACTATCAAGAGAGTTAGAAGTGACAATTGTAGTGAGTTCAAGAACACTAGAATTGATGAGTTGTGTGATGAATTTGGAATTAGACATCAATTCTTGGCCAAGTACACTCCACAATCAAATAGCCTTGTTGAGAGAAAAAATAGAACACTCATTGATATGGCAAGGTCTACGCTTAGTGAGTACAATGTGAGTCAATCTTTTTGGGCTGAAGCAATCAACATCGCTTGCTACTACATCAACCGATTGTATTGTCACCCATTGAAAGAGAAGACACCATATGAGCTCTTGAATGGTAGAAAGCCCAACATTGCATATTTTTGGGTCTTTGGTTGCAAATGCTATATCTTGAAGAAAGGCACTAGATTGGGCAAGTTTAAGAAGAAGTGTGATGAATGATTCTTACTTGGATACTCAACCACAAGCAAAGCTTATAGAGTTTGAAATTTGGCAAGTGGTACTCTTGAAGAGGTACATGATGTTGAATTTGATAAAACCAAGGGTTCCCAAGATGAGAATGATAATCTTGAAGATGTTAGAGGCATTCAACTTTAAAATGCCATGAAGAACATGGATGTTGGTGAATTGAGGCCTAGGCAAGTGAATGATGAAGAAGATGAACAAGTGCAAGTGCTCTCTAACTCAAATATGCAAGATGATACAAATCAAACAAGTTCAAGTGGCTCTCATGACAATGTGCAAGATCAACAAGTGGCTAGTACATCATCGCAACTCAATGATCAAGCTAGTGCAAGCAATCAAGTTCCAATACTCCAACCAACCAATATTGCAAGGGATCATCCATTGGACACTATAATTGGAGATATTTCTAGTGGTGTACAAACAATATTAAGATTGACTTTATTTTATGAGCATTTTTGTTGACGATAGTTATTGTTCATCATAAACCGTCAATATAACTTGAATAAATGATCACCAATAGAAACTTATGGGTTTAAACTGATAATTTCCATGAGTTTTGGTGAATCTATATTTTCAGTAGGGTTATTCCAGAAAACTAGAAAAAGGGATCAAAACGTCAAATAGAATTAAACTTAACCGCGACGAAAACTACTCTCGAAGGTTCCAGAAGACTCTAGGAGGCAACCCCCTGAGGTAGACCCCGAGAGGCTGCTAGGTGCGGCCAGCCGGTCCTACCATGGTGTCGCCCGATCTGGCATGTGAGCCCTTGCCTGTTAGCTTCCAGAAGCTTCATCCACCGCCTCCTAGGATTGCATCTACACCGTCATTCAAGTAGGTTTGATCCAAGGGCTCACGTTGCACCCTTTGGGCTATATAAACAGACCCCAGCACCCATGGAGGCATCAAGTCATTTTAGATCAAGTCATCCAGAGCCAGAAACCCCAAATTCTCAGAGCTCCTTTAGTTTTTAGGGCATAGCTAGTTAGGCTAGGTCTAGAGGGAGGCAAGCAGTTCTTCGCTTGGATTCTTGACATCGTCTAGAGTTTGGTTCGGTATAATCTTTGTACCCCTCTCTCTTTTGTATCTTCATTATTTTTATATGCTTTGGTACAATTATCAAGACAATATATTATTCATCTTATTCATGTTCAAGGTTGCAATATTCATCATCTACTTTGATTATATGCTTAGTATTGTTAGTTTATCATTGTGTTTATGCATAAGTTCATATAGCGCTCACCCCAATGATCATAGGGTGGGTGGTAGAGATCATGTAAGCATGGTGCTTAGATGTTATTTATCTACGAATACACTCTATATTTTGGGTCATGTGGTAGATCACGGGTGCGACACTACCATTGAGTCCTTTGTAGTCCACTCCCCGAATATAGGTCATAGAAGTAGGACCCGGTTGCAAAGGAAGGGAAAGTTTTGTTCTCAAACTTTCTAAAGTAATGCCCCTTATATGTAGATTCAATGGTGATCTTAGCAGTGACTACTAAATGTAATTGCACTAATCAATGTATGATTTGACTTGTAATTAAGAATGACTTAGAAATAATTCCTCTAATATTCTAACCTTACCATGCTAATGCTATAGATAGAAGTGCTCTGAGAGATTTATTTATTATTATTATGAACTTGATCAATGCTTATCATATATATCTTTTGTCTTGTGACTTACCCCTGTTATGAGTAGAGAGATTGTTATGATTTATCTCTCCATCAATGTTATAAGTTATCAATACAAGTCCAAAGCTACACCTTTCCTGTGGTAAAATATAAATAACGATGCCTAGAATACTCTTAGGTAAAATGTTATAATGGTATCTGTCCGCTTGCAAAATCCTTTTCATTCATAATCTATATTCTTTCTAGTCGCATAAAATGATAAACATCTACTTAGTATTATTCTTATTGCAATGCTAGGTAGTACCAACAAATATTTCTAGCATCATCACTAGGGATGACAATCTAGTTTAAGTAATGCTAGAGGTGTAGGTAATTAATAGGTGGCTACTAAAACAAGTGACTAGTTAATAAATACCAACAATTTCTCATTTGTATCATTCATTAAACCAAAGAAAATAGAAGAAGCATTGAGAGATGTTGATTGGGTGAACGCTAGGCATGAAGAATTGAACAACTTCACAAGAAATCAAGTATGGGAGATAGTTGAGAGACCAAAGAACCACAATGTGATTATTGAGAGACCAAAGAACCATAATGTGATTGAAACCAAATGGGTCTATAGAAACAAGCAAGATCAAGATAGAATAGTTGTAAGGAACAAAGCAAGATCGGTAGCACAAGGTTACACTCAAGTTGAAGGTCTTGACTTTGGAGAAACATATGCCCCGGTTGCTAGATTAGAAGTAATTAGAATCTTGCTAGTCTATGCTTGTGCCCACAACATTAAGCTCTATCAAATTGATGTCAAAAGTGCATTTCTTAATGGCTACATCAACAAAGAAGTGTATGTTGAGCAACCTCTCAGTTTTGAAGATGATAAAAAACCCAACCATGTGTACAAGTTGAAGAAGGCATTATGTGGCTTGAAACAAGCACCTAGAGCATGATATGAGAGATTGAGAGATTTCTTGCTCTCTAAAGGGTTCAAGATGGGTAAGGTTGACACCACTCTTTTCACTAAGAAGATTGTCCAAGACTTGTTTGTGTTGCAAATCTATGTTGATGATATCATATTTGAATCAACCAATCAAGACTATTATGAAGAATTTATAAATATGATGACTAATGAGTTTAAGATGTCTATGATTGGAGATATGAGTTACTTCCTTGGTATTCAAATCAAGCAATTGAAGAAAGGTACATTTGTGAGTCAAGGCAAGTACATCAAAGACATGCGCAAGAAGTTTGGCATGATTGATAGCAAAGATATTAGTACACCTAAAAGGTCCTTGTTTGGTTTTGGTAATTGAGTGACAATCTTAGGTAGAATAATTGTGTTTAATGTGAGATACACAGGAGATTAGTCCATAGGTGTTTGTGTCATGAAGGAGCTTATTGCATATGAGACATGACATGGAGTCATGTGACCAAGGTGGAGAAGATCGAGATGAGGCTTGGCTCGATGGACCGATTGCAAGTGTGAAAGGCAAGTCGAAGGCTTTGAAGCGAGGGACCGCATGTGATGGTGAAGCTTGGGCAAGACTTGGTGCCGATGGACTGAGACAACGGTGAAGAGCAAGTGAGATCAAGATCGATGAACCAATACGGTCACGTGATGATATGAAGTGGATCATATCATTTGGTGATTGGTTGGTGCATGTGTTGCATCAATGTTGGAGGAGTTGGAATGGAATGTGCAAGGCAAAGGTATAACCATAGGGCATTTACATTTCACCAGTCATAGGTGTGTAGAGAAGTTGATGACCGGGTTTATGATAGATGGCCGTACTATCAAGAGGGGCAAACTTGTTTACATATCGGTCATCTAGTGCCACTTGAGCGATCTAACTTTGCATACGTGTTAGGATCGAGTGGCGAGGCAAGTTGAGTGTCTAATTCCTTTGGAGAAAATGATTGTGAAAATGCTAACACACGTGCACATGGTGTTTTACACATGGTGGTGTTGGCACATTTACAAAGGAGAAGGTGTTGGAGTTGGTGTTGATCAACTTAGAGAAGAGAGAAAGGTTTTTTAGTGTTCTCCAGACACTAGGATGGCTCTTAGAGTGGAATACTGCTTTAATCCATTGTGAACTGGATCAAGTGCTTTAGTGGGTTGTGTAGCCCTCTGAGTAATCTTTCCAAAGTGTCCAAGATCATCGAAATCGGAGTTCGGAGCTGATAGATATGACAGTTTTAGCGCTGAGTGGTCTATCGACAGACGCGGCTTCCGCGTGCGACAGATGCTGCACCCCAGAGTCTATCGCACGCGACAGACACGTGAAGTCCGCATCTGTTGGCCTTCTCCTCAGTAGCTTCGTAGGCACAGAGGAGACAAACGCCAGGAAGAGTCTGTTGGGGTCGCGATAGACGCGTCTATCGGCCGAAAACGTTTTTTGGAGCTCTCTGTGCCGCGTCTGTCAGTGCGATGGACGCGCGCCCTCGACGCGATGGACGCATCTGTCAGATGGAAATGACCATTGGAATTTGAAGATCGAGGACACGTGGCACACATCCACGCGACGGACGCGAGCAGCGGCGTCTGTCGAGTATGCGACAGACGTGTCTGTCGGTCCCGAAAAACGCCTAGTGAATTGCTAACGGCTATATTCGTTTGTGGGCTTATAAATAGAAATGGTGGCCAGTCTTGATAGGAGTTGAGCACCCTTGGGAGTTAGTGTCTATGCTTTGGGAGTGCTTAGAGAGCCTCTAACTCACTTGTGCTTGCAAGACTGCAAATCGATTGCGAGTGAGTTGATTCTAGTGCGTTGCTTTGAGAGATTGCATCGAGTGGCACTAGGTGATCATGTTGCAAGCTGGTGGTGCTTGTTACTCTTGAAGGTTGCCACCTCCTAGACGGTTTGGTGGCTTGTGGCTCCATCGAAGCTCGCAAGAAGATTGTGCGAGGCTCTGGAGAAGCTTTGTGAGGGGGATTGTGCTCACCCTGCGGGGATCACGAAGAGCAACTCTAGTAGAGCGTGTCATTGAGCTACCACACTTGATGGTGGGTTCTTGCAGTGCTTTTTGAGAGGCTCGGTGTGTTACCAATTAGCCACCGAACCATGAAGTGTTGGTCGACACAACAGGGACTAGCTTGGTGGCAACCAAGTGAATCTCGGTGAAAAACCGTCGTGTCAACTTGTCTACTCTTCTTGGTGGTTTGCATTTATTTTACACAAGCTTGTATTTACTTTCATATACTTGTGCTTGTGTAGTTGCTCTTGTAACTAGTTTGCTTGTGTAGCTTGCTAGTTACCTTCTTGCTTGTGTAGCTAGAAGTATCCCTTTTGCGTGGCTAATTTGGTTTGTGTAACCTTGTTAGTCACATTACTTAGTTTGTGTAGCTAAATAGTTTGCGCTCTCTAATTTGGCTTGTGTAGCCCTGTTATTAAGCATTGCTAGTGAGCTTAGGAGTTTTGTGTTTTTGCTTACTAGAATTGTGTAGGAGCTGCCCCAGTTCTTAAAGTACTAGTTGCATAGGTTTGTGTGATCTTGCAAGCTAGAATTGGTTAGGAGAGCACTAGCTAGCCTGTCACCTTTGTTGCCTAATTAGGATCATTTCTAAGGTGCTTGAGAACTTAGTTAGAGGTGTAAAGTCTTGGCTAGACCTATAAGTTTAATTCCGCATTTGTTTTGGTTAGCCGACGTGTTTATTTTTTAGAAAGGACTATTCACCTCCTCTAGTCCGCCACCTCGACCCTTCACGTGGTATCGGAGCTAGGTCTCTTATTTGTGGTCTTCACCGACCCGAGAGGATGTCGGCTTATGGGCTAGATGTTGAGTGTCCACACATTTTTGATGGCACACACTTTGCACGGTGGAGAAATTGGATGCAATGCAATTTTAAGTTTGTTTCTCCTCAAATGTGATGGATCATAGATGTAGGCTTTTCTTGTGCGATTGATAGAGAGGATGCAACTCAAGCGCAAAGGAAATGCCTAAATCTCGATTGCCAAGCTACTACCATTTTCTATCAATCTATGGATGATAGCATATTTACAGAGATCATGGACTTTGAGTCCGCTCATGAGATATGTGGTTATCTAAATGAAAAATATGGAGCTATCACCGATGATGATGATGTTAAGCCCAAAGAGGAGGTGCATGAGGATGTTGAGCATGACCACAACAAGGTGGTTGCGGAGGATTGCTCCACCTCAAGGTCAAGTGATGATGATAATGCCACAAGTGATGCAAGCAATGATTCTACTTCATGCACACTTGATGGTGAAGATGATGGCTATGAGAGTGATGCTTCAACAAGCTCTTCAACATCATCACATGGTAACACTAAGATACATGTTGGTGGTTTTGTTGTGGATTGTGATGATCCAAATTTAGAGCTTCTATATAAACTCTCAAGAGCCTTGAAAAGGGAAAGGGAAAAAGCAAGTAAATTGGAAAATGAAAACTCTTTTCTAAAGACCACATGTGAACAACAAAAGCATCTACTTTATGTTACTACTTGTTCAGATGAGGAGCTAAAATTGGCTCATGAGGAACTAAGTGTTGCTCATGATAACTTGACACAAGAACATGCTTTACTCACTAAGAAGCTTTCTAATGAAGAAACTAAAACTAGTGAGAGCTCATCATTTGGTTCAAATGACCAATCACATATTACTAACCCTTGTGATGTAGGCAAGAAGCATGTATCCACCTCTTATGATGACTAGTACGGTGCCCGTGCTAACGCCATGGCGGCTTTCAGGGATGCACATAAAAACAACCAAGTTAAAATTGAAGTAAATAGTGAGATTAAGATTCATGCCAAAAGGAGAAGCATATCATCAATAATTGCTCATAATTGTTTAGTCAACATATCTTGATTGGCACCATGTGACAAAGCACCACAAAACAATCTCAGAGTTACCCATAAGAGTGATCCTATATGCCAATAGCTCATGGAGATGTCATTGTCCCTAACAAACCCATTCCAGCATATGATTCTTTAGTTCTTAATGAACCAAAAAAACATTTCAGAGTCACAACAGCTTAAACGTAAATGATTCAAAGAGCTTCCACACGCAACAAATTGGACTTAATCAACTATGTGTATCAGTTGAAACCTACAGGACCCACTTGCGCCACTTCCTATCTGCAATCAAATCGAAAGAAATGAATGACATATGAAATTTTAGTGCATACTGAAGCATCATTCATATATGTGATGAAAATAAAGGGAATTTCAAACATTTCAATTTTTCAAAAGGACAGCAGCCAATTGCCACATTTGACATTTGATCACATTCCTGGCTTTACATTGTATGCTTTTGTCTAACAACAAGGGTACAAAAAACATTTGTCAGTAATAAAACTCATCAGAGGAAAGACGGGTGGGGCATCAGTTAAGGCTACTTCGATCACATTGAATCTTTGAAATGTGGATAGACCATGCATCAGTATCATTTCAATGCATTTAAACTGGATTTAGCTCGGATTTCAGAGTTGTTGATTTCAGCATGATCCTGGAGCAATAAAGTTCTTATTTCAGCATGATCCTGGAAAGGTAAGAATTTGTTCTTAATTTTCATGAGATAGCAACCCCATATAGAGAAGAAGATAGTTAAGATTCAGCTAAAAGGCTTTTCAGGATAGTTTCCAAAGTGTAATGAGAAATTAGATTAGGCTGCTTTCAGGGCTTAAATTGATTCATGCAGGAACGATCTTTTTGTGTAGGAGCAGTGCACAGAAAAATTAATGAAAAAAAATGCAAAACGCAAACATGGATCACCTGTTGATCTACTGCTTCCTTTTACCAGCTTTTTATTTGCCTCCTTCTCATAATCTGCAGTACAACATCAGAGTTAGAGGAAGCAAGTTAATCTCTGATGTTCCTCAGTTTTTTTTACTTTCTAGTTCACTATGTTCATTAATAGAATGACAATCGAATACCTTATGTTCTAATTCACTATGTTCATTAATAGTAATGCCAATCTGCTTGTATTTCATCAAATCATTAGGTTGTTAGCAAGAAACAGATCTCCAGAACGAATCATACACAAGCAAGTTAGGTTCATTGCCGACAAGCCTGGCTGTTGTGGCTCGGTGCAATCAACATATTTTCGCCACAGGCGTCACGAGCACAGGAGGGTGACTGCCACAGTGCCACAGCGTGCTTGCGCCGCACTCGGCCGCTTGTGCTCACCTGCTGGCCTGTGCCATTCTTCGCTCCGTCAGGTGCGTTGAGCAGGAAGGGTGAGCGCGTAGAAGATAAAAGAAGGGTAGGGCGTTTTCTGCAATGTACGTTTTAACGTTAAACAAAGGGCTATAGACCTTGAACCACTTACAAAGTTTAGGGACCCGAAAATACAGTTTTAGAGTTGATGTGCCTAGATGACACCCCCACGAAAGTTAATGGACCGCTAGTGCATTTTACTCAAAAAAATTAAAATAGAGAGTACACATGATACTCCTATAAAAAATTATTTAAACCAGATGACAGTGACCTCGCTCGAGAATTTTGGTCACGGATCCTGACTCCTTTGGGACTGCAAGATTCACTATACCACAACACCGCATTACCGTCAGACATCTGACGCTAAAACTTTTTTTTATCGATGGATGATCTGACGCTAAAGATAACTAAGAGACTATCTGACGCTAAATCCTCATTTATAGACTCATTGTCTGACGCTATAGGTACTCATATTTAACGTTTAACAGTCTGACGCTAAAACCAGCTACACCATCAAACGATCTGTCGCTAAAAATAAATGGGCCCCATGCCCAGCTCACACGCCCTGCCTCCGTACCGAGGCCATAGCCTATTAAGGCCCAAGCACCATTTTCATCAAAAAAACAAAAAAGGCCCCAAGCACCACCACGTACATAACCCCCACTCCTGCTGGCAGGTCGCACGGCCACACCCACACCCAGCACCATAACCCTATCCCCTCGTGCTCCAGACCATAGCGTGGCGGCGCGGCGTCCTGGCTGCCGGTGGGGCGACGGCGCATCCGGCTCACGCAGCCGTACTCGGCGGCGACAGCGGGAGGGCTGCGCCTGATGATGCAGCCGCAGGTGGCGGCGCATCTAGAGTGCTCCATCTCCGCCCCTCGCGCTACGAGATCTACCGGTGGTGGCCCCCCACGCGCTCGAGCGACGTTGCCGGCGACGGCTCCCTAACCCGCTCGTGCGACGAGATCTCCTAGCGGCGGCTCCCTACCATGGCCACTCGCGAACCCGCACCTGACGCCAGAACCCGCACCTGACGCCTGGCGGCTCCCGATCCGCCCCTGCCTCCTTCTCCCGGTGTGCCGCTGCCACGCCCTGGCCATGGATCAGTCATCGTCGAGTGGGTTTGGGGTCCCAGTATTCGTGGATCCAGAGGAGGACAACACCATGGGTTTTGATTTCTTCTCCCAGCTGGATTCCATGCCTCCGCCTTCCAATGCTGCAGGTATATACATCTAACCTTCAAGCCGGACAACCTGTTTAGCCCAATATCATTCGTGTGGAGATGGTCAATTTTGTCACTGTTGTTCAATGCTTGATTGTAGATGCCTAGTATATACATCTGCACTAGTATCAGGTCGCAGATGTGCTCATATGCTTGTAACAGCTTCAGTGATTTACATGTATTTTGACCAATTTACTGTCGTGAGGTTTTGTTGCATGACCGGCCAACATAACTTCAGTGAATTTGCTGCTGAGCTGATACGCTGCTAGCATGCTGCTTCCATGAATTTTGCTTCTAGCAATATGCCATGAATTTTGTTTCTAGCAATATACAGAGACATGCCATAGAAAATTTTTATACCAGCACCTTTTCAGTGAATTTTTGTTCTATTTATTTGAGCATGATCAACATAAATAAATGTTTGACTCATTTGTAGAGAGCAGAGCTGAGAGCATTTGCTTGTGCACCAGTCTTTAGGAGTCAAGACCCTGCTTGAATGGCAAGTAGTAAGCCAATAACAGTGAAGGTAAGCTCAGTTGACTTCTTAGATATCTCAAATTTCTGAATGCTCAACTATTGTCATGAGTGTTGGGCCTCAAAACAATGTGAGCTCTGAAATTTTTACTGCATATGTGCAATAATAACTAAGATTTATGATGATTTGTAGTAGCTGCTGCAGCTATCAGTCTTCTATGTGTTTAGTATGTAACCTGAGTTGGCAGCATGTGCCAAAAGTGTTTATTTGATTTAGTGAAAAATAATATATTACAGTCTGAAAGTCCAGTGTTTTCTCCTTTGCACACCGAAGCATGACTTTTTTTTTAAATGGTCACATATGCAAAGACATACCATTTTTTATAAAAATGTAGAGGTGTTGTGGCCAAGTGGCAATGCAAATGCTAGTTGTCAGTTGCTGATCTTATTTCTAATTGCTAGGTACATCAGTAACCTTAGGCTGTGAAACACAAACTAGTTGTATTGCCTACTGAGAGATTGTTGCGGCATATATGAGATAACAAGAGCTAATATGACTATATTCTGGATTGACAATATATTTTGTCTTCTCCCTTATAAGAGAAAAGACGTTCATTTTGTTAGCCTTTTTAGCAGCACGCCATTCTGATTGCAGATCTTCATTATTGGCAGAACCAATCCACTTTGAAAATAATGTCTTGATCTGAATTTTTAGCAAGTCTTGATGTGAATCATACAACACCTGGTTGAGTGGGAGTCACTCCATTTGTTTTATTCTGGTTTAGTTGGCCACATCTGCAAAAGAAATAGAGCCGATGGTGAATGACATTTGCCCAAATCATTATAAGAACAATGGGGACATAAGATTCAGATGCTTGCAGTAATACATAAATTAGACTAATCTGAATTTTTAGCATGACTTGATCTGAATTATACTAGTTAATATGTTGCTGTTGACATCTTATAGGTGGATTGCTACTGAGAGTGTCACCCATTGTCTCCAATGTTTCCTAGAAATGATTGTATGCCCAAACCTTAGAATGTGAAACACAGATAAACTACTAGTTTTGCAGTTTTGCTTGCTAGGATGTGCATTCATGTATTCTTTTCATGCTTGACTTCATTGGATGATCACAATGCAAACATATGGTGTGCAAGAAAAATTGTATGTTGTATGTTTTGACCTTCATGTGATGTATATGTTTTTATATCTTGATGATGGACATTAAGCTTGAATACAGGTTTTCTAATTGTATTTATTTTTTTTGGCATAGTTAAATTGTCCCGTTGAACAATCTGACGCTATAAATACAATGATCATCGGATGATCTGACGCTATATGTTTGGCAAAAGAGTATCTGACGCTAAAGATTACCAATGGACTATCTGACGCTAAAAATATTCACGGTGATAGACTATCTGACGCTAAAAGTATGGTATGACGCTATATGTTTTTAGCGTCAGGACTTACTGCGTCAGCAGAAAACTGACGCTATATGTTTTTAGCGTCAGATCGTCTGACGCTATAGCCGCTTTTGGCGTCAGATCGTCCGGCGCCAATTCTGGTGTTGTGGTATAGTGATTGGAGTCCCACGAGGCGAGAAAAATCATTGGCTGATGGTGGCGAAAAGCAACCAACGGAATTCCAAAGGAAAAGAAGAAGGGGCTGAACACAATTATCATTCTAGGTTCCTAGATCCTTTGGAAGCACCGAAATGCTAGCGTTTTTGAAGGGTCTCACCCCTCCATCACCAGGCTGCTTGAAGAGTTCAGAGACGAGCATCACCTTTGGTGTTTGGCGGGTGCGCGTGGCCTGCGCACGCTGGGTCTGGGTCATGGTGTTGGGCTAGGATAGCCTACCTGAGTTTAGCTGGTTGGGGGTCTTTGTGGTCAAGCCTCACCCCTTCTCAGTTCTTTTAGTTTGAGTTCTTCGATGTAAAGAAACAACCCCTCGCAGCCTGGTCCGGAGTGAGGTGGTGTGTTTGTAAGGGGCCAATCCTTTTCTCTCTATAATGCAATGATACGCAGATCTCCTGCGTATTTGAGAGAAAAAAAAGATGACAGTGACCATATAGCAGTAGCTTTTGTGCAATCTAATTTCAGTGAACTATATATTGGCAGTGGATTGAATCAAAGAATGAAAGAATGAGTGTAAAATAATCAATTTTATTGTTGCCAGAAATGTCGCATGATGTGGTAAGACTGAAGAAAAGCCTTTTTGTGCAAGACTTAATTATCGATGCAACATAGTTTCAGTTTCTATTGATAGACATGTAATGCACTTGTATTACTCATCATGCTAGAAAAAATCTGACAAAGTTCTTTAGGGAGAAACCATTTCAACCGTGAAACGTGATTTTGGCTCTTGTAACTATTGCACTAAGAGCTCATGGTGCTGATATCCAAGAAATTAATTAATACCAGAGGAAGCACTGAACCTCGACTCATTGTGTCCTAATTTTTCTAATAAGCAAGCAATAACATCGGAACACATAGATGAATTGTATGTCATGCCTCAAAATTTAATAAACAAATTTAAAAAGCAAGCAATAACCAGACCTCTCTGTCCAAGCATTTAATAAACATATTTCATACTGAAACATGCAACCATGCAAAGAGCAAAAGCCTTGTATGCGATGGCATACAAGAAGCTACCAGAAGCATAGCATTTAATTAATATAGATAACTTGAGATACTTAATATGTCACACAAGCAAGGATCTATTCTTTAGTTAGTCTGGAAAGTTAATTCACTATCGCACGATGTAGTAACATTTGACAAATGTGAATACATGCTGCACCTGCATGGCTGCATCATGAGAATGAATTGCACAAGGATTGCCTCCACGCTCAGCTACCCAAACTCCATGAAACTACATCGATCACCTGTTACAACAGCAAGCTAGCGATTAAACAGGATTAAAATATGTCTGAGAGCAATCAATAATAAACCCAATAACACACCAATAAGACGCCCACCAAACTGCTGCTAGTAAACTGAAAATTGCAGAACAGATACTTCACCTGGCATCAGGCCATGAATCAAGCCCCGCCCAGCGAGTGAGGGCACGGAGGCGAGCCAGCGGCCCAGGAGGCGCAGGACGCGCGGCGGGTCGAGGAGGTGAAGAACGCGACGTGGGTGTGCAGAGGTACGCGCCGCGACCACGGCGTTTGGCCTTCGTTCCGTGGATCCAATGCGAGTTCGCCGGAGCTGCATCTTCCTCCGTCCTTTGCACTCCCATGCACCTTTGTCGTCGTAGTCGCTCGCCTGCACAATGGATCCAGGTGCCGCTACTGGAGCGGGTCGGGCCGCATCCGATCCCGTCGCTTCCTCGGGTGGGCAGTCGACAGACGCCACTCTAGGCAGCCACGCCCTTCAACGGCCAGCCTCATCCCTATCCCTAGGGGAAAAAAATACCGTAATACCACAAAGATTTATGCAGAATACAGCGTGCTTTTCATTTGATACAGAACCAAAGTTTACAATAATCTGATTCCAGGCAGTTACTACTTACTATTATAAGATCAAACAAGCTATGAAATTGGTTTCACGTGCTATATCCACAAACTTGATGAAACCATTACACACAGCGAAGCCAGAGGCTAGAGCTACCTAAATCAAGATGAATTAATGTGAAGGAACCTGGAGAATCGTCATTAAAAAAATGAAAATAGCAGGAACGATTCGTTGTGCCATGGACTTATCAACACAAACCCCCAAAAGCAACCATATATGATGTATGGTGAATTAATAGACCTAGCCTAAGGAAATCATAACATATTATGTATGGTGAATTAATAGACCTAGCCTAAGGAAATCACAAACCTCCAGGTACATTGACGATTCAGATATGGATGGATGATTTCTCCCCGAGCAGCTCACGGAACTCAAGCATTGCCCCCGTCTTCAAAAAATCAGATCGGCAGTAAACCATCAAAAATTGGGATCCGAAACAAATATAAAACACAAAATGAAATCTGTCTTCCTCGCGTACCCGGATCTGCAACCAAGATCCACTTTGTCCCTACCTCCGCCATGGGACTGGCTACCGGAGTTCAACATCCGTGCTGTGCTACTGATGACGGACAGGAGCTTATCGGCGCTGGACGGGGTCTGGGAAGGCGCGCTTGGCAGAGACGCTAGCGGATGCCGCAGCCGGCAGCAGGCCTAGGGAAAGCGCGGCCGCAATGTCCTCGCAGCAGTCCCGGTCGCGGTCGGAGGACTCAGAGCCCGGCAGGCCGAGGCGGATGGTGAGGCTGGGGACCGGCGAGGAGGAAGAGGTCGGGGTCGGCGGTGCAGCCCCGCAGATTACTCTGAGAACTCGGCGCCGATCTGGTTGCCGCGCAGCCGCCGTGCCCTTCGCCCAAACCCTAGGCGCGGGCGCTCCTGCGCGTGGAGGCGCTGCCGCCGTCTCCTGACCCGCCTCGCGTTAAGCTTTTGTTTTCTCGGAGAGAAGGAAAAACAGCGTGGAGCTGGGATTCAAACCGAGGGCGCGGGCCTAGGGACGGAGGAGCCGGTATTGCGTGGTGTGTGGTGGGTGCGTTGAAGCCTCAAATCGTCCGTGTCCCTAGAATGACGGTGAAGCCTCTGTGGATTAGATCTGGAACGTTGATTTGCTGTGTGAGGGTTTTTCTGGTGCACAATTTGGTGTGGAGGTAGAAAATATCATCTCTGTTGGGGACAATTTTGTAGGTAGACTGAGCATAATTTTGATTGTTTCCTTATAGTAGAGATTTATTATACATGACATGTTCTTCACAATTAGATGCTTGTTCTACTTCTATGTCTTATGAGACTAACCTTTTGAAGGAGAACAATGAGATCAAAAGTGAAGTGAAGAATTTGAGCAACAAGTTGGAGAGGTGCTACAACTTTAAAATCGTCATTGAGCATATCATGACCAATCAAAGACGATATGGTGATAAGAGTGGTATTGGCTACAACAAGAGCAAGGGCAAGATTATGAAGAAGCAAGATGCAAAGAAGCTATCCCAACTCATGTGCTACCGATGCCATGAAGTGGGACATATTGCTAAGTGTTGCCCTACCAAGAAACCTCAAGTTGAGCCAAAAGCAAAGCCCCAAGCTTAAGTCAAGATCAACCACAAAGATGATGGTGACTTGTTGATGAAGAAGAAGAAAATAAGAAGGGGTGGAAGAGCAAGGCATCCAATATAAATCCAAGATGCCAAGATGATGAGCAAGAATCAAACTAAGAAAGTACATGCTCACATCAAGTGCTTCCAATGTGGAGATATGGGACACTTCGCCTCGGGGTGTCCTACCAAGCTTGAGAAGAAGGGTCAAGCAACTCATGAGAGGCAAGGCAATGAAGAGCATCACATGAGCAAGGAAGGAAAGGCTCAACCAAAGAGAAGATGCTATTCATGCCGGGAAATGGGACACATGGCATATTCATGTCCCCTAGGTAAAACTTCTAGACCCATTTCAATTGTTGATAATGATGTGCTTAGAAAGGATGTAAATGGTACCTCCATGGTTACTATTGCAAAACATCCCGCTACTCATACTAAGGCTTTGTCTAAGTATGTTGCACCTAACTTGAGAGGATCCAAACTAGTTTGGGTACCATCAAAAAGTAGATGAATGATTGTAGGTACCATCGGAATCGGAGGGTTGATTCAAATGGTATTCATCATGTTGATCATTATATGTTTAGTCAAGTATTGAAGCTTAATGCAATCCTATCCCAATGCCAAGTCAAATAAGTAAAGTCCAAAGTGCTAGAACATACAAGTGTTATGATCTAGTTGTGGTGATTTATTGGAATTAGTTGATGGCTTGCAAATATTTGAGTTGAAGCTTGCTTTTGGATGATCATGAGCTAACCAAGGTATATCTTTTGTTGATCATTTCATTTGGGTGCATATGAGTTGTTTGAATTGGATACATATGCAATGTTGCTTGCTATGAGATGATTGAATGGATTAAATGCTTAGTAATCAAGTTTGGATTGATTTGTATTGGATAAATTCATAAGATGACTTTTAGTAAGTGGATTGAATGGATATATGTCTCATGAGAGTATTCAAACAAGTTAGTTTTAAGTTTGATTCACATTTGATGAAGAATAACTCATGTATTGAAATTTGTCCTATATTGAAAATCTAAGCTAGCAGTGATCTTAGCCATGTTTGAGTGATCAAATCTATTTAGATTGACTTGGTATACATGCTCTAGACTTATGGTATGAGATTCTGTAGAAATGTCATGAGAATTGGACAAGAAATGCTATGGTTTTGGAGTATATCTTGTCAGCCATAATGCAGTAGTTTTTCAGCATGTAGCAGTGGTGGATGATTTGAAATTTGGTAGCAATTTAGAAGTCAAATGAAGCTCAAATTTTTACATCTGCTAGATGACTTAGTGAACCACATATCTACCAAATTTCATGGCTTTTGGATTTGTACATTGGGAGATATGATTTATTCTTTGAAGGGTACAGAATCTGCCAGAAAAGTGACATTTATTGGATTGATCTAGAGTCACTTTGATTGAAAGGTCCTCAACTTAGAAATATGTTTATAAGTAATTGAGGTACCTAAGTTTGGTTTTGGATTGATCTAGAAGCATGACAAGAAATGAGTACAAGGGCATTGATTGTGGAATGTACTTAGTGTACACATTTGGTACTCAAATTTGGAGATCAAGATCAAACTCAAGATGAAGATGATGCCAAAAGTCCTAGTGATACTTAGATATCATTTGATAGAAAGAAAAGGACTTAAAGAAGGAAGAGTTAGACTCAAATAAGGATTCAAGGGTTATACATCAAGTTGAGTTCATCATTTTGATCAATCAAACAATGACATTTCAATTGAGTATCAAGAGTGGTTCTTTAGAGAGAGAGGTCACTTCTCCCTAGTGAGGGGCTTGCTGCCATTGGTAGGTAAACCAAGTTTGGGACTTGGAAGGCTAACATGGAAGTGGTGATCTGAGGAACTTGTGATGCTTAGTTGAAGCAATCAATAGGATTGATCTAAAGAGCAAGCAACACCTAAAAGAGAGCTAGTCATAGCAATTTAAATGGTATTCTAAGTGATTCTCTCATGCAAGCATTGAGCAAAAGATGAAGCAAGCCAACCACAACAAAGATAGTGCACTTGATCATAAGTGGTTTTCATTTTATATGGATGAAGAATGGATTTATTTATTGATAATTGGTCTTCACCAAGCTATAAATTGGACTTCACATTGCTATTGAGAGTAATAAATTGGAATTTATGTGACTATCCTCTACTCCAAAATAGCAAAGGTATCCTTGTAATGTGTAGGATCATTTCATCCCTTACTAGTATGCAGTTAGTGCATATAGTACATTCTTATTAGGATCATGCATAACAAATAAAAATTTTAAATTCATAGCCTACCACTATTGCTTGAATGATTAAATGATCTAGTGGTATGAATATGAGTTTGTTCATGAGCTAGTGAACCCAAGTACTTGATCTAGTTTGGATTGCTAATAAGTGACAAGTACAACATTGGCAAGATAACCCTTATTATGAGGTGTGAAGAAGCTTGTCATTGGATCAAACCAGACTTGGAAGCTTAGGCAAGTCAATATAGTTCAAGGCACATTAGAAGCTCATGACAATGATATGAGTACAAGAACAAGACAACAATGCAAATGGTATCTAGTTTTGTCAAGTGGTATCTAGACTAAATTGATTTCTTCACATGGTATTTACAAGTGGTGTCTAGATTATGATCTACAAGTGATATCCTTCATCAAGTGGTACTCATCAAGATAGCAAATGTTCAAGAAATGGTCATAATTGACAAATCTAGCAAGTGGTTCCATGATAGAGGAATCCTCCAAAGTGATATCACACTCTCATTCGCGGTATTCCTACACATGGTATCTATCATGCAAGACGATTGTTCCACAAGTGATCCTCAACTTTAAGTGATCAAATCAAGAAATGCTACCCTCACCTTCTAAGAGGTATCTCAAGTGGATTGACCCATGCTTTGATATAGGGGGAGGTGCCCCACCGATTGGTATCAAGGTCAAAGATCCTTTGTGGTAACTCAAAAGTGGTGTCATTCCAACATAGGTGTTAATGTCCATAAAAAATGTAAGATTCAAGTCTCAACCATCTACCCCAATGCTAGCCTTTGTATCAATTAAGAAGCACACCCTTTATGGAAATTGATGACAAAGGGAGAGAAGTTGTACAAATATATGAAAGCTTTTTGAGCTTTGGAGAGAGATTAGAAAGGACATGGACAAAGAGGGAGCAACATTGAAGAATGTAAGGGGATCAAACATTCTTAGATAAGAGAAGCACACAAGTAGGGGGAGCAAGCTCATGAACATTGATTGGTTGCATTTGACTTATGCATATTCATGTGCTTGCTAGCATTGCATAAGTTTTTATATTAAATATGCATGCTTGTGTGGCATATGCTAGTTATAAAATTTGATTGATGCTTTGATAACTAGCATGCATAGGATGATAACTAGACTTGTTTTTATCATGCAAAACTAGAACCTTCCTTATAATGTTGATCTCATGGGGTTTCTAGTATTTTTTATGTCTAGCTACTCATGATGCTAAGGATGATGGTAAACTTATGTTTTCAAATGGTATCAAGCTACAAAGGTTTATTTTATACACCTTAGCATCACTTAGTAGTGCTAACCCTCCCATAAATTTCATATTCATGCATATGTGAGAGCTTGAAACCAAACCATTTGAGCACATATATAGGGAGAGTTATCACTACCGAGTCAATTTTATGGTGATTATCCAAATCCCAACATAGAGCTTAAATGTTGGATAAGTGGCATAAAGTCCAAAAGAACTTAATTTCCATATCTTTGTAGAGTTGTCATCAATTACCAAAAAGGGGGAGATTGAAAGGTCCTTGTTTGGTTTTGGTAATTGAGTGATAACCTTAGGTGGACTAATTGTGTTTAATGTGAGATACATAGGAGATTAGTCCACAGGTGTTTGTGTCATGAAGGAGCTTATTGCATATGAGACATGACATGGAGTCATGTGACCAAGGTGGAGAAGATCGAGATGAGGCTTGGCTCGATAGACTGGTTGCAAGTGTGAAGGGCAAGTCGGAGGCTTTGAAGCGAGGGACCGCGTGTGATGGTGAAGCTTGGGCAAGACTTGGCGCCGATGGACCGAGGCAACGGTGAAGAGCAAGTGAGGTCAAGATCGATGAACCAATACGATCACGTGATGATATGAAGTGGATCATATCATTTGGTGATTGGTTGGTGCATGTGTTGCATCAACGTCGGAGGAGTTGGAATGGAATGCGCAAGGCAAAGGTATAACCATAGGGCATTTCCATTTCACCAGTCATAGGTGTGTAGAGAAGTTGATGATCGGGTTTAGGATAGATGGCCGTACTATCAACAGGGGCAAACTTATTTGCATATCGGTCATCTAGTGCTACTTGAGCGATCTAACTTTGCATACGTGTTAGGATCGAGTGGCGAGGCAAGTTGAGTGCCTAATTCCTTCGGAGAAAATGATTGTGAAAATGCTAACACACGTGCACATGGTGTTTTACAAATGGTGGTGTTGGCACATTTGCAAAGGAGAAGGTGTTGGAGTTGGTGTTGATCAACATGGAGAAGAGAGAAAGATTTTTTGGTGTTCTCCGGACACTAGGATGGCTCTTAGAGTGGAATACTACTTTGATCCATTGTGAACTGGATCAAGTGCTTTAGTGGGTTTTGTAGCCCTCTGAGTAAGCTTTCCAAAATGTCAAGATCATCGAAATTGGAGTTCGGAGCGGAGAGATATTACTGTTTTAGCGCCGAGTGGTCTGTCGACAGACGCGGCTTTTGGATGCGACAGACGCTGCACCCCAGAGTCTGTCGGGTGTGTGAGCGACAAACGCGCGAAGTTCGCATCTGTCGGCCTTCTCCTCAGTAGCTTCGTAGGCACAGAGACGACAGACGCCAGGCAGAGTCTGTTGGGGTCACAACAGACGCGTCTGTCGGCCGAAAACATTTTTTGGAGCTCTCTGTGCCGCGTTTGTCGGTGCGATGGACACACACCCTCGACGTGATGGACGCATCTGTCAGATGGAAAATGACCATTGGAATTTGAAGACCGAGGACACGTGGTGCACATCCACGCGACAGACGTGAGTAGCGGCGTCTGTCGAGTATGCGACAGACGCGTCTGTCGGTCCCAAAAAACGTCTAGTGAATTGCTAACAGCTATATTCATTTGTGGGCTTATAAGTAGAAGTGGTGGACGGCCTTGGCAGGAGTTGAGCACCCTTGGGAGTTAGTGTCCATGCTTTGGGAGTGCTTGGAGAGCCTCTAACTCACTGGTGCTTGCAAGAGTGAAAACAATTGCGAGTGAGTTGATTCTAGTGCATTGCTTTGAGAGATTGCCTCGAGTGGCACTAGGTGATCGTGTTGCAAGCTGGTGGTGCTTGTTACTCTTAGAGGTTGCCACCTCCTAGACGGCTTGGTGGCTTGTGGCTCCGTCGAAACTCGCAAGAAGATCGTGCGAGGCTCCGGAGAAGCTTTGTGAGTGGGATTGTGCTCACCCCGCGGGGATCACAAAGAGCAACTCTAGTAGAGCGTGTCATTGAGCTACCACACTTGATGGTGGGTTCTTGTAGTGCCTTTTGAGAGGCTCGGTGTGTGACCAATTAGCCACCAAACCATGAAGTGTTGGTCGACACAACGGGGACTAGCTTGGTGGCAACCAAGTGAACATCGATGAAAAACCGCCGTGTCAACTTGTCTACTCTTCTCGGTGGTTTGCATTTATTTTACACAAGCTTGTATTTACATTCATATACTTGTGCTTGTGTAGTTTCTCTTGTAACTAGTTTGCTTGTGTAGCTTGCTAGTTACCTTCTTGCTTGTGTAGCTAGAAGTATCCCCTTTGCGTGGCTAATTTGGTTTGTGTAACCTTGTTAGTCACATTACTTAGTTTGTGTAGCTAAGTAGTTTGCGCTCTGTAATTTGGCTTGTGTAGCCCTGTTATTGAGCATTGCTAGTGAGCTTAGGAGCTTTATGCTTTTGCTTACTAGAATTATGTAGGAGCTTCCCGTTTCTTAAAGTACTAGTTGCATAGGTTTGTGTGACCTTGCAAGCTAGAATTGGTTAGGAGAGCACTAGCTAGTCTGGCACCTTTGTTGCCTAATTATGATCATTTCTAAGGTGCTTGACAACTTAGTTAGAGGGGTGAAGTCTTAGCTGGACCTATAAGTTTAATTCCACATTTGTTTCGGTTAGCCGACATGTTTATTTTTTAGAAAGGACTATTCACCCCCCCTCTAGTCCGCCATCTCATCCCTTCAACACCAAAGGGAACAAATGACAATTTAGATAGTGATGCAAGTGGCAACATAGTGGATCAAAAGTTATATCGGTCTATGATTGGAAGCCTACTCTATGTGATCGCATCAAGGCCGGATGTCATGTTTAATATGTGCATGTGTGAAAGATTTCAAGCCTCACCAAGAGTGTCATTTGAAGGCTACAAAGAGAATATTGAGGTACTTGAAGCATACACAAAATGTTGGATTGTGGTATCCCAAAGGAGCAACGTTTGAGCTAATTGGATATTCCGATTCAGATTATGCGGGATGCAAAGTTGAGAGAAGAAGCACATCGAGCACATGTCAACTATTAGGAAGATCACTTGTTTCATGGTCATCAAAGAAGCAAAATAGTGTTACATTATCAACCACCGAAGCCGAATACATAGCTGCCGGTAGTTGTTGTGCACAAATTCTTTGGATAAAAGCCACCTTGAATGACTTTAGAATCAAGTTCAAGAATGTACCATTGTTATGTGATGATGAGAGTGCTATCAAGCTCATCAATAATCCGGTTCAACTTACAAGAACAAAGCACATTGATTTCACCACCAATTCATTAGAGATCACCAACAAAAAGGGGACATTTGCATTAAGAGTGTGGGCATGTAACACCCTAAAATTTGATCCTTTGGAAATATAGCTAAAATGGTTTAATTATGAATTTTTGGTGCTCATGAAACGTAGGAAAAAAAAATTTCATTAAATTAAAAATTTATCATAGGGAGTAGCAACGTGGTTGTGCATACATGCTGGTGCATATGTTTTATTGTGATGTTTGCTTGTTGCATAACAGTGTATTCTGACTGTGAAAAGTTTTAAAGTGCGTTTAGTAAATTGTTTATCTTTCTTCAGCTTTGTCTCTACCTTTTTGCTATAATCAAATTCCTTGTTTCCCAGCTTCCTTCGTTGGGAGGTTCCCAAAATCTTTTAGCATGTATTCCAAATCACTCCTTTGAGTTCATCATCCATCAAACCATTCCTACAAACTTTCTGGAAATTTTTCCGGCTTAATCTGGAATTTGTTCCTATTTTTCTAGGAGCATAATCTAATTTTTTTTTGATGCTCTCAATTATCTTATCATGAGCTCCAAATACTTTATTTGGATTCCACATGTTCCTTAATGTCTTCGAGAATTTTTCCCGAATTTTTGGAGCCAACGGAGTATTTTTCGTGGCTTATATATCAATTCTAGACTTTTCTAGAATTATTTTAATCCTAAAACTAATTAATTCCGAAAATAAATAATATATATCTTATTTTTCAATCAGCCCTCAAAGCCCATGTGCAATAATCCTAATAAATTTCAAAGGCCCATGCATTTATTTACTAATGGGCTTTAATAATTAATTAGGCCTATTAGTAAAGGTGGATGGTGCAACGTCAATTAGCATCATATCGCTAGTTGACATGGAGGTGGAGAGTTTTTCTCCTTATATATACGTACCTATCCCTTGGGTAAAAGCACACCAAAACTACCGTAAAAAGAGTCCCTAGTTTGGAAATACCTAGGTAGTTAATTGAATTTCTCCTTTATCTACTACGCCGTCTCCAACATCTCGTCGGTATCCTTGTGCGTCAGCATTGCCGATCTGTCATCATCCTGGTCTCCTCGTTTGCTGTCGCTTGGCCGTCCAAACTCCTGAGCAACATCATGAAGTATGCCCAGCCGAGAGCCCTGTTGCCGTGTCTCTATGCTGCCTTGCCGCCGGCCAGCTCATTGTCTCGCTTGGCCTCGATCGCGAGAGACAACCATCACTCTACCTGGATGAACTCGCCATCACTGTCGACCAATCTAGCCTTGCCTGCATCCTAGTCACAGAGCAAGCTGAAAGCGCAGGTTTTCTGTGCACCCTTTGCCAATGCTCGATCTTCATTGCCGTGAATCCGCAAGTCCCGAGCATCCCATGAAGATTTTCCCAACAAGAAAAACTAGCTGCATCTATGCCTCACCGAGCTGCCGAGCTGCTGAGCTGCTGCCCTGCTTCCAAAGCTCCAGAACCTCGGCTGTTTCCCCTGTTGTCACGAATTGCACAGCAATGTACGAGAGGAAAGAAGAAGAGCTACGGTACTAGTTCGCCTCTGATCTTTTAATCTCCGCCGTTTCATCGTTTTTACTCCGTTTTGCTCTGTTTTGGTTTCAGTTCCGTTAGATTCGTATCGACTTCATTGTATCGGTGTGATCCTTATGTCAGTGCAGATGTTTTTCATATCACATATTTTCTGAACGTAGTAAAATATTAATTTAATTAATATATATGCTTGCAACCAGTTTTATAACTTAAATCAATATAGGTTTATTTGTTCGACATTTTACACAAAAGAATTAATATGATTAATCTGCATGTAATTAGTTTTCTAATCTATAAGCAATGTATGTGTTACACAATGCTATCTGATATATAGAAGTAAAGCATGACTAGATTTAGCTCGGTTTCTAATTAAATTGTATAGTGACTAATCTAAATTAATGTATTTCACATGGTCTTGTTTAATTAAAATAAATTAAGCATGTAGCCTTTTCTTTTCTATTGTAATACATAAAACTCCCGATAGCCGCTACATCACTTCTTATGTTCATTGTTAAATATTAATTCGATTAATGGGTACATAACCAGTTTTCAATCTAAAAACAACATGAAGGTACATTTCGATTTTGTATATGTAAATAAATGTAAAATAATTAGCTACTAACATAAACATATTTTTAATTTGTAAATTGCTTAGGCTAGCACTTTGACGTGCGTTTGGATGCTCTCACAAAATTATTTCTTTTGCAAATATAAAAGCATAACTTGTTTAATAAAATATTATGTGGGAATATTTATAAAATATATAAACTATGGTTAGTTTCAACTCAGTGTTGAGTCCAAATATGATTTGTCTAATCCGAACTAATTACTTTTCCATGATCTTGTTAGCTAAAATAAATCAAGCATATAGTGGTTCCTTTTATAATATAAGTATTCTGATAGTCTTTTTATTTATAACGATAGTTTTGTTAACAGCTTCTTTTACGTTATCGTGACCATAGTGGTTAGCTAGCTTGATGACATCACATGATGTCATGGGTATGATTTGTGGCCGTTTTTCTTTAGTAAAATAAATTCTGAAATACAATAGAAATACGTATACACATACAATCTTGTTTAGGCCATATCTTCCACGTTTTAACTCCGATTTGACCCGTTCAAGTTGCGTTAGGTTCGTATTTGCGAGCTCTATATGTTAGTGTAGCTGTACAGTAGGTTTGTAAAATTTTATTTTCGAGTTTATATTAAAGTAATTATTTATATATATGAAATCTTAGAAAATTCATAACTTTCACGTTTTAACTCCGAATTTGGTGATCTTTGCGTCTGTGTGATCGTAGTAACGTGTAGAAGAGTTTTACAAACTTTTTATATTGTTTTGCTACTGTTGGTGTACTGTTTTAATTATGTCTATTTGTTTGCTTAGTGTATGGTTGCTCGGATGATTGTGTGTTGGTGCTTGATGATCGAGTATAGACGGTGAGCAGTTTCTTGACGATCAGGAGTATTATTTTGAGCCAGACCAGCAGTATCATCAGGAAAGCTTTGATTAAGGCAAGTATAACATGGGATCATCCTTGTTACCTATTCACTGAAATTATCATACATATGCATGTGTCCTCCTTGACAACCATAGAGATTATAACTTAGCTATTGATATCTTGTTTTCTTGTCACCTATGGGTTATGCATTTGGGTAGCTGCTGCTAGCGCTTAATTATGAACAATGATCTTGTAATTTGACTAATGGATTATGCAATCAACCAATTAAGATGATGTTATTTCTGTTGAAAGGGGGCTAGAGCATGTGGGTTATTTTGATGCTCTAGTTACTCTCCGTAAGGACTTACCTGTAAGTGATAACCGGGACATACAGTACAGCTGTGAGGGCTATATGGCTCTGGCTCTAGTTGTTCAAGAGACCTTTTCTAGCTTGTTAGAGGTTACCTTAAATGGCGTAAGAATGGCTTGCCACGTTGGGTGTAGTGCGAGCCCCTGGCCTAGTGTGTATAGGCTGCGGTTGTTGTGCCACAGGGAAGTGGGGTTCTACATCTGCCTGCCGAGTGAATCTAATGGCCCTAACTTGTTAGACGAACTTTTGAATGGCTTTATATGGTCTCTGATGTTTTGGGCCTTGCAAACCCATGCATTTGGAAATCATGACTCACAGTGAAAGTGTACACATCTGTGCAGAGTTAAAAACTGGTATACTAGCCGTGCTCACGGATACGAGCGGCCTTGGGGATTCTTACAGAATAGTTGATCACCATTGTTATATCATGCTTAATTATTATTGATTATTATTATGCTCATGTTAATGCTATTCATTATCCTTATTACAATTGATCATTGATTCATTAATGGGATTTGGATTACCTTGATGCTACTCAATTGCTAATTATATGATGATTAAAAGCTAAACGAAGTTAAACAGTGTCTAGCCTTTTTGAGCCTCATGAACCCTGTGTTATACTTGTTGAGTTCGACATGGACTCACTCTTGCTATTTCCCCAACACTCCTGTGTGTAAAAAGATGCTACTCGGAAAAAGGACAAAGGTGTAGTGGAGTTTACAGAAGACTAGTAGAAGTGCTAGGCATATGTTACCCCCAGTCAGCCGTCCCTGAGAAGAATGGAGCCCGAAGTTTAGTCACCTTTCCGCGATACTCTGATGTAAGTGTTAATATAGCTATGTATACGTTATATAATAACATTGTTTCTGATACTTTTTCATTCTGGCATATGTGTGGACTTCCTGGGCACACATATGATTAGCCTGGTTTTGTTCTTTAGAAAACCGGGTGTGACAGAGTGGTATCAGAGCGGTGTTGACTGTAGGACGTATGCCAAGTAGCACTGGACGTATTCTAAAACTTATTTTACGATAAAACTATTTTGTCATCCCTTGACTCATTGATTTTGACTATTCCTCTTCCTTGTCTTGTTGTATCCTTTCCTTGATAGCTTCCTTTGAGCTATTATTTCTTACTCCCTTGGATTTTGTTTTATGTTGTTTTTACTAAAAGTTTTCTGATCTTACCTGGTTCAAAGATTCGATGGCTTTTCATCATCCATATTTTTTCTTAGGATGACCACCATTGTTGAAGAAGCACGTGTAGTACCGATGATGTGATGTGTGCTTGTTTTGCTTGATGTGTTGCTTGTGTGTTGTTCTTGTTCTCATGTTTCAAAGGTAGGCCGGAAGGTATAAGTCTTGAGAAGTAGCTCGATCTATGTTAAGTGGGGTAGTGACATCTTGTATCTTACTTATCTTTCAATCGATCCTAATTCTTGCCATTTTCTCTTACACCGTTCCTGTTTACCCTTGGTTGTCATGCTACCTTATTAATCTCATCTTAATGGATGATCAACACATGAAGGACTTATCATTAGCAGCAAGCTTTAGAGAAAGTGTTGTCTTCAATGACATCGTCAGGTGAAACAAGATCTTTGTTAAGTGGGGTAGCATCTGCTATCAACAACAGCAAGTCCTGAATATCTCAAGCGACGAGGCATGAGGAGGCATGAAGAACTAAAGATCAAACCTTATCTTTCTTGTCATCTTTTGGCTATCCTCGATCCATGTCTTATATCCCATCAACACAAAGCAAAGAAGCATGAAGACTTGAAGATTAGTGTTATCTATCTCTCTAGTGTCTTTGAATCTCGTTTCTACCTTATCCCGTTTTTTTTATATAGCAGTCTGTCTACCTTAGCTTATATCTCTATTTTTGGATGCCCAAAAATCATGGATAAATTCTGAACAATAGTAGACTTTAATATCTTTCTCTGACCGTAAGAACCACCCTGATATCTATTATGGTTTGGGATTTATGAAAATCACAAGGCGACGCATCTGTGCTGTCAGCAATCTGGAATAGTTTCTGTTATGCACTGTTTTTGACCAACTTAACTGCAAAATCTGAAAAGGTGTTCTACACAAAAGTCGTGAAGGATTTCATAATCTTTTCAACCATGTAAGGCTTGTCATCATATTATTTCTGAGATTCGAGATATAACTGTTGCAAGATGCCACATCAGGGCTGACAGATTGTCTGGACAGACGTTATATCTTGCTGTTTTACCTTAACTTAATGACAGAATTTGGAAAAATGTTCTATAAGAAAGTTGTAGAGGGTTTCAGAAGCTTTCCAACGGTATAAGTTACAACTTTATTGGATTAACAGAACTCAAGTTACAACTGTTTTACGGCACTGCTGTTTTTCATCCCACGAAGACAATTCAAATTACTTGCTTATACCCATGCACAGGTATTTCTTTGGGATGTCAGAACGTAAATATGCTAGTTAACTCATCTAGAAGAAGGTGCAAGCTATATTTTGGTGCCCCTAGCTGAACTTTTCTTAAGGGGGGTAGCCAAGCCAAAGAAGTTGCAAGATAAAGAAGTCACTAACTAGCATAGGTATCCTTGCCCAGGATTGGTTACTCATTGGATCAAGGAGCTCGGGTATTCATCAGGATTGGTCTTCACTTGAGCTATCATCCTTTGGGAATTCAACTTTCAACATACTCAAGGAAAGTTGGCATTGATGACATAGGAAGGAAGTTTTCTTCATGGTTATGATATCTCTAATGTTGGAATTACACAGAGGAGAACTCAAGAGAGATGTGTTGAGTTGGAAATCGCTCAAGTACATAAAAGTGACTCGGAGTCTCCTTGGAATGGTAAGATTCTATCAGAGGTTCACTAGAGGCATTATAAGATTGGACACAAAAGTTTCCTCTATAACACATCACGGCAAGATTGAGGATGTGCTCTATGTAAGAAGAGTAGAGGTTTATGCATCAGGTCAACTAAGGAATCATGAGTTGTACTATCTGATATATGATTTGGACTCATCCATTATGGAGCATGGAGATGTTATCTATTTGACAAAAAGGGTGACGTCAAGGTGGAACATAAGAAACTAAAGGACATCTTCATTAAGTTGGATTCGAGTAGGTGACATCATTGTGGGATTCAGGTAATCAAGGTTTATGACTTGGAAGTATGCTATCACTTAGGAGAAGTAAAAGTTGTTGCCGATACCTTTAGCAAAGGAGAGTTACGTTAAGAAGATTCGGGTGACTCCAAGGACTAAGGAATTGTGATTAAGGTTTAAGCATCTTAATCATAGTAATGTTATGAAGATGATGGTAGGACCTACTTTGGACTAGGAGAATCATGAGAGTCATTTAGAATGTGGATGTATGAAGTAGGAGATTTGACATTATGGATTGAAAGGGGATATAACACAACATGCTAAGAATTATTGCATTATAGTCAGTGGGGACTAGAGTTTGATATAAGATTGCGTTCACATACAACCATCTCGTAGTGGCCTTATGAGAAGCATAAAGAGTGTTGGCGTGGAGAGTAAGCTATAGCATCTCGATGCAAAAGCTCATGTAACGATACTAAAAAGAAAAAAAGAGAGGAGTGGCTAATAGTCCGAAGTTACCCGAGATCTAGTGTGGAGTACCTGCTGTGTCCAACATGACACTGTTAAAGGATGAGAAGTTAAGTGTATAGAAGGATCTAACTATTACCAAGTACCCTCTCAAGATTTTGAATTAGTTGGGCAAGTTACTTGAAGGTTATCAGGGTATGCAAGTGAGGTAGGATCTTTACCAAGAGGATGGAACTCGAGGAAGTGAAGAAGATCCAAGGCAGAATATCCATATCTCTTTTATCATCATCTTCCGAATCTCGAGGACGAGATTCATCTTAAGGGGGTAGAATTGTAACACCCTAAAATTTGATCCTTTGGAAATATAGCTAAAATGGTTTAATTATGAATTTTTGGTGCTCATGAAACGTAGGAAAAAAAATATTTTCATTAAATTAAAAATTTATCATAGGGAGTAGCAACGTGGTTGTGCATACATGCTGGTGCATATGTTTTATTGTGATGTTTGCTTGTTGCATAACAGTGTGTTCTGACTGTGAAAAGTTTTAAAGTGCGTTTAGTAAATTGTTTATCTTTCTTCAGCTTTGTCTCTACCTTTTTGCTATAATCAAATTCCTTGTTTCCCAGCTTCCTTCGTTGGGAGGTTCCCAAAATCTTTTAGCATGTATTCCAAATCACTCCTTTGAGTTCATCATCCATCAAACCATTCCTACAAACTTTCTGGAAATTTTTCCGGATTAATCTGGAATTTGTTCCTATTTTTCTAGGAGCATAATCTAATTTTTTTTTATGCTCTCAATTATCTTATCATGAGCTCCAAATACTTTATTTGGATTCCACATGTTCCTTAATGTCTTCGAGAATTTTTCCCGAATTTTTGGAGCCAACGGAGTATTTTTCGTGGCTTATATATCAATTCTAGACTTTTCTAGAATTATTTTAATCCTAAAACTAATTAATTCTGAAAATAAATAATATATATCTTATTTTTCAATCAGCCCTCAAAGCCCATGTGCAATAATCCTAATAAATTTTAAAGGCCCATGCATTTATTTACTAATGGGCTTTAATAATTAATTAGGCCTATTAGTAAAGGTGGATGGTGCAACGTCAATTAGCACCATATCGCTAGTTGACATGGAGGTGGAGAGTTTTTCTCCTTATATATACGTACCTATCCCTTGGGTAAAAGCACACCAAAACTACCGTAAAAAGAGTCCCTAGTTTGGAAATACCTAGGTAGTTAATTGAATTTCTCCTTTATCTACTACGCCGTCTCCAACATCTCGTCGGTATCCTTGTGCGTCAGCATTGCCGATCTGTCATCATCCTGGTCTCCTCGTTTGCTGTCGCTTGGCCGTCCAAACTCCTGAGCAACATCATGAAGTATGCCCAGCCGAGAGCCCTGCTGCCGTGTCTCTATGCTGCCTTGCCGCCGGCCAGCTCATTGTCTCGCTTGGCCTCGATCGCGAGAGACAACCATCACTCTACCTGGATGAACTCGCCATCACTGTCGACCAATCTAGCCTTGCCTGCATCCTAGTCACAGAGCAAGCTGAAAGCGCAGGTTTTCTGTGCACCCTTTGCCAATGCTCGATCTTCATTGCCGTGAATCCGCAAGTCCCGAGCATCCCATGAAGATTTTCCCAACAAGAAAAACTAGCTGCATCTATGCCTCACCGAGCTGCTGAGCTGCTGAGCTGCTGCCCTGCTTCCAAAGCTCCAGAACCTCGGCTGTTTCCCCTGTTGTCACGAATTGCACAGCAATGTACGAGAGGAAAGAAGAAGAGCTACGGTACTAGTTCGCCTCTGATCTTTTAATCTCCGCCGTTTCATCGTTTTTACTCCGTTTTGCTCTGTTTTGGTTTCAGTTCCGTTAGATTCGTATCGACTTCATTGTATCGGTGTGATCCTTATGTCAGTGCAGATGTTTTTCATATCACATATTTTCTGAACGTAGTAAAATATTAATTTAATTAATATATATGCTTGCAACCAGTTTTATAACTTAAATCAATATAGGTTTATTTGTTCGACATTTTACACAAAAGAATTAATATGATTAATCTGCATGTAATTAGTTTTCTAATCTATAAGCAATGTATGTGTTACACAATGCTATCTGATATATAGAAGTAAAGCATGACTAGATTTAGCTCGGTTTCTAATTAAATTGTTTAGTGACTAATCTAAATTAATGTATTTCACATGGTCTTGTTTAATTAAAATAAATTAAGCATGTAACCTTTTCTTTTCTATTGTAATACATAAAACTCCCGATAGCCGCTACATCACTTCTTGTGTTCATTGTTAAATATTAATTCGATTAATGGGTACATAACCAGTTTTCAATCTAAAAACAACATGGAGGTACATTTCGATTTTGTATATGTAAATAAATGTAAAATAATTAGCTACTAACATAAACATATTTTTAATTTGTAAATTGCTTAGGCTAGCACTTTGAGTGCGTTTGGATGCTCTCACAAAATTATTTCTTTTGCAAATATAAAAGCATAACTTGTTTAATAAAATATTATGTGGGAATATTTATAAAATATATAAACTATGGTTAGTTTCAACTCAGTGTTGAGTCCAAATATGATTTGTCTAATCCGAACTAATTACTTTTCCATGATCTTGTTAGCTAAAATAAATCAAGCATATAGTGGTTCCTTTTATAATATAAGTATTCTGATAGTCTTTTTATTTATAACGATAGTTTTGTTAACAGCTTCTTTTACGTTATCGTGACCATAGTGGTTAGCTAGCTTGATGACATCACATGATGTCATGGGTATGATTTGTGGCCGTTTTTCTTTAGTAAAATAAATCCTGAAATACAATAGAAATACGTATACACATACAATCTTGTTTAGGCCATATCTTCCACGTTTTAACTCCGATTTGACCCGTTCAAGTTGCGTTAGGTTCGTATTTGCGAGCTCTATATGTTAGTGTAGCTGTACAGTAGGTTTGTAAAATTTTATTTTCGAGTTTGTATTAAAGTAATTATTTATATATATGAAATCTTAGAAAATTCATAACTTTCACGTTTTAACTCCGAATTTGGTGATCTTTGCGTCTGTGTGATCGTAGTAACGTGTAGAAGAGTTTTACAAACTTTTTATATTGTTTTGCTACTGTTGGTGTACTGTTTTAATTATGTCTATTTGTTTGCTTAGTGTATGGTTGCTCGGATGATTGTGTGTTGGTGCTTGATGATCGAGTATAGACGGTGAGCAGTTTCTTGACGATCAGGAGTATTATTTTGAGCCAGACCAGCAGTATCATCAGGAAAGCTTTGATTAAGGCAAGTATAACATGGGATCATCCTTGTTACCTATTCACTGAAATTATCATACATATGCATGTGTCCTCCTTGACAACCATAGAGATTATAACTTAGCTATTGATATCTTGTTTTCTTGTCACCTATGGGTTATGCATTTGGGTAGCTGCTGCTAGCGCTTAATTATGAACAATGATCTTGTAATTTGACTAATGGATTATGCAATCAACCAATTAAGATGATGTTATTTCTGTTGAAAGGGGGCTAGAGCATGTGGGTTATTTTGATGCTCTAGTTACTCTCCGTAAGGACTTACCTGTAAGTGATAACCGGGACATACAGTACAGCTGTGAGGGCTATATGGCTCTGGCTCTAGTTGTTCAAGAGACCTTTTCTAGCTTGTTAGAGGTTACCTTAAATGGCGTAAGAATGGCTTGCCACGTTGGGTGTAGTGCGAGCCCCTGGCCTAGTGTGTATAGGCTGCGGTTGTTGTGCCACAGGGAAGTGGGGTTCTACATCTGCCTGCCGAGTGAATCTAATGGCCCTAACTTGTTAGACGAACTTTTGAATGGCTTTATATGGTCTCTGATGTTTTGGGCCTTGCAAACCCATGCATTTGGAAATCATGACTCACAGTGAAAGTGTACACCTCTGTGCAAAGTTAAAAACTGGTATACTAGCCGTGCTCACGGATACGAGCGGCCTTGGGGATTCTTACAGAATAGTTGATCACCATTGTTATATCATGCTTAATTATTGTTGATTATTATTATGCTCATGTTAATGCTATTTATTATCCTTATTACAATTGATCATTGATTCATTAATGGGATTTGGATTACCTTGATGCTACTCAATTGCTAATTATATGATGATTAAAAGCTAAACGCAGTTAAACAGTGTCTAGCCTTTTTGAGCCTCATGAACCCTGTGTTATACTTGTTGAGTTCGACATGGACTCACTCTTGCTATTTCCCCAACACTCCAGTGTGTAAAAAGATGCTACTCAGAAAAAGGACAAAGGTGTAGTGGAGTTTCCAGAAGACTAGTAGAAGTGCTAGGCATATGTTACCCCCAGTCAGCCGTCCCTGAGAAGAATGGAGCCCGAAGTTTAGTCACCTTTCCGCGATACTCTAATGTAAGTGTTAATATAGCTATGTATACGTTATATAATAACATTGTTTCTGATACTTTTTCATTCTGGCATATGTGTGGACTTCCTGGGCACACATATGATTAGCCTGGTTTTGTTCTTTAGAAAACCGGGTGTGACAGAGTGGTATCAGAGCGGTGTTGACTGTAGGACGTATGCCAAGTAGCACTGGACGTATTCTAAAACTTATTTTACGATAAAACTATTTTGTCATCCCTTGACTCATTGATTTTGACTATTCCTCTTCCTTGTCTTGTTGTATCCTTTCCTTGATAGCTTCCTTTGAGCTATTATTTCTTACTCCCTTGGATTTTGTTTTATGTTGTTTTTACTAAAAGTTTTCTGATCTTACCTGGTTCAAAGATTCGATGGCTTTTCATCATCCATATTTTTTCTTAGGATGACCACCATTGTTGAAGAAGCACGTGTAGTACCGATGATGTGATGTGTGCTTGTTTTGCTTGATGTGTTGCTTGTGTGTTGTTCTTGTTCTCGTGTTTCAAAGGTAGGCCGGAAGGTATAAGTCTTGAGAAGTAGCTCGATCTATGTTAAGTGGGGTAGTGACATCTTGTATCTTACTTATCTTTCAATCGATCCTAATTCTTGCCATTTTCTCTTACACCGTTCCTGTTTACCCTTGGTTGTCATGCTACCTTATTAATCTCATCTTAATGGATGATCAACACATGAAGGAATTATCATTAGCAGAAAGCTTTAGAGAAAGTGTTGTCTTCAATGACATCGTCAGGTGAAACAAGATCTTTGTTAAGTGGGGTAGCATCTGCTATCAACAACAGCAAGTCCTGAATATCTCAAGCGACGAGGCATGAGGAGGCATGAAGAACTAAAGATCAAACCTTATCTTTCTTGTCATCTTTTGGCTATCCTCGATCCATGTCTTATATCCCATCAACACAAAGCAAAGAAGCATGAAGACTTGAAGATTAGTGTTATCTATCTCTCTAGTGTCTTTGAATCTCGTTTCTACCTTATCCTGTTTTTTTTTATATAGCAGTCTGTCTACCTTAGCTTATATCTCTATTTTTGGATGCCCAAAAATCATGGATGAATTCTGGACAATAGTAGACTTTAATATCTTTCTCTGACCGTAAGAACCACCCTGATATCTATTATGGTTTGGGATTTATGAAAATCACAAGGCGACGCATCTGTGCTGTCAGCAATCTGGAATAGTTTCTGTTATGCACTGTTTTTGACCAACTTAACTGCAAAATCTGAAAAGGTGTTCTACACAAAAGTCGTGAAGGATTTCATAATCTTTTCAACCATGTAAGGCTTGTCATCATATTATTTCTGAGATTTGAGATATAACTGTTGCAAGATGCCACATCAGGGCTGACAGATTGTCTGGACAGACGTTATATCTTGCTGTTTTACCTTAACTTAATGACAGAATTTGGAAAAATGTTCTATAAGAAAGTTGTAGAGGGTTTCAGAAGCTTTCCAACGGTATAAGTTACAACTTTATTGGATTAACAGAACTCGAGTTACAACTGTTTTACGGCACTGCTGTTTTTCATCCCACGAAGACAATTCAAATTACTTGCTTATACCCATGCACAGGTATTTCTTTGGGATGTCAGAACGTAAATATGCTAGTTAACTCATCTAGAAGAAGGTGCAAGCTATATTTTGGTGCCCCTAGCTGAACTTTTCTTAAGGGGGGTAGCCAAGCCAAAGAAGTTGCAAGATAAAGAAGTCACTAACTAGCATAGGTATCCTTGCCCAGGATTGGTTACAAATTGGATCAAGGAGCTCGGGTATTCATCAGGATTGGTCTTCACTTGAGCTATCATCCTTTGGGAATTCAACTTTCAACATACTCAAGGAAAGTTGGCATTGATGACATAGGAAGGAAGTTTTCTTCATGGTTATGATATCTCTAATGTTGGAATTACACGGAGGAGAACTCAAGAGAGATGTGTTGAGTTGGAAATCGCTCAAGTACATAAAAGTGACTCGGAGTCTCCTTGGAATGGTAAGATTCTATCAGAGGTTCACTAGAGGCATTATAAGATTGGACACAAAAGTTTCCTCTATAACACATCACGGCAAGATTGAGGATGTGCTCTATGTAAGAAGAGTAGAGGTTTATGCATCAGGTCAACTAAGGAATCATGAGTTGTACTACCTGATATATGATTTGGACTCATCCATTATGGAGCATGGAGATGTTATCTATTTGACAAAAAGGGTGACGTCAAGGTGGAACATAAGAAACTAAAGGACATCTTCATTAAGTTGGATTCGAGTAGGTGACATCATTGTGGGATTCAGGTAATCAAGGTTTATGACTTGGAAGTATGCTATCACTTAGGAGAAGTAAAAGTTGTTGCCGATACCTTTAGCAAAGGAGAGTTACGTTAAGAAGATTCGGGTGACTCCAAGGACTAAGGAATTGTGATTAAGGTTTAAGCATCTTAATCATAGTAATGTTATGAAGATGATGGTAGGACCTACTTTGGACTAGGAGAATCATGAGAGTCATTTAGAATGTGGATGTATGAAGTAGGAGATTTGACATTATGGATTGAAAGGGGATATAACACAACATGCTAAGAATTATTGCATTATAGTCAGTGGGGACAAGAGTTTGATATAAGATTGCGTTCACATACAACCATCTCGTAGTGGCCTTATGAGAAGCATAAAGAGTGTTGGTGTGGAGAGTAAGCTATAGCATCTCGATGCAAAAGCTCATGTAACGATACTAAAAAGAAAAAAAAGAGAGGAGTGGCTAATAGTCCAAAGTTACCCGAGATCTAGTGTGGAGTACCTGCTGTGTCCAACATGACACTGTTAAAGGATGAGAAGTTAAGTGTATAGAAGGATCTAACTATTGCCAAGTACCCTCTCAAGATTTTGAATTAGTTGGGCAAGTTACTTGAAGGTTATCAGGGTATGCAAGTGAGGTAGGATCTTTACCAAGAGGATGGAACTCGAGGAAGTGAAGAAGATCCAAGGCAGAATATCCATATCTCTTTTATCATCATCTTCCGAATCTCGAGGACGAGATTCATCTTAAGGGGGGTAGAATTGTAACACCCTAAAATTTGATCCTTTGGAAATATAGCTAAAATGGTTTAATTATGAATTTTTGGTGCTCATGAAACGTAGGAAAAAAAATATTTTCATTAAATTAAAAATTTATCATAGGGAGTAGCAACATGGTTGTGCATACATGCTGGTGCATATGTTTTATTGTGATGTTTGCTTGTTGCATAACAGTGTGTTCTGACTGTGAAAAGTTTTAAAGTGCGTTTAGTAAATTGTTTATCTTTCTTCAGCTTTGTCTCTACCTTTTTGCTATAATCAAATTCCTTGTTTCCCAGCTTCCTTTGTTGGGAGGTTCCCAAAATCTTTTAGCATGTATTCCAAATCACTCCTTTGAGTTCATCATCCATCAAACCATTCCTACAAACTTTCTGGAAATTTTTCCGGCTTAATCTGGAATTTGTTCCTATTTTTCTAGGAGCATAATCTAATTTTTTTTTGATGCTCTCAATTATCTTATCATGAGCTCCAAATACTTTATTTAGATTCCACATGTTCCTTAATGTCTTCGAGAATTTTTCCCGAATTTTTGGAGCCAACGGAGTATTTTTCGTGGCTTATATATCAATTCTAGACTTTTCTAGAATTATTTTAATCCTAAAACTAATTAATTCTGAAAATAAATAATATATATCTTATTTTTCAATCAGCCCTCAAAGCCCATGTGCAATAATCCTAATAAATTTTAAAGGCCCATGCATTTATTTACTAATGGGCTTTAATAATTAATTAGGCCTATTAGTAAAGGTGGATGGTGCAACGTCAATTAGCACCATATCGCTAGTTGACATGGAGGTGGAGAGTTTTTCTCCTTATATATACGTACCTATCCCTTGGGTAAAAGCACACCAAAACTACCGTAAAAAGAGTCCCTAGTTTGGAAATACCTAGGTAGTTAATTGAATTTCTCCTTTATCTACTACGCCGTCTTCAACATCTCGTCGGTATCCTTGTGCGTCAGCATTGCCGATCTGTCATCATCCTGGTCTCCTCGTTTGCTGTCGCTTGGCCGTCCAAACTCCTGAGCAACATCATGAAGTATGCCCAGCCGAGAGCCCTGCTGCCGTGTCTCTATGCTGCCTTGCCGCCGGCCAGCTCATTGTCTCGCTTGGCCTCGATCGCGAGAGACAACCATCACTCTACCTGGATGAACTCGCCATCACTGTCGACCAATCTAGCCTTGCCTGCATCCTAGTCACAGAGCAAGCTGAAAGCGCAGGTTTTCTGTGCACCCTTTGCCAATGCTCGATCTTCATTGCCGTGAATCCGCAAGTCCCGAGCATCCCATGAAGATTTTCCCAACAAGAAAAACTAGCTGCATCTATGCCTCACCGAGCTGCTGAGCTGCTGAGCTGCTGCCCTGCTTCCAAAGCTCCAGAACCTCGGCTGTTTCCCCTGTTGTCACGAATTGCACAGCAATGTACGAGAGGAAAGAAGAAGAGCTACGGTACTAGTTCGCCTCTGATCTTTTAATCTCCGCCGTTTCATCGTTTTTACTCCGTTTTGCTCTGTTTTGGTTTCAGTTCCGTTAGATTCGTATCGACTTCATTGTATCGGTGTGATCCTTATGTCAGTGCAGATGTTTTTCATATCACATATTTTCTGAACGTAGTAAAATATTAATTTAATTAATATATATGCTTGCAACCAGTTTTATAACTTAAATCAATATAGGTTTATTTGTTCGACATTTTACACAAAAGAATTAATATGATTAATCTGCATGTAATTAGTTTTCTAATCTATAAGCAATGTATGTGTTACACAATGCTATCTGATATATAGAAGTAAAGCATGACTAGATTTAGCTCGGTTTCTAATTAAATTGTATAGTGACTAATCTAAATTAATGTATTTCACATGGTCTTGTTTAATTAAAATAAATTAAGCATGTAGCCTTTTCTTTTCTATTGTAATACATAAAACTCCCGATAGCCGCTACATCACTTCTTGTGTTCATTGTTAAATAATAATTCGATTAATGGGTACATAACCAGTTTTCAATCTAAAAACAACATGGAGGTACATTTCGATTTTGTATATGTAAATAAATGTAAAATAATTAGCTACTAACATAAACATATTTTTAATTTGTAAATTGCTTAGGCTAGCACTTTGACGTGCGTTTGGATGCTCTCACAAAATTATTTCTTTTGCAAATATAAAAGCATAACTTGTTTAATAAAATATTATGTGGGAATATTTATAAAATATATAAACTATGGTTAGTTTCAACTCAGTGTTGAGTCCAAATATGATTTGTCTAATCCGAACTAATTACTTTTCCATGATCTTGTTAGCTAAAATAAACCAAGCATGTAGTGGTTCCTTTTATAATATAAGTATTCTGATAGTCTTTTTATTTATAACGATAGTTTTGTTAACAGCTTCTTTTACGTTATCGTGACCATAGTGGTTAGCTAGCTTGATGACATCACATGATGTCATGGGTATGATTTGTGGCCGTTTTTCTTTAGTAAAATAAATCCTGAAATACAATAGAAATACGTATACACATACAATCTTATTTAGGCCATATCTTTCACGTTTTAACTCCGATTTGACCCGTTCAAGTTGCGTTAGGTTCGTATTTGCGAGCTATATATGTTAGTGTAGCTGTACAGTAGGTTTGTAAAATTTTATTTTCGAGTTTATATTAAAGTAATTATTTATATATAGAAAATCTTACAAAATTCATAACTTTCACGTTTTAACTCCGAATTTGGTGATCTTTGCGTCTGTGTGATCGTAGTAACGTGTAGAAGAGTTTTACAAACTTTTTATATTGTTTTGCTACTGTTGGTGTACTGTTTTAATTATGTCTATTTGTTTGCTTAGTGTATGGTTGCTCGGATGATTGTGTGTTGGTGCTTGATGATCGAGTATAGACGGTGAGCAGTTTCTTGACGATCAGGAGTATTATTTTGAGCCAGACCAGCAGTATCATCAGGAAAGCTTTGATTAAGGCAAGTATAACATGGGATCATCCTTGTTACCTATTCACTGAAATTATCATACATATGCATGTGTCCTCCTTGACAACCATAGAGATTATAACTTAGCTATTGATATCTTGTTTTCTTGTCACCTGTGGGTTATGCATTTGGGTAGCTGCTGCTAGCGCTTAATTATGAACAATGATCTTGTAATTTGACTAATGGATTATGCAATCAACCAATTAAGATGATGTTATTTCTGTTGAAAGGGGGCTAGAGCATGTGGGTTATTTTGATGCTCTAGTTACTCTCCGTAAGGACTTACCTGTAAGTGATAACCAGGACATACAGTACAGCTGTGAGGGCTATATGGCTCTAGCTCTAGTTGTTCAAGAGACCTTTTCTAGCTTGTTAGAGGTTACCTTAAATGGCGTAAGAATGGCTTGCCACGTTGGGTGTAGTGCGAGCCCCTGGCCTAGTGTGTATAGGCTGCGGTTGTTGTGCCACAGGGAAGGGGGGTTCTACATCTGCCTGCCGAGTGAATCTAATGGCCCTAACTTGTTAGACGAACTTTTGAATGGCTTTATATGGTCTCTGATGTTTTGGGCCTTGCAAACCCATGCATTTGGAAATCATGACTCACAGTGAAAGTGTACACCTCTGCGCAGAGTTAAAAACTGGTATACTAGCCGTGCTCACGGATACGAGCGGCCTTGGGGATTCTTACAGAATAGTTGATCACCATTGTTATATCATGCTTAATTATTGTTGATTATTATTATGCTCATGTTAATGCTATTCATTATCCTTATTACAATTGATCATTGATTCATTAATGGGATTTGGATTACCTTGATGCTACTCAATTGCTAATTATATGATGATTAAAAGCTAAACGAAGTTAAACAGTGTCTAGCCTTTTTGAGCCTCATGAACCCTGTGTTATACTTGTTGAGTTCGACATGGACTCACTCTTGCTATTTCCCCAACACTCCTGTGTGTAAAAAGATGCTACTCGGAAAAAGGACAAAGGTGTAGTGGAGTTTCCAGAAGACTAGTAGAAGTGCTAGGCATATGTTACCCCCAGTCAGCCGTCCCTGAGAAGAATGGAGCCCGAAGTTTAGTCACCTTTCCGCGATACTCTAATGTAAGTGTTAATATAGCTATGTATACGTTATATAATAACATTGTTTCTGATACTTTTTCATTCTGGCATATGTGTGGACTTCCTGGGCACACATATGATTAGCCTGGTTTTGTTCTTTAGAAAACCGGGTGTGACAGGGCATTGAAGATCAACTTGCCATTATATTCACTAAGCCATTAGATGAGAAAAGGTTTTGCAAGCTAAGGAATGAGTTGAACATATTGGATTTCTCAAATATGTGTTGATGCACCCCCCCACTAATATGTCATGCCTCTCCTTTGAGCTACCAAGGTAAAGGTTGATTGGCATGGCATACATCCTTTGCTAAGGACATGTTTAGTGCATCTAGTCATTCCTCATGTCTTATAGGCTCATTCATGAAAATCAAATGAATTTGATGCTTGTATGGTACCACTATTGCTTCCATGCTTGACTTGATCTAGTGGTAGCATATGAAATGTTTGTGGGCTTGTGAACCTAGTTTTTGATCTAGAAGATGAGATATAAGTGTTTAACTCAACATGGTATAAGATAACCCTTATTTGAAGGTGTGAAGAAGCTTGTCCTTGGATCAAACGAATTAAATTGCTTTGGCAAGTGTTCTAGATTGAACCAAATTTTGGAAAAATGATCCTCATCCCATTGATTGACATTGATAATTTTAAACTATCTAGAATTGAACCTTTGTGGTCATTGATGACAAAGGGGGAGAGATTGCACAAAGATAGTAAAAATATGACAAAGAGGGAGACTTTGACTTTGACATAGGGGGAGAAATATGATAAAGTAAGAGGATTAATTAAAATTTAAGCACACAAGTAGGGGGAGCAACCTCATGAACTTGTATGATGCATTTGAATGTGCATTCTCATATGCTTGCTTGCATTTGAAAAGTTTCAATTCAATATACATGCTTGTGTGGTGTATGCCAGTTGTAGGCTTGGATGGTGAAATGAAAAAAATAGCATGTGTAGGTTTGGTAACTAGATTTGTGTTTATCTTGTGAAAACTAGATCATTGCTTCTAATGTTGATCTCATGGGGTTTTCTAGTTTTTGTGTATGTCTAGTTACTAATGGTGCTAAGGATGGTATATTTGGTGCACTCCGATTGGTATCACGCTTCAAAGGTCCATCTCTTATACCTTAGCATCATTTGGTAGATATTGCATCCTATATTTCCTATCTAAGCATATGTGCAAGCTTCAATCCAAACTCTTAGCACATATGTAGGGGGAGTAATGCTACCAATTAGGGTTCATGAAACTTGTCCAAATCCTTTAAACATGGTAAAAATGCTTGGGCAAGCAACATGGATTTAAATTTGAATTTATTTCATATCTTTGTGGAGGTTGTCATCAATTACCAAAAAGGGAAAGATTGAAAGCCCTAGTTTGGTTTTGGCTAAGTGATGAAACCTATTTGGACTAATCCTTGCATCTAAGTGTGTGACTAGATAGGATGGTCCAATTCAAGTGAAGGAGCTAGGTAGCACTCATGAATGGAGATGGCCATATGAAATGAAGATCATGAGGTGGTGATGATCAAGCTCCAGACTTTGAAAAAGAAGAAAGAGAAAAATAAAATGGGCTCAAGGCAAAGGTGATATCCATAGGGCCATTTTATTTTGGTGATCAAGACACCTATGATCACATTTAGTATAGATGGTCGTACTATTAAGAGGGGAGCTCTTATCGGACAACTCGATCATCTAGTGCCACTAGGTGTTGGAATACATGCATATGTATTTAGGCCTAGTTCATATTCAATGAGAAGTGATTAACCTTTGAAAAATGATTGTGAAAATGCTAACACACTTGCACATGATGGTGAAACACTTGAAGTGTTAGCACATTTGCAAAGGTGGTGAAAAAGGTGAGGAAAAGGATATGTTGTCGGACTTGGGGTGCTACCACGGGGGCACATCCACCCCTTGTCCGGTGCACCGCCACCCTGTAAGGTCCAAATAGGCTAGATGGGGGGTGAATAGCCTAATTAAAACTTCTACAAGATTTACTTAACCACAAGTGTTAGTACAAAAGGTGGCGAAGCAAAATGCACTAGCTCTAACTAATTAAGCAAGCCACCTACACAAGTCTAGTACATGGCTATCCACTAAACACAACAATCAACTACAAGCTAGAAACAAGGAGTAACGCGAGAGAAGAGCTTTGAGTGATTATACCGCCGTGTAGGGATGAGAAGAACCAATCAATCAATCACACAAGAGAAATCCTCGGGAAGAGAACGACACAAGAATTTATCCCAATGTTCACTTGCTTCCCAGCAAGCTACTCCCTATTGTGGCGATACACCCACTTATCGGTTCGCGAGCTAATCGACTATCAAGAGTCGAGACCTCAGCGGGCGCCGCACAATCGCACACAAGATGGGGATCCTCCAAGCCACGAGCTCCACTAGAGTATCCAATTCGTGAACTCCCGCGGGGAAGGATCAAGAACCCCTTACAACACTTGGTGAGGGCTCCAACAATCTCCAATTGCGAGCTCAATCACCTCCGCTGCTCCAAGCCATCTACGGCGTCGGGAAACATGGAAGAGTAACAAGAAATCCGCAGCAACTCGAAGATCAAGTGCCTCTAGAATGCAACTCTCAAGTAATGCACTTGAATCTCACTCAATCTCACTCAAGATGTGCAACCAAACAAAGAGATAAGTGGAGGGGTTGCTCTCTAGCTCAAAGGATGTCTCAAGGTCTCAAATGTGCAAGAGGTGCCCCCAAACCCCGATCATCTTCTATTTATAGCGAAGGGGTACGCAGCTAACCGTTACAAGACGTCGCAATGAAAAACGTGATGATCGGACGCACCGGTCAAGGTGACTAGATGTGTCCGGTCACTACAGGACAAACAGTAACAGCGTGCGTCAAAGAGAGCTGTTGCCATGACCGGACGCGCTTCACCGTTTGACCGGACGCGCTGCACCCGGCGTCCGGTCGGAGTCCAGAGAGCTCCCATCACGACCGGACGTGTCCGATCGCATGTGACCGGACGCGCCGCACATCCGATTAGCTCTTCACCACGCTCTGCCCCTCTGGGTGCCCGACCGAACACTCCGGTTCCGTGAGGGACCGGACGCACCGGTTGCAAACCCTAGTGCCCGCGCCCCGTTGAACTGACCGGACGCGTCCGGTCAAACCGGGACCGTGTCCGGTTCAGCGTCCGGTTGGAGTTTTTCAGAGAGAAACACTTTGGACTTTCGCCACCTTTTCTTGCCTCCGACGCAATGGAAAATAGGCATTTCATTTCCTCGAAAATGCCTGAATCTCGCACTCGCAAGCTCGGCGGGAGGGAGAGAAGACCCCAAACCCTTCTCCACCGCTCAAACTCTACCGCCTTCGCAAATGTGCTAACACCACCATGTGTATGTGTGTTAGCATTTTCACAGTCATTTTTCAAGGCATTATGTTAGCTCTCAACTAGATCCTAATGCATATGCACAAGACATTGATCTAGTGGCACTTGATTCCCGAGCTAACTGTGATTGCCCCTCTTGATAGTCGGCTATGTATCATAAACCCGGTCAATCACTTCTCTACTCATCTTAGACCGGCAAAAGGAAAACCCTATGGTTTATACCTTTGCCTTGATCACTTTGTTCCATGTCCATCTCCACATGCTTGATCACCTTGATCATCATTGTATGTGCATCTCCACCTCTTGTGACCTTGTGGCCATCACTTCATGCCACATGCTCCTTCATCATGTGTGTTGCTTATGCCTAACTCAAACCACTTAACATATGGCATTAGCAACTTGGTGTCATTAATTACCAAAACCAAACTTGGGCTTTCACACCCCTATGGTGGTGACCGGCTGGGAGGCCGAGAGCAGCAAGTTGCCCTGAGGGGCACCACCACTATGTCTGGTGGCACCAACACTGGTAGGGCGGTGCCCACCTGGACGTGGCAGAGAAGAGCTGGAGCTGAGGCTAGCAGCAGAAGGGGCAGTGTACACCACCACTGACAGGATGGTGCACCGCCTAGTCATCGCCACTGGTGGCGCAGTGCCACTGCCATAAAAATCTAGAGAGCATGGGAAAGGTTGTTGGTCATTGCCGCGGGCACTGCCTCCCTGAGGGCGGTTCACCACCATAAAATTCTAGAGCGGAGTTTCTTAGGTAGCTGGACGGGTGGTCACCGCCACCCTGTCCAGTGCCCCAATAGCTAGGATGACCGTTGGAGGGGCGCTGCCACCCCATGTCCGGTGCCCTCGCAGAAAGCTACTCCAAAGGGGTGACGGCTCTATTTGCTTGTGGGCTTATAAATAGAGGTGGTGGCCGGCCTTGGCCACTCTCTTAGCACTTCTAACAGTTGCATACACCCTTTGAGAGCTAAGCACACCACTCCACTCACTTGCACACTTGATTTCATCATCCTAAGTGAGATTGGAGAGCCTCTAGTGCATTGCTTAGTGTTCTAGCATCTTATGGCACTAGTTGGACGATTTGAGCTGGTGAAGTTCTTGTTACTCTTGGTGTTTGCTGACACCTAGATGGCTCGGTGATTGGTGGATCATTGAGTGGCTATTGGTGATTGTTGCCAGCTCCGATCGTCAACATTGTGAGGAGTCTTGTGCCTTCTCCATGGGAGATCATAAAAGGCAACTCTAGTGGATTGCGCATGGCTTGTGTGATCCTCATCTTGTGTTGGTTGTACAACACTCTATTGAGGGTTTGGCATGTGATGCCAATTAGCACATAAACATCTAAGTGAGTGAATCGCCACAACGAGGACTAGCTTGTCGGCAAGCAAGTGAACCTCGGTAAAAAAATCATTGTGTCATCTTTGTCCAAGGATTTCATTGGTTGTCTTGTGATTGATTGATTGACTTCATCATCTTGTGATTGGCTCATACCTCTACACGTCGGTATAATCATCGTCATCCTCTCTTGTATTACATTCCTAGTGTGTAAGCTAAGCTCTTTAGTGTAATTAGTTTTGAGAGCTAGCTTTCGTCATGTCTAGTGGTTAGTGAGGCTCTTTAGTTAGCCTTTGAGGGCTCACTAACTTAGTGTAGTGACTTGGCTAATTATGTGCTTAGTGATATTAGTAACTAGAATTGTGGTAGGTGGCTTGCTCTTTTAGTATGCTAGCGCAACACTCGCTTCGTCGTTTAATTGTCTAACATATTTGCTAAGTGTTGTTGTAGAAACTTTCAATAGGCTATTCACCCCCCTCTAGCCATTAAGACCTTTTACCTCCATACAAAGAGACGCACACCAAGGATCAAAATAACAATATGAGGGATAAATACACATACTAGGGGATGAATTCCACATAGGCATAGTCAGAGAATATGGATGATGCCATGACTAATGATTTTGATGATTTGGTGCAAACCTCTAACTTGGCAATTGTTTCTTGAATCTCTGTCTCTCCTTTGCCTTCATTGCACCACTTGCCTGAAAATCATCTTTCTGAGCTTGAACACTTCTTTTAGGAGTCCATACTAAGCTCTTTTCTCTCAGCTTCTTCTTTTGCCACTTTGATAAATCGAGTGAGCATCTCGGTTTTATTTCTATTTTAGACAGCGGCAAGTCTCCCTTGACTATGGGCACTCTCACATTCTTTTATTCAGATTTGGCATATACGATATCAATAGATAATTTTTTCACTTCTTTGCCATCAATAGCTGGATTTTTCAGCAATGTAATCGTCTTTTCAATAGTTGCATTTAGATCTGAACTTTTATCCTCGTGGCCATCAAACTTAACACGGTAAACCTGTTTTACCACTTTGTTCTTTGGTTAAGCTCTAGACCGATTTGATCAAAATAGTCTTTACAATATGATGATTTCTCTAAATATTTAGGGGCTACATAATCTATGTAGTGTGGCCCAAAATATGGTTGAACATGTGCCTCTTGATTAAACCAGCTCCAAGATGAATAAGGATGAAACCTGGTGGGTTGTGGTCCATATGACATAGGAATTGACTGCTCAAAAGGATAATATGTTGCTGCTGCATGGGATCTATTCCTTTGCCAATTTCACTCTCGAGACTTGTGCTTTGAAGGCAATTTTGATGATTGGATTTTTCTTGGCTGATTAATGACATTCGATTATGCTTTCTTCTTGTATTTAGCTAGAAGTTCTTCGAAACTAAGTTTCAGCCTTCTACTTTTCTCCTTGTCACGGCCTTTATCTCCATTAACTTTGTGAGCATCCTCCTCCTTCTCCCCATCCTGATGGACATGCTTCAAAGGAGGATCCTTAGCCGATTTTCCTTGCTCAATAGGATCAATCAGCCTTTGCTTCAGCTGAAGAGATTTCGCCTGCCCCCTAGTGTCTTTGGGATTGTGATCAACTCGTTGTCCTCTAGAATATCTCCAATTTGTAATTCATGGACAACAACCTTCATTTCACTTGAGGGCTTCACATCTCTCTCTTGGGCATTTGAACCTTGAGCATTGAGTGAATCGGCTGATGCAAGCCGATTCGAAACCTGTTTGCCCTCAAGACCAATTGAATCTAATTGGTCCAATTGTTGAGCTTCAGAAAATCTCAATCGTCCTTTATCAATGGCTGATTGAATTACTCGATGAAATATATTGCAACTAGAAGTATTATGATCAAATGAATTATGCACTTGTAATATGTAAGCTCTTCAAAGTTTTGAGGTGATGGCAAAGCAATGTGATCAATGATGCTGATAAAATTATTCTTTAGCAAGATATCAAAGACATGATAAAAAAAGTAAAGTCAAAGGTGTATTTTGATTTCTTTAGCCAACTCTTTTGTGGAGTCAACCTTAAAACTAGGCAAACGAAGGGATCAGATTTGACATTAATCCATTTGGCCACACATTTGCAATTGTTTTTATTGCCATATGTTTTTCAATCTTGGTCCTAAATTATTAAACCCAAAATTATTACAGAATTTGTATCACCTTTGGGACCAAGTATGAGCTGAATTTAAAACAAGTAAAGCAACCCACATAAATATAGAATCCAAGGTAAACATTTGGGAAAGCTTTAACTTTGACAAAATATTGTCATTGGCCTCAATAATATGTTGGCCGATGCAACCTAAATTTATTTCATGATCAACAAGTAAATTACTTTCCTCAATCGGTTTCTTAACATTACTAGCAAAAATATTATTAATAGGTGTAGCAATTGAAATAATATGACTAGATTGGGAATTTGGTAAAATACTTGTACCTTTGTTAATCATGCTGGAGAAGTACATGTCCTTGATTTGCATGACATTGCCCTTCATCTCTAGAAAATAATTTTTAGGTGCTTGATCTCCATCAATGATATGGCAATCATTAGATAAACGCACAACCCCTTTAGCACCTGAAAAATTAAGTCTAGTCAATTTCTTGCGGTTACCTTGTTTTGGTACAACTAGACTTGTTTCTTGAGAAGGAATCGATTGGGATTGGATATTGTTTTGTTCGGTGTTGTCAACTGAACCCTCGCTTATATCCTAAGCAACTTTAACCTCAAGGTAGTACTCGTTAGATTTCTCCTTCCGAGTAAGAGAAGCATCATATAACTTATTAAAACAAATATGTCATTTAATACTTCCATGCTCAGGGAGAGTAGGCATGCCATTTAACATCTTAGTAATTCGGCTTTTTAAAATTGAAGCCGAATTGTGAATATTAACTTATACATGTTGTGCTAAATTTTCATTGATTCGGCTATGGTTACTAGTTACAAGTGAAGCCGAATCATGGGTATTAGCACTTGAACGCCTTGCTGAAATTTCATTAATTCAGCCATAGTTATTAGTAACATGTGAGGCCGAATTATGAACACTAGCATTCACGTATGATGCTGAATTTGTAGGTAGAACCTTTGTTCTATTAGCATATTGTACATCATATGAAATCAGAGAGTAATTGGCTGAATAATTAGCGTCGCCATAGCCAATTCTCCCATTCATCGGCATGTCTTGTGGTGGAACCACATATTGTGAGTTTATAGCCGATGAATAAGAATATACATGATGTATGTTGCTAGTAAAATTAAAACTCAAAGAATTTATAGTTGACATCGGCTCTTGACCATAATATCCAGGAAGTGTATGATGAGGACCATTATCAACATAATAATTAGCCGATGCAACATATCTACTATCATTATGAGTAGCAACACCAACATGAGAATTCATGGTACTTACAAAAATAATTATTAGAATCATATAATTTATTAGCATGGTGTACCATGGGCATGCTGTAGTAATATTCCGGTACAGCACTCTGATGCGCCTCCATGTATGCTGAGCAGAAGTTTACAATAATCTCGCAATTTCCTGATGTCCAAAAATATACCAATTCACGCGGTATAGCAAGAAAACTCCAATATCAACCGCTTGCACTTTATCTCAGGGGCAGCAAAACACAGTGTAGCCGAATTTTCCTCACATTGTAGCAGAATTTTCCTCTCGTGGATGCAAGTAGGGAATTTTCAATCGTCCTCCACGTGATGATGAGCGTACGTGCAGATTTAATGCAGTTCGCTAATTAACAGCACGACAGCCTTGCCCCAGAAAACAGCACTACCAGCCAAGTAACGACAAGCTGCAGGTTTTTTACACTTCGATTCTGACTCTGCATGAAGGGAGCCACCACCTGAGCCCAACAGGTAGGTCCTTCCTCTCGCCCCACGCCTCTCTTCTACCCAGACCAGCCGTCGGCGGGCAGGTCCAAGTCCATGCGTTGGGAGACGGACTCCTTCGACAGCGACTCCGACTACGGATACGGCAGCGCTTCGCCCCGTCTGCGTCCTACCTGGAGGTCGCTCGGCGGGCTATCAGCGCCGCGCTGGCCGCCGCCGAGCCCCCGCCGCTGGAGGCGCCGGGGCTGGGGGGCCGCGAACCACCGCCAGCGCCCACTGTCGGGAAGAAGAAGCGACGCCGCGGCAGACGCGGGAGAGGCGGCAAGGCCGCCGCCGGGCAGCAGGTGGCGCACGGCGCCGCTCCAAGGGTGCCGGCCCACCAGCGCCTCGGGTCGCTGCACCAGCCGCCTGCTGCGGCAGTGCGGGTGACGGCACACCAGCGCCTCGGGCCACATCGCCGCGCCTCTGCGCCGGACCGGGACGGGTGGCGTGAGGTGCTCCCGCGCGACGAGGGGACGCGCGGACAGGGCCGCGCACATGCTGCAACGACGGAGGCCCAGCAGCGCCACCACCCTCCGGCCGCCCTCCGTGATCAGTGTCTCAACTGCCTATCCTTCAGCCACCGGGTGGCCTCCTCCCGCCTTCCCTCCGTTGCCATGGGTTTCGTCACCTGGCAAAGGATTGCAAGCGCCCCCGGGGAGGTGGTGGCACGGCGACTGGGAACCGCATCGGCGACGCGCGCTTCGTCAGGCCGAGGCGCGCGGAGCCAGCCCCGGGACTCCACAGGGGCACGCGGCTCATGGTCGAACTCCATCGCCACCACCCCAGGAGGCCGCCCGCGGGTCTGACGGCAACGCCATTGTCGACGTGGAGGAGCGGCCGCCGGGTCACCCATACTTCCGGCCACGCGAGGTCACATGTTTCATTCAGCGGGATGACACCATCAACACCGCGGAGGCGACCCTGCGTCATGCGGTCGTCGCCATGTTCTGCGGCGGAACTCACGAGGCCACGACGGCCGACGTGGTCGCGGCTCTGGTGGCGCGGACCGGGATGCCGGCGAACGAGTTCACTATCCATCCGTTTTTCCCGGAGCACTTCATCATCCTCTGCTCCTCGCAGGCGGCACGGGATCGTGCGCTGGGCGCCAGCCCACTGCCCTTGCGGGGCTCTTCGCTGCCTTTGTGTCCTTGGACGCGCGTGGCGCATGCCGACCTATCGGCGTTGTACTACAAGGTGTCACTGGAGCTGGAAGGTGTTCCGCCTCACGTCTGGAGGGCCGACACCGCTGCCAAGCTGCTGGCCCCATTCTGCTGGATACAGTCCATCGACCAGCAGACTTCGGCAAAGGAGGACCTCTCCGCTTACAAGCTCACCGCCTGGACACACGACCCAAGCTCCATTCCGTTAGCGATCAGGCTGGCGGTGGCGGAGCCGGACGAGCAGCAGCGTCAAGCCGGGGGTTTCAGGTTCCGTGGCACGCAGACGATCTGGCGCAAGCCCACGTTGAGCTATCGAGTTCTTGTACACCTCAGAAGTATTCATGACTACTCGCCGCACCATTCTTCCCCGTCTGGTGATCTTCCTTCGGATAACGGCGACAGCGGCCATGACGGCGATCTCGAGCGCCACCACTTTCACCAGGGAAGTGGCGCGGAGATCCAGAGGTACCCCCGCGCCCATGGAGTCCTCGACGGGGAGGCCGCGGGGTCCGCCGGCAACTGCTGTGACAGCACCGTCCCCCATGACAAGCTGGTTGGCGCATTCGAGCCCATGCTGCTTGAAGCCATATCCGGCCACAGTTCTGCAGTCGAGTACTCCCCGGCGGACAACCACCAAACGGCCACGCCAGGTGCGGACCAGACGACAGAGGCAAATGGGGACATGGTCGAGGCCACCCCGGTGCGCGACAACAGCGCTTCCACCCAGAGCGCTGAGCCCCCCATTGTGCCGGACGCCCAACAGTGCACGCCGTCAACACAATCTGCTGAAAGGCGCCTGAAGGTGTTTACCAGACGGGTAACCCGGTCCAGCCAACCTCCCCTCCTCCAGCTCCCGGAGCAAGCGCCGGAGGCCGATGCAAGGCCTTGGATACCGTCACGCGCAAAACATCTCACATATTCCAGTGGCCAAGAGAGGGGAGGTCCTGTTAATGAGACGCATGGGGTTTAGTCAAGGACTCCAGGAACCATCTCCTGCAACCAAACAGATGTATGAGGAGATCTTCAGCGGTGCCAGTGAGCATTCCGAGGCACTGCGCCAGGTGTTCCCGCCGGAGGACGATGTCGGCCCGCGAAAGCGGCGCCGCCGCCCATCGGCCAGGGCCTGAACCGTCCTCTGGACGTGGTTGTACACTGCTAATGGATAACACATCAATCCTTTGCTGGCACGTGCGCGACTTGAACTCCAGAGCTCGCCGTGATAAGTTGATTTGGAAGTGGACTGCAGATGGCAAGTTCACGGTGCGCTCGGCGTACGCCGCACTCCACTTCGGAAGTCACCCCATCCCGGGCTGTGACCTGATGTGGGAGACATGGGCGCCCCTCAGGGTCAAGCTCTTCATGTGGCTCACTCTCAAAGGAAGGCAGCGGACAACAGACCGTAGACGACGGCATGGGCTTCAGGCTAACGAACACTGCTTCCTCTGTGACCAACAGGAGGAAACAATCGCTCAGTTAGTTGTCAGTTGCTCCTTCGCCCAGCAAATCTGGTGGAACGTGGCCACCACACTGCAGAAACAGATGGTCGCCGTGACGCCCGCCTCCATCCTAGATTGGTGGACTACTTGGAGACAGCACTGGACCAGGACCGAACGAAGGGGAGCCGACTCCATTTTCCTCCTCGTCGCCTGGGAACTCTGGAAAGAGCGGAATGCTCGGTGTTTCAGAGGTGCCAACACCCAAGTGCCACAATTCCTTGCGACGCTCAAGCACGAAGCCGATCTCTGGGTACAGGCCGGCGCAAGGAACCTAGGTTGCTTACTAGCACGAGTAATACAGTAGGACAACTCAGTATGGAGAGGGCTCAAGCTTTATTGTATATCTTGTAAAAGTCCGGTACTTGTAATCAAACCAATTCTATCTTAATACAAAGACGCGCAAGACTTTTGCGTGATCGAGAAAAAAAAACTCTGCATGAAGGCGTGACAAGCACCACAAACAAAATCGGCCTTGATTAAGGCCTGATTTGTCGTGTGACGGCCTTGAGGCCCGATGCTACGGCGATCCCGTGACAGAATTAATAGATCAATTAAGAATATGGCCAGGACATATAGATTCGGCTACAAAGTAGAGCCGAAGCAATCGTTCCCCAGCGGAGTCGTCAAAATTGATGCCGGATCACAGACCGGCTTGGGCTAGATCGCCTTAGTCACCACAGACCGAAGAACGCAGCGAGGATGTCACACTTTCGTGGCGAAGAACGGATAGGTTTACAAGCAAATCATCAAAGGATAACCAACGTGCTTGCGTGACGAAGAACCGGCTAGTTTTCGAGCAAACTAGCAAAGAAACTGTCAAAGCTCTTGTCCAAGAGGGACCCCGTCGGGACAAGAACATCACTGGGTTATCCTAGGTTGGCCGGCAAGCTTAGAGTGTCATCCTTGGCCTTCGGGTCAAGCGATGAATAGCAGCATGGGATTAGAAAAGACTAAGGCAAAAGAAGATAGTAGATATAAAAACGATGATTGGATAGTTGGATGTCACTCAATCAACCATCCTCTTTATATTTACAGTGCGGCTGGTCTTCCCGTGAAACACGAAATCTACTGTGAAGCTGTTCGGCTAAATCACGTCCGCGTGAAAATCTTAACATGCACCAGACGTGCACTGGCCGGACACCACCTCGGTCCTTTGTGCATGAACGCGTAGCAAGGACTACTTGGCCATCATTAATTATCTCTTTTCCTTCTTTACTGCTTGCGTTGAATATTTGCATGCAAAACTTCCTTTGTTTATCTCCTCATGTTCCAGGATCACATGTCCCTCCTGGCTCCTTCCTTCCTTTGCTTTTCTCACGTAAACAATCGGACAGCAGGAATTGAACTTTTAATTAATCCACGTATGATCTGCGTACAGCACCTGGACTCTGTTCTTCATAACCCACGCTCCCATGTTTCAACAGTTAGAAATCAGATCATCGACTAGCTAAAATGATCGGTCCGCAGTCTGATTAATCGTCGAATAATGATGTTTACGACCAAATAATTTAATCTGACAAATGTGAGTGTCAACAGCATCCAAACAAGGCCTTAGCAGGAGATTCTCACAGGTGTGCATCCAAACACTCTTGGTTCCAACTTTGTCAAGTTATTTGCCTTAAACCCCTTTAATAGTATGACCAAAGCTAAAGAAAGTGTAATGGTAATTCTAAGTGCCCTCCAACACTAAGTATTGCACTTAGACATTAGCTTGTCCTTAGCCACTACCTTGGCTCTATGGTTTCTACTTCATTGTGTTCACTCCATACTGTATTTTTGTCATAAACCATGACTGCATTGGACATCTTGCGGCGAGGCTTGGTTGAAATGATGGATTTTGGAATTTTTGAGGGTCTGTTCTCAACGCTGAAGTTTGATGGCCAATAAATTGACTTCTTCACAAAACAAACAAATAAATAAATAAATGGGTTCTGTGACATTGTTCACCAATTAGCACAGCTATTCTTCTGATGCAGAGGATTCAATGCTCATAAGCAACAATTTATCCCATTTAAATGGATCCAAAAAGGGTGAACTTGAGAAAGCAAATAGGAAATTGCAGTACTCCGTGACTGATAAATCAAGCTGATGCTATCAAAGTTCACTAGGGAAACACGGCCAAACTTATATAGTCAGACTACATATGCTAATTATCATGCATCACTAAACCTAGAAGCAAGAGGAAACAAATTATAAGTTTTGAGGATCATGTGCTCCCTTGCAATGAGCATGGTACAACAATGCTAGGGCACAACAGGCACATCACCCGAACTATAGCTTATGTTGGTTAACCACATCAACTGACTTGAGTTAGCAGCATGTTACGATGCTGTTGCTAATCAACAACATAGTTCGGGTTAACTGCCAATATTCTGCTCTCTGATGTTCTTCTTGTGCCACTGCCATCTTCGGCTGCGGCTGCTGTGCCTTCGTCGATGACTATAAGATGGCCTTCCCGCTGTATAAGTCTCTGCAAACGCACATACATGAAGATTTTATTAGGTGCATCGTCATGCTATGATTTGTGTTCATAGTTAGAATGCACTCAGGTTTGGAAATTACCATACCATACCCAAATAGAGCAATGCAGGACTCACCTCTATAATGGCCTTGATACACTTCACTTCTTCCTTCACCTCTGCAGTAGAACTATATGCCCCTTTGGCATTCTGCTGCTCAACATACCAAATGATAAGATCCCCTTGCTTCATGCCAGCCAAACCATCGCCTGCATCACCACAGGGTCCAATAAGCAACAACAACAAATGGCAGACAACTTGAATGCCGCAGCACAGAGAAACATTCCAATACATGAGTGAAGAAAATCTATTGAGGTTTCTAGTGTTTACATATATCATCGAACCATTCGTAGTTCCTAAGATGATAGTCAAGAAATTTATTCAGTGTAAGTTGCAAAATAATTATTCCAACAGAGACTATAAGTTTGCTCAGATTACTTTTCCACTTAGTGCAACTGCAATCCAAGTAAGAAAGCATGTCTCCCAAAAGCCAATAAAAGATGGTTCATGTTTGTGTTGCTGAGTCATTAGTTCATTAACAAGTTTAGCTATCTATCACAGTTCTTTTGCTAAGCAAAGCAAGTACAGGTTTTGAGCTGGACTGTTGCTAGGATAAACATACATGGGTATGGTTGAGTCAATAAGGCTAGAAGACAAAGTAATCCAAAAAGAAGTACCATCTTTCTTGACTGACTCTTCATGCTGCCTTAGTCTCATAACCAAAGCTTGAGTAACTCTCTGGAAGTGTTCTTCAGTTATTACCAATTTCTTCTTACCGTTATCCGCTGCTTGGTCATTTTCTAGTGTTTTGACATAAATAACAAAACAGTTAGAAACAACCTAATAAAAAGACAAGCATATTAAGTTTTAACACTTGGAAACCCACCTGCACCCTGCTGCTGAGGAGCAGCATCTTCAGCTGGCTGTCCAGCATCATTCTCAGAAGGTACATTTGTTCCATCTTCAGCATCTTGGAAGTCAGAGAGATCAACTTCACTTGATTCAACACTACACAAAATCAATGAGGTTCGCATCAGCGACATCATTGTGCACATATCGATTCATATAAAGGTTACCAGTTCAACCAAATCACCTGATGATGGATGTCTTGAGCAATTTAACTGCCAGGCGGACATGAGCTGGGAGAACCTAAAAGATTTCAATACCAAATGAAGTTAGTCACAAAGTAATGGAAATGGACACCAATAACAATGCAAGCAGCATGAAGATCAAATATAGGTTGATCATATTGTCCATGAAAGGGCAAGTGACTTAATATATTCCATGATTCCATCAGAACAGATAGAGAAGTGGTACATGAAGAACATGATCCACGATAGCAGAAGTGAATTAGTATACTTACAACTCTTTCTAAATGGCTTCGAGCAATAGCTTCAGACAGCCGAATCAATGCTTCCAATTGCCGAACTGTCATCCTGTAAGCAACCCTAGTTCCTGGAGTACTATCCCCTCTACGAAGGGTAACATACGACTCCACCAGAACTTTCTTTGCTTCTGAACTCAGCTGAAATGAAATAAAGAGATAACTATAAGGCTACGAGAAGTTGAAGCCTATTTTCTCAAGAGACCATTTTCAAGAGCACTAAAGAGGCAAACCTGAGGTTTCAAAGACTTTGCAAAAGAAATATAGCGCTTCAGTTGTGCGGTGCTAAATGCAGGGGCAAGTGCTTCTTCACGTTTCTGATGGACTCTTACAATGTGATGAGCAATGTGGTAGTCAGTGTTTTCATCAGGTTCATCAATCATGATGTAGACCAGATCAAATCTTGAAAGAATAGCTGGGGGCAATGCCACATTGTACTGGAAGAGATTGCAGCAAACAAAAAGAATTAGATTTTAACAACTTTTAGCTTTCACATCATAACATGTAATGTTCAGATATGCACTTGTAAAATTTTATAGACATGAGATGAGATTGAGTTACCTTAAGTGGTTTTGACTTGTCATAACGGCCTCCAGTCGGATTTGCTGCAGCTAAAATTGATGTTCGTGCATTCAAAGTTGCCTGTATTCCTGCTTTTGTTATGCTAATTGTTTGCTGTTCCATTGCTTCATGTATAGCGACCTACAATGGATGTATGGAACAAGCCATGCTTACTTTTTGACATGAATGACTATTAAGAAAGGAAAGACAACAGAAGCTATTCGTAGATGTACCTGATCCTTAATGTCCATTTTATCAAATTCATCGATACAACAAATGCCATTATCAGCTAACATCAGGGCACCAGCCTGCAAGCAACGGGAGCATCAAACAAAACACATCAGAATCTAAGAGAAAAAAAATCATGACAAAATATTATAGATGTTTTAATGGAAGTTAGTTTTCTTAAGTAGACGTGTTTTCATGAAAGGATTATGAAAACGCATTTCTCTCTTTAATGCAATGATGCGCAGCTCTCCAGCATATTCGAGAAAAAAAAAAGAGAATGCATTTCAACTTCTTGATGGTTACCACTGTTCATTAACTCAGCAATTATTACCACCCACACTAGAATTAGGCAACCAGCATGTACAGATTTCTCATAGTTTTGTTTGCATTCAACAATACTTGTCCTGACAAAAGAAATAGATTTCTAAATTTTGGTAGTACCTCAATACAGAATTCACCAGTCTCTGGTTCTTTAGCAACAGTTGCTGTCAGACCAGCAGCAGATGATGACTTCCCTGATGTGTAAACAGATCTTGGAACAATACCAGCAGTATATCTGACCATTGGATTGAAAATTACATTTTAAATTTAGTTATGATTAATGAAGGAAAGAATTCAATAATATGAGGTATATTTTAGTAAAACAAAAATGAAAGCAACTGAAACACAGAATACTCAGCGTTTCAAGATAGATAGTTCATATTATCATTTAACAAAAGATGTCCAAGCAGCTAAAAGCCAACAGTACATTCATTAGCACACAAACAAGTTGGCAAGTAACTGACATTCCTCATCAGCACAAATGCATGATTAACATTTTTTGCAAAATGTGTTATCTAGCAAAGCAGAAGCACTAAGTTCAAATATCTAAAAAGTTCATCACAGCCTAACAAGACATGATTTAAAGAAAATGTCATGACAATGCTTACTTTAGGAACTGAGACTTTGCACAGCTTGGGTCACCAACAATACAGACATTGATGTCACCTCTAAGGTTGATCCCTTCATGTGTTATCTTATGAACACCACCCAAAAGCATAAGAAGCACTGCCCTCTTAATTTCTTGATGACCAAAGACAGTAGGACATATGCTATCAACTATCTTATTAAAGAAATCAGGAGTGTTCCTCATCCTAACAACCTCATCTTCCTCTTCTTCCTGCAAAAGAGATGGTTTTGAACATAAATATAACCAACAGTTTAGAAGCGAAAAGGAAATGTTTAGAATACATCCAACAGCCACAAGAAAACTGATACTTGCAGAGAAGCATAATTCAGTCCGATAAAAAAAAAGCATAGTTCAGTGTGCATCAACAATAAATACCAAATCAACAATGAGCATACAACAGTTCATGAGTTGAAAAGATTTGAAGAAGCCTTCACATACTTGTCACAAGAAAAAATACAGACAATGTAGCCATGGTTAAACCAGCCGTGAAGATAATCTTAAAAACATGAGAAGTACTTCTGCAGTTTTTGTTTTCAGGAAAACCTTCACATTCCTTTATGGAGAAGCAGTAGTTTTTAGATTGTGAAATTAACTTACTGTGAATTTCTGTCTCTCACTGTCATCACCATCTGTGTCCCGATCCCTGATGTCCACTTCTCTCCTGCCATCTGCGACCTAATAACATTTAAGGTAAAACATATCGCTATGTTAAGAACATGTTAAGATGACACTAATGAGATGGAACTTCTGTGCTCAAAAGAGTTCATACCTGCACTGAATTTGCTACAAAAGCGAGGCGATACGAGAGATCCCTAACTCCAAGGGACTTCAAGCCCTTTACACCTTCTTGAACACCTCCATTTTTTCGCTGAGGAGCTTCCCTGCGACACTCTGCTCGTTCGCCAGGTGAAGTTAGTGCCATAACATCAGGAACTGCAACAACAGTTCCAGTAAATATAACCCTGGAAATGCCAGAAACAAAGCATTCAGTCAAACAAAGTCATTCCAAGGAGGAATAAAGTAAAAAAAGAAGCTTCCTCACGTGTCCCCAGCTCTAGCCTTCTCAACAATCTCATGCCGCAGAATGACATCAAGGGAACGAGGAAGTGACCCAGCAGGTATCTCTTTTGATGTCTCCTGCATTCTGACCCGCTGCCAATCTGTGAATTTGCTTTCCTGGCGGAGAAGGGCCCATTTTGTTCGGTTCTGGCATGTTGCATTAATGCATATTATCGGCTGTAAACAAGATACAAGAACCCATCATTAGACACAGTGCATTAGTGAGAAGATAATGGGGTATATGTTCAGATGTAATACCTCAGTGTACTTGAACTGCTGCTCCACATTCTTTACAACATTCCCACAGTCGAGGCATTTGAAGGTGCCTTGCAATAGTTCAGGCCGCACTTCACTTGTCCGTGTCACAACACCCATTACTGCTGTGAGCTTACCAATTTCGGCTGTCCCAAGCTCTCTCAGTCTGACATAACAGTACTTTCAGTCAAGTTTTGGTTGGCTATCTTGCAATTGAGCATTTGCATAGAATTTATCAAAGGATTGCTAAGACAATCGCTTTGCAGAATCCACAAGCCATGCTAAATCACAAGACAAAAACATTTTCTTCTCCTAAAGTTGAAAATGAAATAAAGAAAATAAATATAAGATGTACTGGGGCAGTAGGCCCTACTTTTTCAGCATCGGGATGTTATAGAAGGCAATGTTGATATCCTTGTTGGGACTATCATCTGAGATGATTGGGGCACGGTTCTCGCCAGCCCGGTGCTCCAACACAAACCTCTTGCATGCATTCCTTAAGCATGGTTCAAACCTGAATACAACAGAACAGGCCAGTTGTTAGAGCTTACTTTGACAGATTACAAAGGTCGCAAATTGAAGTGCAAAGTTTAGCAAAAAATTCTATTTTTCCAATTAATTAATTATGATGAAAGGACAGATAAACAGGTTCCTGAAAGCTGATAATAAACTAGTACTTCTTTCTCCAGTCTCCACAAATCCAATCATATGTTGATTGTCCGGAATTAAATCTAACCGAGAAATGCCCAAAGGTTAACCAAATCGCCCCACTCCCATTTCCCCCACTTGGTGTCCATTCAAAGCATAACAATTCGGACCAATTTCAATCTCAAATTCGAGTAATCGAACCAGACCTGTCCCATTTACTTTCACAGATCCAGTTTCTATCAGGTCAAACCAAAATGTAAAAGGAAGTCTAGTCTCACCTGAGGTACTCCTCGGAGATGGCCTTCTGGAGGACGTCGTTGAAGCGCATGACGTGCTCAAAGTCTACGTACATGGTAGTGGACTCCCGCGACCGCATCGCCTCCATCTCTGCCTCGTAGAACGGCTCCCCCGCACCATCCGACTCCTTGAATCTGCAGGTCCAAGAACACCATCCCCACCGCCGCAGTCAGACAGAACCCTAAAAGAAGATGGCAAAAAAAATGGCTGCTCCGGAGGCGGAGGCGGAGGCGGAGGAGGAGGCGGCGGCGGCGACTGACTCACCGCTTCAGGAACTCGAGGAAGATGTTCTCCACCCGCGCCGCCTTCTCGTCCACGTAGAACCCACTGAACGTCTCCATCACGGACAACAGCCCCTTGTGCAAGATTCAGGGTCTGGAATAGGGCTTTGGATTGGAGATTGGCACTCTCGTCTGGAGCAGGGTTTGGAATAGGGTTGGGGAAGAAGAAGGGGGGCGGCAGGTGGGGAGTGGTCTTGGCGGGAAGGAGGCGGCGGCTTGGCGCCAAATCTTCGCGCCAAAAGGGACTCCGAGCGGGTGGGTCTCGTGCACCGGGTCCGTGGACCGGAGACAGTTTTACTGTCTCTGTCAAGTGGGGACCGCAGAGCGGAAGGGAAATGGCGTTCATTTCATGGGCTGAAGGAACGCTGGTGGGGCAGGTGCGGTGGGCTGCGGTGTGAAGACGTAAAATGGGCTGGGATCCAATGGGCCGAAGTAATCTAAGAGAGTAATCATATCATAGCATATAAGAGGTATAGATGGTGATCCGCCATTGGAACAGTAACCGAATGAACATTCCTACAGTAACGGATCCTTATAAACAGTATATGATCCGTTATGAAATTATATAAGTGTCATAGATTTTTATGAACAGTCCTACAGTACCGATCCTGTGAACAGTACCGCCAGCCCGTTATGAACCAGTGAAGACCCAGTATACAAACCCGTTATAAACAGTGCAAAAACCACTATGGAACAGTACACAGAATTGTTGACCCTCTGCATCTACAGTGTCATATTTCCAGCTACAGTGCTTTGCACCTTTTTTCCCTTCACGTCGGGGGAAGGCCCACGGCAGCGCGCGGGCCAGCAAGAGTGCAAGAGTTATAGATTGTGATCCGCCGTAACAGTACGGGTCCCCATCCGTGAACAGTAGGTGTTCTGTGAACAGCACCCCACCATTTGTGGATTCCGTGAACATTCCACCCCGGTTGAAAGGTTCTCTGTGAATAGTACCACTGGTGGCAACAGTGACATGTCTTGTGAAAAATGCTCCGGTGAACAGTACCGGGTTCCTCCTCTACAGTACCGGACCCGCATCAACGCGCGGGCCTGTCTAGTCTATCTATTACACTCTTAGACTACCTGTAGTGGGTACTTTAAAACAATACTCTAAAGCTTTAGAGTATCAATATATAGTAAAAACTGCTTCACTAGGTACTCTAAAACGATACTCTATTATTTCTCGAAAAAAGTCTACTTGACCCCCCCCCCAACTATTGTGGGTGGTCTAGTTTACCCCCTCAACTATGAAACGTTCTAATTTACCCCCTAAACTTTGCAAAACCGGCCAAATCACACCCTCGATCGGTTTTGGACGGTGGTTTTGTTATAGTAACAGTGGTTTTGTCCTTTTCTTTTTATTTATTTCGTCTGAATCTTTGAAAAATCATAGTAAATCACAAAAAAAATCATAAAATGAAAAATCTAATTTTGTTGGACTCCACATGAGTAGATCTACACAGTGACTATATAATATAGTATGCTTTAGTACAAAGTTTTTTGCTGTAAATTTTGATCTATTTTTTCTGTAATTAATTTGAATAATTCATACAACAAAAACTTTGTATTAAAGCATACTATATTATATATTCACTGTGTAGATATACTCATGTGGAGTCCAACAGAATTGAATTTTTCATTTTTATGATTTTTTTTTATTTACTATGATTTTTCAAATATTTAGACGAAATAAATAAAAAGAAAAGGACAAAACCACTGTTACTGTAGCAAAACCACCGTTCAAAACCGCTCGATGGGTGATTTGACCGGTTTTGCAAAGTTCAGAAGGTAAATTAAACCGTTTTATACTTGAGGAGGTAAGCTACACCACCCCAATAGTTGAGGTCAAGTAGACTTTTTCCACCGAATATATAAAGCGGCTTCTAGTTCCTTCCCTGGCTTCACCCCACCTTTCTTCCTCTCTCTCTTTGCTCGCTCGCTCGCTCCCCTCCCGACACGACCGGGGCGACGGCGCGAGGCGACCTCGGCGGTGGCCGGCCCTCGGCGTGGCGGCAGCCACCCTCCTCCTCCTGCACGCCCCTCCCTCCTCGTGCCGCAAGGGGGGGCGACGGCGGCCCCCGCCGGGAGCTTCGCCGGTGCAGCGGGTCGGCGCCCCCCCCCCCCCCGTCTCGCCAGGCGGCGCGTCTTCTCCTAGGCTCCATCAAACCCTAGGTGTCTGTCTCTTCCTCTCTCTCTCTTTCCCTGCCGACTTGGCGTACACGGAGAACCTATTGATTGAATCATGAACGCGTACGCCGTGTTTAGATGCTACCAGACAACAGGTTTTGGTTGCTCCCAATGTACCGAGTACGTAATCTCTTGGTACTATGACTTTCTTAGGCTACTCATTGGTATACCTTCAGGAGCTTGGGGAGACAACAGCATGAGCAATTTCAAGAACGATTCCTATGTGCATAGAGTTTTCTTTTATTGAAATCCTTAGAAACAATTCCTGATTCAAAAATTCTTTGTACCCTTCTCAGGTGAAGGAGGTTCAGATAAACCTACAGGATGGAGAAATCACAGCTCGATGTAAATAGTTGTGATACTAAGTTTGCTTCTTTGGGTATGTCCTTTTCTAATAATGGCATGCCGCTCTTCATGTTTTTAATACTCAAGATGTTAATTGATTTGAATAACTCTCTTTATCTCAAGGTTGCTTTGCTAAATCTCATTACAATATTGTCAACATGGGCAAGGGTAGGTGATGTCATGGACACTGAGGTACCATTTACTGCTGCACCAATAATCTTGTAGTTCTTTACTGCCTGATCAGTCTTTTTAATTGTTCTTCAGTATCTTATTTCGCTTTTAGTTCAGTCAGGTTCAAGATTACTAGATTTTGCTGGGGCTGGTGCTACGCTACAACTGGTCACTTCACTCCGGCCAGCTATCCAATCTTAAAAATCCAAACCTGAATTTTTCATAATGTTTGAAGGTTTCTGCCTGATCTTGTGATCACCCTACCTGATATACATATCTCTGTTCCTGTGGTTAAGTGCAGTTGTCGCATCTGTATTCTACTTTCAGGTATGCTTGCAGATAAACTAAGTTAACGAGGCATCTGTCTCATTTTCGATTATTAGAGCAAGACCCTTCTTCTGATATATTTTGGGGCTTCTACAAGCATTTGAATATTTTTGTTGCCTACGTACACGCATATACCTCATGCTTATGTATGGTTAGCCGTTGGCTTAGTTCTAACCAAAAAATGCACATTTGGGACACATTTTACGATATATGTAGGTCCTCGTGATCAAATATTATTATGACTTTCCCACCTGTCATTACCTTGATTCCATGTAGCAAAGCAAATACTGATGCACAAGCAATACTCAGATCCAGGCAGTGCAAGTCAGCAACAGGGTATACCATTTTTTTCGCCTTTGATCCATCTACTTTTTTTTTTGGGTGTTCACGATACATGAAGATATGATCCCTTAATTCTTTGTATTTTCCAGATTTAACTGTGCTCAGAATAGTCCGAGCTTAGATTCAGTTACACCAATTTATCCAGGCACATATATGAAAACATGTTGACTAGACCTACATGATACTGTGTAGTTCAGTTGATTGTTTAATTTGCTATATGTCTCACTGTCTCAGCCAGGTAGAATGTAAGGATTTCTATGATCATTCAATATCACTTCTGGTTATGGTGGCTGATTTCTATATGTAGTCCTTTTAGGAAAGCATGATCATCCCTTCAATGAGCATGACTGACAGATTGCTCATCTATTTTCTTTTGTTTCTTTTCTACTGCAGAGGTGGCTGGTGGCTGAGGCTGATTTATTGTGAGAGAAAAATACTGCTGGCTGGCTGGTGGCTGGTGCTGAACTGGTGTGAGAGAAAAGCACTGCTGGCTGGCTGGGAGCCAGCCAGCCGAACAAGGCCATGAAAAGAAGACCTGGCACATCAATTTTCTCATATGCTTACACATCAAACAAAACAAATAGCCATGCAGGTCCGATTGTTCCTGCGTCGACTACATACAGATGGATTCTTTGTAGCTGTGTTCGTGATACATGAAGATATGATCTCGTTCTGTTCATGATATAAATTAATTCCATTTCTAATTCTTTCTGTCTCCCAGATTCCACTATGCTGGGAAAAGTTTCTGGGCATACATCTACTTCCCTTGTTAATTGCAGTCTATATATCCAGCACATCTTCTTCGGGTTCAAAGTCTTTCCTGTGTCCACCTACGCGCGCATAGGTTATCTACTTATGTGTCAGACTGTAATAAATACATCATAAATATATATCTATGTACATTCTTATTCACCGCTCTTCCTCCATGTTCAAAAATTCACTATGACTGCGTATGCACTTTTTCCATGTTCAATAATTCCACTGTAACTGCGTATGCGTGCAATGGCGCACGCCCTACACTAGTGAGAAACAATTCTCGAGGACTGATTGAGGCACTCAACGGAGGATTCCAAGTTATATATATATAAAAAAAGCTAGATTCCCGGAATCTTAGCCGCCCACTTTCTATTTATTTAATCGGAAATTGTTTTCCTAGTTCAGATATGATGTTTCGTTGGAACACAGCATTCTAGAAGTGGATCAACTTTTCGTTTCATTGTTGCATCGTTAATTTGTCATGTGTTCCATACATCAAACTGTTTTGCTTCTGCGTGGAAAAATTAGTATATTTCGTAAAAATCAATGACTAAATAAATTCAAATAAAAAATACAAGCTATCTACTGTGGTGATTTCGTTAATCTTAAGATTTATCTCTAGTATTTCGAAAGTGTTTATAAAGATAAGGCGTGTGCACGCATTTGTTTAAAGGGGTAAGTGTACATGAGTGTTTGCGTATACTTGCCTGTACTCCTATTGGAGAGAAGTTCGATGCAAGCAACCATGAGGGTGATTAATGCTGGGGAGGCTTGCTTCATGATCTGGTGATTAATCTCTAGCAAACTTGATTCGGTGCTATCTGCTATGGTGAACTGGATTCATGTGATCATGCACTCCTGTCTTTGATTAGTTCAGAAAAATAGAGAAAGATGTAGTGGCAAAAGCTACATGGCTCCATGGGCCACCGTTGCGGGTAAGCCAGAGCTCGGCAGTTGGCACTGTCTATCAAGCTCGACGCAATATCTCTGTGCAGGGAGAGTGGGCCCAGTCGAGGAGGGTGGTGCGGGGAAGATGTGAGAATGGATTAAAAAATGATTAGGACCCATAACTATATTATGTCTATAGTCTAGGTAGATTTGCCACATAGACACTATAAAGAGCAAACTTATACACTGTTTGGCAGGGCTCCTCTCTAGCTCCGGTTTTGGCTCCTCCAGAGGAGTCCTACCAAATGTTTTTCTAGATGAGCCATTTTTTAGCAAAAAAAAAAAACAGAGGAGCTAAAGCCGTTTTTGAAAAAGCCATAAATTGTGGCTCCTCCGAAGAAGCTCTTTAGGAGGAGCCATGCCAAACAACCCCTTAGTTTAGCCATTGCTGGCCTTTTCTCTCTCTCTCTCTCTTATCTCTCTTTTCTACGTGGCTATATCCTACAGAGAGCACTATCGACGATCCGTTGAGACTGCCTTACTACAATGTAAAAGAAATGATTAAGGTGAGAGGATAAATAAGCACCTATGTAGGAGCCGATGAGGATACCCCAAATATGCATACTCCCTCAAGTGCAAACCATTCACCATCCAACATAAAAGATACAAATCAAGGGTCACTTATACGAAGTCAAGTCTACCTTATATACAATGTAAAAGAGATGATTAAGGTGAGAGAATAAATAAACACCTATGTAGGAGCTAATGAGGATATCCCAAACATGCATACTCCTTCAAGTGCCAACCATTCACCATCCAACATAAAAAGATGCAAACCAAGGGTCACATAGACGAAGTCATGCCAAAAAACTACAAAAGCAGGTGAATTCATTCCTAACTGATTTTGATTTGAATATATTTTATTTATAAGGATGTTATACCACCTACTACGTGTTCTGTAATGCCCTAAAGTTTAAACGACTGAGATCCACTTTGCACGCTGAGTGAACCACACTTATCACCATCCCACCTACACTTTTATCCTCGCTTCGCATAAAATGATTAACTCAGGGGTGGTGGGATGGACTCTAGAAGCCTTATATGTTGGTTTAACCCACCTTTAATAATAACCAAAGATGGGACTAAACCCTCCACAATATCTGATTAATATGCACATGGGCCACTATGTGCCAAATTCCAAACTGGGTCAGATGTCATATGTTCTACATTGATGGCACTTAGGTTGACATGTGAAGAAGCGGAAGATACTTGGCCTAAGGAGCAAGCATAGTGCTACAAATAGACCGGTCTCACGAGGGTATACGACAAGACCATTCTGACAATGTAGCCACAAAGAAATTGCGATAACTCTTGATTCTCGATGGCTCTGGAGGTCAATGAGTATTTGATGGAAAGCTTATCGATCGAGTCTAGCTTCCAATCAACAAACCTCGACTAGATTAGTGGAGACTGCTCCAAAGGCTAACAGTCTTCTCAAGTCTAACAAAACTGTCATAGAGAAGATGCTATAACTCTCGGTTCCCGAAGCCTTTGGAAACCCGTGAGTACTTGATGGAAGCTTATCAAATAACTTTCTAATGCAACAAATAACTTTCTAATGCAACAAATGTAACATCCTAGATGTTAAGAAACAATTAAAACTTGATTATGAAGCATCATCAAGCATAAACATCAAATGACATGCCATAAATGCATTCATTTGCACATGTTACTTTAGTCAGGTTGCATATGTTGCATATGTTACATGTGTTATTGACGCAATGTTTCCCATGTGAGGTTCATGTGTTGCATTAAACAAGTGTTTTACATGTTATGAATATGCCCTGGTTCACATATTTCAGAGGTTGTTAATAAAATGTTTTATATGTTTCATTTAAATGTTTCACATGTTACTTAATAAGGTTTCAATAGTAAATTGTTATGTTGCTTTTAATAATAAATGCTTTATATGTGTTTATGCTATTTTGCCTATCACATGAAATAATGTTTTATTAGTGTTAAATAATTAATCATGTTTTAGTTAAAAAGAGTAATCAAATGAATTCAAAACCCTGTTTTACCCCTTTTGAAATAATTCAAAATCTAAGCAAAATTTGGGAAAACGTTTAAAACCAAGTTTGTAGAACTTTTCAAGGGCTACAACTTTGGTGTTTTGAGATTTCAAAGTTTTAGTGTAAAATGTGGAGCAATTTTGAAAATAAACAAATTTCAGATTTAACTCATTTTTTTTGTCCCAAAACTAAGATTTCAAAATGGAGGCGGAATTTGAAAATATTTTGAACAGCAAAGTTGTAGGTCTTGTTAAGATGTACAACTTTGGTGTTTGGAGATTTTGAAGTTTCAATATAAAATCAAAAGTAATTTCTAAATTACCAAATCTGAAAAATGTGTCCCCTTTTGAATTTAAACTCAAATTTCAAAATCCAGTTAGAATTTAAAAAAGTGTTCAATACAAAACTTGTAGAGCTTGAAATTCTGAAGATTTCATATATTGGAAGTTTTTCAAGTTTCCACATGAATTTGAGAGTAATTTGAGAAAATAGTTCGAAAATTTAAATTTGGGGGGGGGGGACAGCTACAGTGCACCGGCGAATCACACACCGGCAGCGCGCGGCATGGGCGCCGGCGAGCCGCCGACGTCGCGCTGGCCGCTTCCACGGCCTTCCATCCTGCCACCGCGACCACAGGAACCGCTTCGCGCTCTCCAGCTGCTTCCTTTGCTTCATAGCGCTATAAAAGGACCGACACCACCACTATCGCTGTCCGGTTTCACAATCGCCGCCGCCACCGTCCTCATTTCTCTGGCCAAATTCATCCTCCCTGCTCCACCGCATCCATCTCCATCTCTTCAATCACTCCGCCATCACCTTGCGAACCTATTGCGCCTCTTGGTGTAGATGCTACCGCTCAGGATCGCCGGGGAACCGTCGTCTTCCACCTTGGGTCGCCGCCGTCCCGGTTGAGCCCCGCCACCGTGGCCAGCCGCCTCCAGTGCCTCTCCGCTTCAACCGATCACGCCTCTGTGATCGTGGTACTCCCCTGATGCTCTCTGGCTAGTTAGTTTAAGCTTTGCACCTTTGTGTCGTCGAGTCGTCGGTCACCGTAGTTGCCGAGCCGCCACCGTCGTCGGTGAAGTGTCACCGGAGCTCGAACCGTGGGGCAAATTAGTAAAACGGAGTCGTGGAAAGGTGTAGTTGGTGTTGGTCGGGTCAGTTGGTCGACTGAAGCCCCGGTCACCGGCCGGCCACCGCGCGGAGGTGAGTGAGCACGCGGGAGTGAGCAGACACGGGAGGTAGGCGATGACAGGCAGGGTCGGCCTGTCAGTGAGAGAACGGGAGAGTGAGCGCGCGCGGGCTGGGCCGCTGTGCTGGGCCGCTCGGGCGAGTGCGGGCGCGAGCGCGCGGGCACGCGCGAGCGGGCCGCTCAGTGGGCCGAGCCGGAAGGAGAGAAGGATCGGCCCGAGTTCGGTTTTTGTTTTTCTTTTTCAAAATTTTGAATAGTGATACTATTTGTTTATTTCATTAAAAATTGTGTAGAGTTCCAAAATTTCTGAAAATTTTTGGGTAAGCTTCTCAATGTGCAAACTATGTAGGAAAAATGTTAAACCCTAAATTTGATTACTTTGTGCAGTAGATTTAATTAGTTCCAATAAATATTAAATGCAACTTCCTTGAATTTTAATAATTAATTTATTAATCCAAAATGAAGAAATTTATTGTGACACTGTTTTAAGTCATTCTTAATATATAGAAAAAGTTTGAGCTTGTTTAGGTAAAGTTTGATCAACTATTAATTATGCCCTAATTAATTAAATAGTAATTAAATGTTAAATCAATAACTTAAGTGTTGTGTGCTCTTTTGGGATTGAGTGATGACCTTGGGTCATTAACATGTAATGACCCTTGGCACTTTAATTAATTGCTTAAGTTATGATTGACTTGTTAACTAGGATTTGTTAATGATAGTTAGTGTCATTAACTTAGGTCTTTAGTAGTTAATAACTTATTTATGTTACTATTTAGTGGTCTTGTGGTAAGATTACTTGTTATTAGATGCAACCTCTTGGGTAAAAACAAAGTTATGGTTAGTTAACCTTTAAATTAACCTTGTTAGCTTGCAACTGTACCGCGAAGGAAAGTTGTACTCAAGTAGATAACTGATGTTTATCCTTTCTAAATGTCTCTTGTATGCTATGCCTTATTCATCATCATGCGTCATGCATCATGGCATGCATTCCATCATATTAAATCTCGCATCATTTGTATACGTGTAGTGCATACGAGAGTGTTTTGGATCATGTCGATCAAGCTTCGGAGAAGGTGATACACTCGAGGTGTTGGTGTCAAACTTAACTTCTACGAGAACTAACCACCGCTGCAACGCAAGGCAAGCCCCGGTGCATTTAAACCCTACCTTGAATTTTACAAATGTTTTATTATTTATATTATGGTTTACTGCATTAAGTAATTAGAAGTTGAGTGATAACCTAATTGCTGCATTATCATCCTTGATTATTGTGATATCAACCTTGATACCTGTTTTACGGAAAATGCGTAGTATGCTTCGCTATGCTTAGAAGTTAAGCTTTTAAATGCAATGTTTATATAGCCATGACGGCATATTGAATGAATATTGAAACATGAGAATGAACTTGAAAGATCGGGCGAGTGGTTTGGCCACTACTAACATACATTGGGAAAGGAGTCTCAATGTAGTGTTTCCGCCTTGTCAGTTAAGGTCCGTTCGTTGTAAGCCTGTTGTGTTCGAGACTTTGCAACTAGCCTCATGCCTTGGGTAAGCCCAAAATGTTAGTGATTCCATTACGAGAACGTCTAACCTCGCACTGGGAGTGGAGAGATGGCGGGAGTAGCGTGTACCCTCGGGGCTAGAATTTGGTCAGGTTCGAGGAGTACTGTACTCTCGGGTGGCGATGGACACGTTCTGGTTTTGAGAGATCTAAATGAGGGTTGATATATGCAAGATTCAGTTCTACATATGTCGTGAGGTTAGGGATCCCCAGCTGGGTATAATCGGTTCGAATCGTCGTTGCTCCTCGGTTATGGAGACTTGATCACCTGACTTGCATCGTAGTTAAGAACTGGAATTGAAAGAAAGAATGAGAAAGGTTTTGATGATAATTACTTTGATCTAGATTAGGATCACCTAGAATTGGTTAATGAACCATCAATGGTAAAAGTAAAATATTGAAGGTAAGGACTTACTTTAGTAAGCTTTTCTGCAAAAGAAAATTTGATTCTGAAATACCCGTACCTTGATTCCCTAAAGCTAGCATGCCCTTGGAGTCTTTGTCTTAGTTGGGTAAGTCTTGTTGAGTACTCTCGTACTCAGGGTTTGTTAACCTCTGTTGCAGGTGCTAACTGGTGCTGCTAATTAGGTCATGTCGGTGGGCTCGACATGATCTGGTTGTCCTCTCCTAACTTAGGTGCACTACCTAAGTTGACTTCTGTAGTTCTACTCGACTTCTGCAATACAAGTTAAGTTTGTAAAAAGTTAACTTAATCATGATTTATAAATTCATTGTTGTTATTCTTCCGTACTCTGGTGTAAGTTTTGTAACAAATGTTGTATTGTTGTAGTTACTCCTTTGTTGATCCTGGTATGAGTTGTTAAACGTAGTTGAATCGGGGTCCTGTGAGGGCACCCGACAGATCTTCTTAGGTTATCCGGTGTACATGCATAGCCGTCAGAGGTCTTAGGGACAATGATAGGTGCATGTGGGCCATATAATTTAGGAGGTTCTGCTACAGGTGGTATCAGAGCTCATACAATGGATCAACTACAACATTACATTTGAAAACTTCAAAATGAATTTACAATATAAAAGTTTTTGAAGATAACAAGCTAAAAATGGACTTCTATCTATTTTCTTGCTTGCTGGAAGACTTCATGAAGAATTTCTGATGACTCAAGTAAAAAGGCTTCAAGAAGTTCATCAACTCGACTTTGGAAGGTCAAGAGAAGAGTCAACTTCACCGATAAAGCTCTACTGAAGTACCTGTTGAAAATCCGTTTTGTGCAATGAAGATAGTGTATAAGTAAAGTCCTACAATCTACTAACATGATGAAGATGAAGTACTCCTGACGTTGAGAAGACGTATAGGACGAGCATATCTCATATCATGCATAAAATGAGAATAAAATAATGATTAAAATTTCCCTCCTTATATTCGAGGAGCAGTTATTATTCGTTATAACTGTTCTATTGATGAATCTCGTCCTGTACTAGGTTCTATTAGTCCTTTGATGATCCCTGCTCCACAAGTTCCTAATCTTTGGGGAACTTCTGGATGCACTTTATTTACCATGTCGACTCCATGTAAAACCTGGGACTACTCCTTGCATTGACTTCTCAATGTATGCATGTGTCACGTCTTGATTTCTTCCATCCTGACACATGCTATTACTTTGATATTGATCACTTACATGTGTTTGACGAGAGTTACTTTAGTTGTGCTTTATAGTGGTGCCTCGACCCGTGACTATGGTGCTGTGTTAAACCTAGATACTCTATGATTCATGACCACACGAGTTCCACCAGAATATGCACTGGTACCGTAGTCGGTGCTCCTGAACCATCATAGCTCACAATTAATGTGTTTTCACTCGTTGGACATTCATCGGAGAATTCTAACCTCTCCAGATCCTTTGTTATTATAACCAATCTCTGATCTTGGTTATAATACTGACATTATCAAACGAGTTACTACAGTTGTGCCCTATGCTGGTACCATGATGAAAGGTCTTGATGGCTAGAGGGGGGGTGAATAGCCTATTAAAATTTTCTACAAAGACAAGCTAAACAAGTTTATCAATAAACAAATAGCGAGATGCGAGTTTTGCTTAGCCTACGGGGAGTTTGCAAGCCACCTAACCAATTCACAATTCTAGTAATTGCACTCAACCGCACAAGTCAAACCGAGAAGGAAACTACAACTAGCAAGCTACACAAAGAAGCTACTCTAGCAAAGCTAACTAGCTAGCAAAGATAACTAAGAAAGTAATGTGGAGTTGAGTTAGGAGGGTATCACCGAGGGGCGAAGTATTGAGCCAACCAATATGATCAACAATGAATACCAAGATAACCGAACATCGGGATCAATCAATCACAATATGAAAGTGATGACACGAAGATTTATCCCGAGGTTCACGTGCTTACCGGCACGCTAGTCCCCGTTGTGTTCCTCTTCACCACGTGGTTCGGTGGCTAATCGGTCACACACCGAGCCTCTCAAAAGGCACCACAAGAACCTACCAAATGGCAAAAGGTTGCAATGACACGAGCAATATACTAACGTTGCCTTTGGCGCTTCGCCGAGATAGGCACAAACCCCTCACAATCACCGGAGGTGGCCAAGAACAATCACCAACTCTTGCCAACGCCTCCAACCTGCTCTAAGCCGTCTAGGTGGCGGCAACCACCAAGAGAAATAAGAATCCCGCAGCAAATCAACCACCAAGTGCCAACTAGATGCAATCTCACAATGCAAATGCACTTGGATCACTCAATCTCACTTCGAATATGCAAAGAAGCAAGAGAGATGAGTGGGAGGGGAGTTGCTTAGCTCAAAGTGCTCACAAGTATGTCAAAAGTTCGAGAGATGGAGCCTTGAGCCGGCCAACGAGTATTTATAGACGTACCCCTTCGAATATAGCCGTTAGAAACTTAAACAGCCAAAATCGGGCTGACCGGACGCGCTGGTCCAACTGACCGGACGCGCCGGTCGCCCAACGGCTAACTCGTGAAGTACTGACCGGACGCGCTGGTCCAAACGACCGGACGCGCTGGTCGCCCAACGGCTAACTGCGAAGCAATGACCGGACGCGCTGGTCCAACTGACCGGACGCGCCGGGAACGACCGGATGCGCTGGTCCCGTGAAGGACCGGACGCGCTGGTCGCCTGAGCAGCGCTCAACGAAATAGTGACCGGACGCGCTGAAGAAAATGACCAGACGCGACAATGACAGCGTCTGGTTAGAGTCTAGTAAGCTCCCTGAACGACCGGACGCGTCCGATCATCAGTGACCGGACGCGCCTCGCGTCCGATCATCGAACTGAAAAACACGCAGACACTGAACACTGACCGGACGCGTCCGGTCATGCAAGGACCGCGTTCGGTCACCTCTGTGACCTCCGTTCGCCTCCGTTTCTTTTCCGGACTTCCGGCGTAGTGGAAAATAATCGTTTCAACTTCTCGAAAACGCCTGAATCCCGCCTCGCAAGCTCGGCGGGAGGGAGAGAGGAACCCAAACCCTCTCTACCGCTCAAACTCCACCGCCTTCGCAAACGTGCTAACACCACCAAGTGATCTCGTCATGTGTGAGTGTGTTAGCATTTTCACAATCATTTTCCGAGGCGTTATTAGTTCTATCCAAATGCATATGATCATGAAATGCATATCTAGAGGCACTTAGGAGTTCAATAGTCGCGTCATTCCCCTCTTTATAGTACGGCTACCTATCCTATAATGTAACCACACCCACTAGGTGTCTTGGTTACTAAAACACAACCCTTAAGCATATACCTTTGCCTTGATCACGTAGGGTTGCGTCCAAATCCAAGTGTGGCCATCATGATCACCATGTCCATCTTGCCACCAACCTTGGAGTGTACTAATCCTCATATGCTACATACAACTTAGGCATGGGATTAGTACTTAGGCATTGTCACTAATTACCAACACCAAACATAGGACTTTCACATGATCAGTGACAATGGAACAACGTTGTATCCTGGAGTTTCTTGTGACTTGCTACCATAAGGAAATACCGGACACTTGCTGTTATCAGGGTCTATGATCATGATTCCTTATAGTCCACAATTAGGGTGTTTTCATTCTCTAGACGCTCCTTAGGGATTCAAAGTTGTCTTTTTGAGTCCCTAGACGCCTTGTGATTGTGACTGGCTTCTGATCTCGGTTACATTCTCAATATTGTGAGACAAGGGTTATCGTTGTTGTGCCCTATAGTGGTGCCACGTCCCGTGACCATGATGCCGCGTCGGAACCTAGAGTCTCTTGTGTGCCCGGATCACACAGGTTTCTGCTGGGTGCGCGTAGGTATCGAGGTCTGTGGTCTTGATCCATTATAGTCCCACGACTAATATGCCCTCACTATTTGCAATATGTCTTGGGAATTCATGCCCATACTTCTTTTGAATTATCTTAATCCTTGATGTTGGAACCATTATCAAATCGCGGTTGTAATCTTGATTTCTTCTGTGAATATTTTCGTTTCAACAGAAGACCCTACTTTCTTGGAAGTTGCTCCAATTGTGCCCTATAGTGGTACCATGATCTGTAACAATGGTATAGCAAGTATCCTGAAAATCCCTATGGCTGATCACTATATGGGAATATGGGGTATTTACTATAGCAAGGTCTATGACCATGATTCATTATAGTCCGTAGTTGACGTACTTCCGATTCTCTTGGAATTTCTTTTTGGGAGTAATCCATGTCTCCTGGATTTCTCTAAATACCTTGTTAATTACAATCATCATTTTGAAATCGGTTGTAATTCTTGAACCAATCCTTGTTACTTTGCGAACTTTCTCAAGATTAATGTGCTTGACACATTTCCTTTTCCATTACTTAACCCCACGGGTTATGTCGTTCCTGAAATCTCGGGATGAGATTTCTTTAAGGGGGATAGTGTAACATCCTAGATATTAAGAAACAATTAAAACTTGATTATGAAGCATCATCAAGCATAAACATCAAATGACATGCCATAAATGCATTCATTTGCACATGTTACTTTAGTCAGGTTGCATATGTTGCATATGTTACATGTGTTATTGACGCAATGTTTCCCATGTGAGGTTCATGTGTTGCATTAAACAAGTGTTTTACATGTTATGAATATGCCCTGGTTCACATATTTCAGAGGTTGTTAATAAAATGTTTCATATGTTTCATTTAAATGTTTCACATGTTACTTAATAAGGTTTCAATAGTAAATTGTTATGTTGCTTTTAATAATAAATGCTTTATATGTGTTTATGCTATTTTGCCTATCACATGAAATAATGTTTTATTAGTGTTAAATAATTAATCATGTTTTAGTTAAAAAGAGTAATCAAATGAATTCAAAACCCTGTTTTACCCCTTTTGAAATAATTCAAAATCTAAGCAAAATTTGGGAAAAAGTTTAAAATCAAGTTTGTAGAACTTTTCAAGGGCTACAACTTTAGTGTTTTGAGATTTTAAAGTTTTAGTGTAAAATGTAGAGCAATTTTGAAAATAAACAAATTTCAGATTAAACTCATTTTTTGTCCCAAAACTAAGATTTCAAAATGGAGGCGGAATTTGAAAATGTTTTGAACAGCAAAGTTGTAGGTCTTGTTAAGATGTACAACTTTGGTGTTTGGAGATTTTGAAGTTTCAATATAAAATCAAAAGTAATTTCTAAATTACCAAATCTAAAAAATGTGTCCCCTTTTGAATTTAAACTCAAATTTCAAAATCCAGTTAGAATTTGAAAAAGTGTTCAATACAAAACTTGTAGAGCTTGAAATTCTGAAGATTTCATATATTGGAAGTTTTTCAAGTTTCCACATGAATTTGAGAGTAATTTGAGAAAATAGTTCAAAAATTTAAATTTGGGGGGGGACAGCTACAGTGCACCGGCGAATCCCACACCGGCAGCGCGCGGCATGGGCGCCGGCGAGCCGCCGACGTCGCGCTGGCCGCTTCCACGGCCTTCCATCCTGCCACCGCGACCACAGGAACCGCTTCGCGCTTTCTAGCTGCTTCCTTTGCTTCAGAGCGCTATAAAAGGACCGACACCGCCACTGTCGATGTCTGGTTTCACCATCGCCGCCGCCACCGTCCTCATTTCTCCGGCCAAATTCGCCCTCCCTGCTCCACCGCATCCATCTCCATTTCGCCAATCACTCCGCCATCACCTTGCGAACCTGTTGCGCCTCTTGGTGTAGATGCTACCGCTCAGGATCGCCGGGGAACCGTTGTCTTCCACCTCGGGTCGCCGCCGTCCCGGTTGAGCCCCGCCACCGTGGCCAGCCGCCTCCAGTGCCTCTCCGCTTCAACCGATCACGCCTCTGTGATCGTGGTATGCCCCTGATGCTCCCTGGCTAGTTAGTTTAAGCTTTGCACCTTTGTGTCGTCGAGTCATCGGTCACCGTAGTTGCCGAGCCGCCACCGTCGTCGGTGAAGTGTCACCGGAGCTCGAACCGTGGGGCAAATTAGTAAAACGAAGTCGTGGGAAGGTGTAGTTGGTGTTGGTCGGGTCAGTTGGTCGACCGAAGCCCCGGTCACCGGCCGGCCACCGCGCGGAGGTGAGTGAGCACGCGGGAGTGAGCGAGACACGGGAGGTAGGCGATGACAGGCAGGGTCGGCCTGTCAGTGAGAGAGAACGGGAGAGTGAGCGCGCGCGGGCTAGGCCGCGGTGCTGGGCCGCTCGGGTGAGTGCGGGCGCGAGCGCGCGGGCACGCGCGAGCGGGCCGCTCAGTGGGCCGAGCCGGAAGGAGAGAAGGATCGGCCCGAGTTCGGTTTTTGTTTTTCTTTTTCAAAAATTTGAATAGTGATACTATTTGTTTATTTCATTAAAAATTGTGTAGAGTTCCAAAATTTCTAAAAATTTTTGGGTAAGCTTCTCAATGTGCAAACTATGTAGGAAAAATGTTAAACCCTAAATTTGATTACTTTGTGCAGTAGATTTAATTAGTTCCAATAAAGATTAAATGCAACTTCCTTGAATTTTAATAATTAATTTATTAATCCAAAAATGATGAAATTTATTGTGACACTGTTTTAAGTCATTCTTAATATATAGAAAAAGTTTGAACTTGTTTAGGTAAAGTTTGATCAACTATTAATTATGCCCTAATTAATTAAATAGTAATTAAATGTTAAATCAATAACTTTAAGTGTTGTGTGCTCTTTTGGGATTGAGTGATGACCTTGGGTCATTAACATGTAATGACCCTTGGCACTTTAATTAATTGCTTAAGTTATGATTGACTTGTTAACTAGGATTTGTTAATGATAGTTAGTGTCATTAACTTAGGTCTTTAGTAGTTAATAACTTATTTATGTTACTATTTAGTGGTCTTGTAGTAAGATTACTTGTTATTAGATGCAACCTCTTGGGTAAAAACAAAGTTATGGTTAGTTAACCTTTAAATTAACCTTGTTAGCTTGCAACTGTACCGCGAAGGAAAGTTGTACTCAAGTAGATAACTGATGTTTATCCTTTCTAAATGTCTCTTGTATGCTATGCCTTATTCATCATCATGCGTCATGCATCATGGCATGCATTCCATCATATTAAATCTCGCATCATTTGTATACGTGTAGTGCATACGAGAGTGTTTTGGATCATGTCGATCAAGCTTCGGAGAAGGTGATACACTTGAGGTGTTGGTGTCAAACTTAACTTCTACGAGAACTAACCACCGCTGCAACGCAAGGCAAGCCCCGGTGCATTTAAACCCTACCTTGAATTTTACAAATGTTTTATTATTTATATTATGGTTTACTGCATTAAGTAATTAGAAGTTGAGTGATAACCTAATTGCTGCATTATCATCCTTGATTATTGTGATATCAACCTTGATACCTGTTTTACGGAAAATGCGTAGTATGCTTCGCTATGCTTAGAAGTTAAGCTTTTAAATGCAATGTTTATATAGCCATGACGGCATATTGAATGAATATTGAAACATGAGAATGAACTTGAAAGATCGGGCGAGTGGTTTGGCCACTGCTAACATACATTGGGAAAGGAGTCTCAATGTAGTGTTTCCGCCTTGTCAGTTAAGGTCCGTTCGTTGTAAGCCTGTTGTGTTCGAGACTTTGCAACTAGCCTCATGCCTTGGGTAAGCCCAAAATATTAGTGATTCCATTACGAGAACGTCTAACCTCGCATTGGGAGTGGAGAGATGGCGGGAGTAGCGTGTACCCTCGGGGCTAGAATTTGGTCAGGTTCGAGGAGTACTGTACTCTCGGGTGGCGATGGACACGTTCTGGTTTTGAGAGATCTAAATGAGGGTTGATATATGCAAGATTCAGTTCTGCATATGTCGTGAGGTTAGGGATCCCCAGCTGGGTATAATCGGTTCGAATCGTCGTTGCTCCTCGGTTATGGAGACTTGATCACCTGACTTGCATCGTAGTTAAGAACTGGAATTGAAAGAAAGAATGAGAAAGGTTTTTGATGATAATTACTTTGATCTAGATTAGGATCACCTAGAATTGGTAATGAACCATCAATGGTAAAAGTAAAATATTGAAGGTAAGGACTTACTTTAGTAAGCTTTTCTGCAAAAGAAAATTTGATTCTGGAATACCCGTACCTTGATTCCCTAAAGCTAGCATGCCCTTGGAGTCTTTGTCTCAGTCGGGTAAGTCTTGTTGAGTACTCTCGTACTCAGGGTTTGTTAACCCCTGTTGCAGGTGCTAACTGGTGCTGCTAATTAGGTCATGTCAGTGGGCTCGACATGATCTGGTTGTCCTCTCCTAACTTAGGTGCTCTATCTAAGTTGTCTTCTGTAGTTCTACTCGACTTCCGCAATACAAGTTAAGTTTGTAAAAAGTTAACTTAATCATGATTTATAAATTCATTGTTGCTATTCTTCCGCACTCTGATGTATGTTTTGTAATAAATGTTGTAATGTTGTAGTTACTCCTTTGTTGATCCTGGTATGAGTTGTTAAACGTAGTTGAATCGGGGTCCTGTGAGGGCACCCGACAGATCTTCTTAGGTTATCTGGTGTACATGCATAGCCGTCAGAGGTCTTAGGGACAATGATAGGTGCATGTGGGCCATATAATTTAGGAGGTTCTGCTACAACAAACCTCGACAAGATTGGACTTCCCAAGATGGAGTAATTGACAAATTACTGAAGACGGCTCCAAATCGAATTTGCTGTCGGGTATACTTCATGGAAGCAAATGGTATGCACTGACACAAACACTTATTAAGTAAAAACAGAATTTATTAAGAAGACCTTCGATTTATTAAGTAAGAACAGAATTCCAACGTAATTTAAACGTAATTACAACTTGTAACCGGCCAAACATAAACAATGTTTTGAAAAAGTGAGGAAAATATAACTAAAGGCGTCAAAGTTAGAGTTAGCCGTCACTTATAATACTTTATACAGTAGTTTCGAGTGACAATTTATATAGCATAACAAAAGAAGCTAAATGTGGATGAAAACCTTTTCAACACATAAAACAACAAGAGAATAATCATAATTTGAATAAAGAAGCAAATGTAGAATATTTTATTTCTCATGCTACATATCCAATTACAATGTTGTGTGTATCATCAAATAATAAAAGAGAAGAGAAGTCATACAATATAAATTTGACAAATTAAATATGGTTTTGTTCCTATTTTATGATCAAAGGCCCTGCAATCCTACATAAAATAAAATTATTAAAGGAATAGATATTAGCATTCCAATGATGACCCTGCAAATGGGCAACAATAAGATGGTTAACCAAGAAATAATAACAAAACTATGCACAAATGAGTTGCAGTACTCAAATGAATTCTTACGCTGTGCTGAGCACGTCGGGATGCAATCCATATTCCTTTGCAAAGATAAAGGAAGTAATTGATTGTGGCACCGCAGCCTGCAGAACAACCACATGGGCAAGTGCAATTATTCAAGTAAGTATTGGTACAATCTGAAAGTGAGATAATAAATAATTTTTTCCTTAGTATTGCCCCAAAGATAAATTATACCACTTTCAAAAGATGTACATTTATGATATACTCTATCCGTTCCAAATTGTAAGCTGTCCTAACTTTTTTAGATACAACATTTTTTTATGTATCTAGAATATATATGTAGGTGTGTATCAAAAGCTGTGTCCACAAAATCAAAATAACCTACAATTTAGAACAGAGAGAGTACATGGTTAGAACTAGATAAATAAGAATATATATTAAAGTGTTAAATAGTATTTAGAAAAAATAAAGAACAATCCTTAGGTACGATGTTATACTATATATTAGCTTTATTTAGTAATCGTAGTAATGGTTCCGTATAGTCGGCTTAAATTATTAGCCTAGTTGATTTTCTCTAATGTAAGCAAACGGGTCATCTATGACTGATCATTTTAATTAAGTTGCTATCGTCAGAATAATTATTATTTAATTCCAAAAAATTGTTACGATTTCATAATCAATCACAGGTCAAATAATTTCTACTGATTTTGGGGTACATATGCACATTTTCAAGGGGTTCAAGCCCACCAAGATTCTCTCTACCAGTGCCTAATCGAGAAACCAAAATGAAGAAATTATATTATTCTCTCACCAGGCTCTCACTAGACATCATTCCCTATTCCCTGTACTAGGCAGGGCCGCGCTTTGCGTGGGTCGGACTGTTGTAAACGGGCTGAACTGTTCAAACCGGGTTGAAGTACTGTTTACGTGTCCGGTACTGTTCATGTGGAGAGCTGGCACTGTATCTTAACAGAAGAGACTGTTCACAGAGATCCTTTACTGTAGTTAACACTGTAGATACTGTAGCTACTCACCACGTTTAAATGTCTTTATAGATATGGTTTCTGGCCAGCATCAGATACCCCTTTGAATGTACATGATCTTTTTTATGATTGGCACAAACAAAAGGTAGATTCCAAAGGGTTTTTAATATCCTCCTTTAACTTCATAGCTGTATATTAAAACGCTCACCGGTGAGGCCATGTCACCCACTTCCCTTACTGTAGCACTGTTCAAAGAACAGTGTCAGATCACGTGAACAGATGCACCCGCTATAAACAGTAATGGATTCTACCATATTCCAGCAGGTACATGATCCATCCGACGTATACCGCTTCTCTCCCCTCGAAAAGGCACCGAAATATCTGCTCCCTCAACCGTCGCCTCTCTCCGTCCCGACCCCTCCGCCGCTTCCAAACCCGCGCCAGCGCCGCCCCTCCTTCCACCGTCGCTCCCGGCGAGGTCGCGCGGCCGATCAGCGCCTGCCCTCTGCCCTTCCCGGATCTGCTGACCCCAATGGCGTGCTACCACGGCAAAACCTAGCGGCGGCGACACGTTCGAGGCCTCCGGCGGCAGCGCGTCCAGGTACTGCCGCCTGCGTCCTCACCATGACACCATGTTCAAGCATGATGCCCTCTCTCTCTCCCCTTGCATCTTTGGCCAGTTTCCTCACTCTTCGTTGCCCATCTTTAGAATGCAGGATGATTGTGTCGTGGCCAAAGGGCCGGAGACGTCAACCACGTCTCACCAGCGGAGGCGACGAGGTAAATCCCTTCTCCATTTTCCTCCCTCTGATTCCTCTGAAAGATAGGCCGATGGCTAAGGACTCATTGATGTTGCAGTTTTTTTTGGCTGATCTGCTACCTATCTACCGTTTCAAGTCAAGTACGCGCTCATTGATATTTGTGGTTACCTTTCACAAGCACAAATATTTAATATATAGACTCATTGCTGTTGCAGTTTGTTTGGGCTGATCTGCTAGCTATCTTCCCGGATCTGAAAGATAGGCAGAGATGACTAAGAACTCATTGATGTTGCAGGTTTTTTTTTTGGGCTGATCTGCTACCTATCTACCGTTTCAGGTACGCGCTCATTGATATTTGTGGTTACCTTTCACAAGCAGAAATATTTAATATATATTCATTTCTTATTTCATATGATTGGATGCCTAATGTGCGTTACCTACAGAACCAAACTTTCAGTGTGCCAATGTGAAATTAGCCATTACATATTTTCCCTGCTTTCCTCATTACTTTGCTTTGTATGTCTTTCATATTTCAGGTTACATCTTCGCCACGAAATCAAAGAGTTACTCCCACAAAGAAAAGACCTGCACATCTTCCACAGCAAGGAAGAAACATAGTATGACATTGTGATTCTAATTTATCTAATGAAAAAGACTCTTGGGGCCTTGGTTCAAATAGTGCATGGTTCAAAGTTGTAAAATCTGTTACTGTTACAGTTTACATTGTTTGACGAGCCATAATAGGGCTCAGTTAGCCTAATGTGCTTGCACTTCATTATGTTACAGCAGCCTGTTTTCACTTCCAGTAAGAAGGACAAAGCAATTAAGAGCTTCAAAGGGATGGTACGTCAGAGCCCCTTCCAATCCATGCCGTTTATTTCCTCAAACAATTGTTAAAATATTGCACATGTTACCTTGATTTATAGATGACTAATTTTCAAGTACCTTACCATGTTTTCGATGACCCAAAAGAAGCAACTGGGAAACATTAACCTTGACATAGTTAAAATCAGGAAATACTTTCCCCTTTCCTTTTATTTTTTTCCATATGAAAAATGGAAACAAAATGAGTTAGAGCAATGCCCCCACATAGTTGCTGTGTTAATTTAAAAGGTATCTTGCAACGACTAAATTTCCAGTTAACTTCACAGTGAGATGACTGGATCCATTTTGCCATTTGTATCGTACCTGAATTAAGATAAATAACATTGTACTGCTTAAATGCAAGAGCTGTTACTTCAGCATTTTCAGATATCGCCATGCCCTTCATAAGGGCTGCATCAGCAAAGTGAGCACTGCAGTATCCTATTTCTCGGTGTCCATGATTGGAACGTCTCTTGGGCTGATCAGTGTGGCATGTGCCCCTGAACTATGTTCCTTAGTGGATGTTATTTGCCTTAACGTTGCAGGTGAGCAACCATTCCAGTTTACAGTTCAGTTTAGTGTTCAGTGTACCAATGGTCTAACCTTTCGGATTCAGTAAGCTATGAACCACAAATTCACGCTTTTACGTCGATTATATGGTTGTTTACTATGGTTAGAGTTCAAATTTGGGTCATGCAAGCGAGGCCGAAAAATATATGTCTTCTGCTTCAACTCAATGCTGCCTTCATCTGTCCTGTGGTTGGCTCCATATATATATCATTGTTTCCCCTGTAACTGTCCTTCCAATGATGCAGGTCTGGTTGTCTACACAGGAACACAGTTCACACATTACAGGTGCGCCGATAGAGACTTCCTGTTTTTTGGCGTTATAAGTTTCTGGTGCTAATTACTCTCTACATTTTCGGAAACAGATAGGTTAGGCAACAATCTTATAGCTGCCAACCACACATTTTGCATACTCAAACTGATTTATTCTTCTTTCCTAAAAAGTGCCATCTAACAGTTTGCCCAATCCTACTGATATCCACAATGTCTCTGCTGTCAACCCTATTGAGGTTCAAATTAGTTATAGTGAGCTTAGGTTGCCCATCCCAGACTATGGCTGCCCAGCAATGTTTAAACTATGGACACCTTCACACTGTTGCATGCCTGTACATCTATCAAATGTTTTGTCTTCGAATTTTGTCATCAATTCCTCCCTATTACCCATTTCTAATTTCAGTTTGAATATTTTTGGCATAGCCTACTTCTACGCCGGAACGGAGCATCCTAATTGAACAGCTGCTGTTGAATTCCACAAAAAAAAAGGTTACCTTACCTCTTCAATACTGTAATCCTAAACCTTTGCAGCTCACGTTAGCAGACGATTTCCTTTCGTATTGATCCTACCTTTCTACTTTACCATGTCATTCAAACGCTTGCTGCTTACAAGACACTGTTGTCAATCTACTGTAAAGACAGATGGAAGTATTGTTTACGACAGATGGAAGTATTGTTTAGTTTATAATAAGATTGGAATGTCATACTCTTCCATGTTCATGCATCCGTATATTCATCTCTCAGACGTTACCATGCTATCATGTCGTTATCGTTCATCTGTGATTCTACCACAATACTTCAAACTTTTTGTTACACCGCGGGATTTCTGCTAGTTGTATATATACGGATAGTGCTGAACAGGTGGTGCAGCTATTTGGTGGATATCCAACAAGAAAGAGAATGGGTTTTGATAAATGCACGTCCACTCGAATCATTTCGCAAGTCTTATTCTGAGAACGCAATGGCTATGACATTGACCGTAATTGCAAAGGTGCGAGCACATCAAGGAACACTTTTCCTAAGTTTCTCAGCCACCAAAACGATCGTGATGCAGTTCTTTGCTTCTTTATTGGATAGCTATAATACTAAGATTGACTTTTGAATGAGACTGCTTATGCGTGTTGATGTATTTGTACCTGTATAATGGCGACCCGAACAACGTCACGCGTAGTCCAACAGCAATGGAACCAATGGTCATTGCGACTGGGTCGAGAACGAACTTTAGCACCAGGCCTAGAAACGTTAAGCTTGGTCCACATGGGATCAGTTTATCTTGCTGCGCCATGAACAGCCCTGAGCAAAAAAAAATTTTAGTCATTAGTAACATATTATATGTGGAAGGGACATTTTATACACACTTGCTTTGCTTCAGTCACAAATATAAGTATATAACATTTTAGACAAGTTGCTGGTTAAACTTTAAATTCTTGGGACTTTTTACTATCCTTCAAGAAGTAACAAAATTATAACTAGAATTTGGGACCTAAGTACTACAAAATAGTAAGTACCATAGTTTCATAACTGTCATGTTACAATTGGTTTTTTTTAGATAAAGGATAGTTTATATCCGGCTTCATCTATAAGAAGATACTCTAGCCAATTATTACAAACTTTGACCCATAGGTCAAAACACAACCCCGAATGAGCCATGACTGACAATTCTCAACTAAAACAAGCAACATGAAAGTAAAGTCTTGACTAAGCGGGACCAATAAATATAGTGGACAACCACCCATTGGAGCTGAAGAAGTGCAAAGCTGATGTCTGTAAATGCTGAGCAACAAGGATCAGCTGATTTCTGGAATCATCACACCGCTGCAGTCTTGCCCATTGGCGGAGCCAGTGGGTTCCCCTGAAAAGGACCCACAAAAAAGATTTTGGTCTGCATCTGTCAAAGACTACTTCATTTCTTGTTAACCAAACTGTCCACCATAAAGCTGTTGCCGCCGTTAATAATAATAAATTTCGTTTGTTCCCACCCAACCTGGACCACGTATTAAAGAAATCATCAATACTCCTTGGAGGTGAGATCCCAAACAAAATGTGTACAACGCGCCCAAAAATTTGGCATACAAGTAATCAAAAAAAGATGCTGAATTGTTTCTGGAGAGTGACAGAAGCAACATGTCATGTCACCATTCCAATTTCGTCGAGCAAGATTATCTTTAGTTAAGGTTACACCCTTTTTTAGAACCACAAAAATATTTTAATTCTGGTGGAAATTTTGAGTTGCCAAATTTCCTGTGACACCCTAACCCCATTATTAATTAACGCAACGTACATGGAACTAACAGAGAATCTACCTGATGAATGGTGATACCTCTTGAAGGGCTTGCAAAAGATTCTTAAATATTCAACTAGTAATATACAGGGGAAAATTTCAATTTACTCTCTCCGCACGGGAATGTTATCCTGGTAACTCCCTAAACTAATATTGTGGTTCATTTTATCCCTCAAAATTTTTTAGTTGGTCAAATCCACTTCTTAATAAAATTGTCTTTTTTGTGTCTCCACATATAATGTGAGTTTTGCGTTCAAATTTATAAGGTGATAGAGAACACCTTAACTTGAATTGTGATACAAAAATACATTATGATTTTTTGTCAATTATTTTTGATAGCTTAAGAATCAAATTCATAATTTATTTTGGGAGACAACTCTAGGAGTTGATTTATTCCGGGACGGGGGAGTACAAAATAGCTAAATAGTTATTTATGTCCCTCAACATTCCACCACACCCAATTTCATCCTAAGAGTCTAAGACTGGCCATTGTAAGGCATGTTTCAGGTATGTTCATATATCCTTGGTGATAATAGATAGTCTTGAATGACGTAGGAGAGTTGTGTGTCATTTCGTTAAGTAGAGAATAAAAACAACGGAGAAGAGGCAGAACCTACTCCCCCAGGAGCCACTTACAAGACTCTTAGCGCTACACGCTAAGAAAACACAGACGACCACTATCCAAGAAATGCCTAAACAACTGAAGGAAGCAACCTACTTAGAAGCTGTTGCAGAGCCTTAGCTTCAGCCCAACACCATATAAATAAACACTCTTCAAAAACTACAGATAAAACTGTTTGAACACAGGGACTAGCACCTCAAAGACACAAGCATTCCTATGCTGTCACACCCGGTTTTATAAAGAACAAAACCAGGCTAATCATATGTGTGCCCAGGAAGTCCACACATATGTCAGAATGAAAAAGTATCAGAAACAATGTTATTATATAACATATACATAGCTATATTAACACTTACATCAGAGTATCGCGGAACGGTGACTAAACTTCAGGCTCCATTCTTCTCAAGGACGGCTGACTGGGGGCTCCGTACGCTAAACACTTCTGAAAGACTTCTAGAAACTCCACTACCTCTTTATCCTTCTTCTGAGCAACATCTTACTACACACTGGGGTGTGGTGGAAATAGCAAGAGTGAGTCAATGTCGAACTCAACAAGTACAACACAGGGTTCATGAAGCACAAAAGGCTAGACACTGTTTGACTGCGTTTAGCTTTTAATCATCATATAATTAGCAATTGAGTAGCATCAAGATGAACCAATTCCCATTAATGAACCAATGATCAATTGTAATAAGGATAATGAATAGCATTAACATGAGCATAATAATATTCAACAGTAATTAAGCATGATATAACCATGGTGATCAACTATTCTGTAAGAATCCCCAAGGCCGCTCGTATCCGTGAGCACAGCTAGTATACCAGTTTATTAAACTCTGTGCAGAGGTGTACACTTTTACTGTGAGTCATGATTTTCAAATGCATGTGTTTGCAAGGCCCAAAACATCAAAAACCATATAAAGCCATTCAAAAGTTCGTCTAACAAGTTAGGACCATTAGATTCACTCGGCAGGCAGATGTAGGAACCCCTTTTCAAATGGCACAATTCCTTCTCGGCTATACTCATAGACTAGAGGCTGTCCTACACCCAACATGTCAAGCCATTCTTACGCCAATTAAGGTAACCACTAACAAGCTAGAAAAAGTCTCTTGAACAACTAGAGCCAGAGCCATATAGCCCTCACAGCTGTACTGTCAATCCCGGTTATCACTTACAGGTAAGTCCTTACGGAGAGTAACTAGAGCAATCAATATGACCCCTTGCTCTAGCCCCCTTTCCAACAGTAATAAAATCATCTTCATGGTTGGTCGCTTAATCCATTAATCAAATTACAAGATCATTGTTCATAATTAAGCACTAGCAATAGCTATCCAAATGCACAACCCATAGGTGACAAGGAAACAAGATAAAAATAGCTAAGTTATAATCTCTATGGTTGTCAAGGAGGACACATGCATATGTATTATAATTTTAGTGAATAGGACAACAAGGATGATCCCATGTTATACTTACCTTAACTTGCTTTTCCCCCAAAGCAATACACTCTAAAGCCTTTAGTATTCAACTTTCAATCTTCTGCTTCCAATTCTCAGCTTCTAGTCTTCAGAGAATAGCTTCTTAATCACCACGCAAACCTCACCGATTGACTGAACCATATAGCACCACACAAGCATCCATACAATCATACACGAAGCAAATAATAGATCTATATTAGAACAGTACATCACTCATACAAAAATAAGTAAAAGAGTTTGAAACACGATTCTACGCATCGCTACGAACACAAAGTCACGAAAAGCACGCTAATCGGAGCTACAGTTGAAAAGATACAACTACCGATAAATCTAGCCATAAAACTATTAGCTTCATGTATCTTAATGGTATAAAAACATATATAAGATATTTTATAGAGATTATAATTTAAGTCAAATTTAGATTCGAATTATACAACTAAAGTAAAATAAATCATATTTTATTTACAAAACTCTGTTACATAATTGTTATTTAAGATATGATTCAAACTATGAAATTTCAAAGATTTTGATAAGGAAAACATGAATACTAATACGTAGTTTATGTTGTTATAAATCCATTGCAATTTGAACGGACTAATTCAGAATTAAAACAAATAAGTTATGAATTAAACGAGATTTTCTTTAGTAAAACAATAGATTAAATCTAACATCAAATCTTAAAGGTAGAAAACCTAACCAACAGTAGAAAAAACAGTTTGAAAAGCTTATAAAACTATTCTACACGTTACTACGATCACACATACTTAAAGATCACGAAATTCGGATTTAAAACGTGAAAGTTATGAATTTTCTAAGATTTCCTATAGATAAATAATTATTTTAATATAAACTCAAAATTTAAATTTTCCAAACCGACCGTACAGCTACACTAACATGTAGAGCTCGCAAATACAAACCTAACGCAATTTGAACATGTCAAATCGGAATTAAAACGTGAACATATGACCTAAACAAGATTATATGTGTATACGTATTTCTATTGTATTTTAGGATTTGTTTTACTAAAGAAAAACGGTCACAAATCATACCCATAACATCATGTGATGTCATCAAGCTAGCTAGCAAAATGAAGCAGGTCAACAGCACGCACGGGCGCTATTTGCTGGATTCATATTAATTGAGCTAAAGCTAATCATATTTTATTTGATAAAGTATTGTCACATAATTTATATATTAAACAAGTTAAGCTTTATCTATGCAGAGAAAATAATTAAACATGTGAGAACTTCTACTCGAACTAGATATATGACATGTGTTCAAGCTAATAAATTATAATTAAAAAAATACATTGATGACAGAAGTTAAATCATGTTAAACTTTGACTTAACAAAAGAAAAGTGTATATGTTAGCATCTAAACAAATTTGATATGTGCAACATATTTGATCTATGCAAACTATAATTCTAAAATATTTTAGGCTAGCAATTAATCACATTAACATTCTGTATATATATAAATCACCGAAATATAAAACCTATATTGTTTTAAATTTATATAAAAGTATTATATCCATATTAATCAGTTTGATAATTAGCTATATATGGAAAAACATGTGTCATGAAAACATTAGCACTAATATGTAGATCGTGTCGACCTGAACCTAAAGCAACAAGAACAAACCAAATCGGAGTTAAAAACGGTTAAACGGTTATTAGCTGCTTCTTCTACCTTGCGCAGTTCGTCCAGAACGTGATGACCTCCATGTCTGATTTGGCCTTGCCAACCGCGTACGGCAAAGGCGGCTTGGGTGTGGGCCTCGGCCACGTGGTTGCGGCCGCACGACATGCACGCAAGGTTATGGCTAGGGTGCTCAGACGTCCGCGGGGCGATGCCGGTGACGGAAGGTGACCGGAGAAGACGGACTATGCCCGCTGGCCGGAAAACGAACGGGGAGAATCTCTGGACGCTAACTCGACCACGAGTTGCAGACGACGGAGAGATGACGGAGCAGCGACCGAGCTGCGGCGGCTCCACGTCCTTCTCGGCAAGATCGGAAGAGGGCTGCAACAGGTTCTACACAATGGCGAGACAGCAAAGAGCAAAGGCGACGACACTTGCTGGGCAATCTGCGGCGGCGGCGCTTTGACAGGAGCTAGGGCATGGAATACCTTGATTACTGGGAACAGAGACTCAATCGGATGCAGCCAAGTTGGAGATCGGCAGGAACATGGTAGGCGGCCCTGCTTGTTACCGAGGAGAGGCCAGCGGCATAAGGGCGAGAGGCTAGCGGCGGCAACAAAGCACGGCAGGCAAAGCTTGGAAACTGCAGGTGGATGGCGCTAGCTGCTAGGGCAGATGTGACGTTGGGTTGTTACATGATCAAAACAAGGCAGCGGCGTGAGATATATGGACTTGGAAAATATGCAATATTTATAGACAAGAGATGGTCGTATGAAAAACGTGGCCACGGAGATGGACCTGGAGTCCTTGATGTGCACGTCTTCAAACATAATTAAATACAAAGAGATCGATGACCCGAGCGAAGGGAACTAATCAGCCAGATCAAAAACCAACGTCCTAAGGAAGAAATTAAAAGATCAGTTGACTGTTTCCAAAAAAAATCATTATTTTTTTATTATAATATTATATCTTGACGTTAAGGAAACAAATGCATGGAGCAAATAAACATAATTGATAGAAGATGGATTCGCGGAAAGGAATACATGACGGCATAGAGAAGATCGAGACAAACCTCGGGGTGGAAGCGGAATTCGCCGAAGATGAGAAACATGGCCGGAAAAGCTCGCCGAACCGCAAGCTGTACACGACGAACTTCGGCGAGGGATGGAGGGGGAGCTACGTGCGACGGCTCGCGATAAGGGTTGTACTTCTGAAACCAGTGCGTCGAGGGCTACGCCGGCATATATATAGTCGTAGGGTTTAGAAACTTTTCGGAATTTCTTAATTTCGGGATTATTTTAATTCCACGAATAAAAATAATTTCAGAAAATCTAGAATTACCTTTTAAGCCGCGAAAAATAGTCCGGAGCTCAGAAAAATCACAGGAAAAATCCTGGAGACTCTCGGAGAGATAAGGAACTCAACTAAATAGGTTTGGGCTCATGAAAAGATTGATGAAGAGATCAAGGAAAAAGATTAAGCTCATGGAAATTGAAATTTTAAATCCAGAAAATACCAAAAAGTTTTCCGATGAGAAGTAAACGTCGTCCTATGGTATTTAAAAATAATAATAGCACTCACCAACACCAAAGACAAACATCAAACAAACATCACATTATCAAATTAATATGAAAAAGTTTAAAACAACAATTTTCTATATTTAAATTAGCAACAACTTAACTTATCTAATAAATTTATTTAGATATTGAAATTATTTATTTTATTTAGTGTTTTTCATGCACAACCTAAAATACGAAATTTTGGGTGTGACATTTGAACACAGGGACCTATGCTTCTTTGAACACAGGGACTAGCACCCTCAAAGACACAAGCATTCCTATGCTTCCACAACTCCCAGGCAACTAGAATGATGAGTGAATTCAGACCCTTTCTTATCTTTTTTGGAGTAGCCTTGATTGTTTTGCACCACCGGCTAGAAAAACGAGAATCCTCTAGCTTCCGTGCAAGGGGAAGCAAGCCCAACACATGAAAGTTAGCTGTCCAAACTTGCCTTTCAAAAACACAAGCAACCAGGATATGCATGCTGTATTGTTTCATCAGATTGACCACATAGGGGACAAACAAACGGGTGAGGAAGTCCTCTTTTTGCAAGGCAGTCAGCAGTCCAACAGAGGCCCTTAATTGCCAACCAAATAAAGAATTTGCAACTGAAAGGGGCCCAAGATTTCGAAACCCGCTTCCAAGGTGCAAAAATGATGGTCCCAGTAAAAAACGCCTCGTAGGCTGAGTTGCTCGAATAAGAACCAGACCTCTAAGCCACCACTGATGATGATCGGGATGTCCTGATGGAGGTTAAAATCATCAACCAAGTCCCAGATTTGTAGGTACTCCACCAGGACCTGCACTGTTAGAGCCCCCTTGATGTCCGACACCCATCTTCTGTTTTGCAAAGCTTGAGCCACCGTTCGTTACTTCACTGCTCTCTTAGGAATGATCTGAATCAGGTTGGGAGCATATTCAGGTATTGTCTTCCATGGATCCAACTGTCCGACCAGAACTTGGTTGAGACACCATTGCCCACCGTGGTTTGCACAGCAACTTTTAAATAAGGCCTGAGCATTGCGTTGCGTGGAACCTGAACTTGCAGTCCAGCCCAAAGACGTTCCTCACCAATCTTTTGTGCCCACAGCCACCTTAAACGAAGAGACCAACCCACAGAACTTCAAGATTATCTTTGTATAAAAAACTCTAGGGAAGCTATTTATCACCTACAATTTTCTATGGTACTTTTCGTTCAATTTTTCTAGTGTTATCTTGTAATTTTAGCTGCAGAGAACATCGTCCATTCTAGTTATACTATGTAACTGTAGCCACCTTATTAACTGTTATGTGCAAGAGGGAAGTTAATTAATAGTGAACACATGAAGGCTTCTCTTACCCATGCTGAACATGGCAAGTCCATTCCCGCAACGGGCCATTATTCCAATGGAATTCTCGATTACGATGGGCAGACATATGTGCAACCAGTTTAGATTGGGAAGGGAACTGGTCAGATACACACAGGGTGTAATGTACATGCATGCATTATTCCAAAATAAATTGTATTGCCTCCCGCGAAAATTAGAGACGGCGTGCAAAGAAAACCGCCACTTTTAGAAAAGGTTGTACTAGTGAAAAACAAGGGAGAAAAAACAATAGGGGGTTATCAATGAAACAAAAAAATGTATTTAATTAAATTTTAAAAAGATAAAATGAGTGTGTATGTATATTGGCAGTGTGATGTAGAGGCTGGAGGTTACCTCCATTATATAAAGAAAATACTTCCTCCCACCACAAGAACCGTTTCCCCCTGCTTCTGTCAAACTCTTAAAACATAAATAAACTATCATAATATAAATAAATAGACTGAAACTATGATTAAAATTATCTATTATACTATATAGGAAGGATTGATGTACTTGGACTTCAATCAATGTTTTAAATAGCGGGCTAAGGTGTTTAGCGGTATATCTCTAAAACAGCTAATAGCGGAGCTATATCGGACTATAGCGGGATATAGCGGCTAAATTGTACATGAACACAAATAGCAGCACCCGGCCTCAAAAGGCTATAGCGGGCTATAGCGGCAGCTATAGCGGGAGATTTAAAACTATGCTTCAATGGAAAATAGTCGTGGGATTACTACTAATAAGAAGTACTCAAAATTAGGTAGGAGCAGTATTTTACACTATGTAATAGCTGCACATCTAGTGTGTACCTGTTGGCAATGCAGGCCCAAATGATGGCACCGACGCTAGCGTATGTGTTGGGGTTGCGCCCTAATTTGTACGACACTACCTTGACCAGCGTCCAGATCGTCGGCCTGCCGCCTGCCACTGGCACGACACCCTTGGCCGCAACGGTGCTTTCGTCCTTCTTGTCCGGTGGCGAATGAGAAAACGTGGACGATGTATCAGCGTCGTCGGCGTTATCTTCAACGATCTGACGGCAGCTTTCATGAACTCGAGCAGTCGAGTCTGGAACGTCCTGAGCGGTCTTCCTGGCGTCTCCCTCGACGCTCGCCCTAACGCCATTCACCTGCGGCGGCGGCGGCGACGGCGACGGCGACGACTGATGGGTATGCACAGACGTCGTTGAGACGACGTCGGCGGCGGCATACGCGCTAGCTTCAATGTCATTGATCTGATGGCTTGGTCCCTCCTGACGTTGAGATTGAGATCGAGCAGTGAAGTCATGAACACGATCAGGCTGGCCGCATATCTCCATCCCGAGGGCGGCCTTCCTGACCTCGATCGCGAAGAGGAGGAGCGTGATCCAGACGATGGCCTGGAAGACTGAAAGACGGAGAGCTGCACGACGAGCTGCTGCGCCCAGTCGCCGTACATGGCCTGCGCCATGGGCACGCCGACGACGAGCGAGCTCGTGAGCGTGGACAGGGAGAAGCCGGTGATGGACCAGTTAGAAGGCGGCGTTGCGGCGGCCCTGAGCGAACACCCACCAGGTGCCGATGACGGCGGCGATGACGACGTCGACGGCGATGGCGCGGTAGTTGGCACGGAAGGGGTCGATGTGGACCGTGAACCCGAACGTGAAGAAGGGTATCGCGAAGAAGGCGACGAAGCTGTTCACGGACTCGGACTGCTCGGGCGTAGAGATCTTCCACCACCGGACCATCGCTGCACGTACAGCGGCACCATCGCTGCCGCCACCTTGTACACGTCGCCCCACGAGATCATGGCTTCAATTAGCTTACACGAGTTGAGCAAGCTGGGTGCTGGTCAAATCTTTGAAATCGGTCGCGCTATATAACCCAAGGACGGAGATAGCCTCGAAGAGTTTGTTGCATCCATTCGCGGAGAGGTTGTTAGGTCCGACCTCCGGCGACCCAAGAATATAGGACAGGGGAGTTGCTCCTTATATTAAAATAGAATACGTTAACGTAAAAAAAATCATTTCACTGGGTAGCGTGCTCGTACGTCGTTATGGGATAGCTAATATTTTGTACTTAAAAATACACGGATTGCATTATAAGATAATAATACTATAAAAATTAAATACCAATGATAAAGTGACTTTTAATAAAAAACAAAGTTTGTGAAATTAATGTAGTCACAGAGAGCACGGTATCGCAAGCTCATAAACTTTACTTTATAGACTTTTTCGTGTAGATTTTTTAGCTGGTACGTAATATGTATACAACATCTCCGTGTAGAGTCTGATAAACATTTAAAAAATACCTAGTATCAACAACAAATATGACGTTAGTGAAATATTATTTGTGTAATATAAATTGAATGAAAAATGTATTGCATGCATTAGTAATGTTCTATTACATTGCATACGGTGTTAGAACCTCCTTAAATACAATATTTTTCGTGGAAGTTCCATCCACAAGGGGGTCTTCTTATCTTATCTTTTTTATTTGACACATTCTTATTTTTTCCCTTGACATTCATTTTAGCATTTTTCTTCTCCATCTTTTTGGTCTCCTCCCGTGCATCCGCATTAGGCGGGAGGGCAAGACTCTTAATATTTGTTCTTGACGTCGCTCTAGACATCGCAACGTACAGCTGACCATGAGAGAACACCGGTGCGGGCAGGTACACACCCACGTTCGGGATAGTTTGGCCATGTGACTTGTTAACCGTCATGACAAAGCTCAGCCTGATAGGAAACTGCTTCCTCTTAAAAAAGAATGGAAACATCTCGTCATCAGGCGGGCATAACGGTATTCGAGGAAGGAATCTCGCTTCCCAACATGCTGCCCCACCATGATTTCTACATCGATTGTATTTCTTTGGAACCCCCGCACCACTAGCCTTGTACCGTTGCATAGCCTATTGGCAGAGTTAATATTTCTAAGCAATATGACATGACCCCCGAGCTTGACCTTCAAGATGTGTAGAGGCAGCTCGTTGGGGTCAAACTGTTAAGAAACTCTGATGGATAGTAGTTATGTGGATCATCTGCTGCGGAGTCAAAACTATGATACACTGTCTCGCCGTCCTAGAACATATCAATCATTTTCATATTGATCATGTCAACCCAATAGTTATGTGTAGATAAAATCGCTCTGATGGTGATACTACTAGAAATATCCACTTCTATGATGAATAGATTTCGTCACTGAAGGAGCCAAATTCGTCATAATTTTAGTTTAATTATGAATTTATGACGAAAGTCGGTTTGTCATAGAAGTCACGTCACTCTTGCATATCTATAACGAATCTGACAAAATCATCATAGAAGTTCTTTGATCTGTGACGAAAAATAGATTGTCATAGAACTGTTTTGGTATGCGTGGCAGGAGGATGCCACGCTGGTGGGCTCTTCCGTTGGAGATACTTTCCACGTGTATATGCTATAGCCCACGTATATATGCTATAGCCGGTTGCATTGGAGATGGTTCGGATACGTGTCACCTTCTTATTGCACAACATGGCCATCTCTGGTTCTTGTACGTTTCATATTTTTATTGGACCACGTGTTGTTTCTCTGTTGTGTCACATGTCAGTTTTCTACTAGCACACGTGTCGTGTTGCCGTTGAATTACGTGTCACTTCTTCATTGGACAACGTGTCGTATTTTTATTGGCCCATGTGCCCGTTTCTTATTTGACCACGTGTCACTATACTATCTGTCCACATGTCATATTTTTATACCTCCATGTGGCTTGACGATTTCCTTCCACTTATCGGATTTTTAATTGCCCACGTGTCATGCCTTGGACAATTCACGTGTCGTGCACTGGTTCGTCCACGTGTCACATTTTTATTTGATCACATGGCATGTCCTGGTTCTACACATGGAGTACAATCAATTTGTCATAGAAGTAATTCGAGATCATCGCTACTGCATAGACTGACTACATAACTATTTAGCTTGGCAATCAAATAACAATAATTTATATTTCACATGTCAGCAGCGAACCACTAACAGAGTATCACCACATTAAACCCGCACATGAGTCCACACATCAAACTACAAATATTCACTACATCAAGCCGCAGGAGTTAAAAACTAAGATTTACCAGAAGAGCTGAAGCGCGTGCATAGCTCACGGAGATTGTCGTACTCCTCCTGTTGTCGTTTCTTGTATTCGTCAAGTTTCCTTTCAGTCTTTTCTATCTTCCTCTTCAGTTCATCCACTTGATCGATGAGGGCAGTGGAACTTTCTTGTTCAGCAGCAAGTTGTTCCCGAAGCATTCTCTCCGCCAATGTCTCTATTTTGGTGGAGCTTGTCTGGATGCTAGCATTCTTTAAAAAAGGTTATTACCGCTTCCCTAGGAGGGGGCCTTGCCCTGGTGGACGCAGAGGACCTTGCAAACAACATCAGCACTAGTAATTGGTTGCTGCCCATCAACAACAGGTTCTGCTTGCATAGTTTCCATACCTTCCTATGAAATTCAATCAGTAAAACATTAGGTTACAGATAGTGTAAGAGGACTTCAATTGAAAACCCAAGAGATTGATTCATAACAAGTAATGCATAGGTCTTCCTCAGCCTACTGCTAATAGAGATTACATAAACTTCAGTAGATTTTAATAGATTTCCATAACACTAGGCTCTTGCTACGTTTTCTTCTTTTATGGCAATGACTTCAGTAGATTTTAAGGGAAGTAAAAGAAGGTACTTACAACTGCTGCTCTTGCAGCATCGCTCAGGTCATTTTTTCTACTGGTATGGAAGTCCCTGAAGACTTCCACAACATTAACATCTTCATTAGGTGGACCATTTTCTTCTTTAAGTCCTAGATGTTGTTCTACTGCATTCCTCTTGTTCTCCTTCTGTTCACATTGCACATGAGTTTCGGTTTATATTTATACAAAGGTAAGAGTAACAATAAAACACAACCATCACTTATAAATTTTTGCATCTGGACAACATAGGAGTGAGATCATGTAGCCTGGTGGTACTTCACTTTTACACGGTTCGCTTGTTCTTCTTAGATATTTCCTATAACTTCATTTGTGTTAGACTGTAGCACAAGTAGACCATAGCAAGACTAGACTGGAAATCGATGGGTTCACACACCTTGTTCTTAGCACTAGACCAAATCTTGACAAGTTCACACCACCGTGCATTGTTCATGGATGAGACAAGAGAGGTCATAGGGATCTAATTAGCAAGGATGCCATTGAAGTATGTTCTCTTCAACCTGTAGCGTTCCTGCCGTACCACAGACTACATTATATTCTGGCAAGCTTTTTTGTTGGTGAGTGAGCACCGTTAACACGCAGACTTCCCTGCACACAGTAGTGTGAATGAAAAGTAAATCCATTAAAGTTGCTCAAAGTAGAGTTGAATGTCAAGAGGGGATACCCATACATACATTTAGTCTTTTCACAAATCTTGTGCAATAGATGACGCCGAGCTTCTCCCCCCTTGTATTCTTTCCAATGTGTCAAAATTGGTACATCCTTCTTGACTACTACACCTACCTCTGAGGCAAACTTGGCAGCTTGCACTAGATCATGTGGCCTTCTGTTCCCCTCGGCAACAGAGATGCGCATCCTCGCTCCTCCTAGTGATTTGCTCATTTTGTCAAGCATAATTCCACGAGTTCAAGGCCTTGGCTTCCTCGCTCTTCTCGGCAATGGTACTACAGAGTTTTCATACATTCAGATTGTTAGAAAAGTTACATGAATTCAAATAGCTAGTGCAAATTGATTGATAGACATCTGTAAGGTAATACCAACCTAGGCAACTTTCATCGTTCTACGGGTGGGGGGAGACAAGAGTTTGTTGAGAGGGCTCCTCGTTAGTAGGGCTATCATTATCTGGCCATGAGGAGTCTCTCTTAGGGCTAGGTAGGGTGCCATCCTGACCAATGTCTCCAGTGAATTGATGAACTTGGAATTGGTCCCTAGGTCCAGGTGTCGGTCATGATGGAGAATTATGTTCACCTACTGCTGCTACCTCCACCCTTTTGCCAGCAGAAGACCTCCGAGTATAAAATCCATGAGCATCCTCTTTTGGTGGTGTTGACCTCACTCGCTTAGAGAGCCTTCGCTCAAGACTCATGGCAGCGTTGCCTTTTGTCTTGTTGGCAGAGTCTCCTCTATGGCTTCTTCGATCTAGACACTGAAATTGGAGATACAAACTTAAGCAACAAGCATGTACAAATTCCATTGATATCTAAATAGTAAAGCATTGCATGGCTACCTACCCCCGCCCCTCCTCCTCCAAACTAAATACAAGATAGAACAAGCACCTCATCAATTGATAGAGGCACCGACTCATCTTCTAAATCTAAATCTGTTTCATCTGTATCATCAAATCCCTCAACTACCTCCCCTAGTTTAGGGATATATTCCAAATATTTACCGTGTCTACCCTTTGTGCTTGACTTTTTTTTGCCTTTGGAGACACATGTTTTGGGCCTACATGTCATATTTCAAGTTCTTCCATCTTTCTATGATTCCTTGCGATTTGTGCATCCCGTGCTCGTTCATAAGCAGTTAGTGGTTGTTCATCTAGATTACAAAGGCATTTATTAACTAAAGCTTCTACGGAATGTCAACACAACAGAGCAAGAGTATGCAAATAAGCGCCTAACTAGTAACTACAGCTTATATGAAAGTCATTAATCCAATAAAGCACATGTCAGCTACACTCAACTATAGGAAATATGTAACCCCATCGCTATCTACATATCCTTGGTTCAGCCACTACAGTAGAGTACACATCATAAAAGGAATCTGGGTACCTCTTCCTTTGTGTTCCCTAGTTTTGCTTTGTTGTTGGCACGGCTGTCCTGTCATCACAGTTGCAGAGCTGGTGCGGCCGGCGTTGATGAAGGGGTACCAGATTTGGCTCTGGCTAGGGATCAGATCTAGCCGGTCATGACAGGTGCCGAGCTAGGTAGGGGATTCGGATTTGGCTTGTACCATCATTGAGGCGGTCCTTCCGCAGTCAGCTGATCAACCTACTATTGATGAATCAAAGGGGATCCAACTCCGACTAGGGTTTGGATATGTATGGGAGAGGGTGCGGCTAGAGAGTGAAAAGGGAGTCGAGCTGCTATTCCGATGGCGCCTAGGGTCTAGAACGGGGTGGCAGAGGGGGCGGCTAGAGAGTAGAAAGGGAGGCCATGGGACTAGGATTTGGAGCTAGAGAAGAGACGGTGCGGCTGAAGATTGGAGATGGAGGCAGAGATGGTGACTCTTTACGCTTTCATGTGGCCATCACATTACCACAAATGCCCTTGTTTGAAATCGATGACGTGGTAAACCTATTTTCCCTACGGAGGGCAAAAGAGAGACATCTAAATTTTGGTGCATGTTGGCAGGATTGCTCGGCGCGGTGTGAAATCAAATTTTTAGGCGGGCAGACTGCCCCATCTGCTCAGCGGAGACTAGAATTTCGGGTGGCCTTAGTTGTTGCCTTTTTTGTGTTTTCATAATATAAATAAACATAAAACTAAATGAGGATGATAATAACAATTAAAAGATCCATGAATTTGACACCTAAAGATTACCAAAAAAATAAAAAATAAACCTGCTCACTGCAGCTTATTGCGCTGCAACTAGCGATTTTTTTTGTGTGTGTAACTACATCTGTGGCTATTTGAACTAAGGCCTATAATTTGGAAGTAAGGGAAAGGCACGCCCAGAGATGGAAAACCCTCTAAAAAACTAAATGGGTTATTCAAATGATATTCCCATGGATTTCTCACCCTGGAAAATGTAGTCGTGGATTCTAAGGTGCTTTGAGTTTTCAGAGAAGAGAAAAAAATTAAAGCATCCTGCTCCTGGCTACTGCTCTTGTGAATCACTGACTCACCAGTACTCTGGATCATCATCCTCCTTATTGGAGTCACAGTTGGTGCTGTACTTTACATCGCTCGAATATGTCCCCATTGCTCGTGAGCCTCGAGCTGGTCGCCAACACTGTCTTAGCGAAGGTGAATGTGGACGCCAACATCTTGCACGCCTGCCTTGACCCTTGATCTGTGGGACGTATCAGTAGTACAAGTCATGACTAGGCTTGGTCTATGGGACCACCTATGTGAAGTCTTATTTTGCATGCATGACTGTGTTAACTTTTGTTGAACTTTGTATTAGGTCGGTTAAACTCTGTTGAGCATTGTGTAGTTTAGGTCCTTTGGTCATTTGGTAGTTGGTTATACTAACGGTGTTTGCCCTTTCTGATCAGAGGACATGAGTGTATAGTTGTTGAAATTTTCTAGACCCTAGGACAGTCTGACCCTACGAAATATAGATGATCTAGATCACTACGAAATACAGGGGCCATCCAAGTAGTCCATAGAACCCGACTATCAGGGGCTAATAACTAGTTCTAATCTATAGGACCCAATAATTAGTTGAGGATACAAATAGGTATGGACAAGTAACACAACTAATTGGCTAATTCTTAGTTGGCTATTTTTTAGCCATCGCTAACTAGTCGCAGTCCATCCAAACAGGGTCTAAGACAGTTCGATACTAAAGAAATCTTAACATGCTGGATCATAGTTTTGATGAAACAACAAAATATAGATCATGTCAACTCTTGCGCCGTATATGTGGGGTCATGGGCGCGCAGCTGCGCGCGTGGGTCGTGGGGTGGTCCATGACCCGCGAACTATATAACAACAGAGACAAGGGGTGAGAGAAAGGCTCTCCAGAGCTCTTGCTTCATCCCAAAGCTTTTGCCCTACACCCTACTACTGGGCATCTTTGTTCTTCATTTTTTGTATATTATTTTCTTTTTTACATAGATCATGGATAACTATGATCATTCTTGGGACATGTCTGTGTATCGCTATGTCTTCCGTGAGCTTCATGTTCGCCATGGCCTACAAACAAGGGTTGTAGTGCTTGCAGTGCATTCTAACTTTTACAGTTGGTGGTACATTGCTTCTGTAGTTGTTCATCAAGTTCTTGACCATCAAAACTACCATCTTGCTAAGGATCATCTAGGACCCTATGTGTTTATTGTGGTTCGTTCAAATGCAGATCTCCAGACTTTGCTTTCATACCACTATGAGTTTCGTGGTGCAAAAGTATTTTCTCATCATATCCGTTATCTTACAATCTGTCCGAATGATCTAGAGGTTGGTGGAGTTCGTGCAGTTCCTCTCAACTGAGCAGTAGCAATATGGTCATATGATGTTAACGTTTAGTATCTCATAACATTGATGTTCTAATTTGTGTTTTCAATGTTCACTGGAGACAATTGTGATGTTCTTTAGTTTATCTTATTGTAATAATATCCATGTAAATGGACTTTTGTTGAACTTTGTATTAGGTGGGTTAAACTTTGTTGACCAAATATATATATAGACACATACAGTATTGATGAAATGACATTTACCTATTTGTTGTAAATCGCATACATGCCTCATAGTCCGAGTCATGTAAATTTGACCAGCCCGGACATTTTACTCTGCTACTGAGCTGTGACTAGAACTTTTGCCAGATTGGCTGTGCTACAAAGAATAGCTGCACCGGCTATGGCTACATGCATGAAGTACTAGTAAGGTAGTTGGATTTGAAGTGACATCTTCAGCCATAGCCGAGCGAGTGCAGATGATCAGGACCTATGAAACCATGTAGCCATCTCTAGCTAGCTGCTGCTCTGCAAAACCAAGCAAGAGAAATTGCTTATGGAAGCAAGAGCAACTCGTCTTCACTCTTTAGTCTGCCCCTCGACTGCTGTGAATGCTTGGAGTGAAATAACTACAGAGGCTTTCCTCATGCATTCAATTAACTCATCGCGACCGCGCAAGGGTTGCTTTGTGCCTTAGTTTCAAACACATATAAGTAGTGCTAGTAGTCATGAGTGGCTTTGATCTTGCAAGAACCAAACACATATCAGTAGTCTTCGATAAAATTTATTGAACTTGTAAGAACTATGCATCGAGGAGTTCATCTCAACAAGTATCGCCTTAGATCTAATGCATAACGGATGAGACATAGCTGTTGAATTTTACTGCGGACGCAAGAAAGACCGACCGCTGTATATTTGATCTCGTAGGACATATAAAGGGTCGTCAGTTTTGAATGTCATAGCAACCAGTCTGCCCCTCGACTATTGTGACTGTTTGGATTGGAGTAAAAAAAGTACATAAAAGACCCATCACAACCACACTAGACATTCAAGTCTCAAGCATGTCATGGTGGTCAAAAGCTCCTTTTCTCGATTCCTTCTTGTGTCCAGCTTTCCTACCGCATTCATAGCTAGGTGTGAAGCCAAGAGAATAGAACAAGTTGCTTGTGACTTGGGGGGCGTCGTGTACATGACCGAGTTGTGCAATGCCTAATCATTGAAGCTGCTGTTCGTGCGGTTGTTGGGCAACAACGCATTACCAGAGTTGTTGAAGACCATGATTCTGGAGAAATCTTTGTGCTTTGCAGCACTATTGCGGATGCCTGTCGGCTCTCTGACTACAATGTCGATGTCAATAGAGATTGCATCATTTTCAAGATGGTTCAGCGTCTCAACTTGATCAGAAGTCCTTATGACCTCAACTATCTCAACAAGACCAAACTGATTTGACGACATTGAGATTTTGTGTGCTCTGGGTACTGTTCATTGTCCTGTACTAGTAGTACTAGTAGTAGTAGTTGCCATGACTAGCTTTGATCTATGGGATAGCATGAAGTCATGTAGTGTATGTGTTGAGCTCATGTAGTAGGAACCCTTGCTAATATAGTATGTTTGTTATTTGCATGTCTGTGTCAAACTTTGTTAAACTTGCCAGAACCTTAAACCGAGGAGCAAGTCTGGCCTTAATCTAATGCAGAAAAGCAGAGCCATTTGTGTTGAAATGTTACTGAACAAGCAAGAAAGTCCGCCTGTCATTTTTTGAAAGCCTTAAACAATGAAGATGCTATAGTAGATGTAGTTTCCTCAGTTGATTTCTGTTTGTTTTTTTGTTGCCTTGGGTGTCTGGTCTGATGGCATGAAGCCATGTATTTTATGTGTTGAGCACATGTACAAGAGGGCAAGCACACATTTCTCACGGTTTAGGTCTGCAAAGGGAATGGGAGAGCTCCTGGAAGGTAGGAAATAAAACAAGCGGAGTTGCGAACGAGATCACGACGGTTAGAGCAATGAAATGGAGAAAGCGATGGAGCAGAGATTTACTCAAAGATTCTGAATTTTGACCAAATATATATAGAGGAGTATGATGTGTAATAAGTATTTTATACAACATAAAATAGTGAGCTTAATCAATAATCCTCTTTGGTGAAGTGCGAGAGGAATCTCTACACTGCCAGGTCAAGATACATAGAAAAATCTTGTCGGCACATCGGGCAGGTGGATCTCTGGCCAAACCACTTGGTGATGCACTTGCGGTGGAATGCATGGGTGTTAGCCAGGCATTTCCACAACGTGGCCGTCTGCAGGACTAGATATTTCATCCTCTAGACAGATGTTGTAGTCCCGACACCACGCTGACTCCGCCTCTCCCTCTGCCTTCGTGCAGAGCGTCAACAACACTTGGGACACGATGAACTCCAACTGTTCGTCAACCTAAAGCTCAAGCGTGGCGTGGGCGATGCAGCAGCCATCCTAGCAGGCCTCGCGCGCCAGGGCCACAAGTTTAGGAACCTTAGGCTTGGGAAGGATGTCCTCCCACTGCTCGTTAGTGAGATTGAGTTGCTGTAGCGGCATGAATGTCCTTGTCAATCCACGGAGGACATCATGAACACCTTCCTGGTCGATGGGGATGCCCACAGCTTGATTTGCCTTCAAGATCCTGGTGGCGCTGCCTCCTTCGTATAGGAGGTACACCGGCTACCAGTGACTACTGGCTTTGAGGGTCTTGGTCACCGTGCATTCTAGGGTCACAAAGAATGATGCTTCAAGGATGCTCCCGCTAGATGGATCCTTGATGGTGAAGATGTTCTTCAACGTCGTTCTACACTTGACATGGTGTTTGAAAGTGGAAAACCAGGCAGCAAGATCTCCAACATAGCTCATGGCGATGGCTACTCTATGGGTCTAGTGGCTTAGTTTGTAGCTATGATTTGAATTGGTTTGGAGTTGGAGCAAGGACGATTTAAAGGGAACCCGATGTTAAATAGCTCTGGGATGAACGGGGGATAGTTACGAGATGGAATTTAAAGTGAATCGCTTTGAGTGTAGAGGACCTTAGACAGATTCCAGGACGTGTTGGGAATATTCTAGTAGAACATGAGATGTGTCCAGCCCGATCAGATTTACAATGCTCGGACTTTCTTGAATGCGCTGTATAATTTGAATAGCTATGTGGCTCCTCCGTTAGGCATCACATCGATGCAAACTTGATTGAATGAATTTCGTTATGTATGTTTACCATTCAACAGATCAGAAAGAGAACCGCACTAGGGATTAAAGTCTCAAGCGTGTCATGGTGGTCAAAAGCTCCTTTTCTCAAGTATGAAGTCATGTTAATCATCTATAGTTAGAACTAGTATGTATTGGTAGTAGTTGGATGGCATTGAGTAGTGGGATTGCACTGCTCTCCTCTTATTTGGATGTATTAGATAAAATTTGTTGAACTTGCAAGAACCATACAGCGATGAGTTCATACGAGCAAGTCTCATTTTTTCTCGTTTTCCTATGATGCTTGTTACTGTGTCATTTACAATTTTAAGTTTGGGCCCTATTTTTAAATCTGAGTCGACACGTAGGATTGTTCAGCCACTGAGAAACAACACGGGCCGGACTTTAGTGCACCATGCAATGTGACATACATCGAATGGAACTTTATTTACTCATCTACTTCCAAGAATAAGGGAACATGGAGCCTCTAAACGAGCACCTCACAAACTTGAAGCACCCCCAATCAAGTATGGAGCACATAAATAGGAGAGAATAAGGGAACAATATTTGCTATGATTCACTTTCCCGAGACATGTTTACACGCATGCCTAGAACTCGAGCGAGGTGCTGTTTGGTTCCTCGAGAAAGAACCATCACATTGGACGATTCACTTGCCCAAGACACGTTTACACAGCATACGTGATCCTTCAAGAACGTGGAGTCTCCACCTACATAAACTGCCAGCCCTATTTCCCTAGCGCTCCCTGCCTCATCGTAGTCGCGCATTCATACTCCGCTCCGACGCCGCATCTGTTGTTGTTCGTCGTGCGCGCGCTCCTACTCTGCTTCTTCCTTGGCTATGCCGTGATGGATCGGCTCCCAATGGAGTTGGCCACGAACATCACTGGCCGCATCGTTGAACAGTCATATGCCCCCATGGATGACCTTGCTAGCCTGTGGCAACTTGCTCGTTCATGCACAGGGTGTGCGGCACCGCCGAAGTTGGCCGACGCATACCACTGCGCCGGGTGCTGTAGCGTTAAGGTTTCTGGGAGCGCCACTACTATGACAACGACTATCATGCCCTGCTCACCACTAGGCTGGCCAGCGTGGGCAAGCTAGAGGCCTACTTCCTTGCCGGCTTGTGTCCTGTCTTCATGGAAGCCCGTAGGTCATTGACACCGCCGATGGAATGGCTTCAGCACTTTGCTGACGCAGGCTATAAACTTGGTATGTACGTCTATGCCCTCATGCTCTACAGGTCCAATACTGGTGATGGCAGTGACGACATTGCCCAGCACCTATTAAGGGAGCTCGAAGGTGCTAACGAAGCGGGGCCGGTTGCATTGCCATGGAAGGACCAGACTTTCTGTAGTTCCACCGAGACGTGTACTAGTGGTTGTTGGACATGGTGCCACATGATGTAGTGCCTGGTCTTCGCCCTGGTTCGTCGCCTGGACAGGCATCATCGATGCATAGGTGGCGGCTGTGGCCAGCTCATTGGATTTGAAGTATAGGAGTTGTGGTCTAGGTTCTGCAGCGAGGAGTGTAGGATCTAACAGGAGTGCAATAAGTTGTTCACATCAATGTGGTAGATTAATTCTGAATTAGTGCATGTTAAGTTATATTAAACATCTATGCATGTATATCTGTGGTTGGTGACTTTCTTATAATTTGGCAACAACATCAACTATATGTGTATCTCGTTGTTCAAAGTTTGATGGTGCTGATCGTATCTTTTGCCATATGAGCATGCACCCCTGCACACATAAGAAAGTTAGGCCTCAGTACATTTAAATGCGTTGGACAGTATGAAAGATCCTGTTTGGTTTTGGTAATTGAGTGACAACCTAGGTGGACTAATTGTGTTTGATGTGAGATACACAGGTGATTAGTCCATAAGTACATGTGTGCAAGCGACATATGCCATGACGGTGAAGATGGCTTGAACTTGGTGCAAGGCTCACACATGTGATGATAAAGGAGCTCATTGTATATGAGACATGACATGGAGTCATGTGACCAAGGTGGAGAAGATCAAGATGAGGCTTGGCTCGATGGACCAGTTTCAAGAGTGAAGGGCAAGTCATGGACTTGGCGCCGATGGACCGAGTCAACGGTGAAGAGCAAGTGAGGTCAAGATCGATAAACCAATATGATCACGTGATGACATGAAGTGGAACATATCATTTGGTGATTGGTTGGTGCATGTGTTGCATCGACATCGAAGGAGATGGAGTGGAATGCGCAAGGCAAAGGTATAACCTATAGGGCATTTCATTTCACCGGTCATAGGTGTGTAGAGAAGTTTAAGACCGGGTTTAGGATAGATGGCCGTATTATCAAGAGGGGCAAACTTGTTTGCATATCGGTCATCTAGTGCCACTTGAGTGATCTAACTTTGCATCATTGCTAGGATCGAGTGGCGTGGCAAGTTGAGTGGCTAAATCCTTTGGGAAAATGTTTGTGAAAATGCTAACACACTTGCACGTGATAGTGAAACACTTGTGGTGTTAGCACATTTGCAAAGGTGAAGAAGTTGGTGAAGAAGAGCTGAAACCGGGCTCGGGGTGCTGCCTGGGTGGCACCGCCACCCCCTGTTTGGTGCACAGCCACCCAAGTGGTGGTGCCCACCTGGACATGGGCTAGGAGAGCTTGTGCCGGGGCTAGCACCGAAAGTGGTGGTGTGCACCACCATGGGCATGACGGTGCACCGCCACAGTCACTGCCACCCTATGGCGGTGCACCGCCCCATTTTTCTAGAGAGAAGGGAAAACAGGGGGCTGGCCTGGGGTGGCACCACCGCCTGTCCAATGACCATGGCCGTTGGATTTGACCGTTGGGGGGCACCACCACCCCTAGGGCGGTGCCACCACTGCCGTGTCCAGTGCCCTCATAGAAACTAGCAACTTTGCTCCAACGGCTCTATTTGGCTTGGGGGCTATAAATAGAGGTGGAGCTCAGGTTTAGGCTAGCTGCTGAGCACCCTTAAGCCTTGGTGGCTTGTGTTGGTGTGCTTGGATGCTCTCTAACTCACATACGCTTGATAGTGATCATCCGATTGAGTGTGAGTGCGATTCTAGTGCGATTGCATCATGAGGTTGCATCGAGTGGCACTAGGTATTCAGGTTGCAAGCCAGTGGTGCTTGTTACTCATGAAGGTTGCCACCTCCTAGATAGCTTGGTGGCTTGTGGTACCATTGAAGCACGCAATAAGATTGTGCGTGGCTCCGGAGAGGGTTTGTGCTCACCCTGCGAGGATCGTGAAGAGTAACTCTAGTTGAGTGTGTCATTGAGCTACCACGCTTGTGGTAGGTTCTTGCGGCACCCTACATGAGGGCTTGGTTTGTGGGAGTATCGATTAGCCGCCAAACCACGAGGTATTGGTCGACATAATGGGGACGTAGCTTGGTGGCAACCAAGTGAACCTTGGGAGAAAAATCCCCGTGTCAACATTGTCTCCATTATCTTCTCGGGGTTTGCATTCTCGTTACACAAGATTGTTGTTACTTTCTTATACTTATGTTTGTGTAGTTGCTCTTGTAATTAGTTTGCTTGTGTAGCTTACTAATTACCTTATTGCTTGTGTAACATAGAAGTAGCTCCCTTGCATGGCTAATTTGGTTTTAGTAACCCTGTTAGTCACATTACTTAGTTTGTGTAGCTAAGTAATTTGCGCTCTCTAATTTGGTATTAGTTGCCTTGTTATTGAGTATTGCTAGTGAGCTTAGGAGCTTTGTGCTTTTGCTTACTAGTTGTGTAGGAGCTCTCCCATGCTTGAAGTACTAGTGGCATAGGTTTATGTAACCTTGCTCCTAGAATTGATTAGGTGAGCTCTAGCGAGCCCGACACCTTAGTTGCTTAATTAGAATCTTTGCAAGGTGCTAGAGAACTTAGATAGAGGGGTGTAGTCTTGGCTAGACCGAAAATTTTAATTCCACACTTGTTTTGGTTAGCCGACATGATTCAGTTTTAGAAAGGACTATTCACCCCCTCTAGTTCGCCATCTCGACCCTACACAGTATCCTCCGTAGTTTTTTCTCTTTTTCCTGTGATGCTTGTTACTGTGTCGTTTACAATTTTAAGTTTGACTAACTTTACAGGAAATAGTAATAACATCGATGACATAAAAGATCACACCAATTTGAACATAATCTTATCTAATTCATGTGAATGCAATCACATGAGTACAATCCAAAATGTCACAAAAGATCTCACCGAATCATGCAAATAGAACAACATTTTATACCGAACCTGACAATGAGCTTAATTAAGAATCTTGATCCATGAAGTGTCACCCTGTGTATACATAAAGCCTGTATACTTCGTAGCATACAGAAGGTCTGCCTTGTGTATACATAAAGCCTAGCCTCACTCCCATTGTTTGACTCCACCTTGGATTGTGCAAAAAACCCTCGCATCGCTTCACAAAGTTCGTGACTGCTTGGATTGGAGTGAAATAAGTACAGAAAAGACCTATCACAACCGCACTAGGCATTCAAGTCTTAAGCATGTCATGGTGGTCAAAAGCTCTTTTTCTCGATGCACTTCTTGTGTCCAGCTTTCCTGCCACATTCGCTTCATTCTCATATTTTACTACGCTTGCAAGAAAGTTCGAATGTGGCATATTTGATCTCGTCGAACACTATATAGTACAGAGCTATGAGGAAGACTATTGCGTATAGAGTGCACTCGGTCACAACATTTGTATCAGTAGTAGTAGTCATGAGTGGCTTTCTCCTTCCGTCGATTGACATTAACCGAAATCATGTTTCCAGATGGCAGCTAGTTACCATACCACGGATGTGTACTGTACAACAAACAATCACAACTTTCCCCCGACCACATCCCTCTAGTATATTTGACGAAATGACATTTACCTTTTTCTTTTAAACCATTTGCTCGTCTGATAGTCCGAGTAGCATAAATTTAAACGGGCCGAACATGTAACTATTTTCAATTTTATTTGTTTTCTTTAGGGATTCAATGAATGTACTCGTACAAAACAAGTTTCCCTGTATAATATAACGTGAGATGTGTCCAGCCTAGTCAGATTTACGATGCTTGGACTTTCTTGTGTGTGCTGTAAAATTTGAATAGCTATGTGGCTCCTCCGTTAGGCATTACATCAATGCGAGACTTGATCGGATGAATTCTGTTATGCATGTTTACCATACTATAGATCAAAAAGAGTACCATAAAGAAACCTATAGGCAAAACCAACCAACAGGGGCTAGAAACCGGCTACCAATTGACCAAAGGACTTGATCTACACCATGCTCAACAGAGTTTAACCCACCTAATACAAAGTTTAACAAAAGTAAACACAGACATGCAAATCAGACTTCACAAATCAAAACCATTGTACATTTGAACATGTCTAACATAAAATGCAAGGGAAGATACATAAGGAAGAGTAACAACATAAGGAAAGAGTAACATCATGTACTCCATTTGTACTACCAACATAAGGAAGATACATCAAATGCAACGTGAGATACATTAAATGGAACTTTATTTACTCTACTCATTGTCGGTATCACTGTCCTCGTCCTCATCCTTATCATTGGTATCAATGTCATCATCCTCCTCCTCTATAGCCATGAGGCCCTTTTGATCGTCAATGGTGATGTGGTTGGCCACCTGCTCAGCATCGACAGGAACCAGTTGTGCCAATGCTTCTTGGTGTTGTGGGTAGTGCTGATTCCCTATGTCGCGATGCTAGTGTTGAAGCCATTTATCTCGCTCCGGTAGCAGGCGAGGATGTACTCCACGTTGTCCATGTGATTCTTGTTTAGTCAGGCTGGCAGTTCTTCCAGGACATCGGTGAGTTGGTGAAAAATGAAGACATAACTGCTCACCTTTTCCTCCTAAGGCAGGTTGAGGGTGCCCACCCCGGTGTTCTGTAGCACATGCTTGATGTTCAAGAAAGCCTTATTCATGATGCCAACAACCCAATCGTCTCTTTCTCCAAAGGGATTCACTGGAGCTTCATCTTGATTCACCATAGGCACGACATCATCCTCCTTCAACACGAGCATGAGGTCATCCTCCACCATGGGCACGGTGTCATCCCCCTCCCGTGTGTGCTTCGCAGAAGGCTCACCCTTTACCATGGTGGTGGCTAACAGTGAAGTAGGTTTGGAGAAGGCAACTGCATGTTCTTGGTGATTTTAGATCTACATTTGGAATGGGAGGGCTCGGGGAAGGAAGAAAAACAAGCGGAGTTGCGGAAGAGATCATGGCGGTTAATATATCACTACTACAGAGGAGCCATTGGTGTTTTTTGGAACAAAGAGGAGCCGTTGGTGTTGAAATGTTACTGCACATGCCAAAGCTATTGGTGTTGAAATGCGTCTGACACACTGCACAGACCTTAGTTTACATTACAAACAAGTTAAAGTTGCTGCAAAATAAGGACAACATCCATCTAAGAGGAAATTAATATGTCCATAGACAATCAAACAACATTGATCCATTTAAACATGTCATGATAGAGAGATATATCAAATACAACTTTATTTACTACTTTGCTAATAACTCCAATTCCAAGAACAGGGGAACATACGAAAGATAGTAAGGTCTGCCGATGATTTCTGGCAGGATGTCATGTCTACCATATAGAATGTAATATGTAGGGATGGCATGAACTTTTCTACTGTCCATGTTATATGCGATGATGGCTCTTTCCACCCCAACCCCAACAAAGAAAACCAAATTCCATTCTGGGTGAACTATAACCGCTGTGTAGCATGACTCAAAATCAAAGTAACCCATTTGTTTCTTAATCTTTCCAAACAACTTACGCAGGCTAATAGTATGCTTCAATGTCCATTTATTGTTCGTACCATAGTCTTCAAGGATCCAGATTGAAAGCTTAGACATAGTGCGACCACCAATAGTATATTGACACAAGTGACCCTGAGCTTGATGGATGGAGCATGAAAAACCATGCGGCCAGTTAGGAATTTTCCTCCATGCTTTTCCCTCCATATCCACAGCAAGTATTCAATGGTAACCTCGCAGAATGCAATATAGTGCAGATAACCATTAAGAAACATGGTTGCTGATTTTGACAATGTTCACTCAGCCTCCTCGCCCCATTTAGATTCCTTAAAGATTCATGCTGTAGTTTTAGATGAGTAGATGTCCACACCCAGGCACTGACCATCCTCCTCCATATATTCAAACACATGAAAGCGCGAGGAGGCTGTCAGATCAAATCCCAATCAAGCCTCACCAATAGAATGGATTCTAGGTGGTAGTACCTTCAACTCCTAGGTTGCCGGATTGCAGACAACATAGCAGTATCCATCAGCCCCAAGGCACCAGCAAAGGATGAGGCCATTGCAGCAATCTAAGATAGCTACATTGTTCAAGGTGAAGGGCAAGAAGGACAAGGAGGGGTAAACACCGGTGATGCTGGTGAAGTTTCTTTGGCCATAGATTCCATCATAGAAGAAGCCAGCCATAGTCTGGGGCATCAAATTTTGGTTGTATGAGATGAGGCATCTCTAGGAGCGATAGACACATTTGCAGCAAAATAAGGAGCGGGCGGGGAAGCGGTGGAGGATCTTGACAAAGACATCGTCCATGAGGCTGGCTAGTGCCTTCCTCTTGTTGGGGGCCTCCTCCATGTCATCGTGTGCATGTAGTAGGGTGAGAGCTTGCTCTATAATGAGATCATTAAGGAGGAAAATAATCCAACAAAGATCCATCAGTGAAGTCTACAACTCATACCAAAGTGCAACTTTAACAACTATTAACAATTTTCATGGTACGACCTCATCTAAATTTAGAGTAACACTACATAGATATATATAACTCAAACTAGAGTAGCAGTTAATAGAGCTATAACATTACAATTCTAGCTAAATCGAATCTAACCATCACACTTACAATCAGTACACGAGCTCAAAGCTTCTTCCATAAGAGGCAGACAAAGATTAAGAGGACTACAATTACAAGATTTTTGAAGGACGAAGAGGGTGGAGTAGTTGTTGGGTTTTGAAGATAGAAGTCATCATCATGAGCTAAGGCTGGATTTGAGTTGGTTCTTGACTTGAAGGCAGCAATTCCTTCTTCATAGGAGTTGTACTTTTTATAACAAGCACCATGAAACCTATGAACTTGTCTATGGCAGTCAGGCCAATTGTAGTAAACTCCTGGCTCATGGCCATCGAACACAACATAGAAGAGATGACTCATCTCAAATCTACACAACTCGAACAGGCTGCCTCTGCTTTCACAAGTAGAATGTCAGTGAACAAGTGGTAGTGATCATAATTGGCACCAGTAGCAACGTGTGCATCTTAGACATTAATTAGTGGCCTGAGTCATGTGAATGATGGACACAAAGCCTTGATTTTCTTTCGATGCCTTCATGTTGTTTTGAACCAAATGGATAACTTGGTTGTCAACAAGGAGAAAACACAAAAAAAGCAAACATATGAGCTGCATCCTAATACACCCAACAGCCATGTAGACATCATTGGCACAGAAATGTGGCCTCAGATATGTTATAAGTTCAAAATACCATAAGGACTCACTGGTGGCACTGGAGCATACGAAATAGAAATGTAGAATCAAGCAAGCACTAGACAGAAAAAATAGTTTAAGACAGAAGCGAAGGGCCTGTTTGTTTGCCTAGACAGATCTGTAAGTGACACGCACCGACAGAAAACCAACCAATGCCACCTCCTAGTTCTTTTCATCATCATTAGCCTAACCAGATCTGAAATGCTACAATATTTCTTGTATACCTCAGGTTCAAGCAAGGACCAAAACAGTGAAGCGAATAGGAAAAGGCAAGAAAGGAGACCCATGGATCGGATCTGTCGCCTCTGCTGTGGCACATGATGGACATAGACGCCAATGCCGTTGTGCTCCACTAGGAAGACCCGCCGCCTAGCCTCCAAATGGAAGCCTAAGCCACCACAGCACACTATTGATCCTCCATTGCCGGCGCCGCTACCGGCACCACCATCGCAAGTCCAACGGGCATAGATTTGTTTCCACTTGCATGGGATAGGGATATATCCAAACAACCTATCCACACAGAGAACATATACTACTCCAAAGACATGTCAACACAATTAGGCATCTAGCGCAATGGTGAAGACGATCTATTCCTTGCTCTAGAGTCCCGGGTTCGACTCCTAGGTCTTATGGTTTTTTTGAATTTATTAAACCCCGACAGCAACAAGTGACACGCAAGCCATCGGGTCTCCCAGGTCGGATGGAGGTGGAGAAAGGTCCCATAGGTACACATGACATATAAGCCGTTAGGTCCCAAAGGTTGGATGGTCCCATAGGTACACATGACATGCAAACTGTCAGGTCCCACAGGTCGGATGGAGATAGAGAAAGGTGCTGTCAGGTCCCACAAGTCGGATGGAGAAGGGTCCACAAGCACAAGTGACACGCAAGCCATCGGGTCCCACAGGTTAGTTGGACATGGAGACAGGCCCCACAGGTTTGGGTCCCATAGGTTGAATGGAGAAAGGGTCCCACAGATACACATCGCATGGAGAAAGGATTGAGTGGAGACTTTTATGATGAACTACAAGCGTCATGGATGAGTAACTGTAGGTCCCACTGGTACATGTCAGATAAAAAGGTACCGTGTGGAGATCTATGATGAAGCGTCGTCGTTACAGATCAAATATTGTTCGTCACATATTAGTAATGAATTCAATGATGAAGCCATGTTCGTCATAGTTCTAAATAAGATCATCACAGACGAGCAGGAATAGTCGTGCGAGTGATCTGTGATGAAATGTTGTGCTATTTTGTGATGTTTTTGTGATGATACTCAATTTCATCATAGATAAGGGGGGTTCAATGTTTGTCATGGTGATCTATGACAAAACCATAATTTTTGTCATAAAAAGCGATTTTTTATGATGCTTTCGGATTTGTCATTAAAATTTTCATCATAGAAGTGCATATTCCTAGAAGTGTGATGTAGTCTTTGTCCGCCATGTTTGCATTTAGATTTGGAAAGATGATGCCGATCAATCTTTGAAGATCTTTCTTGACATCACCAAAGTACAAGACACAGATCTCATCTGGAATACGTACATCGCCATCTTAGTTAACCTCTTCTATTCCACCACAATCCGCAATAGATAATCTGCAAACCATGGGTCACTCTGAGCCCTCATGTTGCGGACGAGCTTTAGGTGGCGCATGGATTCCCAAAGATACGACTTTCATAGAGAAGCATCGACTATTTGAGCCCTGGATCCTTTCCGCAATTGCTTCTAGGTTTGTCCATGATGCTTGTGATGGTTGTTGCTATCGTTAGAAGAAGCTATACAAGATGATCCATAAGGAAAGTTGGACAAGTTTGAGAACTATTTGAGGCAAGTGTAACATGAGTACCTTGTCACCTAATAACCTTATATTCACCTTTCATGTGCATGTGTCTAATTTGATGAACCTTTAAGGACCTTACCTAGCACTTTTGATACTTGTATCCTTGTTACCTTGGGTTATGCATATTGGTAGTTTTGTTTAGTTTGCAATCACAAAACTATTATAATATTAATCTTGATTAATGAATTATGGAATTAATGTTAAAATGATGCTTTTTAGCAACATGGATAGAAGGGGGCTAGAGCATTAGGCCTTTTAGGGTGCTCTAGTCTACCCTCCGTAAGGGCTGAACACCTAGGACTTACAGTATAACGACGAGAACTACATGGCTCTGGTCTTAGCCGAGTATCTTGATCTGTTCTAGGTCGTCAGTAGCTTACCAAAAGGGCAAGAGGGGGGTGCTAGCTTGGGTATAGCTCTTGTCCTGCTTTGGTGTGTGCTAGGCTGCGGTCATACATGTGCCACTCTCAGAGGAGAGCATCTATATCTGCCTGGTCAAACCAAAACCTTAGCAAATGCTACTTATTAGAACAACTGGTGAAAAGCTTCACAGTGATCCCTACCGACTTATCTTGGAAGTGGGTCAAGAGGTTGGCCGCCTCGAGCAAAGGGCAATCACAACTTGTGGTGAAAGTGTACAAACTCTGCAGAGTTGTTATAAAACTGATATATTAGTCATGCTTATAGACACAAGTGGCCTGGATGCTTTTCGAGATAGATGGTTCTATGGATGGTTTGGGTGATTAATATGGATGTTAATTATACTTTCACCTTGGGAGCTTAAGCATAACCTAGCAACATAGGTTTAATAAATAAAATATGACCAACTAAAAATGCTTACCGTAGTTCAGCCATGTCCAGCCTTTTGAGTCTTGTGTCCTCTCATGTTATACTTGTTGAGTATGGTGCGCTCACACTTGCTTTTCAATCAACAAAAATCCCGGATGGGTACCAGATGGTGGTTCAAGTGTGATGTGTTTCCTTGAACTGTTCCAAGAGTACCAGGTGAGTGCTCCCCCAGTCAACCGTCCCTATGGAGTATGGAGTTCTAAAGAGAAGATTAAGAATTGTTTTCTCTATGCTTTTGTAATAGTTGTAAGTCCTGTTGTAAGTATGTTCGATATATAATAAAGCATTGTTCTTGATATTCTCCATATTTATTGCTATATGTCATGTGGACATCCTGGGCACACATATAGTTAGCCTTGGTATTCTTTGGAAAACTAGGTGCAACAATTTTCCACAGGGAGGAGCAATGGGGTGGCTAGAGATATTGACAAATATGCATACTTATGACAAGATCACTAACTCTCATGCTATAGCAGGGGTAAGTCAAATGGTAAATAAAATATAAGTGTAAGGCATTGATAGTAATCCAGAGATAGGAATAGATACTCATAAATGTAGTATGGCTAGGCAGGAGATTAGTTAAGAGCAAAATATTCCTAAGTAATTCTTTATTTACTAAGTCTTTTATACACCCAAATATATACACTCTCATCTATAGCATAATTAATTCTGGATCTATGCATAAGGAACATTACTAAGGAAGATCAAGAACAGAGCTTGTCTCCCTTCGTAACCAGGTTCTACTTGTTCTACAAACGGAGAGTGAACTACAAAGGACTCAGCGACAGTGTCACACTCACAATCTACCACATGACCCAGAGTGTAGAGTGCATCCATAGGTAAACAATATTTAAGCACCATGCTTACATAATGTCGACCACTTAACTCACTCGAGCATTGAGCTAAGCATTTTGCGAACATATGCATAAATTCATCATCAATCATGACTATATCAAGCATATAACTAGAGCAAACTAGGAACATAATAAATTGCAATATAGTATTGAAGTAGTACAAAGTCAAAATATAGAGGGATACAATAGCTTTACCAGCCTGCAGATGGCGAATCCAGAATCATGAGCAATAGCCCACACTCTACTTAAATCTTGCTAGCTAGCCTATACTAGAACTTTGAACAATTGGAACTCTATTCTCTTCTCTCTGGAAACCCTAATTTCTGATCTGATCTTGACTTATGATCCAATGCCTTAGGGAGGGGGGCAGGGGTTGGTATATATAGGCCGAAGCGTCAATTCTAAGCCCTCGGACCAAACCATCTTGAATAAATTGTTGGCATTTCTAAACGCAATCACCAAGTATGGAGTTTTAAGTCCATCCCTAGCAATAGTGCCTAAAATGCTTCATGGCATTACTTAGCGTCACCACTAGGATTGGTGTTTCCTAGCAATGGCACTAGAAATGCCTTGAAGATATTTCTGAACACATGCAGAAATACTCCACAAGCGTACGGATATATTGTTGTAGCATTTCACTCGGAAGTATTTGGGTATCATTCATTTATATTTTTCAAAAGGAAGGCATGGTGTAAAAGTCTCTAGTATGGACATGGTCAAGATAACATGACTGTATAATAGACCAAAGTTCGTAACAGGGGTAAGCTAGGATAAACATTGGATAGTGTGACACACACACTTAAGCCAATCTCAAGGATAAAGATAAAAGAAAGAATAAAGAATAAAACAATATACCTAAACAGGAGCAGGCTTATCTTGTATAGCTATGCTAAGATGAGCAGATCATACAAATACATGAATTTCTAAGGGCAGAGATTCTAAGCTAAGATAGCTTTGGTCACTATAAACTTACTTCGGGCACCAGCGTACACCTGGGTTGCCAAGCGATACCGGCCTATGGCTCTATGCCATATCCAAACGTGAAAGATTACGAAGGACAGACAGGGCTGTCACCACCTGCTACCTACCCCTCAACCGTGGGATATGAGGCAAACAAAGGTAACTTCTAGCATAGACACCACGTCTACACTATTGGTTACTACTCTAGCGGTGGCCAGGAACATCCGTCTTTATCAGGAGTCCTCTTACTAGAGCATCCGCCTCGGGGATGGACGATGAACCCACAAGAATATAATGACCAAAACTAATCTTAAAGTAGAACTCACTACCTCAATTTAGGTCTTGGTCTAAACATGTATGTATGAAAGATTAAGCATAAAGTTTCATATGCTAAATGAATAACATAAGAACTTTGCTCTAATTTCATAGCATAGCTATAATGATATGATAAGAGTAAGAACATATAAGAACTCTTCATATTGATCATACCAAGAATTCTCCAAAGTACAAGCTCTCCAATGAAGCTTCTTGCCTTGCTCCAAATAAAACTAAAAATAGTAAAATATACAAGTGGAAGGAGAGAGAGCTCAAGTGTGGTGTGTCTTGTGAATGGAGCTCTCCCCATCTATTTATAGCCTAGGATGGTTGGTTTAGAGGCTAATAAAAAGGAAACCATCGTAGACCGCCTTTGCATGATGCCATGCAACCGCTAGAGAAGAGAGGGGCCGAGCAGGCTTGGGGACGGTGCGGATGCACCCCCTGCTGTCCTCTCTCACCACCGCCTTGTGCAAGTGGGCTCCTGGCTAGGCCTGGGTCTTTGCCATGTCAGTGCTTGTCCCAGATTTGCAAGGTACATGGGCCTTTCTTCTATTTCATTTGAGCGGATCTGCGTTACGCTTTCTCTGATGGCACATTTTGACTATAATTCCACCATATTCTTGTTTATGCCTGCAAAACATTGATCTTCCAATACATGTGGAAATATGTCAATATAAATAACATATGTGTGTAAGTTATGCTAGTTCTTCTCTTTTTATGTCCTATTTGGCGGTCGAATTTGGTCGATAAGGACCGCCAACATAAACGGCATAGATGCAATCCTTAAGGCGGTGGAGAACTGACGTACAAAGTGGAGGCTGACACATGGGCCCAATGGGCTGGCCAGACCTGGCATCCTCTTGTGCCCCGCCTCGGTGGAGAGTCTTCTGGTGTCCTTTGAAACCTTCTGGAGTTGTTTTCATCATGGATAATCATGATTTAATTTGATGATTTGATCCACCTTGACGGTTTTCTGAATAAACCCTGCTAAAAACATAGATTCACCAAAACTTATGGAAATTGTTAGTTTAAACCCCTAAATCTATGTTGGTGATTATTTTCATACATGATTTCAAGTTATATTAACGGTTCATGAAGGATGGTAACTACCATCAACAGCAAGGCAGGACTAAGATTTCTGCTGATAGGTGTAGCAGGGACGGTTGTTGCTGGTTTGTGGTTGGGAGGGGTTAAATTTTCTCTTCCTTTCTTCTATTTTGTGATGTTTGCTTTCCACCACAATCGCCTTGTCCACCATTTTCTAGAAATTATCGAAGGTATGAGCGAACAACATGTATTGAATGCTATCATTTAGACCCTCCATAAAATGGTCCTGCTTCTGCTCGTCTTTCTCCACCTCGCTAGGTGCGTACCATGACAACTGGGTGAACTTGGCACCATACTCGCACACAGACATTGACCCTTGTTTCAAGGCCAAGAAGTCCTTCTTTAACTTGATCAGGTTAGCGGGCACATAGTGCACCCGAAAGGCTTGCTTGAACTGGTTCTAGGTGATGGCTTCTGGATCCTCCTATGCAAAGCTATAGGCTTCCCACCAGTCCAATGCAGCTCCTTGTAGTTGTCCTATCCCATACATGACTTCCTCCTGGTCATTGCACTGAGCTATGTTCAACTGTCTTTCAACAGCCTTCAACCAGTCATCTGCATGTAGGGGCTCAGTGGAGTGTGAAAAGAAGGGAGGGTGTCCCTTCATGAACTCTCCTCTCTTATCTCTTGGGGGTGTTGGCATGGTGTGGATGACGGGGTTTGGATTCAGGATTTGGTTCTGTTGCATGGCCATCATCATCTAGGCCATGCCCTACATCAACTAGGTCTGCATGACCATCATCTACTTGATGGCCATCTAGGGAGGTGGAGGTGGTGGTGCATTTGGATTGCCATGGTTGGGGTTGGGCTACTGGTTGGTGGGAATGTCGCTACGAGCTCCGCTCCTGGTTTGAGTCCTAACGTATTAGAGAATGAGTAAGCACATGTAGCATATGTATCTCTTTTCTGTAAGCAATAATATATATGAGTAGTGAGGTAGTAGTTCTCATGACTAGGGGTTTGTGATAAGGTAAAAGCAAGACAAGATAAGGTACACAAGATCTACATAACCCAAACTAATCTTTCCATTAATCTTATTATAAAAGGAAATGTGGACAAACCCCACATTCCAAAGCATTCATTACAAAGAGCTAAAACAATCATGATCACAAGGACAAACAAACAAACTATCAAAAGCACCACCTAAAACAAAGTCTAAAGATTGTGAAACAAAAAACTAGGCATGCTAATTGTTCTTTTATTACATGAAAAATTCAATGCCTACTCAACTCTGGTTTGGTAAAGGATGGTGCCATAGGGAGGGTCCTCATGATGGGATGGAGAGAAGGCGGGCCACACCAGCATCTGGGAGTAATCCCACCCATCCAGGAGGGCTTGCAGTAGACCAACTGTTGGTATTTGTTAATGTGTCACTTGTTCTAACTACTTAGCCACCTATTATAAACCTATACCCCCTACCTTAACTAGGTTGTCATCCCTAGTATAGATGCAAGAGATATGTATGAATACTACCTAGCATTACTACTAGAATAATACTAAGCAGTTAATATTAATGCAAGTGACTAGAATGAATGTATATCTAAGAATATCAAGTATCTACAAGCGCACGGATAATTATACCATTGTAGCTTTTACCCGGGAGTATTCCAGAGTATCGTATTTATCCATAGGGAAGCAGTGTTAAAGAGGTTGATAGTTCACAATTATGTATCTACTAACTAATATACCAACTAGACCTAGATAGGGGTGAGTGATAAGTGATAGGAGTTATGCATAATGACACACACATTAGAGAATCCTATGATAAGTGAGTAGCATAGCTAAGTTGAGAGGACAACGGGAGAGTTCAAGGTTCCTATGTTCTTCTCTACTACTTTGGTTCTATGATAACTGAAGCATAAATAAATATAGCAATCACATAATAACACTTTGGAGCAGCAGTACCTTTCTGATCCTCGAAAAAGACTGGGAAAAGGGTGATCGGGGGAAGGCTGCCAATAAGCTCTACGAAGCACCAACCCTAACGTGGTGGATTATAATAATCTATAGAGTTGTCACCTCTGTAGCTACCACAACTAACCGGAGGATTGGGTGCAATCTCAGGTAACCTCTAGTCTAGACACCATGTCTACACTATTAATTACTACTCTAATCACTATAGATAACTAGAGCACTCAATACGAGTGGAGATCTCATGCCAAGGTATAATAAGTATACTAATCAATCACATGAAAGGCATAAAAGTAGATAGAGAAGATAAATATATTAAAGCATAAGTCTTGCAAAGGTAAGATACACAGACATACCAGACCTTCGAAGAATTCTCCAGAACCTGAGCATAGATCGACTCTCCCTAACTCTCAACTAGAACTAATCTACTACATTGGAGAGAGAGGTAGATCCATTCAAGGGACCCCTCTCAATCTAAACCCTAGCTAGAGAATATGAATTAGGGTTTCAGGGATGATCTCAATCCAGGGGGTACAAGGTTGCTTATATAGGCCGATGGGATGCACTAGAGCCATCGGATCAAACCGACATTGATTAACGGTGGATATGCAACCCCTAAGGCAGTGGAGAACCGACGTGAGAAGGCGGCTGCCAAGTGGGACCAGGCTGGGTCAGCCGACCTGGGGATGGGGCCGGTCGGCCCTGCCCTATGCCAGGTGGGCCCCTCCTTCGGGTGGCTATCCTCTCGTGTCTTCTTGAGTTGGAGTTGGTTTATAATTCGATATTTTCCCTTTGTCCTTCATATCTCTCTTCCTTTTCCTGATAACCCCCTGCAGAAACACAGATTCACCAAAACTATGGAATTCTGTTAGTATAAACCCTAATTCTATGTTGGAGGTTGATATATGCCCTTATTCATGTCTGGTTGATGGTTTAAAACAATAACTACCGTCAACACCAACCTCTCTCCTATCCTGCTCCTACTACTACCGCACTCGCTTGAGTTCCAGCAATGCAACGTTCATCTCTAAGTTGGTGATCACGAAAAGCTCAATCGTGGATATTATTTGACCTTACTATGCCTCAGTGACTAGGGCAATTATGTGGAAGAAATGATCCCTGTAGGAGTAGTGGTGATAGTGGTGATCTTCATCCCGGTGCCTATGGGGATAGTGGTGATCTTCATCTTCACTAATTATGTGGAAGAAATGATCCCTGTAGGAGTAGAGCGCCTGCTGAACCGCTTTTGCTGATCGATGCAGCTAGGGTGGAACGTGGAGCGGGAGCATCGTGAGTGACACGATCCGGAGGGCTCGAAGCTACGGGTTGGGCCTGCAGATGTGTACTCAAGTCACCCAAAAGGCCTCATAGTAGGGGCGACTCCAGTGCTTGTTGTCGGCACAGAAGGTCTTTTAGCTTACTGTGGAAAAAGCATTCTCCCACATCCCTAGTGCAGGGGGTCATGACCCAGCACCTAGGGGCATTGGGAGCATTCCTACCATCCCCGAGGTCATCGTCTCCACTCTCCTAATCATCGGAGCCGTCAGGACCATCATCTCCTCCATCACCGGGGTCACCGCCTGTCATGTGTTGGGGCCCCCTGGTGTAGCTTGCCCTTCCCCCCTATGGTTGCTCCATAGGGGCCTTCTCCTCCATAGGCTCACCTACCTACAGATTGGTCCCATCATCGACCTATTGGTAGTGATGGAACTAAAAGTGTGCCACCTCCCCTGTAAGAGGAAACTCTATAGGGTGGGTACGGTGGTACAGGACAGTGCTCCTGCGGCATGTGAGTAGCTGGTGGGCCATCTAGTGACAAGAAAAACATGGAAAAAGGTTATGGAATGCTCATGGTAGATAAATGAAGATATGTGGCTGGTGTAAGGTAAAAGCAAAGATCATGTGGCATAAGTGTAGTAAAGGGTAAAGCTTCACCTAAAAGAGAAAGATGATTAGAATGTGACAATAAGCAAAGCAATTAGGTGAGACCATTTCTAATTGGGTTGCGTATCCTATGGTCAACATGGCTTTGATACCACTTATGTCAGGTTTTTGCCATACAAATTTGTATGGCAAAAACCAGGTGTATATCATATGTGTGTCAGGATCCATTTCCACACATATCACCGACTTCGTTAATAGTAATCAAATACAATGTACGAAAAGGGTATAATATTATTACAAAATTATCAAAGTTGCGTTACAAGCATAGTGTTCATAAATAAAACGACAAAGAGGCAACACACCCTCCATAAGAAGGTCGATGATAAGAAACATGTGCCTAACACCTTGGAATGTCCTCCAAGTAACCATCCCAATCTCCATCTTCTAAGTAGGCTATAATTTTATTTGGAGATAGCAAGGGTGAGCACATGTCGTACTCAGCAAGTATAGGCGGAAAACATCATATGCAAGGCTTCCAACAAGGAAAAGCTAACACTGGCTCATTGCAAGTTAGCATTTTTAGTTGACAAAGTTTTATTTAAACAACCTAATGATTACTAAGTGAGTATAAGAGATCCCATACCATTAATTAAATGAGGGTAATGTCATTGTATAAAAGATCATCATCCGACATAGACATGTCCAACAAGTTCCATTTCTAATCATGTGAGTGTCCAGGCTGCTCATAACCGAGAGCACGTTTGATATATCAGTTTTAAAATATGTACAGGTGTACAGCCTTACCCCCAAGTCATGGTTCCCATTTGCCCAGGGTTTGCAAGACCCCAAAATACTTCCCGTAAGCAAGCAGGGTTTCACTATGAGACTGTTCACAGTTTCTACTAGGAAGTGACAACACACTAGGTTTTAGCCTAGGCGCATGGTAGCCATCCCCGTAGGTACCCCAAGTAGCCACTCGCAGCCTTGCCAATGAGACTCGAACTACCACAACTTAATATCCTTACCTAGCCCCCCTTTTGCACCTACCCGGAAAGCTGCCATAATACTAGCAAAAGGTTTGTTAATACGTCAAGCCAGAGCCATTATAGCTTGGGTTTGTATGGTATATCCTGGATGGTTGCTCCACGAACCGGTCCTTAGGGAGGGCGGACATAAGTACCCCAAAAGTGGAGCCATGTACTTTTTCCCCTAGGTTGCTAAAAAGCCAACTTTTACATCTTCAATTGAATAAGCCATTAGTCAGGATTATACCATCATATAACAATTATCATGTTGCAGTGCGGGTTGGAGTAGCTAAGCCTAACTACAATTATCCATGTATAACCCTAGGTACAAGGAATGATTTATAGAGCTAGTAAAGTCCTTAGGGTTTACCATATTAAGACACATGCAGGAAAAGTAAAGTGAATTAAAGTTGCATAGGGGAGAACATGATCAAAGGAGGCCTGCACTTGCCTTCTCCAAATTCGGGCTGCTCGCGATCCTGGTATTCCGGTTCCTCGTTCCCCACAAACTGACCCCCTTCTATACGCATCAATCATCACATACAAGGCAAACATGCATTTAATTAGGAACAGTACACCATTACATAGAACAGGTAAAAACAAGGCTACGAAACTATTCTACACGTTGTGATGAACTCATGGGTTAAGCACCTAAATTAGAGCTAAAATGAAGAAGTTATGATCAAAACAGTGCTAGTGGCAGTTTTATAAATAGACTGAATTGATTTTACATTTCAAATAAATAAAAATTGAACTTTGAAAGGGGACAGGACCTCGGGCATAAATACTGGAGACCCCACAGCTAGATAGAAAGAAACAGGACCTAAACATAATTATTTTTGAAAGAAGACGAATGGCGGGTTGATTTTGATAAAAAGCAAGGGGCCTTTCGGCAAAAGTGGCGGCAGACACTTTCCAAGGAGGCACTGCGGGACTCCACAGCCTATGCAACTAGTATAGGGCGGGAGCGCACGGTGAGGCAGGCTCGGCGAGGGACTCGCCTGCGGCGGGGAGTGGCCAGAGGCAGCGGCGTACACAGCGGAGCGCCTTAGTGCGACGAGCTACTCCAGCGAGCCACGCTGGTGCGCAGAGAGGGAGAGAGGGAGTCTGGAGAACACGGGTGGCTTCCTCACCTCGGCATGGAGACCGTCGGCAAGCTCGGTGAGGCTAGAACACGACGGAGAGGGAGATTGAGGGTGGTGAGCTCGAAAATGGCGGCGTGGAGTGATGTGGGCGCTTCGAGGCTCAGGAGCTAGTGTTGGAAGTGAGTGAGGGAGTGATGGGCAGTGAAGGCCGCCATTTATAGGGGCTCGGCTGCCACTGCGAGCGGGCGAGCAGGCAGGGCGGGGAAGGGCGGCGACTGTGGCGCTGCCGCTTGAGTGGAGCAGTGGCACGGCGGTGCATGAGCTGTGGGTGGGCGACGATGGGGCTGTGTGGACGCGCGCTGCAGGGTTGAGTGTAGCCGGGGTCACTGCATGGCCAGGCACCGACAGGCGTGGGCGGCGTGCAGCCGAGCAGCGCCGGTAGCACACGAGCGAGCGTAGGGTGCGGGTGGGGCGGCGATGGCGCCTGCTCATGCAGCGAGAGCGGGGCTGGGTGCAGCTATGGCCACCGCATGGCCAGGCGCGGGTGGCCATGTAGCGCGCAGCGGAGCGGCTCGGGGCATCGCGGGGCGCGAGCTAGCATCACGGGGAAGGGGGCAACCCTATAGCCGGGGTCGCCGATAGGTGGACCCCACCTGTCGATGGCTCTGGTGCGGGGTCCTGCTTCATAGCGAGCATAGGAGAGAGAGGGGAGGGGTGCAACCAGGCCACTGTTGGGCTAGGCCGGCTGGCGAGCGCTGCGGGGCTGGGAGAGAAAAACAGGCCACAGGCCTAGGGGTCTGTGCGGGAGAGAGGGAAGGGGAGGGGAAAGGAAAAAGAAAAAAAGTTTCCTTTTCTTTTAGAAAGGGATTTTGAAAAGGATTTTTACTAAAAATCGATTAAGCGCTAACCTAATCACACAAAGGCAGCCAGGAAAATTGTGCAACAACATAAATGCAAACAATACATTGTTTCTACCTTATATTTCTTTTTAGTTTTTTTGTAAAAAAAGGTTTATTTCTTCCTTGAAAATAAATACAACTAAGCAAATTAATTCTAATTTTGAGACATTGAAATTTAGGGTGTTACAGTAATCATCTTGGGCAATTCAACAAACAATAGGCTTGAACTGCTGAATTTACAAGCATCTTTTGTTTTAGGGAGTAGGGCAATGATATTATAGTTAATTCTATTGAAATTAGCTTTAATTATATCCCAAGCCTAATCTATCCCTAATAATAAAAAGGCAAAATTTCTAGCCTTTTTTTTTGTCCAGCCCATTCAACTCGGGCCCGACCGTCCAGGTCCACTCGCTTCTGGCCCACTCGCTCGCATGCAGCGCACCCCTCACGGGATTTACCTCACGTTGCTCACGCTGCCGCCGCATCACTTCCCTCCCGTCGCTCAAGTTCATCTCACGCCGTCGCCACATCGCTTCCCTCCCGCGCCGCTGATGCTTCCATTCAGCGCCGCTGCCGCTCCCCATGACCAACAAGGACGGCTCCTCTCGCAAACTAGGCCGCCTAGCGCGGCCACAGCCGGCTGCCCACCAGCTCGTCCCGGGTGTCGTAGGCGGCCGCCTGCCCAGCCGTCACGGCTGTCGCAGGCGCCCTAGATGGACCACGCGCACGCGACTACGCAGGGCGGCCGGCGTGGCCACACGAGCGTCCACATCCGGGCCTTCCACCCTCCTATCCCGGCCGCCCAGCAGCCATGTTCTTCAAGTTGCAGGCACCGCCAGCCAAGAGAGTCAGAATCTATCGGAATTGGATTCTAATCAAATCGAAAAATCAAATCCATCGTACGTTACGGACTCCACGTCCGACCCAAATTCGTTCTGGTTTTTTCATACTTATATATTGCTGGTGCGTTTGGGATAACCTCGACAAGCACAAGTACCTGATCTTGCTGAGCAGAGAAGCACATGATCTTCCTGTACACACGTCAACTTCGAATTCTTGTCTCGACGAGCTGACCAATAACCAAATCTTCTGGTCTTGTCATATACATGTTCGACAAGGTTAGCTTTCTCACTGATTGTTCTTGTGTACCGAAAATGATCACATTTTGTATGGTTTGGTTATTGCTGGCCAATATGTGATTCATTGTAATATGTGAAATTTGTTTTTTTTTCTGGTTTGGTTGTTGCTGCAAACAAATTTGACTTAAATATTTTCTTTATTGCTGTTTTTATAGAGAATGGATCATATTGTTGAATCAAGTGCTGTTAAGGATTTTGATAATTGACCCTCAAAGAAAATTAAATGTTCTGAACCAGATTTTTTGGATTCAGATAGAAAGTTAAATGGTGATCTATTGACTTCAATGCATTTGTTCGAATTAGATAGAAAGCTAAATAGTGATCCAATACCTTCACCTGTATCTCCAAGCATCCAGAAATTATCTCCAATTATTGAATTGGATTGGAAGATAAGCAAGCGAGTGAAATAGGTGATGATAAGCAATTAGAAGAAGATCAAAGTTGATACATATGACTATGTCCCACAAGGTAAAATTGTCATCTATATGTACTTTTGTATCATCTATCCTTTTCATTGTAATACTGATTCATTATCTCTAATTTCTTAAATTGTACATAAGCATATGGCTGAATTAGATGATGATAAACAGTTAGAAGAGCATAAACAGAACAAAGTTTCTACATATGACTATCTCCCGCAGGTTTTTTTTTCATTTATTATTTACACTTTTTGTCTAGCCTTTTCCTTAAACAAATGGAGTATGAAAGTGATCTATGCTTATTCTTTCTCGTGTTCTTGGCTTCATATGTTACTGAAGTAAAGGAGTTATGCCTACAAGTTCTTAAGTAGCAGTCTAGGAATATTTCAGGAGCTCTAGGTATTAACTGATTTCTCTGCATCTCACTTGCTTTATTTTGTAAAATTTGAGATTGCACACTGATCCATTTGGTTTCCACTCGGATTCCCGGATTGTTGTTGCAGAAAATCTTCCTAGTGAGTCGGTAACCACAGTTTCTGAGGTCTTATTTTATAGCTATGCATATGGCAGTCGTTGTTGTTTCTATGATGTATTCGTGTTGACATTAGCATGTATGACTTGTTCATGACAAGAATAAAGTGGAACTGGAATAATGCAGTTGGCTCACTTTATTATACTTGCTCAACATTCTAGGTTCACTGTGGTTAGACAAAAAATGGTTTAGAAATCTTTGAGCCAACTATTCCATGGCTTATTTGTGATTTGGTTTCAGAAAATAAACCTCTTTCTGAGTGTGCATGCATGCACTGTGTACCTACACATATGTTGTTGGGCTCGTTGCATGTATGAACTGATTTGCCCTCCTTTATTGCTCTTTTATTGGTAATTAATGCTGTCTGGAATTTTTATTTCATACAGTACTTAGAGATTATGGAGCAGATTGACCGTGATGTAAAGTGCACGCACCCTGACATGCATTCTTCTGTGCAAATGCCAATAGCTGCCTCTTCCACCAAGCTAGTAAGAAACAAGACCAAAACTTGAGTTATAAATCTGAGCTATTTTCCAGGGAGTAACCATTGTATACCAAATTGTGAACATAACCCCTGCTGAAATTTGTGTAATTTTTCTTGTATTTGGTTCATACAATTGTGTGAATTGGAATGCTGGTGGTCTGGTTGGTTTTGAATTGTTAAAATGCAATCCCTGATGATCACACATATTTGTGATGCAAAATTGCTATGAAAAGTTAAATAGGTAACTGCAAGTGCAGACACTTCTTAGCTGTAGATGATAAGGTTTCATCTCCTCCAAAGCTCTGCCTAAAAATTTTATTCCATCTGAATTTTCATTGTGATACTCGATTTGGCACATTTCAACTAAAATTGTTTATGCTTTCATAGCAGGCATGGAGGGAGGGAGGGCTAGGGGGAGCACCCCTTAAGCTTGGTAAACCCTATAATGCAAAGAGTTTCAAACAAAAATACAGACTCAAAGACATCATCAGAGGCTGGCAGTGGGAGCATAAAGTTGGGCCCTTGCCAGAAGCCGAACTCAAGTCTGCTGCTCTGAATGATCCTCTCATCGGGAGCTGGCAGTGGTGACAAATGATCCCAGGAAACATGACCTCAAGTGCAGGTACGTTTGTTTGATGTGAACCTACCATGGCTCATCCGTTGCTGCTAGCCAGTTGTGTGATGTTAATTAATCCAGCAGTGGTATCACGTGGTTAAGCTATTCCCCTTATGTTGTTTGTTTTAGGTCGTTGAGAATTTGTTAGAGATTCAGAGTGTTGATTGGCATGTCACTTTTGATGTTAACTAATTCAGTAGTGGTATCATGTGGTTAATTTATTCCCCTTATGTTGTTCTTTTTAGGTTGTTGAGAATGTGTCAGAGATTCAGAGTGCTGACTGGCATGTCACTTCCATTTTCCATAGGACTCCAAATGAAGTGGACCAGATGTTGGTCAAGTAATATTGTCGTAAGGCATGGTGGAATTAATTGGTTGCAGTATTCGATGAATTAATTGGCAGAAACTATATGTATATCATCTAGTAGGAAATGGAGTTTCTCTTAACATCGACATGTGGTGTACTTTACTTTCTGGTCATATTTTTAAAAGATCTCAAAAACAATGAATTGACTCGACAAATTTGTACCCCCTAAGTTGGTGCACGAGAGTAACTAGGTTTGGCGATATTGTGTTCCTTCTATTTCTCCGAGTAAAGCTCTTCGCAAGGCAATACCGACAATATCCGCTTGCCCTTTTCTAAGCGGAGACAGAATGAAACGACCATAATAAAGACGTTTACTATCTACTCTTGATTCAAAACCGGTGAAATCAAGGGGCATTACTTGAATGCGACTACATGTACATGCAAAGAAATGATTAAGAGAGCTATATTTGCAAAGAAATTAGGGGTTCCTATTGTAATGCATGACTATTTAACAGGAGGATTCACCGCAAATACTACTTTGTCTCATCCCGTCAGAAGGGGACCCAACCCCTGGGGATAGGGTAACATTGGGGGCCTCCTAAAAGGATCTACTGAATTCATCTAGTTGTTCTGAAGACGAATTTACAGTCCGTCCCCATTAACCGCTCAGGCATCGATCCAGGAAGAATTTATTCTAGGCTTTTTGATAATCTATGATTAACCTATTTTTATAATACTCCCTACCCCCAGGGGAAGTCAAATCCCCGCTACGTCGCTAAGAAATATTGCAATTTGACATGTGTGTCTATTTCGTTTCCCGGAAAAACCAATTAGTGGGAGAAAATACTTGCTTGTTCGGTGTAGAGCTATAACAGTGCAGGCTATTCTCATCTCTGATGTGGAAACACAAACTCTTCACTGTCCCAACAGAACTAACAGAGCTTGATACCTAAGATGCAAGGGATTCACCCCCACGTATTTTGTGGGTCAGGCGACACCTAGATTTGAACTAGGGATAAAGGGAGAAGTCATATGAGATGAAAACCTCATGCAACCTATTGCTTCGTATTGTCTAGATCCTAACTAAGAAACAGTCACTAAGGTTTTTTTGTTGTACTCCATGCAGATATGTAAGACATGCCTTCTACATATGCAGTGAGTCTACTTAGAAGACGATAACTAGCGAAAAAAATATTTTAACCTAAATGTGCCTTAGTTTGGAGCTGGCTGGAACGACTAGCCCCGCCACTCCTGCCACTAGCGAGATAGATCCGGAGGCGCAGGATCTGAAGGCTAGGGAGGGGAGATCCGGAGACGCAGGATCTGGAATCCAAGGATCCGCGGCCGTCGGGTTGGGACTGGGGAAGCCAACGGTTGCTGACTTGCTGCCTGTGCAAAATAAGGGAGATAGAAAATCATGCAAGAGAAGAGAAGATGGGTGAGTGCTGCGGCTGCCTTTTTAATTTATCTATGTGGTGGCTGTCGACTGTGAGCTAGGGCTGGACGGGATATTTGAAGACGGGTTAGACAGACTCCTCCGCGTTTGTAATGGCACGTGAGTTTTCGAAAATAAATCTGTATTTTGAGAGACACGTTTGATACAAATATATGCTGCCTCAATAAATGAAAGTAGCCATCTAAAAAATAAACTTTATAGTAGCGCAACAAGTTATAGGTTTAGTTATAATGTATAGACACATTTGTTAGATGGTAAAGAGTTTTATTCCAAGACACGCCCAACGACAGTACGTAATCTAAATTCAAGACCTATTGGAACAACTAACACGACAACTCAATAAATATTTGACTAAGAAATTGTCTATGGTACTGCATAATAATTTAAACGTCCTATTATAACGCACGGGCATATTTGCTAGTAAAACTATATAGGAATAACATCATGTCCTATAGCTTTGTTGGTTTCCATTTGGAATAGAGCATCCTTTATTTCCACTTCATTGAAAGGTTTACATAATCTTCATTGTCCTCAGAATTTACCACATCATTTGTCTCCCAAAGTGATTGTTAATTGACAATATGTTTAGGTGCTGACCCAAATGAGTTTTATAATATTCAATGGCATGAGCAATGGGATGTAGTTTTTTCTTTTTCTACCTTGATGACTCTGTGAAAGAGCTCAATATTCTTCATATTCCAACAACTTAAAAGGCTCCAATTCAATCTCTACCTCTCTCTAGTAAGTTATTCCTGAACTAGATCAACATTTTCTTTCAAGTGCTCTAGAAGCTCTAGTTTAGAGTATTATTCCTTCCTTTTATTTTTACTAGCAAATATGCCCGTGTGTTGCAACAGGAGAAAAAAAACTATCAGACATTAATAGAAAATAAGAACAAAAATGTTAAATGTCTATTTATGTTTTAATTTTTCATATATTTTAATGGCTATAATTTATTTATGATGATCATGACATCCATAATTAAGTTAATATCGTTAATAATATGATAATGTCATATTAAGTCTGTAACAAATTTAAATACTCTCATTGTCCCGAATCGCAAGTTATTTGGACCTTTTTAGATACATAGCTATTATTACGCTTCTACATATACATTATATCTAAATACATAGTAAAAGGTATATGTATTTTAGAAAGTCAGAACGATTTACAATTTAGAATAGAGAGAGTACAACCTTGGTTTTTTTTCAATTGTAAAACACAAAAAATACTTACTTGTAATATATCATAACTTTAATCTATATCTATATCTATATGGATCCTAGTCCAAATTCAAATCCGAATAGAAAAGGATATAAGAATAGAAATGATCCTAATTTTATTTTAGCCTATTTTTTGGTCCACCTCCTCCTAACTATAACTCTTTAGAATGTAGAAGATATGTGTCTCTACTCGTCTCTACAACCCTCCTATTTTATAGAACACCTTCTATTTTATATAACATATTGGACACAAGTACAATTAGAATCGTATTCTAATTCGAATAAAATAGATATCTCGAGTAAATTGAATAGAGATCCTAATCTAGATCTAAACAGAAAAGGATAAAGCCAGAGAAACACGCAAAGGATGAAAAAGGAAACACTCAACCAATGAAGAAAATAAAACGGAACAGAAGGAAACACCAACAAGGAAAAAAAAAGAAAACAAAACAGACGAAGGAAAAAAAGGAAACATGACGGATGACGGAGGCATTGGGGACGGGCTGCTCGTGACCCACCCATGCATCGCGGTCTCCGAGGATGAGCCGAGCGGTTTCCTTCTTTTTCCACTCGTTTTTCTGTTTCTGTTTTCCAATTTTTTGCGTTCTCTTTTTCTTGCGTTGTTTTTTCTGTTTCTTTTTTTCCTTTTTCTCCACGTTGTGTATCTTTTCTTTTTTTCTGTTTCTGTTTTCCTTTTTTTGTTCTTTCTCTTTTTCTCCACGTTGTGTATCTTTTCTTTTCTTTTTCTAGTTTGTTTCATGTTTTGTTTTTTGTTCGATTTTTCAATACTCTTTGTTCTAACTTTTGCTATTTTTTCTATAAAGATTAGAAAACAATAAATATAGCACGACTTATAAGTCAAGGTCAATACATAACCCAATATATTTTAGAATCGAACTCTGTATCACGTTAGACAAAAGCTATTCTAACTCGTATAAGCACGAGTTATATACGTAAGTCCGGAGGGAAGAAAATATAAGTTTGGACAAAAGAAACTCTTCATTGTCCGGTTGTTAGACGGAGATAGACAAAAAAAAATGGATGGACTAAAAAAATAGCCTGAAAGTTTGCCTTTTTATTATTAATAACTAGCAAATATGCCCGTACATTGCAACGGAAGAAGGAAAAACTATCGGACGTTAATAGGAAATAAGGACAAAAATGTTATCTATCTATCTATATTTTACCTTTTTCATAAATTTTAATGGCTATAATTTATTTTATGACCATGACACATAATAAAGTAATTCTTAAGTCCCGATATCGAGCTCCACCGACGTATATCGCCGCGCTCGCTCCTTCACCTCACCTGCTCCTTCGTGGCTATAAGGCACAAAAATTAACTTTAGTTTTCGTACTATCCATCTATTGATAGAATTAATATCAAGTTCTATGACTTCTTTTGAGAACCCATAAAGATGTTTTGACTTTTCTTTAATACTCTCTCTGTTTCAAATACTGACTTTTTTGGCACATAGAATTTGCTATGTGTCTAGACAAATGTTATATTTGGATGAATAGCAAAATAGATGTACCAAAAGTCAAAGTGATTTATAATTTAGAACGAAGGAAGTATTAGATATAGAAGCATACAACTAATAAACTAACATATATCTTTTGTTTCCGTGATGGACAGACACGGACAGGCACGTGCCGTGGGCAATAATGAGCCGTTCGCCCGTTCCTAGGGACGTTCAACGGGACGTACCTGAACACGATGTTCCCCGTGATGCAAAACTTCCAGGCGGCGCTGGTGAAGATCGGCCTGGGCGACAAAGTAAAGTGACGGTGCCGCTGAACACCGACGTGTATCAGTCGCCGAAGGGGAAGCTGTCGGATGGCGACTTCTATGCGGACATCCACGACCTAATGCTCACAATCGTGCAATTCCTGGCGTCCACGGGCGTGCCGTTCATGGCCAACGTGTATCCCTTCATCAGCCTGTACACGGACCCCAACTTCCTGCTGGACTATGCCTTCTTCCAGTGCTCTCGTCGCTGGTGGTCGACAGCGGCGTCACCTATACCAGAAAACCTTCGGTGCCAACCATGACAAGCTCGTGACCGCACTTCCCTAGAAAGGCTTCGGAAACGTGTCCGTCATCATGGGTGAGTTAGGCTGGCCCACCGACGGCGACGCCAACGCCAACCTGGACTACGCGCAGCGGTTCAACCAGGGCTTCCTCTACTGCATGCATTGCCTCCGGCCAGGGCACGCCGTTGTGCTCGGGCCTGTCGACGCCTACCTTTTCAGCCTCATCGATGAGGACCGCAAGAGCATCCAGCAGAGCAACTTTGAGCGCCACTAGGGCGATCTACTACGACGGCACGCCGAAGTACTAGCTCAGCCTTGTCGGCGGCAACGCTGGGCTCCACGCTGAAGCCGGCCAAGGTTGTGAACTACCTGGACAGGAAGTCATGGGTGCTCAAACTGTCGGCCAACCTCATCGACCAGAAGGTGGACGACAGCGTTAGCTACGCGTGCGGCCTCACCGACTACACCCGTCTTGGCTACAAGACCTTCTGTGGTGGCCTTGACGCCAAGGGCAACATCTCCAATGACTAAGACATCTACTATCAGACAATGGACCAGGACGACCATGCCTGCGACTTCTACGGCCTCGCCACCACCACCTCTATATATCAACCCATCCACCAGGACATGCCGCTTCATCATCAAGATCGACGTCGGCGCTGTGGCCTGCTCTCCATGGGTGTCATGGCCTGGGTAGCTGCCGTGCTCGCAGCCTTCGTGCTTTCCTTATTGTTGTGAAATTGAACGAAGCTTTAATTTCCCGTCATCACGCTATATATATATATATATATATATATATATATATATATATATATATATATATATATATATATATATATATATATATATATATATATATATATATATATATATATATATATATATATATATATATATATATATATATATATAGGCGTATAGTATTCATGTGTGCGTCTATGTGTATATGTGTAAACGTAAATAGTAGATAGAAATTTTTTTCTATTTGGATTAGGATTCCTATTCACGTTAGTCCATATTAGGATTCCTAGTTATCTAAATTATCTCAAAACGCCCTACATATAATATATATAAACCAGAGTTGTAGAGAGACAAACAAAGATAGTTTTCATATCCACTGAGTTAGTTAGGGGGAGACGGACACGAAGTTAGTTAGGAAAAGACGGACCAAATAAATGGATGGACGAAAAAAAAGCCTGAAATTTTGCCTCTTTATTATTACTAGCAAACGTGCCCGTGCGTTGCAACGGGAGAAAAAAAGCTATATAAACAGAAATAAAGACGTGAGTGTGTTATATATTTATATTTACTTCCTTTTATAGAATGTTAAAGCTATTTTTTATAATGATGAATATAATATCCATAATATAATATGAGTTAATATTGGTAATAATATACCCTTTCTTTCAGCCATCAAAGAAGCTTATAATTAATATTATTCGTCCATAAAAAATTATCGTTCGTTGTCCAAATCCGAGCGAGACCCCACATCTCTCCACGAAACTGCATAGGAGAAACTATCACCTGTTCCCTTTCGGTTTAACACCAAACTCTGAAGCAACCAGATGAAATATAATCCTAAACCAATTTGACTCTCTTAAAGCCCATCTCGTGAACAAGAGCATGGAAGGCATAGAGTTGTATATACCAATATAAAATTGAATTGAATGCGCACATAAGCTCATTAGCTTGTATGGAAATTGGCCTTTAGTTTCAGACCGTCTTTGGTTCGGACTCCGCATACGGGTTTGAGAACGATGAATTGTGGAAACGCATTGCATCTTAATTATCTTGGGGATTGGATTGCACACTGTACTTGGATACACTGATATAACTCGTACGCTTGTCATAGAGGATCAGACTCTCATATCTTGATATGTTTAGCCTGTTCGCTTGATTTTTATCAGCCAGAATCAGCCAGCCATTCAGCAGTATTTTTTTCTCATAACAAATCAGTATCGGCTAGCCAGAAACCATCCAGCGAACGGGGCTGTTGTTTTGTTCTAACTTATATAAAGACTGCATGTAGAGTGATCGGCAATAGAAACGCTTCGTAGCTACTTTAAAATTATGTATAGATACGTGTGTTCAATGTCATCGCTATGCAAATGCTGGACTTGAGCTCTTTTTTTATCATTATGCTGGACTTGAGCTCCTAAGTGCAAATAAACAATTGATGAGCAAATATTACATTTTGTACTTGGTCAAACACACATGATGGCCCACGCACGCTGTTGTATATCCCTAAAGTTATTTCTGCTATTTGTTGATGCAAGCGCCGAAGTGCTGAACGCAAGCAAGCTGCTTTGCCCAAGCTAGCTGCCACTGTGGACATGACTGACACACAGGCCATGTGTCGTTGCAGCTGCAGCTTCACCTGTCAGGCACACGCATGTAAGGGCCTACAGCTAGCAACCGGCGAAGCGCACGCAAGGAAAACGTATGTGATCCATAACAAAAACTCTTTTTCTTTTTCTTTTCCTTCTTTAGTAGGATGCGGGTGACCGAGAAGTAATATGATAACGTGACTGAGACGAAACCTTTTTGCCAGCCGGTAAGCTTGGAACAGAGTAACAGCAGGGTAGATGGACGAAAAAACAAGCTACAAATTTTGTCTCTTCACTCCATATTCATCTAAACGTGAGCTATTCTAAATCATACGTAAATATAGAAAGCAGTGCAAAATAAAGAACGTAACTCTTATCCTTTTCTATTTATTATTAAGAGTTCTATTAGAGTACTTAGGATCTGAGAAATCTATTTAGATTAGATTCCTACTCCATATTGGTTTAGACGCGAGCTATCTTAACTCGTATGAGCACATGTTATATATATAAGTCCGGACAAAAGAAATTCTCTATTGTTCGGTAGTTAGAGGAAGACAGATAAAAAGAATGGATGGACGAAAAAAAGAGTCTGAAATTTTGCCTCTTTATTATTACTAGTAAACATGCACATGCGTTGCAACAGGAGAAAAAAACTATCAAATACAGGAGAATCATACCAAAATACATTGTCATCAACTGGCTCGGATCTCTTATCTCTCTAACCACCTTGCTCAGATGTGTTATTGACCTGTAATGAGACTCATATTTTTTACTTAAAAGACAAATATTTATAATGTGTTTCAATGCATTGAAATTTGAAGAGATTTTTTTATGAATTTTCTTACCATTGTCGACGTAGCTGTTTCAACCATTGTTTTAGCAAATCCTTGCTTGAAGATGATGCTTGTGCTGATGATATGTTTTTTATGGACATAATTTATAATCGAGGAGAATAATTGATATATTCCTTTTTTTTTTGTACAGGCTCTCGACGAATAAGTGCCTGAGTTTGTCTTGGGTCTGGTGGTTGGGAGCCTCTTCTGGCTTGATTTTTTATGTGCAGTCATGAGGCAAATTAGAATAGGTTTTGTATTAGATATATTTTTTTTGAAAGGAATCGGCCAGAAAAGATAGAATAGGTCCTTTTTTTATAGGGGGTTTAAATTTATATTGATCGGTTGCACTATTTTGTTACATATACGAGTGGGACCCACGCCATTATACAAGACACACGTGGTTTGATTTGTGTTGATTAGTATCTACAAAGAAAACGTTGTCTTATTAGGACTCCTTTCCTAGTATTATCTAGTTTTTTTATTTAAATAGCTGTTATTTAATATAGCGTTTGATTTGTGTTGATTAGTATTTACAAAGGAATTATTATTCTATTAGGAATCCTTTGCTAGTATTATCTAGTTTTTTTAATTTTTTATTTAAAATAGCCTTTGTTTCATAGAACCTTTGTCTGAGTTGTATTCTAATCAGGAAGTGTTAATGAGTATGCAAAAGAATCGTTGTTCTATTAGGACTCCTTTTCTAGTATTATTATGTTCTTTATTAAGGAACGACGGGACAGGGACATGAGCCACAAGGAAAGTATAAACATATTCTGTGTGAGAACGAAGGATTGCTATTTAAATTAGAATTTCTGTATGAGCACGGATTATATATATGAGTCTAGATAGAAATAACTCTCCATCGTGCGGTAGTTAAAGGGAGACGAACAAAACAAATGGATGGACGAAAAAAAGAGTCTGAAATTTTGCCTCTTTATTATTATTATTATGTATAGGAATAGATTAGGTATAGAGGTATAGATTAGGTATAGATATAGATTATTACCCAAAATATTAAAACCCCAGCCTTCGAAAAAACAAAGACCTTAAGCTTGGATTGGGTTCTATCAAAAGTTGTCTTAGCTCTGACAGGCTTATCCCAAATTAATTTGACATATTTAAAGAATTCAGGATCCTTAATTCAGAATAGCTCAAATCTAAATTCTAGATGCTTTTGTTGTTGCACTGTCCTGATGTCGGTAATAGGATTGTGATCAGATACCCTCCTAACAGTCTTGATACCTCTTGCCAAAGGACACTGATCCTCCCATTCCCCAGTTCAACTCTATCCAGCTATTCAAGAGTGGTAGGACAAGTTTGATTATTATTCCATGTATACTTACCATCATTGGTGAGAATTTTTATCGCTATCTCTTCTCTACCCCAATATATAAAGTAACCGTTGTAAACTTTATTAAAGTTACTCCAACAAATATCTCCAGCAGTCTCCTAAATGCACCAAACAAAGTACACCCAGAATCAACAACCTTCTAAACGAACGAACGAGATTGCACCTTAACCTCTCCCTTCTCCTGCTCGCTCAAATCCAGCCATCCACGTCAAACCTCGTCACTCATCCCACCCGGCGCTCACACTGGCGCGACACCCCTCTCCTCCGACGCCCCTCACCCACGCGCGGGAATCGCGGACTTCTCTTCCCACGCGCGACTCCGACTCCTCCCTCCTCTCCCCCCTTCCCCGTCGCGTCGCGCGCCCCCGCTCCTGCCCCGCGTGCCTCCCCCTCGCCGCCGCGCACGACGAGCTCTCCAGCTCCGGCGGCCTCCGATTGGCCAGAGTCGCAGACGCTCCTCCCCCGGCGCTCCGAGGACCAGCTGCGGCGGCTCCGCGCGCGCCGCCACGAGGACGACGGCGCCAACGCCCGGGGGCCACCACGCCGCCGCGATCTTCACGGGCCATCGCGCCGCCGCCGCCGGGGACGAGGCCGCCTCCCTCCGCGCGCGCCTCGCAGACGCCGAGGCCGACGCCGCCGAGTTGCGCGCCCGCGCAGAGCGACTCGAGCGCGAGGCCACCGACCAGGACAAGCTGCTCACCGCGCTCCTTGCGGCTACCTCGCGCGCAGGGGACTCCGGCGCCGGTGGTGGGCCCCTGCTCCGCGCCTGCGATGGGGAGGAGGAGGAGGAGGAGCGGGCGCGCCACGACGCGTGTGGGGATAAGGAGCAGGACGCTCGTGGGGAGCAGTTGGACCACGCCGCTGACACCACCGACGCCGAGGCGCTCGCCACCGCGCTCTATGCTCAGCAGCGCCAGAAGCACGACGACGACTTCTACACGGCTACCTGCAGCTCCTCCACCTGTGACTGCCACAATCATTAATCCCAGGTGCCCTCTCTGTTTTTCCGATGGTGAATCCCTAAATCCCTAGATGCTGGTTTATTTTTTTATTTTTTTTTATTTTGCTGCATCTGAAAATGAACGTAAAACATGCTGAGCAGTAACAGTGAGCAGCCTCCAAATAGTTTACCGCCTGATTTGTTGTTTCAACAAGCTGATTTTGTTGCCATCATACATAAACTGGTATCGAACTTCTTGACATTGAAATGAAATGTGTTGATGTTCCATTGCAACTGTAAACGATGCCATGTTTATGCATTGTGCAGTTGCACTTCGGCCCCAAAGCAATAGATAGGTCAAGACAGTTGCATCCAAGTATTGTACTGCTGGTCTCTGGCCACAGTACAACTATGGGGGCTAGCCGTCATGCTGCAGACCAACCAAATTCAACATAAATAAGGTGCAAGCTTCTCAAACTTTTTCAGAATGAGATGTCTGAACCACTGCAAGTATGTCATCTCAGTGTGATTAATTTTGCTATGTTGCAGATCTTAATGTTGATGCCATGTTGTTGCTGTCATTGAGTATGCATTTGGGCCAATATTGTTGCTGTCATTGAGTATGCATTTGGGGCAATGCCATCACTTGTCTGTAAGAACGGCTCAGTTCAAGAACTCAGGCTCTGTTTCCACAAGGATTATCAGTTAGGTAGTTTCTATCAGTCATGTCAGTTTCTGAATATCTGAATACAACAACAACATAGTCTTTTGTCTCAAGCAAGTTGGGGTAGGCTAGAGATGAAACCCAAAAGAGACGAGAAACAGGGAGACACATAAAGGGACATAAAGGGCACAAGACAAAAAGAGGTCACGGTTCAGGAACGTTGATCGCCAATCTCCAAGCGCTCCTGTCCATAGCTAAATCCTTGAAGATATTCCACTCCTTAAGATCTCTCTTAACGGACTCGTCTCAAGTTAGTTTAGCTCGACCTCTACCGCTCTTTACATTATCGGTCCGCTTTAGAACTCCACTACGCACCGGCGCCTCAGGAGACCTCCGTTGGACATGTCAAAACCATCTCAACCGATGTTGAATCAATTTCTCCTCAATTGGTGCCACCCCAACCCTATCCCGAATATCGTCGTTCCGGACTCTATCCCTCCTTGTGTGCCCATAACACCAACGCAACATACGCATCTCTGCTACACTCAATTGCTGGACATGTCGCCTTTTTGTAGGCCAACACTCAGCACCGTATAACATCGCCGGACGAATCGCCGTCCTATAGAACTTACCTTTCAGCTTCTGAGGCACCCTTTTGTCACAGAGGACGCCAGAAGCTTGACGCCATTTCAACCAGCCGGCTGAAATTCTATGCCTAACATCTTCATCAATGTCTCTATCATTTTGTAGCATCGACCCTAAATACCGAAAAGTATCTTTCTTGGCCACCACTTGCCCATCGAGGCTAACGTCTCCCTCCTCGTGCCTAGTCACGCTGAAATCGCACCTCATGTACTCGGTCTTAGTCCTACTAAGTCTGAACCCTTTCGACTCTAACGTGTGCCTCCATAGTTCTAACTTCCTATTAACCCCCGTCCTACTGTCGTCAACTAGCACCACATCATCAGCAAAGAGCATACACCAAGGGATATCACCTTGTATGTTACTTGTGACCTCATCCATCACCAAAACAAATAAATAAGGGCTCAAAGCTGACCCCTGATGCAGTCCTATTTTAATTGAAAAGTCACTGGTGTCGCCATCACATGTTCGGACAAACGTCACCACATCCCTGTACATATCCTTGATGAGGGTAACGCACTTAGTTAGGACTTTGTGCTTTTCCAAGGCCCACCACATGACATTTCTCGGTACTTTGTCATATGCCTTCTCGAGGTCAATAAAGACCATGTGCAAGTCCTTCTTCTGCTCCCTATATCTCTCCATCAATTGTCGTAATAAGAAAATTGCCTCCATGGTCGACCTATCAGGCATAAACCCAAACTGATTTTGGGTCACATGTGTCACTCTACTTAGGTGATGCTCGATAACCCTCTACTAGAGCTTCATCATATGGCTCATCAACTTAATCCCACGGTAGTTAGTACAACTTTGAACATCTTCTTTGTTCTTGAAGATAGGTACTAATATACTTCTCCTCAATTCTTCAGGCATCTTATTAGACCGAAAAGTAAGGTTAAAAAGCTTAGTTAACCATACTATCGCTCTGGCGCCTAGGTATCTCCACACCTCAATGGGGATACCATCAGGGCCCATCGCTTTACCTCTCTTCATCCTCTTCAAAGCCTCTCCGATCTCTGCCTCCTGAATTCTCCTCACAAAGCGTCTGTTGGTATCGTCAAATGAGTCGTCCAACTCAAGGCAGGACCCTCATTCTCCTCATTAAACAGCTTGTCGAAGTACTCTCTCCATCTGTCCTTGATCTCCTCATCCTTCACCAGAAGTCGATCTGTCACATCCTTGATGCATTTTATTTGGTTGATGTCCCTTGTCTTCCTCTCGCGGATTCTAGCCATCCTATAAATGTCATTCTCCCCTTCCTTCGTGCCTAGCCGCTGATAAAGGTCATCGTACGCCTGACCTTTTGCTACACTCACCGCTCGCTTTGCAACCCTCTTCGCTATTTTATAGCCCTCGATGTTGGCTACACTCTTGTCATGGTGGAGACGCTTGAAATACTCCTTCTCCCAAATAGCCCTTTGCACCTCGTCATTCCACCACCATGTGTCTTTCGCTTCCCGTTTGCCTCCCCTGCTCACGCCAAACACTTCCGAAGCCACCTTTCGGACACATGTTGCCATCTTTAGCCACATGTCGTCGGCATCTTCTCCTTCTTCCCAAGGCCCCTCGTCTAGCATCCTCTCCTTAAACGTTTGCGCTGCTTCCCCTCTAAGCTTCCACCACTTTGTTATCGCAATCTTGGCTCGTCTGAATATCTGAATAAGTCAAATAAAGCAGGAAACTAAACTTATACCGCAGCTCGTCTAAAAAACAAAACTTATGCTGCTATATAGGATGAGTATAATAAGAGCTCAGCTTTTGATTAGGAGTGGAGTAGGCTCTAATTTCTGGAATAGCTAAGAAAGGACCATCTGAACTAAGAGAAACCTATACTAGACATAACTGTCGAGGTAGAAACATGATTGCTCTGAGCCCTGTAACATGGTTGACTTGCATCTCATAGCAGCCTCGTGATTGCACGCTTGAGGCTGGCACTGCACCGAACAGCAGAATCTACTGCCCTCGCTACGTCACGTTCCCGTCGTATAAACCATCTGGTGAGTGGCCCTTCTATCTTCTACTGTCGTTGTGTGAATGAAATCAGTGCAGGATGCACATGGGAAGAGAATTCCGATCCAGATTTGTCATGGCTTTGCTGCTGCACTACTCTGATCAGACACTGTGATTGCGAAAAGCTGAATATCCAAATGATCTGATGATTGACCTTGTTAGGTACTAGGCATGCTATGCTACTTGTACTATTCTGATACTTTTGTGGTTAATCCATGTTCAAACATGCCTTTGTGCTACAGAAGTGTTGATCAAATGATGATTGATATTCTGAGGTCAACTACAATCTCCTACCCTGAATTGATTTGATCTTTTATAACAAAGCACAATTAGTTAAGTACTTCAAATTTGATAGAATTAACTTTGGACTTAATGTGGCCCGTAGTGTTAGCATAGGCAAATATACTATACTACAAAGTTGCTCTTGATTAATTTGCTTAGCTGCAAAATCAAAGTTTTTTTCTTCATCTTTAGACCATGTTTTAACCCTTCGTGAGCTCATACTCAGCTATAGTGCCATGCCTACAATTGTTTGTTAGGGATGCAGCAGCAACATTGTTTGTTAGGGAGCTCACCCCACTCCGGTCCGCCAGTTGATTCCATGGCTATCAAGTGCCGATTGTAAGCGGTCTCACAGTTAAGTTCTCGAATCTCAAATCTCCACCCCCCCCCCCCCCCCACCCCCCCCACCCCCACCCCCTTTTTTGTCTCTACAGCCTGTGCATACATTAGTTGCCAGTACATGAAACCACACTACAATTAGTGACTCAAATTAAAATTTCCAAATGTGCTTCTTGTGGATATATAGGTCCATGGTCACTTGTGCCGAAGTGTCAGCAACTCATTTAAGTTAGCAGAAAACTTGTCTTAAGATGTATTGTTAGGGGAAGCACATGCCTTCCAGAAGTTGCAATAATCAATTTCTCGATTTTTAATTCATGGACGATTTTATATCCAATCTTTATTATAGCTGAATTTTCCTGAGTGCATGAGTGCTTCTCTGTTCTCTCAGGTCTTATTCAATGATTTCTTAGTCACCATAAATTCAGGGCTTTGTGTTATATGGCAATAATTAGCCAGTACGATGACCCCAGGAACATTTTGTTCCAATAAGCTAATCTCCTGTTCAGGAAGGTTTGCCCTAAACCACAATGTCTTCCAAGAAGTAGTTACTATGACCTAATTCATAGTTAAATACAGTTTGCAGAGTTTTAGTTATCTGTTTAGCTATTGGATTGAACTCTAATTACCCAAAGTTGTTTCAGATTACATATTGGAATCAACTGAGCGCTAGATAGAGGCCAGAAACTGTTTTAAAGTACAAAAACTAATTTGATTTTTGTTAAGTCACCAGATTATGGTTTCCATATTTTTTTTGCAGCAGGTCTTCCATTTCTAAATTTCAGTCCTGAACCTTACCGGTTATATTGTTTGCAATTCTTCAGGCGGCATGTTGTACTGACATATTGGCTTTTTTTACTTTAGCTTTAATTTCAATTACTAATATTTGATATCTCTTCAAATTTCAGCGCCGACAGTAAGGAAACGGAAAGAGAAAAGGAGTAGATGAGTTGGTAGAATCGCTGAAAGTTGCTCTAAAAAAAGAACCACAAAAAGGATACATTGATTTTTTTAAGAGTAATACAAGCCGCCCAGGAAATGAACCAAGTACTTGATATATTGTGTAATTGCATCGAACAAGTATGCTTCTTTTCAGTTGTCGTATTTTGAGCTTGAGGACTATTGTGGATTTAGCCTTGCTTTATAGTATGCATGTGTGTAGCCAACTTATCATTTTTGTTAGTCCAAATGTAAAAAAGAAAACAAAATTGTATTGGTTATTGGCTTATAACCTGCTATTCTTCCAAGCATATGGTGCCAAACATGTGAAAAAATATTTTCTTACCAAGTTTAGATCTTGCCGATTGGCGAACAAATATCTTGTTGATAGGTAAACAAATATTTTCTTACAAATATTTTTGTTATTTGATTTGTCTGTAGTGTTAGCACGGGCATTATACTAGTTTCTCTAAGTTCCTGAGTTTAGATAACAGAATTAAAGTGGTATGACTTCTTGTGAGCAGCTATCCCTTTATTTTTATTACTATCCGCTAAATTCTTCGAGTACGAACATGGTCACACAGGGCATTGAGTTTCAGAGGAGGTAAAAACATTATACGATAGGTCCCCCAAAATACTTCATTCCAAATTATAAGTCATCCTAACTTTTTTTGGAGAGTGAAAGCATCTCAAGTTTGACTAGATTTATAGAAAGAATCACAAAGATTTATGACATCATATAGGTATACTATGAAAATATAATTAATGAAGAATCTAATAATACTTATTTGATATCATAAATTTTATTATATAAATTTGGTCAAACTTTAGATGCTTTGACTCTCCAAGAAAGTTGAAATGACTTATAACTATGGATTGAGGGAGTACAAAATTATGTCACCTTCAAGTATTTCAATTGCAGATATTCAACAAAAATCTTTTACATGACTCTAAAATATCTTATCTTCATGTTCAATTTGCGGAGTCCATTACCACAATAACTTCTCTAATGTGTGCTAAACTTATGCTATCAAGAATTGGGAGGAGGAAAGGGAGGGCGATGGGAGGCACCTTATGGATTGCCTGGGTGACAATTCTGTTGGTTGGGGTCATTGTCGGTGCTTGCGGCTTCATGAACAGGCTGTAGCATCCCTTCGAATGGAAACAAAAGAGAGACAGAGGCGGACAACAGATGAAACGCACCGTCCCCAACAATTGGCCTTTTATCATGACCCGATCATGACATGTTGCTTATCATACTCATCATGAGCATCATATGCATTCTAATCTCAAATTAGAATTCAACTTGTGCAAAATCTAAACTAAAAACTGCTCATTGTTGGTTTTGACAGAGGGTCTGTTAGGTGTGATGGAGTGTCCGTCAGACCTGCTGCATAGTTTGATAGAAATCAGTCTCTATCAGTGCACTTCGACTCGCAACGGAGAGTCCGCCAGAGCCAGCGAAGTGTCTGCTAGCCCTGCCATCCCATGCAGCAGAGTTGAGGTGTCACTTTGTAAAGCCTTTGGACCCCACAGCCACCACAGCTGTCCAGCTCGTGGAGAGCCAAACCAGATGCCACAGCCAGCCCATTCTCACACACCCTCTCTCTCACACCAAAGAAAGAAAAGAAGGAGGAAGAAAGGAGGGGAAAGGAGAAAGGGATTGGGGGTTGCTGTAGTGGCTCATCACCATGGAATTCACCTAGGAGCCGAGCACCACAAGAGGTAGGGGTTGGAAGAGGGAGGAGCCCTCTCACCCTCACCATTTGGAGCAAGGAGGAGAAGGAAACAAGGAGAGGAGAACTCGAGTCACCAAGGGAAGATCCAGCTTCTCCACCATCTTGACAAGCATTGCAAACTTCTTTTGCTACCCTTGGTACGGATCAAACCGAGCTAAACACCATTTATTTCCTCCTTCACATGAGCCTAAACCTAGAAATAGTTGATTTGTGACCTAGAGCGAGTTTGCACACGATGTAGCTAGAACCACCTAGCTAGATATGCTCTATAGAATGCTAGGAAGCTACCCTGAAGATGGATTACACATGCAAACACTCTAGGGTAAGTTTTAGATTTCGAGATGTATGAACACAGCGCTGCCAATCAGCTGACGGAGTGTCTGTCACATGCGGCGGAGTGTCCATCACTGTTGCAACTCGACCGTCAACACTTAAGTATAGCACTAAGTAACTCCGCAGAGTGTCTGTGAGAGGTCACAAAGTGTCTGCAGAATTATAAATTTAATCTCCAGAGAACCCGAGAGCAGTCAGTTCGTGGCATGTATTGGTGACAAGGCTCAAGAAGTGGTTGTTGTAGAGGAGCCACAAGAAGTCAAAGTCATCAATGAGTCACCCGAAGTACCTCAAGGCAGGCCCCTATGCATCCCTATGCTTTGCTAAATGCATAATGAGCTATGGTTATCTATTGCTTTGATATGTTACAATATGACTAGTTCAACCATGAGTTTCCTAATTGAACTTTCATACCTTGACAATACCACACCACTTAAACGTTGATTGTATGTTTACAATAATTCATGCTTAGTTTGCTTAGATGCTAGAAGTCGAGTTAATGATGGGTTTCTCATTACTCACGCAATGTAGGGCATGTTTGTTCACTAAAGCAACACACATAGATTATGATCTAAAACTTGACCAACGTTAATGAATGATGTTGAATGGTCGGTGAGGGGTTGGGTCATGGCAAGATGGGTGATGATCTTGAATGACATAGCTCGCTAACCGATTAAGGACCATGCATCCGTGGTAGTAAGTCATGAACATAAAATGTACAAACCGCTTGTCACGAATAGGAGTGACAAGCCAAGTATCCAATTGCGACCGGTTTATCCGCTGATTTGGCGTGAAGGTGGCGCTGGGGTAGATGGGATGCCATTACCTGGGAACCTATCAACCCGTTCATGGACTCCCTTGGCCGGATTGGGAAAGGTTGAGACATGAAGGTATCCCTTATGTATCGACGGGGCGATATCCCTTGTCTTTGGTGGGGTCAATGTGTACCCCTCTACAGAGTTCCTTTTGAAAGCTACAAGTTTTGTACTTCTAGATATGAACTAGAGTTGGATTGGAACAAGGACTATGGAAGATCGAGAATCCAAATTGCAAATTGCTTAACTTATTTCCCTATGCTACGGACGCGATGCTAAGTCTATTGATCACATTTGTTATTTATGTATAAATGTTTTTATGCAAAACCAATTGTACTCCTTGCTACTATCCAAATTGCATACTCCTTGTTTATTATATTGGATAAGTCCTACAGAGAACAATTAAGTACTCACCCTATGGTAATCTTGAGTTTTGTAGGTAACACTGCACTTGTGCATGGTTTCTTCTATGCTCCCAAGTCCCAAGAGGATCAGGAGTGGTAGAAAGGCCAAACCTCATAGATGTGTGGCCGTGCCACACCAACACATTGTTATCTTTTGAAAACTATGTTGAAAGACTTCTGCTTAGACTATGATGGTAGTATGTGATGAATGGAACTAGATGGTGTGATGAACTAAGTTTGTGAAACAACTTAGCTTGTAAACTTAAGTACTTGAACTTGTAATATGTTCTATATGTGGTTGTGATGTATTCTCTCTTTGGCTTGATCCTGGATGAAGGTTGGCATTTTATTAGTACATCATATGGGAGGTGTACCGGGATGACAGCTTAAGTGGGATGTCCAATTAAATAGTCAATGGAAGACTATCATCTTCGGTACTCATTTAAAAGGGTGTTGATCTTGACACCTTTCCTGGAAGGATGTACTTATAATGCATAGCCTGCACACCTTACAAACAAATAAGAAATGATTAGGATAGAAATAATATGTTAAATATTTTTTGCATTCCCTATATATTGTCATCGGCCTCTATCACAGCCCACCATAGGCCCTTCACACCACCCTACAATCCACTAACCAAGGAGACCGCTCACTGCTATCCACCACACCCGATCTTGCAGGGCTCTAGCAGCAAACCATTTCTAGCCTCTTCCGACACCAACACAAACTACTTCACATCTCACCCCGCTCCACGCTGCCTCTTCAACTACCAGTGAACTGGCCTCCCTGAATTTCACTTTATATGCAGTGCCTAACCACGAGAACCCCAACCCTGACATGCTTAGATACGGAGGAGGACAGCCTACCTCATGAGATGTTGATGGTTTAGATCTAGAGTGCACAGATTGGAGGTGGGGGTTGTTCAGGGGGAGGGGAGGTGGAGCGAGGGAGTGAGAAAAACCATGTTGCAAGCTATTATTGATAGGGAACAAATATAAGGTTGAGCCGGTCGCTATGGGATTTGTTTTGTTCCTATCGACAGACAAACAGGTGTGCAGGCGTGACAACTATCACATGCATATTCGGTTAGACTTAACAAAAAGATCACAATATAAACGTATATAATTGGATGTTTAATTTGGCAATCAAGTTCATATCTTAAACAACATACTATAATTCACATATAAATAATATATAGGTTCACAATAATATTGTACCAAACAGCAATTTGCTTCTTACAATACAACCGTCAATGCAACCAAGTAGATGTCATATATTCAGGTATGCATACCGTCATGCCCCAGATTACTAATAAGACCAAACGACACATATACCACACATGCAACAATGATATGGTGCATATACTAGTACATGCATACAAACATAGCATATCGACTAGTTATTACAGAATTATATAAACCATGTATTATTTCACAAAATGCAATGCAGATATAGATATAACATGCATATTTATGCGAATTCATGTCCTCGCCTCCACCCTCCATGTTTACTTCTTCAATACTTGTACTTCCATGTGCAATCCATCTCTATGGTGGGGGTCACGGACCCTGGGCCGGTCACGGACATCATCGACGAGATCTCAGTGGCATTAGCCTGCTCATCCTTCTGCAACACCATTGAGGACGGCCTACTCTCAGGCGCAACAACATCGAAGCTGGCAGTGCCAGCTACTCCCATGCCCATCTGGCCTACCAGTTCCCCCATGCCCATCTGACCAGCGGCTTCCCCCATGCCCATCTGGTGGTAAAAGTTCATCAGTGGCGGCATGGCCATCGAATTGCCGAACAGGGCACTGTTGGTCTGGAGCCCACTAGCACCACCGATACCTGCCATAGGCGGCATCACCAGTGGCATCCCCATGCTAGTGTTGGGGTTGGGGTAGTAGGGGGGCACCGGGTCCATGGCAAAGTCTGGCAGGATGGGATATTGCATTGGCATGGGCACGGGTCGCGGTAGCTGTAGTGACATGGGGATGGGTATGGCCGGAATGTTGTTCTGAATTTGATCAATTTTAGCAGCGGGCATGGCCACTTGGTACGCCGGTACAGTTGTCTTCCTTATCCCAGTGGCCTTGTGGAACACACGACAAACCACCCACTCATCCTACGCAAATTTCATTTGTAAACCAGAAGCAAAATTAGATTTGGGTAAGCAAATAAAGCAAGTAGCATATTGACATACATCATGCTAGTGTTGTTACCACTACCACACACCTTGGAAGCTGAAGCTGAAGCTTTCATGGCCATGGCGGAATTGGCGGCTGAGCTAGATGCAAATGTGGGGCCAGGGAGACTGCCGCTACCTTCGAGCCTATACTCGTGCATCACCCAGTTTGTTTTGTTGCCCCTAGGAGCCCTGCCTTCGTAGAAGACAAGCGTCTTCTTCATACCGACAAGCAGCACCACCCCTTCTCCGTTGGTGGGCTTGTATATCTCCTTGTCCTTGCCGGTCGCCTTCCAATAACCAGCTTCTGTGGCCCTGTTCGCCCTTAGCCCTGTCGGGTACTTGCGGTCCTTCTGTGAGAAGAAGCACCACTCTTTCTCATTCATTTTTGCCTCCCCTACATCATGCAATCGAATTAAGCGCCATATATTAGACCACATCTTGATCACTAGCATAGCAGCATACATCCACCGCATGGATCAAACAAAAGCAAGGTGTATATGTGTCTACAGTACAAATCGAGGCTGCTTGTTACATACTTGGGAGATCCCATGGCTCAGTCTTATTTAGGTCGACCTCCCCGATGGCGCAGATGAAGTCCCTGTTGCGCACCTTTTCCGTGAGGTAGTCATTGACAATCTCAAAGTCACTCGGATGGAAGCGGAACCCTGGAGGCAGGTCAAGGCCACCGGCACGGACAATGTTCATCTCTTCCGGCTGCAGCTGCTGCTGGTCCGCCATGGTTCTCTTGCTCCTTAACTGAGATTAGAACCAGGAAGTGCCAACAACCGTATCAAGCAGCAAGGAATAATTCGCATATAGTACTGAAAAAAACAATGAAGCATACATACATACATGCACAAACTCTTCTTGACGTGTCGGTAAGTCTAGATCTCTCGCTCGCTCACCAAGACGAATGCAGGATGAGTTGCTCTGGTGCAGTGAGCCGGGCACTGCAGCGCATCTTAAATAGGCAGGAGGCGTGTTCACAAGAGCCGCTTTCCGCTGAAGCCTCCTACCCTCTGCCCAGCTCCCGTCTTTTCTGGTGGTGTCTGTTTCCACTGGACATTGGACTCTTGGTCTTTCCAACTGTGCCATGCTTGTCCTTGCGCACCCGGGCTCGCTTTCCCGCCGGGGCCTCGGCTGCTGCTGGCAACAGGTGCCCGGGTTTTCGAATGTCTCTACCTATGTGCAGCATGCAGCCTGCCGTGACCTCCCTCCAGTTTGCCTGCCTTGGCCTGTGATTCCAGTGGATGTATGCGTCCGCACGCCACTCATGCATCTAGGCCTGCTCCAGCTGTTGCCTCGTCTGCGTGAAGATGTAGAAGAGGGCTACGCGGTTGGTGATCGGATGCGTACAGACGCTCGTGCGTCAGTGATCGAGGGATGCTGTGGCTATATGCTGCAAGCCCTTCGTGATGCAGGCTACAAAGAGACGGGCCAGGCAGGGTCCACATTGCCTCGCATGCTGTGCGGGGGCTGCTATAGCCATAGGCATCCGTTAGGGATGACCAGGCCAGTGACGGGTCATCGTGATCTAGTGTTGATAGCGTCGTGTTCTTTACTACTCGATTAGTTTTTGGTGCATGGAGAAACACGTGCATGCACGCGGTGTTGTGCCGATTCGGTGTAATATATGTGGCTGTGTATGTATGATGTGTCTATCTGTTGGACGACATGATGTGTACTGCATGTGCCCATTGTCATACAAAAACCGTGCATGTATCGACGTTCAACTGACAAGTGTGCATCTGAGCACGCCAGCCCTGGAAACCATGGTCAGTTAGCCTGTTACTGAGGCAGCCAAGGGATAGGCAACGGCGACCCCTTGATTTATGCATGCATGCAAGGGATATTTCCTTTTCAATTCCTTACTTTCAAAGGAATTAATTTAGTAAAGCTTTGTTCTGATCCATATCAATACATCAGACATTTTGCATGCATACACATGAGTAGAGTCCATGCCTACATGCCATCCAGGCTAGGTGAAATGGCATGGCATGCTAGCGTTTTCTCTATAAAAGTGGCAACAATGTGCAATTGTCATGGTACGGTGCCATTTCGTCCAGGAGAGGCTCCTGGTGTGGTATATGTGAATGTACATGCTTATCAATTGCTTAGCTTGAATAGAGCTAATCCTCTGCAGTCATCTTATGGGCGTGCCTCAACCAAAAGGAATCAAACGAAGTATCTATCATCACTAGTTCACCACACAAGCCACGGCAACCGCACTTTAGATATGGTATCAGGGGAATATACCCGACATCACTCTTTTTCTTGTTCTGACACACGTCTCATCGGTAGGGGTTTAATTTCATATTAGTATAAATGTTAATCATATGTCTCTAAACCCGACGATCTTGCCTATGGTTGCCGCTTGTCACACGGATTGTTTGTGGTAGCTAGTAGGTGGTGACAACCCTATCTAGTCTTTGTATTTTACCATGTGCATTGTTAGGCAAGTTCTTAAAAGTTAAGGCCCCATAAATAGATAGACGCCTCGAGCAAGAGTTTTCTCCTCTTGTTGGTTCACCTATCGCCCCGTGTACCGGTCGTTGTGTGGACTCAACATGTTTGCTACAATTGTGTGATTAAGATAGAACCATAGAAAGTTAGAATCATAGGAACCTTTACTCTCTCGTTGTCATCACACCTAGCTATACCTTACTAGTTATCTCTTGAGTTATCTTTATCTTGAGCTTGTTTCATCACCCTTCCTATCCAAATTCGATTACCCCTCCACACTAGAGAAAATTTGAATTTTGCCATCGTCAAACTTGGGCTTCACATGTTTGCCATTATGCAAAAGAGATTCATCGGATTGCCATTATCAAACTCGGTGCACCCGCTGAAATGCCATTATGTTGATTTCTCTCCAATTTAATCATTATTTTTATTCCAACCAATCATTCATTCCCATTTTACCCTTGCCCCTAAACTCAACCTTATCCCTTTCATCATGTTCCTCTTCCTCACACGCACACACCCCAACGCAAATCGTGTCGTGTTGTCGCCCCCAACATCGGCTCCTCACGGTGGAGCGGGCCACACGCGCCGCGCTCTCGCTGCTGTTCGCCGATGCTGTCACGTCGTCCATGACATTGGAGCAGATCACAGAGCAGAATGCCTTAATCGTGGCGTGCCTCGCCTACTGCTTCCCCAGCGTGTCCTCACTCGCCATCTACTGTCGCGACCCCACCATGCTCGCCAGCCTCACCCCGCACTAGAGGTCCAGTGCGACCCCACCAGTGCCCGCCCGACTTCGACGCCGATGCTGTGGGTAGGGTGCAGTCATGCGGGCGGGGCGCTCGCGGTGGCGCCCGCGCTGCCAGCGTCGAGGACGGCACGCGCGTCCGCGGTGTGGGGAGGGGTGCTCGTGCTGCTAACGTCGGGGACGGCCCGCGCGTCCGCGTGGTATGAAGGGGCGCTCGTGGCGGCACACGCGCTGCCAGCGTCAGGGACAACCCACGCAGCCTCGGGTGGGGTGGGGTGCTCAGGGCGTTTGGAATCGTCGGGCGCGGATGGAAGTCGCGGCCGGCGGCGAGGTCTACGCGAGCTCTAGTAGAGGGCAATGGGCTCCAGTGAGGTTCCTCGGCCAGTGGCCGGCGGCGAGGCTCCGACATCGGGGCTAGAGCGGTCTCAGGGAGCCACGTGCGGCCAACGGCGAGAGATGTGTGTGTGAGGGAGGTAGAAAGAAGGGATAACGTTTTTGAAAGCAGGGGTAAAATGGGAAGAGTTAAATACGCCGGCGACTCTTAAACTTGTGGCTCTGTGCCACCTAGGTCCACGAACTTTCAAACTCAAAATTTGCCTCCTTGAACTTGTTAATTCGTGCACCGCACGTCATACCCCTTCATCTAGTTGCTGACTAGGATAAAATTTTATAAAAAAAAACACCCAAGTATTGTCATCTCTCCTACCTTGAGCTGACATGGGCACGCACGAGCACGACGAGCTCATGGTCAAGGTCAAGAATGGCTTCTACGCCAAGTTCATCCGCATGCAGGAGCAGGCGCACGAGGCGGTGCTCGTCAACGCCCGCCGCAGCAGCGCCAGGCCCTCCAGCGCCCGCAACTCTGTCATCTTGCTGCTGGACGAGGCCACCAGCACGCTCGACTTCGAGTTGGAGAAGCTCGTGCAGGAGGTGCCGGACCGCTTCGGTGATCGCGCACAGGCTTGTGGTCCTTGAGCCCCAGGTAGTTGCTGGCAAGCGCCTTGAACGCCTCAAAGTCGCAGAGCGTGAACTGGATGTGGACGTCCAGCCAGCCCAGGCGCAGCACTGCGGCGTCGCCGGCGTCCTTGCCCCCGCGCATGGTGAGCACCATGACGCGCTCCTCGCCGCAGCACGACGCGTCGACGAGGACTAGTGAGCGTGGGTTGGTGTGCAGGAGCAGCGTGCGGAGGTCGTCGCCGGCGGCGTCGGTGCAGGACAGGTCGACGTCGTAGACGTCATAGCCCAGGAACCTTGCCATGGCCGCCGTGGACGTGGACTTGCTGGTGCCCGGCGGGCCGTGGAGGAGGTAGCTCCGGCGCCAGACGCGGCCGAAGCGGTGGTAGTAGACGCGGCCCTTGAGGAAGCCGACGCCCAGGGCGGCGTGCCCGTGGGCCGTGGCCACGTCCACGCCGGCGTTGGCGAAGAGCCGCAGCTCATGGCGGCGCTACTCCATCTTGTCGGCCACGGACTCCACGTGTTATAGGTAAGGCCGCAGCACGCGGGACGGTCGTGGCGGCGCATGCGTAGCATCAAGCGCTCGCCGCGCTCTCCGCCGGCGCCGCCGCACCCGAGCTTGTCCACGCGAGGCGAGCGCCGAGGATGTTGCTCCCTCCGTCGCACGCGCTCGCGGCTTCAGTCATGGAGCGCCTCGGCTGAGCGGCTCCGGCGCATCTCTGGTGGCCTAAGCACCTCGCCGAGTTGAGCTGCTTGTGCTTCTGCTTGCACGCGGAGGAGTGGTGGAGCCAACCACCGGAGCAGTGGTGGAGCCCGACAATGTGGACGTGGCGCCGGTGCTGGAGCGTCCTAGGTTCACGCGCTGTGCCTCCGGCAGCGCCGCGTTCGCGTCCAGGATGTGTGCCCCCACCGCGGGGATGTACTTGCCCGCGTAGCTCCACGTGAAGGGGTTGCGCGAGAGGGAGATGCCAGCAGGGTTCAGGGGCCGAGCTCGAAGAAGTTGCCCAGGAGGCCGGAGCAGCTGGGCCCGCCCTGCAGCCAGAGGAGGAGCGGCATGGAGGCCGGCGGCGTGACGGGTTCGTGGCCTGGCAGAAGGCGAAGAACCATCGCGTCGTGATGGCACTGATGCCCGCAATGTCCAGCTACAGTTTGGTTTTCAACGTGGATCATCTAACCGTCGGTGTTCAATTCCTAGACACGTGGCTACCATCGCAATATGGTCTGTGCCATGCGTGATGCAGCCAGACTGCACTAGATTTTTTCTCCATGAAGGGGTATGGACCTATAGTGTACGACTTAACAAGTTCAGGGAGCCGGATTTCGAGTTTGAGAGTTTGTGGACCTAAGTGGCACAGAGCCATAAGTTTAAGAGCAGCCAGTGTATTTAACTCAAACGGGAATAAAAGATTAGGTGGAATAAAAACTGATAAAATTGGATAGAAAAGAGGAGAATGAATTATGTGTCTAGTTTGATAATGACATTCCAGCGAATCTCTTTTGCGGGATGACAAACGGGCGAAGCCTAGGATTGATAATGACAAAATTCCAATTACCTCAGGGGGTGTTTAGTTTGCTCTGTTAAAGTTTAACATGTACTGTAGCACTTTCGTCTTATTTAGCAATTAGTGTCCAATCATGAACTAATTAGGTTTAATAGATTCTTCTCGTAAATTATTCTTAATATGTGTCATTCGATGTGACGTGTGTTAAAAAAACAGAGGCAACCAAACAGTATACAAAGCGACGCTTGGATCTATCAACTTGCTTAAATATGCGTTTGGATCCTATCAACTTTCTTGTATGCATCTACATATGTAAGCTCAGCTCGAAAACCATCTCGTGATTTTCATAGATCTTGCGGCGAGCTCCCGAGATTAACTTCTTCGGCTGGAGCACTGCCTCGTGAGCACTGGGATCAGGCAGACGGCAACCATGGCGAGCGCGCCGGCGGAGTCCACAGCGTGGCCCAGATATGGCACCAGCGAGCGCTATGGCGGCCTCCCGCGGGCAAGTGGGCAACTGCGTCTGGCTTCAGCACCGGCGAGCACGAGCAGTGGCGACCTTCATCTTCATGGCGTGGGCTGTGGGCAACGGCGCCGCAAACGGGCGGGGCGCCAGGTCGTGCATCCGCGACGACGTACGACGAGCAGAGCAATCCACGGCAAGCAGTGTGCACGGGCGGTGATGTTCGATTGAGCCCAGAAAAAAAATGACACTCCGCCTCCAACGCAAAAAAAAAAAAATAATAAGACCCCGTTTCTCCGTGCGATTCGAAATTGGAAGCTACTGGATGGATGACTCCATTTCCATTTCCCTGGATGCTTGGATAGAGCACATGAGAAACTGCCAACCTTATTTGTATTTTTTTTCTCGCCTTCACCTTGTAATCTCTCTCAGGCATGGTTGACTACTTTTGTAAACTGTGCCCATTTTTAAGCCTTTCCCAAATTGTTCGGGAGGGAAAAGAAACAAGCGCAAACATTCGTGATGGACATCTGATTTCAGCGCCGAAATCAAAGATAACCTCGCCCTGAAGAGTTATGGTACAAACACATCAGCTGCAAGTTGAGTTTATGCTGCAAATTAAAATAACACTGATCTTATGCGCCATCTGAACCCGTTGGGTATAGAATAACGAAAACCCTCTAATATATGAAGTGTTAAGGACAGGGCAATATAAAAATGTAATATATATATATATATATAAAGGGTCAGTTGCGTTGGAGTCATCTCGACATTTAAGGGGATCTATCTCGGTCAGTGACTGGAATATCAATATAGGATGCGGACACTGTCTGAGATAATCAACCTTTTGAAAATTTATCACAACAGCTTGTCCTCCCTCTCGCCAAGTAAAGAGACTTCGTAGCAGAGCTACTCTGACTTAAATTTGTAGCAAGAGGAAACAAGTGGTAGCAAAATTTTACAAAAATAAATACAATATACTGTATGTATAAGGGTTGTTTCTGTCATCTTTTCATGTTCCGCGAAACATAGAAAAACAAAGTTCAATGAGTCATTAGCATTATCACCTCAATCTAATAACAACATTTGACATTTCTGATTAATTAGTCTTCAACCAAGACGATGTACCTCCGAGTTAACTGCAGACAGAACTGACGAAATCTCTGCGCATATATGTAGCACATCTGCACATGCGTGGGTCTAGGCCTCCAGGCACGCAAGGCAAACAGCAGTGCAAATTGCTCTGCTAGAGCATGGTGCTACTTCAACAGATCAGCTTCAGCTAAGCCTGAATTATGATCCGACGAGGAATCTGCACTTGAAATCAGAACATCATGAGTGCATCAGCATGATTGAGAAATAAAAAGGTCATAGAAACAGCCAGGCTAGCTAAAAGGCTTGTCGACGCCTTTCCTGCCTTTCCTAGCAGCTGGAGCAGCTCAAAGAGATATCTAAAGTCTTTTTTTTTTGATGGGTAAAGAGATATCTAAAGTTGAGTCTCCTCTTAGTCTTACCCATTTCTTCCCTACTCCATTCCCAATTTGTAATCTTGAGCCTTCGTTCTCTTAGGTTCCAGACGTACTTATGTCTATCTACTTGGCATCTATACCTTTGAAATCCATACTATACATATATGCAACCATACAATACATGGCGATGACAAATGAATAAACAGAAGAACCAAGGTAAAGATCCTCAAAACAGTAGATATTTAGGAAGGAGTAAATGAGTCGTTCTTGATAACATTATGTGTGTTTAGAGGAAAAACTTTTCAGATCATAAAGGATCATTCATGGGCGGTTTTGTAGTACATTATTATAATTTATAACTCCGAAGAGCCAAAAAGGTATAAAAAGGACAATTCTATCTAAAAGTCATGCAACTTATCCCATATTCACGATTTGGTGCAGACTGCAGCAACTCTGGTTTATCTCAATATGCTATCCTGGGCTACAGACCTATTATATGATGTGGTGAAGTTCCAACAGATAATAGCAGAAGCAATCTTTTTTATTATTCACAATATTACAAGCAAACTAAGACTCCATGATTTAACCAGCAATTAAAATTACGCTAAACCATTACACTGCACACTATACACACATAATACATGTACAAATTTTCTAATAAGGCAAAATTACCGGGTTAGGAACACCACAGAAGTATTCTCAACCAAAGTTACAGTTCAGAGTTCCTTTTAGCTGTTTCATCAAAACTATACAACAAAGACATTAGCTAATGCTAGCCTCATATACTAATCTTTATATGGAAAGAATTCAATTCCAAAGGTTTATCCTCTTCCTACATTTCTCTTAATAGTAGAATTGTGGCTAAGTATAATACCAGAGCACATTGCTTTGATGAAAAAGGTACTCCTAGATAGCTTCTTGACTAAATGCAATTACAGAGGAAGTTAACTACAGATATGCAACAAGTATGCACTAAATGTTGCCAAGGGTAGTACCAATAAATGCTAGAAAAGAAATGAAAATCATCTCCAAGATACTATTAAACCTTGATATAAACATTGATGTGCATATCATTATAATTAGTGCACACAACAATAATTAAAGAACTACCTGACAATGTGACAAAATTCCAGCCAGAATCGGAACAGGAGCCCCAAAAGTAATAGGCAACCCATATCAGTGCACATCATATTGAAGCATAACTTGTGTCACGTGCAGAAAATGACAAGGAGAATAAGTAGCAAGAACTATTTTCAGTATCTGTCATGTACGGGAACACATACGCCCGTACACGACGCGCACGTGATGTGCGCCGCGCCACAGCGCGCAAAGGGAAGGTCCAGCAGGCGCATGGCCAGATCAGTGGCTAGGATATTTACCATTTAAACATTTATTAGTTTCCTTCATTGTTCCTTAATTATAGGAGATTGTTTCCTCCTTTAGGTTGGGCCGCCGGCCATATATTGTAATCAGCACGATGAATGAAGGCAAGCAGTGATTGAACCCTAAACCTCTCTCTCTCCCTCCAACGCTCTAAAGCCCGAGCCGCCGTGAGGGGCATAACCTCCGCGATCGGAAGACAACGGCAGGAGACTACGAACTCCGTAGTCGAGGGCCGCCTACCCTAGATCACAACGCCCTTGACAACCTGGTATCGCGATCCACTCGATCCTCGTCATCTTCCAAGATGTCATGTACGGGAACACATACGCCCGTACACGACGCGCACGTGATGTGCGCCGCGCCGCAGCGCGCAAAGGGAAGGTCCAGCAGGCGCATGGCCAGATCAGTGGCTAGGATATTTACCATTTAAACATTTATTAGTTTCCTTCATTGTTCCTTAATTATAGGAGATTGTTTCCTCCTTTAGGTTGGGCCGCCGGCCATATATTGTAATCAGCACGATGAATGAAGGCAAGCAGTGATTGAACCCTAAACCTCTCTCTCTCCCTCCAACGCTCTAAAGCCCGAGCCGCCGTGAGGGGCATAACCTCCGCGATCGGAAGACAACGGCAGGAGACTACGAACTCCGTAGTCGAGGGCCGCCTACCCTAGATCACAACGCCCTTGACAGTATCCATAATCACAAGGTAAATTCTGCCTTTTTTGTTTTCCTATGATTATACTTACAATGCACTCAAGGCTACAGAGCTGAACAAGCTATTGTGTATACTAGCATCTTGAAGTATGTTGATAGTAAATCCTACAAAAAATCACAACTAAGAGATAACAAACTCCTGCAGCATGACAGCAACCTAGCACACAAACCAGTAATCAAGGGCACCAAGCAGCCTAAAATGAGCAGAGAACTAGAAAAGTTTATCACCAAAATATCCTAGATATAAATGTACCTACTTAACTACATCATCTGCGATGCAATTTCCTGGACATAATTTCTACGACTTTGTTCCATTGTTGCAATCTGACAGCATCAACAAGCCTTTTGCTGCCTCTATCTCTTCAGGAATCCACCCCTCTGTTGCATAGTTCAACAACGTTAGCACGGGCTTCCCATCAACACGGAAAGCCCCAACCTCGACCAGGTCCCCCTGGCGCACGCCATTCTGTCTCAAGAAAGGTTCCCATGCTTGCATAAGGCGGTATTGCCTGGCGCTATAGACATACTTGAACCTCATGTTGTAGGAATAACCATGTCGATCAATGGCCCCCAACTCTAGTCCCTTCTGACTGTCCCGTTGATGCACAGATCTATGCTCATCTGTTGTAAGAATGCTGAACAACGGTGAATCAATGACCTCCCGAGGTGAGAATTGTACGCGGGACTGGTCCAAGCGGCAATCTGTGGCAGTTAGCGTCCTGGCAAGAATTGGTGTCACATCGGTCACGCCCAAGAATTGAAGGCCGTGGCTCAAACTCATGAAAGGTCGCATTGGAGTATTACAACGACCAGAAGAATTGGCAGTCTCGCGACCATTTTCACCAGCAGCCTTTGCTTCTTGCACAGGGTTGCTCCTACTTGTCGGTTCCTGGATTTCTGTCGACTGAGCTGATGGCATTATTCTGTTGCCGCCCTCACAAACAGCCATGGTGGAAGGGCAAGGGCGGCTCCTCTTGATCAGCCAGCATTCCTCCTCAGCACTATGGCGCTGATCACGATCCACATGTCGGCAAGACCGCAATGCAATTGTCGGGGCAGTAATCTCCCAATCTCCGTGCAGACCATCCAAGCCACAAACAGGGGCCGCGAACATGCAAGGCCGGAGCTTTTCTTCTTTCTTCTCATCCGAGGCCACACTAATGCACCCCCACGGAGCGTGGCCTTTCGGTTCTTGCACAATCGGGGACGACGTGGCAGCAGTTGCAGCAGCGGCAGCCCTCTTCGCCTGTGCAATTGGGGACGACGTGGCAGCAGCCGCAGTCCTCTTCACCTCAGCAATCGCATTGCCATGCTCACGAGCTGCAGCGATGGACGAGCGTTGCTTCTTGGAAGCCCAGATCATCTCGCCATTGAAGTCGCACCCACGTTTGTTATTCACCGGTTCTTGATCCCTCAGAGGAGGAGGACATGCTAGGGCGGCCACGACAACCACCTCGTGTTCTTGGCGCGAAGCAGGCGCCATAAGCTCGGAATTCCTGGGCTTTCCGTGATCTCTTGCATCCACAGCGTCGGATGCGCAGCCTGTCGCCAAGCGGTGGTTGAGCGACGCCAACAGCTTGAAGCAGGGGCCTCCCCCGCCGCCGGCGCGCGCGGCCGTTCCCAGGGAGGTGTTGATCATCTAGATGGATTTATCGAGCAAAGAAGAAAGGGAGGGAGGAGCACACCAAGTGTTCGACGAGAGGAAGAAAGGGGGGCGGCGGCTAGTTGTTAGCGCGAGCAGGTAGGGAGGGCGACGCCGTAGTGGAAATGGTGAGGCCACAGCTTGCGGCCGCGGAGCTTTATGGGGCGGCAGGGTGGCGACATCACGGTAGGGGAGGGAAGAGCAGAGGAGAGGAGGTCGCGGCGGCGGCAGCAGGGAAAGGGTAGATGTAGATGGGAAGGGGGCGGCGTGGGCGTGGGTACCGGCCGGAAAACGGAAAAGTGAACGACGATCTGCTAGGTTCTCGGATTTAATACGTGTTTTCTAGTTTCTTGTTCACAATGGTCTTACAAATGTTTCCTGTTTTTTTAATGGTCTTTCTAAAGATAAAAAATATGTATTGGAATGATACCATATTTCAAATAAGAAAAGTCACTAATATAAATTTGACTAACAATTATTAAAATTATATATGTATAAGTTTAGAACATTGAACTTGTATCCATGGATTTGTATTGAAAATTTCTCTGAGATTATATTGAATCTTAGTAAATAACAATATAATCTATACTATAAAGGAGCGAAGGAATTAGAAAATAACTGTTACCTAAAAACTATCTAGCCACCTTAAATCTCCTCTGTTGGATGTGTTTTGTCATTACATCTAACGCTTGATATAGATCTTACAGGCCCAAAGACAAAGAGAACTATACTTAAGTGACAAAACACACATCCCTATTGTGGATCTCCCCTTGGCGCCATAATTTTTTTACGCGCTAGGAACCTACCCGCCGCCTGTACCCCCGTCAGTCTCCGCTACCCCTCTGCCTGTTTCTGGTCTTCTCGATCGGCGGCGGTTGTCGCGCCCTTCTGTTTCGTTTTGGAACCGCCGCAACCTTTTTCCTTCTCTCCTCTTTTCCTCAATCGAAACTCCTAGAAAGAAAACTCGATGCGTGCCGTGAAGGGGATCGGGGAGCGCACTTCCTCGGCGACAACGACTTCGCAGAAGTCTACGCGGGCCACGACACGGAGGTGGACTGCCGCGACGTCGGCAAGATGGAATATGGGTGAGTGAGGGCGCCTTCATTATCTTCTTCTCCCGTGCCTCCGCCTCCCTTGCTTCCAATGGAATCTTGATTCACTCCTTCCAGTGCCGTAGCACTCTGTGCTCTACATTACTGGAGGGGACGACGGCGTGACTGTGACTGTGCGAGTCGGCATTCTGTTTTGCTTTCAACGATCAGAAGTGTTCTTTCCTTTACCCCTAATCTAAATTGATGTTCATGTGCTAGGTATTTGGTTTAATTTTCTTATTGAATTATCAGACTCAAAGTGGTGCGCCCGATGATGATGCAGGGGATCAGTCGCTGAGTTGGGGCTGTAGTGGGGGTCCGTACCATGCCTTGGCCCTTGGTGTAGCAGACATCTATAATGATCCAAGCATGGCCTGTTGGGTGAAAAATCAGATTTGGCCTGTAATGTTCCACGCCATCTGTTTGTGACATTCCCTATGCAAGGTTACAGCAGCTCTCCATTCACTTGAACATATTCATTTAATTTGGCCCATTTAATGTTATATTACCCCTTTCTTTCCTGTAGGTTGTTACTGAGTCCTGGAGATTTGTTTTTGCCAAAAAAAATTATTCGGTGAATAAAAGCCTAAAGTCCACCCCGACAATACTAATCCACCTTTTCTCAACTTCCTGGATTCCATATCTTTTTTGATAGTGGTTTAAAAGATATTGATAATTAGCATTATGTTTTGCTTTGAAGAATGAGAGGTGTTCTTTCTTTTACCACCAATCTAATTGGATTTTTATGTGCTAAGTATAAGTATAAATATTTGGTGTAATTTCCTTATATTGAATAATATAAACTGAAATTAGTGTAACATATTATTTAGAACATTTGTCAATTCTGATGGGCATAGTTTTAGTTTTATTCACCTGATCAACGCTGAGATCTGCACCACCGCATTGGATTCGCATTGATACCCTTGCATAGCAGGTGATTTTGTTTTCGTTTAAAGCATAAAAACTCATTTTGAATGCATTACTTCTAAGATTTCTGGCCACTTGATTGAGAATTAGGATACCACATTTGCACTACTTTGAATTGATACCTTATACATCTATCCCTGTTATAGTTAATTCCTGATTTTTGAGAAGGTCGACCATTACAGACCAGGCTTCTGATGTTGCAGAGATGGATTTGTGCATGCTGTCGTAATCTCTTTATCCCTATCTGTCACCTAATGCTTTTCTTCCCCTTTTAGTTTGATACTCTAGATACAGAGAATCAAACTATGTTCATTATTCGACATGTATATTATGGTGGTATTTTCAAGACAAACAATGTTGTGATAAATCAAAATTTCTAGGTACAAAAATATTGCTACGCACACAGCATTTATTGTTTTTTATCCAACTTTTTTAAAAATACCATAACCACGCAACACATACCAAATATTTTTGTGCACTCTATAATTATGATAGACATGTTATTTTACCACTTGTGATTTACAAACAAAGTCCGCTTATAGCTGACAAAAGGGATTATGAGAGGTTTTGAGCCCTCTTTCTCTATTGACATTTATGTTCAAGGGATTATGAGAGATTTTGAGCCCTTGTTCTCTATTGACATTTATGTTCAAGGCTTGCTTATTTTATCTGATACAATAACAAATATTTGTACTTTGTGAATTCATGCTCCAGATAAATCACCATAACTAAAGCAAATTGGGTAACATATATTTAATTTTTTAAAAGAAATAGAACAGAAAGGTGGAGCATGGCTGTTTAGCTCAGCTCTTTGAGCTTTCAACATATAAGGGACTGTTGACTTCCTAGATGTGAGTACACATATCCGAGAAAAAGCCAAGGCTAGGCCTCCTGAACTCCTTTTACTTCATAGTACACGTTTACTTTCCCTCCATGGTACAAGCATATTTTCTAAATTTTCTATAATTTCAGGTGGAGGATTCAAGATTTGTCCTCTTAAGTTTCGCAAAGAAAGACCCTACTTAGGTTCAGCACCTTATGCAGATTGACCTAAAGGGATAGTTCTTGAACTACTCTACTTCCTTTTAGTATCATTCTTTGCTACAGATACTGAACTGTGTTGCCAGTATTGAAATATTGTTTTTCATCTAACAATCATTAACAGCTTTATCTGTCAAATTAACCACTCAGTCATGTTGTCCCACCATTTCATTCCGGTCCTTATGGCTCTAATCTACACTTATTCCTAGGGCTGCGTGAATATTTTTTCATAACAGATGATATCCATATAATTCCAAGTATTCCTAGAATGGAGAGCATGGCGGATGTGAATTCAGCATAAAAGGTAAGAATCTTAAAGATATTGACTTACGAACGATGAGAACCGTTCCAAAGGTCTTCTTTCACCCAACATACAACAGTTTTATGTTCTTCACTTCACTTCACTTTGACTTAAAAAGAAAAAAAAACTTCAGGGCTCTTGGATAGTGTTGCTTGTTGGAAAACGCTGTGGATTTTAGCTACGTACAAAGCCCTAGGTATTTGGAGGTGAGGTTGAAGAACATGAATTCATGTATTTGCTTAACTGTTAAATACTATGAGTAAATATCAATTAAGTTTTTTAGCCTATTGAATTTCCTTGCTAAAGTTTGACATTAATTCTGTTTACTATTTAGATAAAATTTCTTTTATCGTAATAAATGTGTGTGAATAATCCCTCTACTATAAATAATGTTTTACGATACACGTGCATGTCGCACGTGCATGTCCACTAGTAACAGAAATCATTGTTCAAAATTTATTTTATTTGAGTTTTTCATGATCAAAATATGCTTATCATTCCTAAATGGATGAACTACCATGAGGTGATCTTCTCATCAATGCTAACTCGATTATATCTCATAGGAGTAAATAATAATACTTCTAGATTCAAAATTATAATTTTCTTTGCAAAAAAAACATTTCCTATAGATCACAGGCAAGCAAGGGTTTTTTTTGCACAAAATTAAAAGGAGTCATCTAAATACTTATCTTGGCGCGTGGAACTGCATGAGAGCTATGGCTCGTATGAGAGGAATATAACCTGTGGATATGGCATGTTCCATGTGATGTATCCTGTTAATTAAACTCGTCATCTTTAATGATGGTGTACAACGTGTGGTGTTAACTACCTTTCATGTCAACTACAATTTGTTTGAGCTATGCATGCCTATCTTTGCAATGGATCCTGAGAGATGCACGTAGTGTATACCGGACAGATGGTATAATTCCAGGGATGGCCGGGTTAATCATGTTAAATCGAATGTTGATCAAAAGATAACAACTTGATTTATCAGTGTGGTCAATTGCTTGCAGTAAATTAGTGAATGGTTGCCACGTGTGACCTCAAAAACATGCCTGTTCGTATGATTAGGTTTACTCAGGTGGATGTAAATTGATTCAAATCATCACACGTACCTCTTGGCAAAAAAAAAACTTAACCGCGACCTTTTCAAAACCTCCTCGGAGGCGGGGATGATTTTGAACCGCCTCGGTTAATGCCTCGTATTAACCGAGGTGGACATTTTTTATTAACCGATGCGGTTAAAAATAACCATCTCCTAAAATCCATTAACCGAGGCGGGCAATGTAATATTATGGAATGTGGATGTTGCTTATGATGGTACTTGTACTACTTGATTGCTAATCAAGTGTGTGCTTGTAGTTGTTAGTCCTGCAAACATAATACTTGATGCTTAAACTATGAAAATTAAGTTGGGAGAAGTTGAAGGTTCATTGTCGGTGGGAACGACATGGATTTGCTATTTATGTTTTGCAAACTTCAATGGGACCTTATGCAGTATTGTCTCTATGTTATTCGAACTAATGTCATTTGAGATTGTGGCTCGATTGGGTTATCAATAAACCATGATATCTGTAACACCCTGAAATTTTGAAGAAATGAAAAATAGGAAAATTATGATTTTTATATATTTTTGTGAGCATGAAAATTTAGAATAAGAATAATTTTTATAAATTTTAAATCAAATTAGAAACATGTTTGTGCACTCATGCTGTTGCATTTAAATTTTTGAGATGAGTGGTTTGATCAAATTCAAATTTGGATTTGAAAATTCTTTGAAATTTGGCTTTGAAAAGTTTGAAAAAGAAAAAGAGAAAGGGAATTTTCCTCTTCGGGCCGAAACCTTCCTGCCAGCCCAATGCTCGGCCTGCAGCGGCGGCCCACCTTTCCCGCGCCAGCGCCCGCTTCCGGATTCTCTGGGCCGAGCCCAAGCCGCGGCCAGCCGGCCCACTTCGCGCGCGCGCGGCCTTCTTTCGCACCGAGCCGCTGACGAGCCGGTCCCGCCTGTCAGCGTCTCCTTCCCCTTTCCTTCTCCTTCCAGTCGCTGACGACACGGGCCCGCACGTCAGGTCGTCCCCTTCCTCAAGCCACCGTCGGTTTCTTTCCAAAATTTCCCCGATCCGAATCGATCTCCCCAATCTCCCTCTTTCCTTCTTTAGCGGTTCTCCCGGACTATAAAAACGGAGCCGCGCCACCCTCCGCAACCCATCTTGCCTAGTTACAGTTCCTGTGGTGGCCGAGAGCTAGGTTACCACGAGCTCGAGTTCCACCGTCCGCCATATCGAGCACACCGTCGCCTCCATCCATCCCACGCCCTAGATTTCACCCTAGGTGAGTTCGCCATGCTTCGGTCTTCCTCCCCGTGCTCTCCGCTTGCTGAATGATGCCAGGAATCGAGGTTTTGCGGTTTCCAGTCATGGCGCCACCGCGGGAGGTCACCGTCGGCCCTGTTCCGGCCGGAGCGTCGCCGGCTCTCTCCCCGATCCAATCTGGATCGTTGATTTTGAATCCGACGGTCTAAATTAGAAGATACCGATTCGGCCGGCGTTTTTGCTAAAGAGACCCTGTGTTTTTCAATTGATTAACCCGCAGTCCAAAACGTATTATTCCGCGTTCGTTTTGATCTGTTGAAAGCGTATTTCGTCTCGGTAATTGAAAAATACGTTTTCTGATATTTACAGTTTTGCCACTGAGTTTGTTTTAGTCATAAATTATCCGTTTTAACTCCGATTTGATCCATTCAAATTGCGTTAGATTCGTATTTGAGAGCTCTACATGATGATAGAACTGTACAGTAGGTTTGAGATAATTTATTTTTGAGTTTATATTAAAGTAATTATTTATCTATATGAAATCTTAGAAAATTCATAATTTTTACGTTTTAAATCCAAATTTCGTGATCTTTATGTCTATGTGATCGTAGTAACGTGTAGAAGAGTTTTACAAACTTGTTATACTGTTAATGTTACTGTTGGTTAGCTTTTCTATCTTTAAGTTCCAACGTAAGATTTAATCTATTACTTTAATAAAGTAAATCTTGTTTAAATCATATTTTCTACGTTTTAGATCCGTTTTAGTTCATTCGAGTTGCGTTAGATTCATAGCAACGAGATCTACGCGTTAGTGACAGTGTTTACCATATTACTAATTCTGAAATTTTATGGTTTAAATCATATCTTGATTAATAATTATGCAACTGAGTTTTGTAAATAAAATATAATTTGTTTTACTTTAGTTTCATAATTTGAATCTAAATTTGACTTAATTCCGTATATAGTATTTATAAAATATTTTATATATGTTATTATATAATTAAAACTCATGAAGCTAATAGTTTTATATTTTCTCCTATGAGCAAATCTTTCGGTAGATGTATCTTTTCAACCGTAGCTCTGATTAGTGTGCTTTTCGCGTCTGTGTGTTCGTAGTGATGCGTAGAATCGTGTTTCAAACTCTTTTATTTATTTTTGTATGATTGGTGTACTGTTCTAATTTAGATTCATTGTTTGCTTCGTGTATGATTGCTCGATGTGTGTGTGGTGATTTATTGATCAAGTCCAGTCGGTGAGATATACGAGGTTATCAAGAAGAAGAAGAAGAACGTTGAAGATTAAAGCTTACCGAAGGATCGGTGTTTAAGGCAAGTATAGCATGGGATTATCCTTGTTTCCTATTCATCTTTAATATACTTAATTCATGTGCATGTGTCTACCTTGTTACCATTAAGGATATCCTAGTTTTTGTATCTTGTACCTTGACATCTATGGGACATTGCATTGGGTAGTATTCATGCTAGTGCTCAAGATAAATAACTATGATCTGTAACTTGACTAATGATATATGCAATAAACGTTTAAATGATGCTTTAAAGCAATATGGCTCAAGAGGGCTAGAGCATATTTTGTTGTTTTTATGGTGCTCTAGTTTCTCTCCATAAGGACTTATCTGTAAGCGAAAATCCGGGACTTACAGTACAACTGTGAGGGCTATATGGCTCTGGCTTTAGCTCAGTATGAGGACTTTTTCTAGCTTGTTAGAGGTTACCCTTGTGGCGCAAATGGGGTAGAGCAGACTGTGGATCCCTGCGTGGTGTATCACACGGACTGACTCCGGAAACCTAGCGGCCCTAACTTGTTAGACGAACCTTTGAAAGGCTTCATAGTGAACCCTGCCTGCTCACCTTGGTAGTGTTTTGGGAGTCGCGATCCCGGGCATATGGGTAATCATGACTCACAGTGAAAGTGTACAACCTCTGCAGAGTGTAAAACTGTTATAACAGCCGTGCTCACGGTCACGAGTGGCCTTGGACCCTTACAGAATAAATGATGAACACTGATGATAATGATAACACTGATGATATTGATGTTCATTAATGATTATTGTTTCTTGCTATACATTATTCTCGTTTACATGATCATGAGGTTATTTGGGATTATGTTAAACTTGTTGCTACTCAATTGCTAAAAAAATGACTCACTAAAAGCTATTGCAGTAAACCCGTGTCAAACTTTTTGAGCCTCATGAACCCTATGATATATTTGTTGAGTTCGACATGGACTCACTCTTGCTATTTCCCCACATCTCAGGAAGGGTACCAGACTGTTAGATTCTGGAATTGTTAGGCTTGTGATCAACCAGTTAGTTTGATCCTGGAGTGAGGTCTACACCCGGTGTTCGGAGTTGTCTTTCCGCTGTGTTACTCTTTAAGGTATATTTTATACTATTGTGTTATGTATATTAAGCATTTGTCTTTTGATATTCCACTTATCTGTGGCTATATGTGAGATTTGTCTTCTTTATTTCACATATAGTGTATGTCTGGTTTTGTCCTTAAAACCGGGTGTGACAGATTGGTATCGGAGCAATGCTGACTGTAGGACGCAAGCCTAGTTAGAACTGGACGTTTAGCATGTTCTCATTGTTGCCTATTTCTTGCTTCTCTTTAACTTTGTTATTTTCTCAAAGTTATGCTTAATTCTATCCCCGTTCTATTATAAAAAAAAAACCTTGTCTCTATTTTGAATCTTTTTCTCCTTGTCTATTAGACGGCTCGTGACGAGAAGGCTATGGATTTCAGAGGTTAAGAGGACTGAATTGTATTGCTCTTGCTCACTTTTGACAAGAAACCATTAGCGATGCAAAACCAATTACTAGAAGAAATGGCTCAACATGGGAATTCTCAACGATGCTTATCTCAAGGTCAAGCCAACATATCCAAGGGGTCAGAGAAGATACAAGTAGCAGAAGTTTGGAAGAATATGAAATCCAATAAAGATGTTGATAGTAAGACATTTGGAGAGCAGGAACAATGTCACTGCTGTAAGCATTATGGTTTTCCCTGTCTTCGAAATGAGTCTAATAAGGGGAAAGTCAAGGTGGATCCAAATTTTGAGATCAACATGGACAAGAAGAGAAAGGCAATCTCATTAGAACCACTTGTGGAAAGCAATGAGCAAGCGAGTTCTACTACATTGTCACATGCAGCCCTGATCCCCTGTCAAACAAATCTAAACCCTAAAGAGTTAGAAGCCTCTCCCGCTAAAACTACTCCCCATGAAGTAGTCATAGATGGATGGACAATTACCTATAAAGAGTATCAACCCCGAAAGGCCAAACAAGCTAGGAAACAAGCCAAAGGGACGAAGGTGAACTTTTATGGCCAGCAAGATAGCAACATACCAAACAACAGTTCCTTGGAGTATGACATCACAAAAGATCCAGCTAAGAGAAAGTGTTATCATTGCCAGCAGGAAGGACATTATATCAAATCTTGCCCACAGAAGAATCAACAACAGCAAGACCCAGGACAGGATGTCCAAAAGGAGCATGTGCAGGGAAATAAATTAAAGAGAAATTATATCCATGGAAGGTTGAAACATGTGGATATTTCTACCATTCCTGGAGCTAAGGAGGTCGTGTTTGGATCAATTCCAGTAAGTTCAGGAAATGCCAAGGTTTTGTTTGACCCCAGTGCCTCACATTCGTTCATATCTAGACAATATGCAAAAGATCATAACATACTTATGCTTCCAAAGGGAAAAACAGTTTTGGTTGAAACTCCAAGAGGTGAAGTAAAGGCAGACTGCGTATGCCCAAAAGTTAGTCTGGACATAAAGGGGGTAAATTTTAAGGTAAACCTCATTGTTTTGGAATTAATGGGCATTGATGTTATCCTTGGAATAGACTGGTTATCTACTTGTAAAGGAGTGATTGAGTATGCCCAATGTTCAGTGTTTCTAACTACACTTTCAGGAGAAAGGATTAAGTATGAGGGTATTAAATCTATACCTGAGGGATACCAGGTTGACCCATCTTAAGGTATGAGTTATAAGAATGGTAGGTGCAGAGATTCAGATGTCCATATGAAGCAATAAGGAATGTAAGAGACGTTATCTACTCTGGATGCTGCTACAATCACACCATGTTTAAGGAATAGGAGTTATGTCCCGTGTAATAAAACCGTTAGTAGCCAAGTTGAGTCGTCTTAATGTGTGACTAATGAACATTTAAGTGTTTAGTTGCTTTGTGCTTATGTTTATGCTTGAGTTGGAATTTTGTAATGAGTGGAATGATCTCGTGGGTTTTGACCATGATTTCATTTAGTTTATATGTATAAGGTATAAGGATTAATGAAATAAATAGCTGGGTTTTGGTTATCTCCTGTTTTCTATATCTTGTCTTTCGGAGCAGTCTGTCTTTATCAACTTATATCTCTGTTCTTGAAAGACCAAAAATCATGAGAGAATTCTGGACAAGAGTGGACTTGAACATCTCTCTCTAAATGCAAGAACTACCCTCATAACTATTTTGGATTGGGAGATACAAAAATCACAAGATGATGCAACTGTGTTGTCTGAAACCTGGAACAGAATCTGTTATGTGTTGTTTTCGGTCAAGTTAGCTGCAGAATCTGGAAGTGTGTTCTATAAGAAAGATGCAGAGAATTTTATAAGTTTTCCATCGGTGTAAACTACAGCTTCATTGGATTAACAGAATGAGAGTTACAACTGTTTTACTGCACTGCTGATTTTCTGCTCGTGCGAAATTTCAGATTTCTTGTTCTTACCCATGCACAAGAGTATTGTTGGGATGTCAGAATACTTTTATGCTAAGTAGCTCATCTAGAAGAAGGGTTCAAGCTACCCTATTTGGTGTCTCTTATTTTAAGGGGGGTAGCCAATGTAAAGAAGGATTATTAAGATTGAACTCTTTAGTTGGAAGTATTGGTTAGTCTCCATGATTGAGTTGCCACTTTTGAGCAAAAATATTCTGTGAACAAGGTTGATAATTTTGGATCCATGGAGACAAGAGTTGTCCTTTTGGATAGTTCATGATTATGATCATCTATACTTGCTCGTGTTGCTGATGTTGGTCACTTGATGACAGGAAGTGTAGTGTCTCATGACTCAGGAGCCCTATATGACGTCTCGCACTAATATGTGGGAAAAGATTGATGTTTCTGCCATTGAAGGATGTTATGGGTATGATGAAGCCGAGCACTATCAAAACAACCATGTTGAAGAGCAAGTTGGGAGTGAACTAAGTCAGAATCCACAACAACGAAAGCGAAAAAGGAAAGCCCATAAGAAGCCTGTTCAAGGAAGCAAAGCGCAGCTAAACTATGTCAATGGAAGATTGAGCAATGTGGATATGGATAAAATTCATGGAGTTACCAAAGTAGTGGGAGGTTATATTCAAGTAAGCTCAGTACAAGTTTTTGCTTTAATGGACCCTAGTGCTTCGCATTCTTTCATTTCCGCCAACATGGTAGAGACGTGCAAGATGGTGAAGTGTCCAATGAGGAGGCCTTTGCTAGTTCAAACCCCAGTGGGAGAAATGCAGGCAGATCAGATATGCCCGAATGTCAGTCTTGTCATAAACAAAGAAAACTTCACCGCGACACTCATTGTGTTGGAGTCACTTAAAATTCGCGTGGTTCTTGGTAATGGATGGCTCTGTGCACATAAAGGAGTGATTCAGGGTACTCGGTGTATAATGCTCTTAACAACACCGTCAGGGAAAAGAATTGAGTATCAAGGTGGTCGACTCTTACCTGAGGAAGACGAGAATGATCAATTAGAAGATAGGTACACCGAGAATAGCAAAGTGGACCATGAGTTTACTGAAGTCATAGCAGAGGAACAAATAACTTTGGAGGAGCTCAATAGAAGAGATGATTATGCTTAGGCAGATTAGTTAGTCAGGATATGAGAAACTGTCTTATGATTCTGAACGAAAGAGTAATTTGAAAAAAATGAGGATCAAATAAAGACAAAGTGTCATTATCTCTTTTGTCATCATCTTCCGAATCTCGGGACGAGATTCATCTTAAGGGGGGTAGAATTGTAACACCCTGAAATTTTGAAGAAATGAAAAATAGGAAAATTATGATTTTTATATATTTTTGTGAGCATGAAAATTTAGAATAAGAATAATTTTTATAAATTTTAAATCAAATTAGAAACATGTTTGTGCACTCATGCTGTTGCATTTAAATTTTTGAGATGAGTGGTTTGATCAAATTCAAATTTGGATTTGAAAATTCTTTGAAATTTGGCTTTGAAAAGTTTGAAAAAGAAAAAGAGAAAGGGAATTTTCCTCTTCGGGCCGAAACCTTCCTGCCAGCCCAATGCTCGGCCTGCAGCGGCGGCCCACCTTTCCCGCGCCAGCGCCCGCTTCCGGATTCTCTGGGCCGAGCCCAAGCCGCGGCCAGCCGGCCCACTTCGCGCGCGCGCGGCCTTCTTTCGCACCGAGCCGCTGACGAGCCGGTCCCGCCTGTCAGCGTCTCCTTCCCCTTTCCTTCTCCTTCCAGTCGCTGACGACACGGGCCCGCACGTCAGGTCGTCCCCTTCCTCAAGCCACCGTCGGTTTCTTTCCAAAATTTCCCCGATCCGAATCGATCTCCCCAATCTCCCTCTTTCCTTCTTTAGCGGTTCTCCCGGACTATAAAAACGGAGCCGCGCCACCCTCCGCAACCCATCTTGCCTAGTTACAGTTCCTGTGGTGGCCGAGAGCTAGGTTACCACGAGCTCGAGTTCCGCCGTCCGCCATATCGAGCACACCGTCGCCTCCATCCATCCCACGCCCTAGATTTCACCCTAGGTGAGTTCGCCATGCTTCGGTCTTCCTCCCCGTGCTCTCCGCTTGCTGAATGATGCCAGGAATCGAGGTTTTGCGGTTTCCAGTCATGGCGCCACCGCGGGAGGTCACCGTCGGCCCTGTTCCGGCCGGAGCGCCGCCGGCTCTCTCCCCGATCCAATCTGGATCGTTGATTTTGAATCCGACGGTCTAAATTAGAAGATACCGATTCGGCCGGCGTTTTTGCTAAAGAGACCCTGTGTTTTTCAATTGATTAACCCGCAGTCCAAAACGTATTATTCCGCGTTCGTTTTGATCTGTTGAAAGCGTATTTCGTCTCGGTAATTGAAAAATACGTTTTCTGATATTTAGAGTTTTGCCACTGAGTTTGTTTTAGTCATAAATTATCCGTTTTAACTCCGATTTGATCCATTCAAATTGCGTTAGATTCGTATTTGAGAGCTCTACATGATGATAGAACTGTACAGTAGGTTTGAGATAATTTATTTTTGAGTTTATATTAAAGTAATTATTTATCTATATGAAATCTTAGAAAATTCATAATTTTTACGTTTTAAATCCAAATTTCGTGATCTTTATGTCTATGTGATCGTAGTAACGTGTAGAAGAGTTTTACAAACTTGTTATACTGTTAATGTTACTGTTGGTTAGCTTTTCTATCTTTAAGTTCCAACGTAAGATTTAATCTATTACTTTAATAAAGTAAATCTTGTTTAAATCATATTTTCTACGTTTTAGATCCGTTTTAGTTCATTCGAGTTGCGTTAGATTCATAGCAACGAGATCTACGCGTTAGTGACAGTGTTTACCATATTACTAATTCTGAAATTTTATGGTTTAAATCATATCTTGATTAATAATTATGCAACTGAGTTTTGTAAATAAAATATAATTTGTTTTACTTTAGTTTCATAATTTGAATCTAAATTTGACTTAATTCCGTATATAGTATTTATAAAATATTTTATATATGTTATTATATAATTAAAACTCATGAAGCTAATAGTTTTATATTTTCTCCTATGAGCAAATCTTTCGGTAGATGTATCTTTTCAACCGTAGCTCTGATTAGTGTGCTTTTCGCGTCTGTGTGTTCGTAGTGATGCGTAGAATCGTGTTTCAAACTCTTTTATTTATTTTTGTATGATTGGTGTACTGTTCTAATTTAGATTCATTGTTTGCTTCGTGTATGATTGCTCGATGTGTGTGTGGTGATTTATTGATCAAGTCCAGTCGGTGAGATATACGAGGTTATCAAGAAGAAGAAGAAGAACGTTGAAGATTAAAGCTTACCGAAGGATCGGTGTTTAAGGCAAGTATAGCATGGGATTATCCTTGTTTCCTATTCATCTTTAATATACTTAATTCATGTGCATGTGTCTACCTTGTTACCATTAAGGATATCCTAGTTTTTGTATCTTGTACCTTGACATCTATGGGACATTGCATTGGGTAGTATTCATGCTAGTGCTCAAGATAAATAACTATGATCTGTAACTTGACTAATGATATATGCAATAAACGTTTAAATGATGCTTTAAAGCAATATGGCTCAAGAGGGCTAGAGCATATTTTGTTGTTTTTATGGTGCTCTAGTTTCTCTCCATAAGGACTTATCTGTAAGCGAAAATCCGGGACTTACAGTACAACTGTGAGGGCTATATGGCTCTGGCTTTAGCTCAGTATGAGGACTTTTTCTAGCTTGTTAGAGGTTACCCTTGTGGCGCAAATGGGGTAGAGCAGACTGTGGATCCCTGCGTGGTGTATCACACGGACTGACTCCGGAAACCTAGCGGCCCTAACTTGTTAGACGAACCTTTGAAAGGCTTCATAGTGAACCCTGCCTGCTCACCTTGGTAGTGTTTTGGGAGTCGCGATCCCGGGCATATGGGTAATCATGACTCACAGTGAAAGTGTACAACCTCTGCAGAGTGTAAAACTGTTATAACAGCCGTGCTCACGGTCACGAGTGGCCTTGGACCCTTACAGAATAAATGATGAACACTGATGATAATGATAACACTGATGATATTGATGTTCATTAATGATTATTGTTTCTTGCTATACATTATTCTCGTTTACATGATCATGAGGTTATTTGGGATTATGTTAAACTTGTTGCTACTCAATTGCTAAAAAAATGACTCACTAAAAGCTATTGCAGTAAACCCGTGTCAAACTTTTTGAGCCTCATGAACCCTATGATATATTTGTTGAGTTCGACATGGACTCACTCTTGCTATTTCCCCACATCTCAGGAAGGGTACCAGACTGTTAGATTCTGGAATTGTTAGGCTTGTGATCAACCAGTTAGTTTGATCCTGGAGTGAGGTCTACACCCGGTGTTCGGAGTTGTCTTTCCGCTGTGTTACTCTTTAAGGTATATTTTATACTATTGTGTTATGTATATTAAGCATTTGTCTTTTGATATTCCACTTATCTGTGGCTATATGTGAGATTTGTCTTCTTTATTTCACATATAGTGTATGTCTGGTTTTGTCCTTAAAACCGGGTGTGACAATATCGGGTATCCTCCGAGGTCTCCCGACAAACTACAGGTACAAATTTTGATAGTACCATATTGGTTGACATACCAAATAATATTACTTTTCTAATAACATCTTTTCTTTTGAAGCGAATAAAACCCTTGACGCCTTATGTTTTCACAATTTTTTTTGAATTTACAGCATGGTCAAGTGTGCTTAAGCTTTAGCCTAATTTAGTCAAACTTTTAAATGTGTATTTAAGATATTGAGCTAGAAAATATACAAAAGGTATGTTGTACATTTGATTGCAAAACACTTTAGAATTTCATGTATCTATTTTGTATATGACCATATTATAATAAAAAAATATAGCGATTAACGTTGCATTAGGCCATTGATAACTATATGTTCCTAGAGATAGTGCTATTTGTTTTAGATTAGCCAACGCATTAAAGTTAAAAACAATCTCCCTTAAAATATTTTATATAGAAATGTATGACTAGACTTGTCTTTAAAAGTTGTTCAGAATTGTACAATATTTATTATATTTTATCTATCTATATCTATATTATCTCTTATAATCCTAAACTCCACTAGAGGTGTATCTCCACATACAAACCATCCACATCAGCAAACCACTAGCGCATGCAATTATGGAACCTATCTATTCTTTTTTGCAAATGGAAGGGGGATTATATTAAGAATCGGCATTGTACATTCCCAAATTACACATGAAAAAAATCTGAAATAAAAAATATAATATTCTATCTAGATTTTTTTATCGTCTTCTTCTCAGTGGCTTCCCTCGATGCAACCGATGTTCTAGATGAACAGAGCCTTGTTGAACACCGAAGCCAAAGTGTAGTCCTTCCGCCGAATCCAATGACAAACTCAAAATGTTAGACATACGCAAGATCTAACGTTCTGGAACGAGTCCAAACTAAGCCGATGAAAGAATATCGACAGTTGCATCGTCGGGTACAACATAGGATGCAGATTCATTACCTCCAATGCTTGATTTCCTCTCTGTGACCATCGACGATGAGATCGATGTCCCAGAGTAACTGTCCTCGTTGGGAGTGCCTAGGAGCACCCCCTTTCCTTGCATAATTGCCATAAATTGGTCACCTACCGATGAAATCGACGACTGCAACAGAGATCTCGTTGTGGCAATCCCCCAAGTCATCGCAGGGTACAAAATCCTAACAAAAAATCATCTGATTTCGTCGGTAGATTTATTTCGACTAAACCCTAAGTAACTAGATATCAAAACTTCGGAAAAGAGAGATAGGTCATCTCTCCTTCTTATCACCAATAGACGCACCGGTGAGGAAGAAGGAGATGAGCCCTAGGCGGTGGCGGTGAGGAGCAAGAGCTGCGGCGGCAGCAGCATGTTTCCTGGCTGCGGCATGAGGCGACGCGTGGAAACCTATCTATTCATGCAAGATATCCACATTAGCATGTCACCATGCCAAGTTAACGACTAACATGCATTTATTTATCCACACCAGCATACCCATCATCCACTAAAATTCATTTGCAATCCTCTCAAAAAAAATCATTTGCAATCCCGTTGCAATACGCAAGATATGCTTCTAGTTTTATAAACCTTCCATACTAGTTATTTGTAAACGGAGAGGGTGTCATTAACTAACTTTGATACCATTTTAGAATTTTTTCATTACTTTTAAATGAAGTGTCGTCTCTATTCTTTTCAGGAGAGAAGTAGGTGATTCCCGATCCATTAGAACCAACAGTTGACTGTGTATAATTTAGGTGCTATCATATACTTTGCTCGTTCCAAATATAGATAAAAGTAGGTTCACTAAATCCAGCGTAAATATTAATATTTTTCTATAATCTTAATGAAATAATTAAAAGTTTAAATCGGTTTAAAAACTTAAAACTGCTAAATGTTTTTAAATGGGTTGAATACATCATCCAATAAATTTTAATCAACTTTTGAAATCACCTATCGTGCATAAGATAAAACTGGAGTGCCCAATGTCAGTGTTTGGATTATTAGAGAGATGCTACATCAGATCACAAATAATAATCTTTTCCAACAGGTAGGGCTCACTGTCATATTATTACAATTTATTTGTTTTCTTTCTTTTTTTCCTATTCTCTCATCTCGGCCTTGACCTAGGCCTCAATCCATGAACTTTGCCCTGTCGTCTCGTCCCCGACGGTGTAGTTATATCGAACTCTCTCCTTCTCTCTTAATAATTAACCTACTAAAACTCATATGAAACTCCCACTGAGACTAGTGTCACGTCAGCAATTATCTACGTACCATCTTATTTAATGTCGAAAACCATCCATTGGCAATTATTATTGTTATTGAAAAAGACATCTTGTAATTTTGGTTAGCCACTTAGTCTATTTGAGCAGACAGACGATCAGTGTCACTCAACGCTTACCCATGTCAAATACTATGGACAAAGGACTTGCTAGCGCCTAAACGTCCGATCCGAACTCTAGCGTCTAGTCGCTGCCTGTATAGGGAGCCAGCGAGCGCCTAGTGCGTCGAGCTCGCGAGCAAGTGTACCAGCAGTGGACCCGTGTCACCTCCGGACATCGCCCACGCTGCCCCGAACGTCATCCGCGCTGCCGCCCGCTTCCCACGTGCATTCTATGTGCAACACTCGATCTACTTTTGAAACATATAGATGCAACAGTTGCAACTTACAAAAGAAGACAGATGAAACATTTAAAACAAGCATCTGAAACACTTGTGAAAACGTCTGAAAAACATTAAAAAATCATTGCAAACATATGCAATATTCAGATAAACACACTCGCAAAATATACCTGTAAACACTTGGAACATATGCTCAACATCCAGATCTATTTTCGCAACATCTAGATAAAACACTTGCAACATTTGTCTAGAACAGATGAAACATTTGGAACATACATTTAAAGCATACATGTATAGCCATTACAATATGTGCAGCATCCCGATCTACTTTTGCAACATCCGTATAAAGCATTTAAAACATACATATAAAAACAACTCAAACACTTGAAACATATGCTTCTAACATGTCTGAAAACGCCTAAAAATACTTGAAAACACATAGCATTGCCAGTGGTTACGGTCTATCTGGTGGGGAATTACGGTGGCACAGGCCTCCGCTTCCTGCCGACGACATGAGGTAGATGGGGGGCACATGCGCATGAACAGGCCTCCCCAAGCGCAGGCGGAGGCCTCCTCTACCTCCCCTTCCGCGACGGGCTAGGTGGACGGGGGGCGCGGCGCTGGATGGTGGTGCGGCACGGGCGCACGGAGCAGCGAGGAATGGGGCCGGGTGCCTCACGGGAAGAAGCAGCGCGGGAAGGGCCGGCCACGAGGAGAGACGTCGACGCAGGCGCTTAATGCTGGGGAGGAAGCAAAGAAGAGAGAGCTCCCTACTACAGGATCTTATGGCAGCGGGTCGACCAAAGGTGCAGTGCGGTGAGGGGCTTAGAGCAGCTAGGAAGGATACCATTAGCCCAAGTAGGAAAATTTTTTAGAGGCTGGTAAGCTGCGCAGGAGGAAGGGAGGACTGAGAGCCGCGTCCGATACCCGTGGCCGAGCGTTTCCGTATGGACAAAGCACCTAACATTTTGTTGCTCTGAAAAAAACAATATACCACAAATGCACCCCACGCTTAAGAGACGGAGCTTAGAGAAGATTCGGAGTATGTTAACCTTGCGTAGATTTTTATACAACAAATGCTCGCAGAGCGCCTGCACTAGATAACTTCTACCAGTACAAAGTAGCCAGATTCACAGAAAAATGGAATGAATGAAACAACAAACCACTGCTTCATCCCATAGCTTCCATGGCTGGTTGATTATGAAACCTTGTGCCATGGATCCCTTTCAAAGGCAAATAACGGAAGACGATTTATATAGATGCCAATTTCAGATCACACCACAATTTGGGGTGGATACTTCAATTACTAGGATCTAAGACCGTCCACTGTTCTCGGTTTAACTTCACACAGGACATGTACCGTTAACTGAAAGAAAGGAGAGCTATCTACATAGCATTCCTATGGTCAGCCAAAAGCGAAAAAGCACACCACCCCACGCCCACGCCGCCCCCCGGGTTTCCCAATCCATTATGGAAACCTCAAAAGTTAGCAGAAATCCACTGCCAGGCCCACCCAGTTCAAGCAGCCGCCAGCTGGTTCTTCAATTTCTCCGCACGGAATCTTGCAGTGTTGGCACCCTTCACATTGAACTCCATCAAGAGCTCCTCAAACAGAACCTCCAGGTTGGTTTTGAAGGATGCATTGCGATTGGTGCGCAATGCAGGCTTATTTTGCTGCGGCTTTGCCGTGGTGCTACTGCTAGATCCTTCCCCGTTCTGACACCCTTTGGTGTCCTCATCCTCCTCCGGGACTTTGGATCCAACTTCATGGCCCTCCATGTAGTATTTGCATGCAGCCAGAATGGCATAGCCGCGTTCACGGAAGTGGCCCGCGACAAGGTCTTCAAAGTGCTGAAACAGATCAACAGGCACAAATACCGTTAGATCTATGAAACCTAAGATTCTTTGTCCCGCATCAATTGCTGAAAAAAGAGCAATGTACTGATAACTGAGAATGAAAATGCATGTTAACACCAACGGAAAAAAAATTGTTAGCCTGCTATCCAATGCTAATTTGGGTGACAAAGGTGTCAGAATATCTAACTTGAACTTGGGTGCCTTATTTATCAAAAATACTGGACATGAACACAGGTGCTGAGAAAGAGAACACTGTGGTGACAACTGAAAGAATGAAAAAGCACGTCACTGCATCAACTGAAAACAATTGTCTAGCCTACTACCCGATATTACTTGGACAGAGATACGAGTATCAGAGTTCAGCTCAAATTTGGGTGTCTAAGTAAGCAAAAAAAACGTCAAGTGAAAAGTAACTTAACCACAGATTTTCGAATCCTGCTTGGACTGCGTCCACATTTCAATTTGACAAAAGCACAATGATATATACTACAACATCAGCACAGCTATCAATGGATTCCTATCAAATATATATACTATTAACTACTCGATTTTCCAGAGTGCAAAAGCTTAAGAATTAGCAAAACACTACCTGTGGAGGTTTACGAAGTGAGTATAACATCGTCCTGCATGAGTACTGAAATGCTGTATCATTGTAGCCCAAGGCATACTCCAGTCCCTCAGCACTATTGGCATAGCGTTCATGTCCAGGCTCATTGTAGAATGGCTTCTCATTCAATACGAGAGCTTGAATGGAGATTAGCACCTGAAGCATTGTTGATTGTGCTGGGTTCCATTTCTCACAAGATTTACCCTGCCAGGTGCCTAGGAGGCTAAGACAAACTTTTCCACAAGCATATAGATTTGGATTAAGCCTTAGCCCACCTGCATGATAATGTACCACCTGCAAAGGCATCAGCACAATTTTTTTATCCAAATATGGAAGTGTATTACATACCAAACGGACAAAGATTGAATACTAACTGGGGGAATAGTAGGATAAGAAGGGGGAAAGTGAGCATCAAAGAAGAAAAGGCCATCATGGTAGGGAGTTCCTTGAGGCCCAATCATTACAGCCCTGAGAAGGTCCATTCGATTTTCCGAGACACGAACATATATTAATGCTGCACAACAGAACAAAATTCAGGTTATGAATGAATTCAGAGAGAGATTATTCAGATGGAATACTATATTTTGAACTTAATATGCAGTTTTTTTCTTAAAGTGAAACACTGAGTTTCAGGAGTTGAAAGTATGGAGCATTAAATTCTGAATAGTCAATGAACAGGTAGATGCATTGCTACAACAAGGGTGACACAATTGTTCTAGCAAATTGCTGACCTGGTAAATCCTTCTCTAGAAGACTCCATTCATGCTGTATTCTTTTTGCCCATTCTTTCCTTGCCTGAAACAGTTAGGAGATTTATTGATGAAAAAGGTTTCAAACAAAAAAAAAAGTAATATGTGCCAAATTCTTACATTTCCGACAGAATTTTTAGCATATTTATGATCTATGAAATCCTCAACGGTATCAAACTGCTTGAAAAAATTATACTTCTTTGCAATTTCCTCCTCTATTTCTGACATTGACTTGAATTTTCCAGGCCCATCCCTTTCAACTTTCTGCAACCATGGTACTGTAGCCTCCACACCTGGAGGCAAGTCTAAATGATCAAATTTATCAGCTAGCAGTTGATTATAGTCAGCAGTCTCAAGCTCGTAGTCAGATCCCTCATCATCCTCATCATAGCACCCATCATCTTCATCTTCAAAATAGTAATCTTCTTCCTTTTTTCCATAGTCAAATTTTAGCTCAATTCCAGGTGCTTCAAGAGAATTATTCTCTGTGCTAGATCCAACTTGATCATTAGAAGAAGAACCCTGTGTGCCAATATTATCAATAAAATGTCAAGTACTTCTCACAACAGCAGAGGCACTTTGCTATATATGTTTGCCAACAAACAAGTTCAACTGCAAAGCATAATTGCCTTGTCAACTCCAAATATCCAATGCAGACATTTAAAAAAACAGGTTCCATGGTTACATGGCCTACACTTATCAGGGCATAACCCCAACACAGTAGCAGGATAAGAAAGAACACACCATAGTGCTCTCACAAAAAAGCTGCATAAGATATTTCACAGAAAATGCACATAAACCAATAAACCCAACAGCCATAATGACAGTTACTATGCATGGTAGGTACTGTTCACGGTTTCACATGGGGATAGAAGGATTTTGTTAGTTGGGATCATATTCACCGGTTATTTTGTTTCCTTTGAAGTTAGAGACTCTGATTAAGGGTCCATTAAGCACTCTTGGTAAGGGATAGCATTGTATTGTATCTTATTTAATTAAGAGAGATAAAATAAGAGATGGAAGTGTATCATATATAATCATATTGTTATAGCGTTATGTGATCAAATGGTTTTTATAGCGAAGCTAAAACATCATTAGTAGCAACAGCGGGACAATTGGCAATGTCATATCAAGACCCTTGAGAAAACTATAGCAGTGCTATAATGGGCTATTTACAGCAATGTCTATAACTAATAACTAGTGAGGAAGGGTCAGCAGGCTGGCCTCTGACTACCCATAAAACACAAATAGCTAAAGCACCTCTCTCAGCAGCTGCTCATATAATCCTGATTAAGGAGAACACCCGAGCAGGGACCTGAGACCAGATATGTTAATTGCATGCACATTCAGAGCTTTCCAAGCAATAAGGAGATGAAAATGTTACAGGACTGCAGACAGGACAACCTGTGAACCCAATAATAAAATATTTCACTAAAAAAATACATGTTTTCTTTTAAAGTTAAGAAATTCCTAGAAATCAGCATTTCACTGATAATTTCATGCACAAACTTGTTAGCAGTAGTGCTGTACTGTTCCCTGAACTGGATTAATAACAGGATTTGCTTTCTATCCTCCAAGGCTGAACCAGGTGGGTAGCATGCCATCTATAGTTGGTTAAATATTCAAGCAATCATAGAACATATCAAAGCAATTACTTCTCTCTTACAGTTAGCATCTCTGTCATCCCTTAAATTAGCTGATTATGACGCATAACACAAAATATATTCAGCATGTCGGTACCCATTACATGAGTAAGAGGCAACTAGCCTTTTACTACACTTAGCATCAGCAGTCTTCCAAACATTAAGGACATACTAATCTATTAGTTAGCAAGTTATGTATATTGAAACTTTGAAAGATAGATATTTTTTACCATGATGCAAATCCATATGCAAATTTTAATATATTAGTACCTCTTAACACACGCCAACAATTTACATCTTGAAATTATTATATGAATCTAGTAAAATCTTGCACCAACATTATTTACTCTTAGAACCTACACCATGCATGCTGAAACTGCCATTTACACATGGTAAACTGAAACTTCCTATTTGCTCTCACTGCGAACCTATAAGTTTAGGTTGAAGCAAATATTTTTCTCCTAGCACATAACCTTAATACCATGTATTATGAAAGCCAACGTTACCAGGCCAATACCAGCAGTAACATGACTTTTAGGAAAAGTTCATCTTTTTGTCCCTTGTAGTCTTTACATAAAAATATAGAATAATTTCAACCAGATCCTAAAACCAACTATGTTGAGAACTTTAAGTAGAAGGGCTAAAAATGGTCTTCAAGAATATAAGATTTCTAATGAAGATATGTACTAGTACAATCACTGCCTCCTGCGTTGAACAGCAGAATGACACCTCACATGGTCAAACCACCATACCCCACTGTTAAAAATAACATTGGGCACTCCCTCCTAGCAAGAATGGACAGTTAAGTAGGTAACTACAAGAATGCAAATCAGTGAACTTAGGAATTGTGTCTTATGATTCTTTCAATGTTTACTGAGAATGTGCATGAGAATCATTAACATCTTGGTTTCTACTGTGGACAAGGAATGATAAACCCTGAAAAATGAGGTGTCCTGTGGGAGTGCACTGATAAGCAAACCCCAACAGAGATCCTTTTATTCTTCAGTCTTCAATTACACAATTCAGTAACACCACTATCTACAGCTTGGACAACATTACAAGCTGTTTAATCCTGTTTGCACGTATGATCAATAATTCAATAGGAATGAAAAATTCAGCAAACCCAATCTGCTTTGGATCAAACATATTTTAAACTATCCTCTTCCCAGTGAATAAAACCAACACCTAGTCGATTTTATCTTTTCTGTCAGCGATACTTACTATGGTTAATACGTTTTATAACATATCACAGCCAAATTTCCAAGTAATAAAGAAGCAAAACATGTTGACAACACAACAATTTAAAAATCAACCAATCAGCTGCTCAAAACTTTGATGTATCCACAACATAAATAACCCATACCAAAATGTCCATCTCAGACTAGCTAAGTTTCAGATTCCTGCAGCTGTAAATATAGCATATGATATTCTTCTGTATATTTATCATTTTTCTATAATATAACATAGTAAGTTAATTCTGGTGACAGCATCTCAACTTGGGACCTTATGTAGGAGTAGGATTTGGATGATGGTATGCAAATGTGTATAAATGCAGCGGTAGGATTCAACAGCTTGCACAAGCAATGTGAATTTCGAATGCAATTTCAGGCTTTATTAAGGACAATTACATGTGTATGGAGGATTTTGTATGGTATCTTTAGTGCACTGGTTAGTTCCAGATAAAGCATCTGTGGCAAAATACAAACTGAAGATACAAAGTTTCCAGTACAAAAATCAATCGTGTACAGGGGAACAGGTCCGATTGTAGAAACTTACACAAAACAACATGGCAATCAAATACTAGACCTAGGCTATGATCATACCTTACAGCACATGTAGTTTGAGTAATGAGGACTCTGATTCAAAGGTAAACCACAAGCAAACCTCAAAACATACAAGGGCAGACGACAGGCATCCAACACACTGGAACAGATGCTTCACCAAAGTAAGAAGAACATCTATCCCCACCAGCAACACACCGTGAAGAAGAATATTTTTTTGTACCCCCACCAATATAGAACGAAATTGCCCCCAAAACCCAAAACCCTACGGTCAATACGATCGATCCAGGTAAATTCCGTCGTACGGCACCCAACCAGCACAAATCATCAATCAATTCGACCGAAACCTACCCCAGAAGCAAAAAAAAGGTAAAATCATAGGACCTCTCACCAGGTGCGAATTTCGCCGACCCAAAGAAAGGAACTTTAGCCAAAACCCTCGCACCATACTCGGTCGCAATGCACTCGAAGACCCCCCGGGAGGAATAAAACGATCACAGCAACCGATTGCACGAGAATCGCGATGATAACGACCGGAACCAACCAACCGGAGCGGATTTACAGCGCGCTAAAAGCGCGGGCTAGGAGGGCGCGGGACGGGTTACCTGGCAGCGCTGGCGCTTCTTCTGCTGCGCGGAGTCCCACCCGGCGGAATAGTCGGCGGCGCGGCAGGACGAGGAGGCGGCGGACCCGCTCCCCTGCATGTGCGGGTACCTGACGAAGAGAGATCAAGAAACCCGTCGGAACGGAACCAACAGAAAAAAAAAAAGGCCGAAAAAGAGGAGGGGGAGAAAAAACGCCGATTGTTCGCTCGATGGGGGAGAGGCGAGGAGCACGAACCCTGCGGCGTCCATGGCGGCAGCCAATGGGCGGGAGCGGCGGCCGGAGCCGGGCGGACACCACGGTGGGGTGGACGGGGCCGCGCCGCGTAGGTGGTCTGCCAAGGGAGAGGAGAGGAGAGATCGGAAAACGCCGCTCGCGCGTGGCGATTTATCGCCGGCACTCCGACCGGGACCCGTTCACTCCTCGTTACCCGCCATCGCTTCCACGTGGGCCCCAGGGGAGATAGGCCGTGACGGCGGCTTCCGTGGAGGCCCACCGGTCAGCGGTCCGAGAACAGGCAGCAGCCCACGGGAATACAGGACGCGGCTGGCGTATTTGTTTCTCCTTTTCGGGGATGACGACTGGCGACGACGACGACTCGGGTTCCGTTCCCAGTTCCGACTTCCGACCGAGGCAAGGCCTCGTTTAGTTCGGTCAATTAGGGAGAAAAACACTGTATTAGAATTCCTATAACATTTCGTTTGTATTTGATAAAAATTATTCAAATTTTGACTAACTAGGTTTAAAATATTCATCTCGCAAAGTACAATAAAACTGTGCAATTAGTTTTTGATTTCATCAATGCATTTACCGATATTTTAATGTGACAGAGAATCTTCTTTTTGCATAGTGAAATTTAGGGGAGAATCGGGAACTAAACGAGTGCCAACACACACTCGTCGCGCCTTCGTTCTGGCGCATCGGGGGCGGCGCCGCGTCCACGTCCACCGCTGCCGTTACCAGCAAGGAAGTCAAAGTGGGCCCGGCCTGTCATTGGGTGGGTGTACCCTTGTACGGGATGGGGTGCATCTACCTGTCCTAGGCCTTGTTCACTCCCCCATCCCAACCTATCCATATTTAGATCACCTCAAAATTCCAAGTTTTTTCACTCTCTCTCCATCACATCAATTTTTAGCCGTTTGCATGGAGTACTAAATGTAGATAAAAAAAATATCTAATTACACAGTTTAGTTCAAAATCACGAGATGAATCTTTTGAGCCTAGTTGGTCTACGATTAGACAATATTTGTCAAATAAGACGAAAGTGGTACTATTCATCAGGTTGAAAAAATCTTCAATCTAAACAAGTGCCTAAAATATTTCTTCTTTCACCCATCACATCAAATCTTTCGACGCATGCATGGAGCATTAAATGTAGGTAAAAAAGATAACTAATTGCATAGTTTGTCTGTAAATCTCGGGACGAATCTTTTGAGCCTATATAATTCATGATTGAACAAATTTTGCCAAATAATAATGAAAAATGCTATAGTAACTTTTCACCTACTTTTCGCGAAGTGAACACACCCCTACCCTCGGTGCCGTGTGGAGCAGTGGTGCGTCTGCGGGTCGTTGGACGGAGGGACGTGTGGCGTGGCCGCGCGGGCGGCGCCTGAACCCCGTCCACTGAGCCTGTGGCTTGCTTGGGACTCTTATTCCCTTGGACTGGAAGCCATGGTGAATGCTGATCGTTTCAGCTAAAGGCAGTTTTTTTCCTTTTTTTTCTTGACAACAAACAATTTTATTTCAGCAGCACGAAGCTGATAGCAGCCTTAGAGAGTTCAAGGCTACGGACATGAGTGCATCCAGAAGCAGGCATTGAGATACATGTGCTCTATTAGAGCAGGTACAATCCAAAATCCAACGTCTTGTTTGCTTGGACTTATTATCCTGACTTATCAGTCATGCTACAATATTTTTCTCTCACAACAAATCAGTTAATAATACTTTCAACCATGACTTATCAGCAAGCGAACAGGGCGAGACATGAGAAGCTGACTGAGATTGAGATAGGGCCTACCTAGATAAATTATCAGCTGTATGGTTCTGGGATCTTTGGATCTTGAAAACTCTTCTATCTCCTTGCCTTGTGTGATTAGCGAACACTTGAGTAAAGTGTTTGATCCTCCAGTCTGGAGGTTTGCTTGGTCCTCGGCATTAAAGAAATGCACAAGGTGCTGATTATCTGAGAGAAAATTAATGTGTTGTAGATGTAGCCGATCGGTGACAATTGCAGCAAGGGCAATTGCAGCGGCTTCAGCCATCAACACTGATGTAGCCCTTGTCATCTTCGCCTTGATGTAAATGGTTTGTGTCAGATTAACCTGAGTATTCATAATAAAGAGGCCAATACCTGCAGCTCTGGGCCGAAGCGATGGAAGATCAGGTGTTATTGATGCATCAGTGTATCACCTAACACCTTGCAGTAGCCTTGGGAATGTACAGTGAGGCTGTCGACCAAGGTCTCCCTGTTCCTGTACGTCGGATTCAACGGCATAATATTATGTCCTGTAATGATGGTGGTCATACCTGGCATTGTAGCATCAGTAGTGTTTTGCCTTTGGGTGTGTTTAGATGGGTGTAAAGTGGGTGTAAAGTTCCTGTACCACTTTTCGTTGTTATTTGGTAAAATTTATCCAATCATGGACTAACTAGGCTCAAAAGATTCGTCTCGACATTTACAGACAAACTGTGTAATTAGTTATTTTTTACCTACATTTAATGTTTCATGCATGCGTCCAAATATTTGATGTGATGGGAAATCTTGTAAAATTTTTGGAATTTTGAAGAATCTAAACACTGTCTTTGTTGTTCATTTGTACGCATCCTGATGTTGCTGCCTGTACAGTGATCTGCATGTAAATGAGTTGTGCCTGTCATTTGATTGTTAGTTCCTGGAGTGGAGACATTGACACACGAGGTTTCAGCATCAGTGATGTGCCTTACTTCCTGTGGTTCAAAGACCTGTTCCTCCTATGTGCAGATCACCGAGTTTGCTGTGTTAATATATGCTGCCACAGCATGGTGTACCTGCCAAGTATTCCATGGCTGTGTTTACTTCCTTAAAAAAATACTGTGCAAACAAAAGATTCCCCGTCACATCAAATTTGCGATACATGCATGGAGTACTAAATGTAGATGAAATCAAAAACTAATTGTACAGCTTGATTGTACTTTGCGAGACGAACGTTTTGAACCTAATTAGTCAACGGTTGGACACTATTTACCAAATAAAGTCAAAACGTGCTACAATACTTTTTTTACACTTTTTCGCGGAACTAAACACACCCCATATTTTCCTACCAAATCTTTTGTCATTTCGTGCTTTCCATATATACCACATAGTTATGAGAATCTTTTGCATTAGGGCGTTTTCAGTTGAATCAGTAATAAGCATCGAAAGAATAACCTGGACACCGTCATCCTCATTTGGTAGAGTGTCAGTTCGTAGAGGTGGAGTTGCTGCAAACCAAACTGCACGGGCAAAATCACAATGAAAAAAATAAATGAGCATCAGTTTCAATTAGTCCACAAGTGCTGCATTTGCAATGCTCATCAATATGAGTTGAGTATCTTGCCGGCATCTGGTGGCAAGAGCTCTACGAACAAGCCTCCAGGTGAATGTTTTAATAAGTGGAGGTAGGTTTTTCTTCCACATTCGTTGAAGGATCTGGTTAGCCTATTGTTGTATGCTCCTTGATCCTGTGTGCGGTAGCTAAACCTGAGCCCGTGAGCTTAAGAATCTGTAAATATTTTTAGTAGTACAGTTGCCTTTTCTTGCCGGAGTCCATCGAAAGATGTCATGGTGCTGGCTGTCCACCGTCACGATTTGGGAAATAATCTAAACATCTTGAGGATCAAAGACGGTGGAAAGGAGATCTAGGTTCCAAGTATGAGTATTAGGGAACCAGAGATCGGAGACCACACCCGGAAGAGGAGAGTGGGTGACAGGCAAGAGAAGGTGATCATGAATGGTGTTCCAAATCTGACACCAAGGGGAGGATCAAATAGAGATGCTGCCATTATGAATTTGAAAGATCATGTTCTGGACAAGGTCCTTTTTAATCTGGAGGATAGAAGACTAGAAGACAGAGCGCGGCCCGTCAGCTCTGGCTGTCTAGAACGAGGTGGAGTTGAAATATTTGGCTTTTAAGATGCTGGTGAGAAAGGGATTTTTGTTGGTGGCAATGTTCCAGGCAGCATGAATGATCAAGCTTTTGTTGACAGTGTAAAGGTCTCTAATTCCGAGACTGCCATTTTCTTTGGATTGACAAATATCTTCCCAGGAATGAAAGGCAATAGGATTGGTAGGGTTATCATCCTGGATGCTAGCCCACCAAAACCTCCTAAGACTGTCTCCAATAGAACACGCAAAGCGCGACCCATACCCAAAATAAGTCGTTCACAGTGTTTTTGCATACCCAAAACACTCTCCAACGGAAGATGCAAACACAGCACCTATTTTGGGTACGAGGCCGGCCGGAACGCAAATTAGCGTCCCCTTCTCTCCACGACGCAAATCACTGGCGCGGTGGGAGGTCGCGTCCGCACCTGGAAGCAATGCAGCTTCGACGGTGGTAGAGTAGAGGCCGGTGGGAGTCGGAGTCGGAGCAGAGGGAGAGAGGGAGACGTGTCGGCGGTGGGGACGGCGGTGGCGTGCGGCTTCCCGGTGGCGTCGCAGGTTCCCCACAGCGGTGGTCCTTCCTGCGGCGCAGTTCCGTTGCGGCAGCTCCTTGGTCGCCGACGGAGGTACCGTAGCAGCGGCAGACCATCTCGCGCAGGTTCCCCTTCCCACGGCGTGGTTCCCATGGCGGCGAACCTTCCCGCGGCGCGGTTACCCTACGGTGGCAGGGGATCTTCTTTCATGTGCGGCGGTGGAGTGCGGCTTCGAGCTCCGGCGTGGAGTCAGCATCCGGGGCGAGGGCGGCTCCAGCTCGCTGCCGGTGGGGAGAGGACGCGTGCCGTGGGGCTGCGCGTCGATGCGGGGCCCTCTTCTTTTGCGTTGTGGCTGTTGGAGACGAGAGGGTTTGGGTCCGTGAATCATTTGTGTTGCGTGACCCAAACGATGATATGGGTCTCCTATTTGTGTTTCAGGTATTGGAGATAGCCTAATGATTGCAATGATCTTTTCAACAAAAGTTTCTGAAAAAAGAACAGTAGACATGTAGTAAACAGGAATAGATGCAAGAACAGATTTGATGTAAGTGAGTCTGCCAGTATGGTTAAGCTTGTTGGCTCTAATAGTGGTGAATTTGGAGCGAAACTTGTTGAGAATGAAATCATAAGCCTTATTCCTATCTCTGTGGCTGGAAATCATGGGATGACCAAGGTGCATAGTACTAGGGAGTAGGTCAAGAACAGGAAAGATGCTTTTAATTTGGGATCTGGCGGCACTGTCAACATTCTTGGTAAAGAGGATGGATGATTTTTGGAAATTAGAAATTTGACTAGATAACTACGAGAATTGATGGAAGATGGAATTAATAGTGGAAGCCTTAGCAACAGAGGCTTGACCATAGAGGATCAAATCATCGGCAAATAGGAGAGAGTGAATGGGTGGACAACCGAGCCCTAAGCTGATGCCAGATAGATTCCTGTTCTGCAGTTTAGTTTGCAAAAGAATGGACAATTCATTAATTGCTATAACAAAAAGATACAGCGACAGGGGACAACCTTGAGAATGCCATGTTCAGAGCGGAAGGTGGCAGAAGGTTCACCGTTAACTAGAACAGCAAAAGATGATGAGGAAATGCATGCATGGATGAGGTTGATGAAATGAACATGATACCCTTGACGTCGGAGAGCCGACTCAATTATGAAGCCTCATTCTAGCCTATCAAAAGCTTTAGCTAGGTCCAATTTTAAGAGAAAAGCTTTCTGATTCTAGTTTTTAAGGTTGAAGGAGTGAATTATTTCTTGGGTGATGATGACATTAGAAGAGATATGCCTATCAGTAATAAAAGTTGCCTGTGCATGACTAATTGTATCTAGAAGGTGAGGCTTTATTCTATTAGCTAGAGACTTTGCTATAAGTTTGTAAATGACATTACAAAGACTTATGGATCTAAAATCCTGCGGAGTTTGAGTGTAACGACCCGAATTCAATGCACCCTAGGCAATCATTTCTAGCTATCTGGGAAAGTTATCCACCGGATCACCCCGAGGACTTTTAATGAGTTACGCAAGGCAGGACATGAAAGCACCCTGTGCAAACCCCAGGTAATCACGGTCAGGCTTACACCCGAAGCAATAGAGAGAAACCTGAACAAGTTAAGAGTTCATCCTATTGACATCACCATCACCAACCCAACTTTAGGAGAGCACCTCAAGATATGGTAACTCGGTTTACAACAATGCCAGTGCCAAGCCCTCCAATGATTTAGTCAATTCAGCAAAGACAGCGACTACCAGACTGTCCGCCAATAACATCGGACCATCCGATAGAGCACGGTGCAACAACAGAAAGTGGGAGTTGACTTGTTGCCACTGAATTAGGAGGACCCACATGTTAGCACGAATGAGGAGAGATATTTTCAGCTGAAACCATCCTCTCTCACTCATCCTCCCATTTGCAACACACTCTCTCTCTACTCACCCAAGAACAAGCAAGAACCCTAGAAACTAGAGAAGGAAGAGATTAGAGAAAGGATTGAAGATGAAGGAGAGGAAGGAGGGAAGCATCAACAGTAGCCCAAGGACACCCTCCACATGGTGAGCTCAAGAAGAACCATCTTCATTTCTTGGATTCTTCACCCAATGGCCTAATCCATGGATTTGTGTGCAAGATTGGAGATCTCTTGCTAGTAGTGATTCCATCATGTGTGAGTAAATCCAAGGAGTCCTCACCTAGTTCATTCATCCAATAAGTTCATGGATATTCCTTTGATCCATTTCTTTGGTATATTGCAAGAGGAAGTTCATATGAAGCCAAGCCGAGCTTGGAGGAAGAATGTATGAGTGAAGGAAGCTTGGATCTTCAACCTTTTGCTATGGAAGATCTCAGGTCCTAGAGCTAAGGTCTTATCTAAATCTCATGGTTCATTCTCAAGTTCTTGTATCCTTAAGTCGTATCCTAAAGCCCTAACCACACTTAGCAAAACAAGCCCAAACCCTAGCCATCTTGAGCCTAGTAAGCCACCTAGACTATCCTAGAGATATCTTGCACATGCATAGATCACAGCTGAGCACATCTAAGTTCAGAACCCAAGATCACCCAAGAGCATATGTTTTGTCAACAGTTTTTACGGAGTGTCCAATAGTCCTAGGAAGCTAGCCACCAGAACCTTACCTTCTATCGACAGGGACCACCGGAGCGCCCGCGGAATCTTGTAGAGTGTCCGTTGAATTATAGAAGCGCACATCCAGAGAACCTGAGAGCACCAAACCTGTACCAGAGCATTTGTCACCCATGGCAGAGCATCCGATGAATTATAGAAGAATAGCGACCCAGTAACCTGAGAGAACCTAGTTCATACCGGAGTATCCGTCGATCGGTAGGGACACCCGATGTTAATAGTGAACCCTAGAGATGCCTAAGTCCTGAACCTACCAGAGCCTTCGTAACCTCCCATGGATTGTCCGCCAACCTAAACAAAACCAACCTAGAGACAATCCACCTCAGCACCCGGCACAGCGGAATGTTCGTCAGCTATCACGGGTATCCGCTAACACATAGGGAGTACGAGATTGTTCAGCCATCTTTCCCAAGGAGTCAATAGTACTAGGGTAAGCATAATTCCAATAAGGGCAATAGTAGAGCCACGAATAGAAGCCTCCATCCCAAGCCCTAAGTCGAGACATGTTCCTAAGCCTTCATCGATTGTCCTTAATCTCGATCCATGTTCTCTTTCAGGAGCCGAGTAGCATGAGGAACGTGTGTGAGCTGTCGTCTACAACTTTGAGTTCATTCGAGTGGCAAAAACCAGGCAGGCACCCACTATTATGAACCTTACTTTGGATACTTATCAACTCGCATTATGAGTTATGCATTGCATGTAGAGTTGGATAATGAACTCTTTCACATAACACTTAGAGTAACCCTTTAATCTATTAGAAGCCTCTCATCTCAACAATGGGAATGGAAACGCTTAATGCTTAGTTGCTTGGGCAACGGTAGAAGTCAAGCATGAGAAGGGAACTCATACTCGCGTGTATAGGATGCTTCACCTGGATAATTAACTACTAAAATCAATGAGGGTACAACTTGACTCATCTTACTAATCTAGCTAAGGAACAATATCCCTAATGTGATAATCTTGATCATAACTTGGATATCTTGCTCATGCGAGGGGTAGGTGTCGGTACCTACAGAATAGGGGTACCCGCAATCAATGATAAAAAAGAACGAAACGCTATCCGCAAACACAGTAAAGCCAAAAACAGCGGACGATACATCTTCGACTCGCACGAGGCTGGCTCGACGGGACGCCTCGACCGCGTTCTGACTTCGACTCGTACGAGGCACCCTCGAGGGATGCCTCGACCGTGTCCTAGCTCGTATGAGGCCCGTTCGATAAAGCACCTCGGCTGCGTTCCGACTCGCACGAGGCTTGTTTAGCTATCGGCAAATCTCTGACTCGCACGACCCCGGGTCGGATCACTCGACCCAATCTATTCACCTACTCTGAGACAAAAGCCAGAGCATTTAATACGGCTACCTGCTACTTCCTACCGCCATGGCCACAGCTGTGACCGACGTGGGAGCAGTGCTGGTGTTAGTTCTCACTTTTTACCGCCCATCCCAGGATGGGAGGTGAAAACATGTCACTATACACACCTTACCGTGCACTGTTCTGCCATCGACCACCCTCGAGGGAGGATACGACAAGGTCCATACCCCATGATCTCAGGGATTCAGCCTTATCCGCCCATCCTCGATCCATCCTCGACCCAGCGCCGGTCAGTAGGGAGGAAAGGCCGACATGGCACAGGACTCAGGGTCTTTTCACCGTCTCCTCCCTGACGTCATCATGGTGTCCAAGGATGGCCGGCCATTCCTAGGGCACGTCGCTACAGCCACCTCTATAGGGATCGACAAAACTTCACCTCAAGACACCCTCGGTGTCCCGACCTCCTCTTTCCCTATAAAAGGGCAAGCCAGGGCTCTACAAGGGGCAAGAAAATAGAACAAACGAACGAAGCAAGACACAAGCCAGAAGCCAAGTGCTAGCAAGCAAAGGCTCACCACCCACATATCAACATCTCAAGCAATCATCCGTGTACTCTCATTTTCCCTTTGAGACCTAGGCTTAGTTCCCTCTCTCACAGCTTGTAACCCCTACACAAGCACTTTAGTGCAAGGAAATACAATACTCCTCCCCCCCGCTGGACGTAGGGCCTTCTTTTGCTCGAACTAGGATAAAATCCCCGTGTATCCTCCTTGCATCACCATCTAGTTTAGGGACATGCAACACTCACTCGTTGCCTTAGGACCCCCATGGGACCAAACACCGATAGTTGGCGCGCCAGGTAGGGGAAGCTGCGTGCCAACATCATTTTCCCGCCATTTTTCTGGATGGCTGACCCTGAACGCCCGCTCCTGTTGGCTACGGTGATCTGGTTTGGGAGTTTGGAGTTCATGTCGCTTGGCCATGACTACGACATGGTCCTTCTCCCGCCCAGGCACCCGACCGATGAGGACCACGAGCTCTCCTAGCCTAGGGGAGCACTGCGCTAGTACAGTCGCTCTTGTCAGGCACGAGCCGCCAGACGACGATGAGCCTAGCGCTACCACCGTCATCACCTTGCAGAGGACGGTGGAATTTCCTGATCCGGTGCCTCTCAGCCGGACGCCAACACGGAATTCCTCGCTGAGGATCTGTGTAGGATGAGCTTGGCTGAGGGTAAGATGCCGATAGGGAGTTCCATCGCTCTACCGCTTGGTGTGACACCACCACCACCCGGTTCGACTACACCGGCATTTCCATTTGGACTAGACTCGGTTGCCCGGGTGTATGCTTCCTCTATGAGCACCAGCATGAGTGCCTACGAGGAACTCCTCGGACACCACCTATGCTCCACTCTCGATCTTGTGGCATCCACGCCGGCTTCCAAGTACCTGGACTCTACGGAGACCCCAGAAACGGAGCCCCGTGCGACTGCTTCCCGACGTTACGACCCCAGAGATAGACGACCTCACATGCACCCATCATACTACTACTTTGGCGCTCCTGACTCCAACTCTGCCGATGACACCTACGACCCGACCCGCGAATGCTTCAACATCGATGGGGTAAGCGCGTCGGATTCGGAGGACGAGGCACCCGTTGAAGGAAGGAACATGCCACCTCATGTCAAGCTCCCTGCCGAGCGGGATGAGGCTCAATTCCTTGCGGATCAAGGAATGCAGCTCGAGCAAATCCGCGAGTTGTAGGATAGGCTCGACGAGGAACGAGAAAACCTGCGTCTACTATAGCGAACCCTCGAGCAAGAACGTGCCACACGCGCACATGGCGGAGGAGCTCGAGAGAGAGCTCGCGACGTCAATCGTCGCATCACCGAGGATCGAGCGGTCAACCCCCGGTTTTCGCTCGAGCCAGCTAGAATGTGGTCGCCGCCGCCATGCTCCTTCATAACATGCCCGAGCCATCGAATCCTGACGCTCGTCGAGCCTGAGATAAAATCCGAGGACTCCTCGAGACAGCTGCTATGCAGCAGGCGGAGAGTTCCGCCTTGAGGCGACACGGGCCTACCTCGGAGCAGCCTGTCAAGACCTCACGACAGGAGAGAGAGGCCTCAGTTCATCCCGAGCACGCCCAACGAAACAGGGCGGCCCCTGCCTCTGAGCACGCCGTCGACGACCGTGAACTTCGAGACACCCGTGGCAACATCGTCAAGGGCCGCACGCGCAAACACGGTGACGGTGTGGCTCTAGGTTACCACGTGCATAGAGGCGGGCGCTACGACAGCTCAGAAGATCGAAGCCCTTCACCCGAGCCACCGGATCCCCGGGTCTTTAGCAAGGCCATTCGTGAAACAATACTCCCGGCTCGGTTTCGCCCCCCCGCGACTGTCACCAAGTACAATGGCGAGACCAAACCCAAACTTTGGCTCATTGACTTCCGCTTGGCATGTCAGTTGGGAGGGGCCACCGACAACCGGGTCATCATCTGGCAACTCCCCCTGTTCCTATCAGACACCGCTCGAGCCTGGCTCGAGGATCTCCCACCTCGATAGATCCATGACTAGGACGACCTCATGAGGGTGTTCGAGGGAAACTTCAAGGGGACCTACATGCGCCCCAGCAACTCATGGGACCTCCAAAGCTACAAGCAGAAGCCGGGTGAATCCCTCTGGGATTACATCCGGTGTTTCTCCAGGCAACGCACCGAGCTCCCCAACATCACCGACTCTGACGTGATTATGGCCTTCCTCTCTGGCACCACCTGCAAAGAGTTGGTCCGAGAGCTGGGCCGTAACACTCCTCTCACTGCCAACGGTTTGATGGACATCATCACCAACTTTGCCGCCCACGAGGAGGCAGTTGGTGCCATCTTTGGCGGTGATCAGGACAAGGGGAAGCACAAGGCCGACGATCCCATGAGTTCCAGCCGGGGCTCCAAGAGGAACAACAGGAAGAAGAAGAAGAACCAGCAGGACAAGATCGAGGCCCCGGCCGGCGAACTTGTCACTGCTGCTGAACGCAAGAAACCTCGAGGGCCCCCCGGCGGGGGCGTCTTCGACAAAATGCTCAAAGAACCGTGCCCCTACCATAAGGGGCCCACGAACCATAATCTCGAGGACTGCCACATGCTTCGTAGGTACTTTGAGGGCATAGGCGTCAAGAAAGATGACAAGAAGGAAGATCCCAAGAGTGACGACAAGGATGAGGGGTTCCCCAAGATCCACGACTGCTTCATGATCTATGAAGGGCCCTCGACACGCCTCTCGACGCGCCAGCGCAAGCGAGAACGTTGAGAGGTCTTCTCCGTGCAGCCGGTGACCCCCCTCTTCCTTGTCTGGTCTGAGGTTGTCATCACTTTCGACCGTGATGATCACCCAGACTACGTCCCCAACCCTAGGGTCTACCTGCTTATTGTCGATCCCATTATCGCCAACACACGCCTCACCAAGGTGCTCATGGATGGCGGTAGCAGCCTTAACATCATCTATGCTCAGACCCTCGACCTCCTAGGGATCGAGAGGACGCACCTCCAACCCGGCATCGGGGGCTTCCATAGAGTCATGCTAGGAAAGCGGGCAGAACCCGTCGGCCAGGTTGATCTGCCAGTCTGTTTTGGCACTCCCACCAACTTCAGAAAGGAAACTCTCACTTTCGAAGTGGTCGGATTCCGTGGAACGTACCACGCTATCCTTGGACGCCCATGCTATGCTCGGTTTATGGCAGTCCCGAACTACACCTACCTCAAGCTTAAGATGCCAGGCCCCAACGGTGTCATAATTGTTGGGCCCTCATACGAGCACGCCTACGAGTGCGACGTCGAGTGCGTCGAGCATGGAGAAGCCATCTTGGAGTCAGTGACCTTGGCGGCAGACCTCGACGGTTTGGCCTACGAGATCCCTAACCCCAAGCGCCACACTGGCAGCTTCGAGCCCGCAGAAGACGTCAAGCTCGTGCCCCTCAACCCCACTAATCCAAAGGGAAAGGCGCTGAGCGTCAGCGCCACCCTCGATCCCAAATAGGAAACAGTGCTTGTCGGCTTTCTTCGCGCAAACGTCGACATCTTTGCGTGGAGTCCCTCAGACATGCCAGGCATACCCAGGGAAGTCATCGAGCACGCCTTGGAGATCCGGGTCGGCTCCAAACCGGTGAAGCAACGCTTGCGCCGCTTCAATGAGGAGAAGCGCAAGGTCATCGGTGAGGAGATACACAAACTGTTGGAGGCCGAGTTCATCAAGGAGGTTCAACATCCTGAGTGGCTAGCTAATCCTGTATTAGTTAAGAAAAAGAGTGGGAAGTGAAGGATGTGTGTAGACTACACTAGTTTAAATAAAGCATGTCCAAAAGTTCTGTTTCCTTTGCCACGCATTGATCAAATCGTTGATTCCACTGCGGGATGTGAAACTCTGTCGTTCTTAGATACATATTCCGGCTACCACCAGATCAAAATGAAGGAGTCTGACCAGCTCGCAACTTCATTCATCACCCCATTCGGCATGTACTGCTACGTTACTATGCCCTTCGGCCTCCGGAACGCGGGGGCCACGTACCATCGATGCATGCAGCACATGTTTGGGCAACACATCGGACCAACCATCAAGGCCTACGTCGATGATATCGTTGTCAAAACCAAAAAGGCCAAGAATTTAATAAACGACCTTGACATTGCATTCAAGTGCCTCCAGGCAAAAAACATCAAGCTCAATCCTAAGAAATGTGTTTTCGGTGTTCCTCGAGGCATGCTTCTAGGGTTCATCATTTCCGAACGCGGCATCGAAGCCAACCTGGAAAAGATCACCGTGATAACTAAGATGGGACCTATCCGAGATCTAAAGGGCATACAAAGGGTCATGGGCTACCTAGCAGCCCTCAGTCGCTTCATTTCGCGCCTCGGCAAAAAGCGCTCCCGCTGTATCGTCTCCTGAAGAAATCGGAACACTTCTCATGGACCCTCGAGGCCGAGGAAGCTCTTGCAAAACTCAAAGCTACGCTCTCTAACTCACCGATCCTCGTACCTCCGATCCTAGGGGAACCGCTCCTACTTTATGTCGCCGCAACAACACAAGTAGTCAGTACAGTCTTGGTGGTCGAGAGGGCAGAGGAAGGACATACCTTACTCGTCCAGAGACCAGTCTACTTCATTAGCGAGGTGCTCGCAGAAACCAAGGTTCATTACCCGTAGATCCAGAAGCTGCTGTATGCCATCGTCTTAACACGGCGCAAACTCCATCACTATTTCGAGGGCCACCCGGTGACTATGGTTTCTTCCTTCCCTCTGGGAGAGATAGCCTAGAACCGGGAAGCCTCGGGTAGGATAGCCAAGTGGGCGGTCGAGCTCATGGGCGAGACCCTCTCTTATGCGCCGCGCAAGACCATCAAATCCCAGGTACTAGCAGATTTCCTGGCGGAATGGACCGACACTCAACTTCCCTCGGTTCAGCTCCAGGCTGAGCTTTGGACCATGTACTTTGACAGGTCGCTGATGAAAACGGGAGCAGGCGCGGGCTAGCTCTTCATCTCACCCCTCGGAGTCCACATGTGCTATATCATACGGCTTCATTTTCCTGCCTCCAACAACGTCGCCATATACGAGGCGCTCATCACGGGCTTGCGAATCGCCGTCGAGCTAGGGATCCGACACCTCGATGTTCGAGGCGACTCCCAGCTCGTGATCGACCAGGTCATGAAGAGCTCAAGCTGTCGCGACCCCAAGATGGAAGCCTACTGTGAAGAGGTACGGTGCCTTGAGGACAAGTTTCACGGCCTCGAGCTCAACCACATCACACGCAGGTATAATGAGGTTGCTGATGAACTCACAAAAATCACGTCCAGTCGAGCTACGATTACACCAGACGTTTTCGTGAGAGATCTCCACCAACCATCAGTCGACATTGGGTTGGACGGAGGGGTCGACAGGCCGACACTCGACCCCCCACCTGAGGCAGAAGCCCCCTCGACCGGGACTGAGGCCATGCAGGTGGAGGGCTCGACCGCACCGTCTGACCCTGAGCCTAACTGGCGCATTCCGTACCTCGACCATCTCATTCAAGGGGACCTCCCCTCGGATAAGATCGTGGCTCGACGGATCGCTCGCCGGGCCAAGTCCTTTGTGATATTTGGCGGTGTAGGGAGCTGTATCGCTGCAGCCCTATAGGTGTCCTCCAACGCTGTATCACAAACAAGGAAGGCAGAAACCTGCTCAATGATCTGCACTCGGGGGCTTGTGGTCATCACACGGCACCTCGAACCCTCATCGGAAATGCTTTCCGACAAGGTTTCTATTGGCCGACCACAGTCTCCGGTGCCATCAAGCTAGTACACTCCTGCAAAGGCTGCCAGTACTATGCGAGACAGACCTATCTCCCGGCTCATGCCCTGCAAACCATTCCCATCACATGGTCGTTCGTTGTTTGGGGGCTCGACCTCGTTGGACCCTTGAAAAGGACAACTGGCGGCTTTACCCACTTGCTCGTTGCCATTGACAAATTTTCCAAGTGGATCGAGGCTCGTCCTATCACCAGCATCAGGTCTGAGCAAGTCGTGCTCTTTTTTACCGACATCATCCACCGCTTTGGGGTTCCCAACTGCATCATCACGGCAATGGCACCCAATTCACTGGTAAAAAGTTTCTAGATTTCTGTGACAACCACCACATCCGTGTGCTCTGGTCGGCCGTAGCTCATCCAAAAACAAATGGCTAAGTAGAACGTGCCAACGACATGGTCCTACAAGGTCTGAAACCCAGAATTTTAGACAAGCTAAACAAACACGACAATAAATGGGCTGCCGAGCTTCCCTCGGTTCTATGGAGCCTAAGAACGACGCCGAGTCGAGCCATGAGGTTCACTCCGTTCTTCTTAGTCTACGGGTCCGAGGCTATGCTCCCAACTGATGTAGAATACGGATCCCCGAGGTTGAAGGCCTACAACAAGAAAAATAATGACGCCACAAGAGAGGACGCCCTCGACCAGCTCGAGGAAGCCCGTGACGTGGCTCTGTTGCATTCTGCCAGGTATCAGAAGAATCTCTGACACTACCACGATAGACACGTCCGCAGGCGCGACCTCAACGTTGGTGACCTGGTGTTACGGCGAAGCCAGAACACCAAGGGACGACACAAGCTCACGCCACCGTGGGAAGGGCCATACATCATCGCAGAAGTATTGAAGCCCGGCACCTACAAGCTATCGAACGAGAAGGGCGAAATCTTCACCAACGCTTGGAACATTGAACAGCTACGTCACTTTTTTCCTTAAAAAGCCTCGAGGCTCTGTAAATTCTTTTCAATCTCATCAATAAATAATACTGCGGTGTTCAAAGCTTTGTTTTCATAACAACTAGGAAGGATCGACTCTGTTTTCTCAGAATCGACCCTCCCTCGGGGGCTGCAAGGGGGGAACCCCCTGTCCCCAAAAAAACTCATATTCTTTTTTAAAAAAGAGAACTATCACTTAAGTCGACAACGCCGCGGGAACACCCTAAGGCTCAAAGGGTTGTCGAGCCGAGAGATCACTTACGCCTCCGAGGCTACGGTACCTCCACTCACCCCTCACGCCTTGGGGTGCGACCGTGCGCTAAGTAGACCGAGTAACGGTTCATGACTTTGAAAAAGCTTACACCCCTGTTTGCTTCGAATCAAGTTCTTACACGATCTGCAAGGCCACAAGCGCACCCTAAAGCATGAGGGCAGTCAAGACGCGAGATCACTCACGCCTCCGAGGCTACGGTACCTCCACTCGCTCCCTTACACCAAGGGGTGTAGCCGCGCGCTAAGTAAATCATGCGAGAACGCGATTCAAGCGATAAAGTGAAGAAAAAACTCGAACAAAACTTAACGATCAGTACAAGTTTACATTCGAGTGTTCCAAGGCCTCCGAGGCCACTACGACCAAAGTTATAGACACTAACTTATTACATGGGCCTCCATGCCCAGATTCGGCTCACAGGCCCTCGTCGTCGACAGGCGGAACCACATCGACCTCGAAGGGCTTGGCCAGGTGACTTCCAGGCTTCTCAGTGGCTTCGATCAGGCCCAGGCAGACGGTTTCATTCTCCTCATCCATCCGATCCGGATCCGTGATAAAGCCACCAGCGACGAGCTCCATGTCATACACAAATCTGGACCGAACAACAGCCAGAGCCCTCTTCACGCTGTGATGCAGTCCGCCTCGTACCCTCTCATGAACGAGGTGGCCCAGCGCCACCATCCGACGGACGAAGGAGTTCCTCGGGGCGTCCTCCTCAGTGTCGGCGTCAGGCTCGACTCCCAGGCCACGTCACACAGAGGGGATGGTGCCCTGAAGCAACTGAGTCCGCTAGGTCTTGGCCTCGAAAAGGTTCTGGAACGAGGTGGCCATGGCCTGAGCCGTCTGCTGCTCCTTCTCCAACTCTGGAACACAAGCATCAACTTAGCGCAAGCCGGGGAACTCGACACCGAGGCCACTATACAACAAAAGCCTACCCTCAGAATGGGTCTGCCAACCCACGACCTCGTCGTGTAGCTCCCCACACGTCTTCTCAGATGCTCAGAGAGCCTCGTCCCTATCGTGGAGCGCCGCCCTCAGCACCTCAACCTCCCGGCCGGCGCCCGAGAGAGCCTCGTCCCTCTCTCGGACCGCCCCCGACAACGTCACAACCTCGCTCTCCAAGGTTCTGACGCGGGTGGACGCCATCCTGACTTGGGCGTTGAGGGCATCGCACTGGCCACCAACCAAGGCGATGTCCTCCTCGAGCTCCTTCACACGCGCCAGTAGTGGCGTGAGGTTCTCGCGGGCTTTGGCAGCCTCCTCCTGGGCCCTTGCCGCGTCTTCACGCACCGTGGCCTCGGCCGTCCGGGCTTGTGCCGCCTCCTCCTTGACCGCCGCGTAGGCAATGTGAAGCTCGGCCGTCTCGGTGCTCTGTTGGGAGAGCCGCTTGTTGGCCTCCTCGACCAAAGCCCGTTGACGGGAGAGCGCCGTCCACACGCCACTCTCATTACGAATGAAGAGCGACTTGCGGCAGGAACGCTCCTTGAGCTCCTGACCATGGTTAAAACCCAAAAATCAGAACTAGGGAAAAGGGATAAACCGTAAAACGAAAAACAAAAAACTATCAAATTCGGCTCACCTCGAAGGCCTCCGACATGCCCCATACCAAGGTATCCGAAACCACATGCAAGGATTGCATTGTGTGTTTCTGGAGTCCCTCGAGGTACTCCCAGTGGTGCACCTCATCCCTGTCGTCGAGCGTGAAGATGGGCTCGGCGCTAGGGTTGGACGCGTCCCTAAATTCAAGGGTCAACCTCCCCCAGCGCGGGAGCTCCTCCTCCGCCCGCACAATTGCCAGCCTAGCAAAATCTGGCCACCTAGCCGACGCCTCCGCCTGGTCACCATTCGGTGCCGCAGAGGTACCGGCCTGATCTGCGGCCTCGGCCCCCTCGACGCCCGCCACCTACTTCCCCTTGTCGATAGGGGAGTCATCGAGGGTGAGGTCGATCAGCGCTGGGGTCGACCCCTGTGGCGGGGCTGGCACCTCAACCACTGGCGCCACCACCGAGACGATGGGCGGTGGCACGTCAGCCCCGCTCTCCACCTCGACCGCCAGCTCCGCCGGCTGGTCCTGCTGCGGCTGCGACTCCTCTAGCCGCGTCGCCTCCTGTCCCGCCTCCGGCGGGGCCTCCACCACCTCCTGTTCCTCTTCAACATCTGCCCGCCCCGCATCGCGGGCGGATGCTTTGGCCTCGGCGGAAGCTGGGGTGGTCGTCATCAACCCAGGCTCTGGCCCACTAGTGCTGGGCCCCACCACTTCTGTTGGATCCAACCCCTACGCGGTGGGGTCAGAATCGGCAGCTTCCTAGGCGCCCGCTCCTGCCTGGGCAGCCGCCTCCCGCTGTTTTAGGCACTCCGTCGCAGCCTGGAGTCTTGCGACCTAGGCGATGTCATCAGCCGCCGTCCGCATTATTACGGTGGCGCCCGACCGAAGCGCCTTCACGGGGGTCGGACCCGCGAGCTCCGCCTTGTGCTTGTGCCTGAGGAACAATTAAATGCGTTAGAGTAAAAAATGGGATCACCGATCACAAAAAATATCGGGCAGAATAACTCACCTGGATATGGGAACCAAGGGCCTAGGCCCCGGCAGGCCAGAGACACCCGACAGCGCCTGCGATGACCCTACCGTCGGACCTCCTGCTGACCAGACGCTCCTCGGGGCCCTAGTTGGTGGAGCATCCTGGGCCCTCTGCGTCATTGAGGCCAGCTGGCCTCGGGTCCTCACGCCCGTAGATGGTGCCCCGGATGTCAACGCTGGCGGCGCTGCCCCAACCACCGTCTGGGCCCGCGGTGCTTGGGCTCGCAGGGGTGGCGCCATCGACCTTGCTTGCGGGGCCCCCAACGAGGCAGTCCCTCCTATTGAGGGGCCTGCTCCGGCCCCCACCTCTTCTAGCTCCTCCTCCACCTCGACGGACACCAAGGCCAGCCTCGATGCCTAGGAGGTCGACCCCCCAATGGGCTCCAAGAAGGGGCGCACATCGGGGAGGTCCGCCAGACCAGTCACGGCATCATATCGCGACAAAGGCATCATCGTCCTCATCTTCATCGTCATCGTTCTCCCCCAAGATCGTCTCAGAGGGAGACTCCTCGAGGGGAAGCCCGTCGAGGCTCTACTGGCGTCGACGCTTCTACAGCGCCTCCTGCTCCTAGGCCTTGCAGATTTGGCGCTTCTTGGCGGCGTCCTTTGCCTCTTTCTATTGGGACGCCAAGAGGCGTCGAGCCTCTCGAGCAACCTGATCTTCCGGAAGCGGCGGTCGCGTTTCCTTAACCGCCGATAAGTCCTGTACACAGACCTCGACTAAGTTAGTGGAAGGAATCCAGAAATGAAAAATCTCAAAAAACGCCAACAATAACGCTTACCAGGGGCTCAAACCCCTGAGTAGGCCGCATCGGGACCCTGTCGATGTCCTCCGGCTTGAAGTCCCCCACCATCCGACGCGCACACCGAGCGACCTCGTCGAGGGAGAGGGACTCGTGGGACATCCTGCTCCCCTCCAATGGCGCCTCCGGTGTCATCTGGTCAAGCCGGAGTCGACGCTGCGTCAGCGGCATCACTCTCCGATGGTGGAACGCCGCGGCCACCATCCCCACCGTCAGTCCGCGCTGGCGGAGCCTCCATAGCGCATTGAGCAGCGGGTCCAGCTTCGGCTTCTCGTCTTCCATGACATCGTAGGACCACTTCTCCTCTTGGGCGACCAGCACCCGGCCAGAGTACCTCGGTAGCTGATCGCCGTCATTGTGGAGGTAGAACCAGCCGTCGTGCCAGCTACTGTTCGAGGAGATCAGCTGCACCTGGACGTACTGATCACTTCGACCAGATCGAACCTGCAGCACGCAGCTCCCTGCGGGCACCACACGCCGCACCCCCCCTCTCCTGCCTTCTTGGCAAAAAATTCCGCCCTGAAGAGATGGAGCCACAGATTCCACTGCGGCTCCATCCCCAAGTACCCCTCGCAGACCACCACAAAAATGGCGGCCTGCGAGACGGCGTTGGGGGCGAGGTGGTGCAGCTCCAGCTTGTAGTAGTGGAGGAGCGCGCGCATGAACGGGCTGGCCGGCACGCCAAACCCCGTCTCGTGGAAGCATACGAAGCTCACCACGTAGCCTTCTGGGGGCGCCAGTTCCCGGTGGTTAGACGGCGGCGCTCTCCACTCCGGCTGGGTCCGGTTTGTCTTCAGCCACAAAAGCCCGTCGCAGACCAGCTCTTCCAACCTCTTCTCCATCACCGAGGAGGCGGCCCAAGCGTCGGCGGGGAGGAGCTGGCTCTTGTCTGCCATCATCGCCGGAAAACTGCGCGGGCGAGAAAGAACGGCGGCGGCGCTGGACGGAGGCTGAAGGGCGCAAGGAAAGCGATCTAGGGTAGGGAGGGTGAGAATGCAAAGGGCCTATGGGGGAAAACTGACCCTCGGGTCTTGCTCTTATACCCTGATGGAGGCCCAACGGGCGCACAAAAAGGTAGGAGCAGTTTTTGCATTCAATGACCTCACCTAACTGTTTCCTCAAAATCCGCAGATATGGGCACGTGGCCGCTATTCACGCCATAACCGTCACACCACGCCGCCCACTGCCACGCCGATCTCGCTTCCCCTCCTGAAAAGACGCGCCTAAAAACAGGCAGGAGAAGGATCCGCAGACGGATATTCCCAGACGCTTGGGTAACGGGCTCTGAGCCCGCTATAAATCTTGAGGAGTCGAAAGCTGGCCCTCGACCAGGGTTCGACAGCTGCCCTCGAGTAACGGAGTCAAGGAAAACTAGGGATGCGCCCATACATGGCCAGGGCTCGAGCCGTGCTCTCGAGGCACCCCAAGATGTATTCGAGGCTAAAAGAGAAGGTTGACGTAGGAATCCCCTCGGAGGGAGGCATCGAGCCCTCGAATCCCATCGCAAGGAATCGAGATCCACATGACTACTCTTTGGCATTTTTGAGAGCGCCTCCGTGGCTGCTAGTCGACTCCTATCGAATGGAGCACGGGCTCACACTCGAATTCCCCCGTTAGTAGCTCACCGAAGACCGTCGGAACTCGCCCAAGCGAGGGTAGTACGACGTTCCCCACCCCTCCTCCTTTTTTTAAAAAAAGGGAGCATGAGGGTTGAACGATAGAAGACGATCGAGACTCTGATCGACCTCATGCGTATGAGGCTCGGGGGCTCGACCGCAACAAACCGAACCTCGAACGAAAAAATACAGATCACGCCACGATACGAGACCATTCCTGAGTAGAGCGTATAAAAGACCTCGGAGGAGTCCAAATACTCCACCGAGGCCTCGGGGGCTACACCCGGTGGGTGCGCTCGCGTGCCCCCACCGAAAAAAAATTACGATGCTATAACTCCAGTTCATGAACCGCTGAGCCTCTGAGAGAGTGACCACACACTCACCCAAAGGCTCGAGGGCTACTGTCGGTACCTACAGAATAGGGGTACCCGCAATCAACGATAAAAAAGAATGAAACGCTATTCGCAAACACAGCAAAGCCAAAAACAGCGGACGATACATCTCCAACTCGCACGAGGCCAGCTCGACGGGACGCCTCGACCACGTTCTGACTCCGACTCGTACGAGGCCGGCTCGACGGGACACCTCGACCGCATTCTGACTCCGACTCGTACGAGGCACCCTCGACGGGACGCCTCGACCACGTCCCGGCTCGTACGAGGCCCGTTCGATAAAGCACCTCGGCCGTGTTCCGACTCGCACAAGGCTCGTTCAACTATCGGCAAATCTCCGACTCGCACGACCCCGGGTCGGATCACTCGATCCAATCTATTCACCTACTCTGAGACAAAAAGCTAGAGCATTTAATGCGGCTACCTGCTACTTCCTACCGCCATGGCCACAGCTATGACCGACGTGGGAGTAGTGCTGGTGTCAGTTCTCACTTTTTACCGCCCATCCTAGGATGGGAGGTGAAAACCTGTCACTATACACACCTTACCGTGCACTGTTCTGCCACCGACCACCCTCGAGGGAGGATACAACAAGGTCCGTACCCCATGATCTCGGAGATTCAGCCTTATCCGCCCGTCCTCGACCCATCCTCGACCCAGCGCCGGTCAACAGGGAGGAAAGGCCGACGTGGCACAAGACTCAGGGTCTTTTCACCGTCTCCTCCCCGACGTCACCATGGTGTCTAAGGATGGCTGGCCATTCCTGGGGCATGTCGCTACAGCCACCTCTATAGGGGTCGACAAAAATTCACCTCAAGACACCCCCGACATCCCGACCTCTTTCCCTATAAAAGGGCAGGCCAGGGCTCTACAAGGGGGCAAGAAAACAGAACAAACGAACGAAGCAAGACACAAGCCAGAAGCCAAGTGCTAGCAAGCAAAGGCTCGCCACCCACATATTAACATCTCAAGCAATCATCTGTGTACTCTCATTTTCCCTTTAAGACCTGGGCTCAGTTTCCTCTCTCACAGCTTGTAACCCCTACGCAAGCACTTCGGTGCAAGGAAATACAATACTCCTCCCCCCCGCTGGATGTAGGACCTTCTTTTGCCTGAACCAGGACAAAATCCCCGTGTATCCTCCTTGCATCACCATCCAGATTAGGGACACTAAGCACTCACTCGTTGGCTTAGGACCCCCACAGGACCGAACGCCGACAGTAGGTCATCATGAGTGTGGGATCTTAGACGACATAGCTCGTGGAGCAGTAAGGACCGTGTATTGGGATACATAAGTCTGAGTAACCATCCGTACAGACCACATGTCGTGGATGGGGTGGACAAGCCAAGTAACTAGTTACGACTTGTTTATCTGTGAAACTTGCAAGGGGGGGTGGCGTCGGTCGAGAATGTCCAGGACATTGACCGAGAACCCAGTCGAACCTTTCATGTGACACTCGGGCCGGATAGGGAAAGGTTGGAAATCGTGAGGCAACCCTTATTCCAGGATCTAGAGTATGGTGGTTAGTCCCGTATTTCCGTGTGGGTACAGTTGTACACCTCTGTAGAGTCTTGAAAGCCTGGAGTCCTTCGGGATGGAATTTTTGGTTGTTCTTTCTTTCTATACCCATGGTAGCATGAACGATGGATTATGAGCACTTTGTTATAATGATAAATATTATAATTCTAATGTTGAGCATAGCATGTCATACTCTTAATGGACATCATAGCTTTCCGCAAGTATACAAATGCCTGATAACCACCCTGCATCCACCAAATATTATATGTTGGAACTAAGTCCTGCGAGTACGCAATGTACTCACGGTGCTGCCGTTAAGTTGTTTTGCAGGCATTGTTGCCCCAGTGGATGTGAGGTAGCGCTCTATTCACCACTGCACAGTAAGCCTTGGATTGGGCAAATCCAAGATGAGCTACGAGTTAACTCCGCTAAGACTCGAGCGAGGCATCGAAGAGCTGAACCTAGAGGGAGAAACTAAAATCATAAACATCTTGTGAATCATGTAATTTTCCGCAAGCATAATGATCTTGTTAGTTGGGCATGATGTTGGATGTTATATGTGTTGGTGGTTTGTGACATGGGGTGTTCCGTGTCACTCGACCGTTAAAAAGGTCCTGAAGTGTCACATGCGCGGTGACGACCGCGACAGGGCAGGTATCGGAAGCCCGCACGCGACATTGAGGTTGATCTTTTTTAGGAGTGAGGGCAATATAGGTTTTATTGATGTCATCGCTGAATTGTCTAGAGGAGTAGAAATCTATTACTAGTTTACTGACGTCCTGGTGGATCCATGGCCACGCCGATTTGTAGAAGGCTACATTGAGGCCATCGGGTCTCGGGCTGGCATTGTTCCTCATCTGTTTGATAATTTCATATAATTCCTGCAAATCTACAATGGAGTTAGTGTAAGTGTCATCAACTGGACAAACATAAAACCTGTGGAGAAGGTAGCAGTGTCATCACGGACAGGGCTATGATGGCTGTAAGTAGCATTGGGTGCATGAATAGGTAAAGGAATAGGGGAGGGAGGGGGTTGCTGGGTGTTGTTCGGTTGATTGGGGGGTGAATTCTGAGAAGTGAAGATGGATTGGAAGTAGTGAATAAGGGTATTCGCTATCTGGTCAGGAGTGGGGGATAAAGACTTGTCAGGATTGTGGAGGTAGGTAATACGGTTCCTCGTATTCCTTTTAATTATGGAGTGGTGGAAGAAAGTAGTATTGCGGTCGCCATTGGCAGCCCAATCCTTTTTAGCCATCTGAAGGTGGTAAATCTCATCTTTGGCAAGGAGGTCATGGTGTTGCTGGGTAAGGTGGTTTTGTAGAGAGTGGTTTTGTTGGTTGGGAGGGTTAGATTGAAGCTAGAGAAGATGGGTCTCAATTGCAGCAAGCTGATCAGGAATTCTTGGTTTTCTTTTTTTTCCATTTCCAAAGATCAGAGGCTGGGAATTTAGTTTTCTGGGTAAAAGTTCTAGTAGCTGAGCGCTGCCAACTTGTTGAGCAACCATGTGGTATTCCTGTTCCCTGAGCCACCAATTCTCAAAACAAAATGGTCGATTAGTTTTAAAATGATTAGAATTAAGAACAGCAAGAATGGGAACATGATCACTGCGAAGCATGGGGAGGTGGTAGATCGTTGTTGATGGGAAAGCCACACACCATTCTGCATTTCCAAGAAAGCGATCAAGCCTTTCATAAGTCGGATTAGTAGCAAAACACTTATTAGTCCAAGTGTACGCAGGACCGCTATAACCCAGATCAATAAAACCACATTGTTTGACATAAGCACAGAAATACATCAGCTCTAGTGGGACCTAACTTCTCATTAACATGCATAATATTATTCATATCCCTCATACATAAGATCGGCAAGTTGCTATTATTAACAACAAAATTTAGCACTTGTCTCCAGATTTCACTTGTGGAACGGTGGTGAGGATCACCATAGATACAGATAAGTCCATACTACGGCATACTAAGATTATTTGTACATAAAGCGAATATATAGTGGTGAGAGTGATCAACTACAGTAATGTCTACATCATCGTTCCATCAACCAAAGACCCCCGGACTGGCCTTGCGCTGGAACTACAAAAGCGTCTGAATAATTAAAATGGTTTATAAGAGAAGTTCTTTTAACTGAGGAGTTCCTAGTTTTTTAAATGAAACATACCTGCACTTTAGTTGAGGTGAGTAGGCGAGCTAGATGAGTCATCTTGGAACTGCAAAGGCTCCCGCCTGAACCGTGGCAGTTCCATGCGAGGTGTGTCATGGCTCCCTTGGCACCCTTGAGGCTGGCGCCGGAGCCTAATCAGGAGCGTAGGGGCGAGGCTGAAGATGATCCTCATGAGCCGTAGTACGCATTCCACCATTATTGCCACCCTGAGACGGAGCTGGAACATTGGGCGGGTGGTCAGGAAACAGATGCTGAACACCAGCACCCATACCCAGCCACCCGAGAGCAGGCTGAATAATGCCATGTCGCTGAAACGGCACCGTGGAGTTAGCGACGTAGATTCTTCCCTCCTTAATGATATTGAGGAAGGCTGGATCTAGGCCTGACTGTCGAAGATCCACTGCCGAAGTGGGGCGCATAGCCTGTGCAGGCCCCCATGAGAGAAGCCAGGAGAAGTGCAGTAGAGATTCTAATGGGATATGCCCGAATGTCCTCCTCCTGGATCTGTGGTAGCAGCTGCATCCACCCTCCCAAAATGGCCGCCGATATCTCCACTGCCAGCAGGGGGGCCCTGGTCCCAACCGCAAGACTTAATGTGACCTCTGTTGCGTGCGGAGGCAAATCCAGAGGGAGTTGGCAGTGCTGGAGTCAGAGATGCCACCATCTCCCTGGCTCAATGCATTTGTCTGGTGTTGCGGTGGAGGATTGAGTGGTGGATCACGCGGTATGGGAAGGATTAGGTGATCTGGTGGCTTAGGATCCATGGGCGGCTGGTCCGGGATGTTGGAGAGGTCGCTATCCATGGAGGCGATGGGGAGCAGGAAACAAACGACGGAGTGAAGAAAGTTGGAATTTTTGGCTTCCTCCACCAGGTAAAGCATGACGACAGAGCAGGCAAGACGGTGGATCGGCACCGACAGAGGCTGAATCGGGAAGGAAGCAAGGGATCGGCGCGTGGCAAAGAGGTGAGAGATTACCGAGTAGGTGTCGATGAAAGAAAAAGGAGCGGCAGGTGACAACCAGGGCTGCAAATAGCTGATTAATCCAGAAATTCAAACGCACAGGAGTCGATCTCTGATTGACGATGCGAGGATGGGGATCAGACATAGATTGGAGTCGATTGGGGTAGGGATTGGGATTGGGATTGGGGATGAAAGGGGAAGAAAGGGGAAAACCGGCAGAATGCCTACAGCTCACAATAGAGATGGCTTGACGATGGAAGTCGCCGGATGAGGCATGAGAAAAATAGGTGTGCCCCTTCATAAAAAAATAGGTCAGATACATTTTTAAAGTTTTTATTAGAACACCCCTACATTAGATATGACTAGCAAACATGCCCGTGCGTTGCAACGGAGCCCGAAACGTCTTGAGATCGAACAATGTATCATTGCTAGACGCGAGTTGTTCGAACTCAAGTTACAATCATATAAAGACAAAGGACAAAAGAACATTCTCGGAATTAAAAAGAAAAGACCGAAGAATCTAAAATGTGGATACAATTTTTTATACATTTAGATAAACTTACCATATTTTCTTTTACTTCTGCTAAACATATACTATATTTCTTTTATCCATTAGACAGAAGGGAGCACGACATTTCAGCTGACCATAACCAAATCCATGATATTGGTTAGCGGACCCCAATTTTTCTTTTACTTCTCCCCGCAAAGAAAATTCACTTCACTTATTTCTCATCCACCTACAAATATTTTCATAGCCTCTCTGCTGGCAGGCAGCAACAATTTCATGCCTCCTTATTTGTTATCCTCTCACAACGGTGAACACCTTTTGTTTCTCTCCTTTCTCTCTCACCATCCTGAGCAGCTGGAGGCACATATGTGAGGCGTGCTGGAGGAACCGGAGGAGGTGACTGCTTATTGGCATGCTGGAGGATGCAAGACACGTGCAGGGTTGCTTTTTGTTTTATGGTTTGAATCAGCTACACAACGTGAACCGTTGAAGAAATATTATATTTTTTATTAGAATCAATCTGATCTGTAGATTTGTTGTATATGTATTTGATCAGTCTTATCACATTTATACGATAGGATTCACACGTGAAATTGTTCTGCTTGATTGATTATATGTAACGCAAATTATTTCAACATATGCAATATCTAGATAAAACATTTGAAACATATGTCTGAAGTGGGTGAAACATTTGGAACATACGTGTATAGCCACTGCAATATATGCAACATATAGATGAAAACATGCAACATCCAGATGAAACAGCTTGGTAAACACACTTGTAACATACGTTTGAAATAACTTAAATATTTGAAACATATACTTGTAACACGTGTATAGCCATTACAACATATGCAACACTAGATCTACTTTTGCAATATCTAGATGAACATATGCAACATACATCTGAAACGCATGAAACATATTGTTGCAACATGTGCTCATCTACTTGCTGACGCAGGCACGGGGGAGCACAGCCCAAGGCGCGAGCGGGGTGCGTGGCACGAGGTGGGTCCGGCGTGAGGCTTGAGGCACAGGGGCATGCGGCGCGAAGCGGATCCGGCGCGAGGCACAGGGGCGCGTGGCACAAGGTGGTTCCGTCCCGGTGGAAGCGTCCATATTTTTTTAACAATGAGGCAATCAAATCTGGTCCGCAGTCCTAGTGAAGGCACATGTCCGGACAGCCGGACACTCGACAGAGAGCATTACCGAAAAACAAACAACGGGATTTCCCCTTCCGGTCCTCCCGAGTCCATAAGAGAGTGTACGAAAAAAAAAGATATAGAAAAAACGAAATAAATAGAAAAAGGACCGAAACTATTTGTGATTTAATATTAGAAGTACGATTTTACCAAATTTATACTTCTATTTTTTTCCTATTTGCGGCGCCTGAACCCCGTCCACTGAGCCTGTGGCTTGCTCGGGACTCTTCCTCCATTGGATTGGAAGCCATCGTGACTATTTGCGGCGCCTGAACCCCGTCCACTAAGCCTGTGGCTTGCTCGGGACTCTTCCTCCATTGGATTGGAAGTCATCGTGAATGCTGATCGTTTCAGCCAAAAGTAGTTGACGGCTTGACGATGGAAGTCACCCGATGAGGCATGAGAAAAATAGGTGTGTGCCCCTTCATAAAAAATAGGTCAGATACATTTTTAAAGTTTTTATTAGAACACTGCTACATTAGATATGACTATATTAACCACTTCTAAACAAAAGATCCAACTATTCAATATAAAGTTTATATTTGTATTTAAAATAATTTATGAATTGACGTTGCTCCTTAAAGTTTGTATTTTTTTTCTTTTCATCAGAATTACTTACATAGATCAAAGACAGATTTGATTGCATATGGAAAGTATGGAAAGTCAATAAAGTTAATTAGGGGCCAAGTTCAAATATTCCTAATATCCTCCACTAGGCCACCACATCACTTCGGCCTAATAATTAAAAGAAAGTCTAAACCCAACATGTTTTGGAAGTTAGATTCAGGTTACTACATGTAAGTGCATCTAGCTCTTTAGTGGGTTTTGGTGAATTGAATGACAACGCCATTAAAGATCTGACAAAGTTTGCAAAGTGTTGAACAGGAAATTGAGTTTATTGCATAACTTGTGGATTGTGAAATGAGAAGTATATATAGGTTCAACAAGAAGGCAAACCATATGATATTTCACATATCAAGCTTGATTGATTTCAACATTCATATCAAGAAGATATTCAAGCAATAAGGATCACAATATTGAAGAAATGGTTTTTCAGTGGATGCTTAATATGATGTGACTTGAGTATGGCTCGATAGGGTGAAGATAGCAAGGAAAGAGCTTCGAGGGACTAAGCGAAGGTGAAGGGCAAGCAATGGCTTGTAGACCGAGGTACCATGGCTAAGGTGAAGAAGAGAGTACTTGCATTGAGTCGAGGTACTAATTGAGCCATAAGGAGTCATATTGTATTGAGGATCAAATCATTAGTGGAAGTGACTTGAAGCCAAGGATTGAACTCACATGTGTTGAAATGGTTCAAGTCACATGCTCAAGCTGTACTTGCTCAAAGAGAGAAGATGAAGTTGATTGCATCCCCTTATGAAGTGATATTGAGAAGAAGTGACATATGAAGACATTGAAGACTCAAGTGGTTAAAATGGTAATATTCTTTTGATCTTGAGTTTAGGCTATGCCGCACTATAAAGGGGGATGCCAATCTAGTTGGTTTGAGGAAGATAGAGTGCTCAAGTATTAAAACTAAATTATAAGAGAGACACTCTAGCACCTCACGAGCACATAGAATAGTTTTAGTGACTTTTGGTGTCGAAAGTCCCGACGTATGTCGGGAGTCCCGACGGTCGGAAGTGCTGACTTGCGCCGGGAGTCCTGACGTCCAGTCACTTAGCCTGTGCGGTGACTGAGGACGTCGGAAGTCCTGACGTATGTCGGAACTCCCGACGGTCAGGAGTCCCGACCCTCGCCAGGAGTCCCGACGCTAGGCCCATCGGCTCGCTCTGCTGACTGCTGCGTCGGAAGTCCCGACGTACGTCGGAAGTCCCGACGGTCAGCAGTCCCGACGTAAGTCGGAAGTCCCGACATTGACCTTTGCGCAGTGTTTTTAACCTTGCATGAACAGTGTTTTCTTCATACGTCGGAAGTCCCGAGATCTGCGTCGGAACTCCCGACGTAGATCTGAACGGTTAGATTTCTACAAAGAGTATAAATAGCTCTCCCCTCATTTCTAACCGTTGCCCACTCATTCCACTCGACCAAAACTTCAGAGAAGTGCCTCCTAGCACCCAAAAGCCTCTCTCTTCTCTCCTCTTTGCTCCTAGCTTCAAATCTTGAAAGAGTTTGAGTTGAGAGAAGGGATTTGGTGAGAGAAACATCAAAGAAAGCTTGAGCACTTGATTTCTTTGTCAAGCCGATTGGATTTGCATTTGTTACTCTTGGGTTCTTGGAACCCTAGCCGGCTAGGCGTCGCCCGAGGAGCTTCCAACTCGTGTGGTAGCCCCGGGAGGTTTGTAATCACCCCAATCATCTAGTGAAATCACCCCTCATCTCAAGAGATTGCTCTCTTGACTTGAGAACGAGGATAGGGTTGAAAGAGACCCGAAAAGCCTATGTGGCTTCCTCAACAACGTGGACATAGGCAAGCCTTAGTGGCGAGCTGAACCACGGGATAAATCGGTGTCTCACTTGTGTTCTTGTGTTTTGCATTGCTATACTTGGATTTGTAGTGATTCTAGGGTTTGGTCCCGATCTATGTTTAGAGGCATCTTGGCATCAAGGAAGTGAGCTAACATCTTCACCTTACCACTAGGAAGTGGGGTTGTAAGTTATTAGCTTCACAAAGTTCATTTGAGCACTTGTAGTTCATTCCCCGTAGGCGTCGGGACTGCTGACAGTTTGCGTCGGAACTGCTGACGACGTCGGGAGTTCCAACCTGAACTGTCGGGACTTCCGACAGTTGCTGACAAGTGACTTCGAGTTTTGTGTAGAAATTTTTAGACACGCCTATTCACCCCCCCTCTAGGCGACATCAAAGTCCTTACAAGTGGTATCAGAGCTAGGCTCTCAATTTCGGGCTTAACCGCCTTGAGAGACGATGTCGACAAGTGAGGAGGTATCTCTAGAACTTTTACTTTTAGATGGCTCAAATTATGCATCTTGGTACGCTAGTGTGCTTGATGTATTTAGGGCCATGGGTCCTCATATTGAGCGGATTGTAGATGTGAGCATTTCACCTCCTAGTGACGATTAGGCCATCTTATCTAAAGAGGAAGTGAAATGCTTACAACACAATGCTCAAGCTACTAATGTCTTATTTAGTGCTTTGAGTGAAGATGTTCTTGATGCCGTCATATTCGGAGATGGTGAACCTCTTGATGATGCTCATATCATTTGGACCACGCTTAAAGAAAAATATGACAAGTCCAAATGTGATGAGAAGTTGCTCTCATTGGAGGAACCACTTGAGGAGTGCTCAACTTCACCGACAAGTGAAGAGCATCAAATGATTCTCCCAAATGGTCAAAGTGATCATGCCACATCCACTCCCTCACCAACATATATGAATGGTAATGAAATGGTTGGTGAGAACAATGCTTTTACATGTGGTACTTCTACTTCCTCTTGTTCTTGTGAGACTAACATTTTGAAGGAAGGAGAAGCTTGTGATCGGTGGAGACCAAATGATGAGTCCACCTCACCAAGAAGCTCATCTCTCTATGTCACTTCTCGTGTGGGTCTCATGGCAAAGAAAGAGAAGAATGTGGCAAGGGAGAGTGAGAATGAGAGTGAAAGTGAAAGTGAAAGTGAAAGTGAGAGTGAAGATGAAAGTGGTGATGATGAGTTTAATCAACACCTTGCACGTCTAAGCAAGAAAGATAAGTTGATGGTGCTAAAGCTTGTTGAGAAGATTGGTGAGCAAGAAGAAACACTTTACAAACAAGACGAGCTTCTCATAAAAAAGATCAAGTGCTTGGAGAAGTTGACCAAAGAGCATGAAAAGCTTAAGTGCTCGCATGCTAGTTTGGTCAAAAGGTATGAAAACTTGTCAATTGAGCAAACTCATACTATTAACTCTCTATGTTGTGTTGCTAAATTAGAAGATGAGAATTATATGATCAAGGACAAGGTGGAAAGGCTCACTAGCAGGAATGAGATTTTGTGAGAAAATCATGATGAGCTCTTGTGCTCTCATGAGAAGCTTATGGATTCTCATCTCATGCTAGAAATTGCTCATGAGGTTGTGGTAACAACAGTAAAATCATACCAACCTCACACCCACAAGTGCACATGTACACAAGTTCCATTCATTTTATCATGTGCTAACAATTGTTGCTCTCAAGCAAGCCAACCTTCCGTTGAGCATGTACTTGTAGAAAATTGTGATGATTACATTGCAAAAGAAAATGAACAGCTCAAGGAAGAGGTTGAGAGACTAAGAAGGGACTTGATTTATTGGAAGGGCAAGTGCAATGCTCAACCTTCTCAAGATAACTGTGAAGACATGGTGAAGAAGCTTGAGAAGGGATCAACCGTAGCGTGCACGAAACCCCATCAACAAAGTCACAAGTCCAATTATGGCAAAGTCATGGAAAAAATGGAGAAAGTGCAATCTATCCAGAATACACAGTGTGGCAGTTCCGCACCCAAGTGCGATAGTGCCGCACCTGGGCAAAACAGCAAAACCCCCATGGCCACTAAGGTGCAACTTTAACCAAAGAAGACTCCCATCACTTGCTTCAAGTGCAAGAAAGAGGGTCACCACGTGAGAGATTGCACCTTGAAGAAAGAAAGGAAGGGCATGAGCAAGATTCAAGAGAGGAAGAAGATGACTCATGTCAAGTGCTCCAACTTGGGACACAATGCCTCTATGTGTTCCAACAATGTTGATGACCAAGCCACACTTCTAAAGAACAAGACAAGAAGAAGCAAGAGGAAGTGTTATGGATGCAATGAGAAGGGTCATGAAATTGCATCATGTCCCTCCATGAAGGATGAAAGCTTGGCATCATCAACAAAGAGGCTCGTTAGCGAGGTAGCAAACAAGAAGCAAGACAAGAAGATGTCCTACAAGATCAAGCGCCACATTTGCTACACTTGCCGAGGCAAGGGACATCTAAGTATGGATTGTCCTATGGGTAACACTCCTAAGCTCAACTCAACAATTGATTCAAATATGCTTAGGAGGCCCAAAAATGACACTTGTGCTAGAAAGGTGATTGGTTCACCACGTGCTAGCACAAAGGCCATTTGGGTGCCTAAGTCTCTTGTGACTAACCTTAATGGACCCAACATGGTTTGGGTACCAAGTTGTGCTTGATAAAGTATTGTAGGTACTTGAAGGTGATATGAAGATTTGGGGTGCTTGAGCAAGATGATTGAAAATATTTACTCAAGCTATCAATCAATTCATATTGTCTTTTCTAATATGGTTGATCCAAAGATAAATCAATGGATATATTTCTAACTTCATACTCACCTCGGTAACTAGTACCTAACCCTTGCTAGCTAGCCACTTAACTTGTGTAGTCTCTAGTAGTTCACAAATATGTGTGTTTGTGAATTATTAGGAGTGGCTAGATGCTCGTGCTTCATCACTTGTTGTTCCATATGATGCTTTTAATGGCTCTCTAGTAGAGCAATATCTTTAGATGTGTTGCAGGTACTCATATCATAAAATATAGCAAGAGAAAAGCACAAGACATGGATCAATATAAAGAAGAGCATAAGGAGCTGGGCTGAGCCTGTCTAAGTCGGCTAGGTCGGGTTGCAAAGCTGGCCAGGCCGGGATGGCAGCTAGGCCGGGCACCTGGGCCGGCCAGGCTAGGTTTCACAACCTAGGAAGAAAAGTCTACTTATGTGGAATTCTTCCCCAGCAAATTATTTAATTTGCCTATGCATGATCCATGTAATAAAATGGTTGTGAGTATTGCTCTCTCTAGTTAAACTCTTGTTCAATACTCTCTTTATGTGAGTTAGTTATAAAGTGAGCATCCCTAGTTAAGAAATTGGATATGTGCATTGCTAAGTAATTCCAATACTTGATGCACTCATTTAGGGGGAGCTCACTATATATCTAATCTCGTTGTTACTAATCTTTTCATTGAGCTTAAGTGTAGATTCAAATGAAAAGATTTCTGTTTCAAGTATGACCTCTACCATTGAACATTAAAATACTACTTGAGACCTATTCTAAGATGTGCACTCATGATGTCTTATAAATCAAAGGATCTTGTGAATAGCTTTGTGAGTATTTCTATGGCATAAGTTCAAATTTGATTATTGCATTGTTGCCATGACCTAGACATAGAGTGAAATCCCATGTTCTTAAAAGAATTAAGTGTTATATGAGTCATTCAAATACTTAGAGCACTTATCAAGGGGGAGCTTACTCTATGGCTAGTGTTGTGAGACTAACCGTTTCTCGAAGTGATTTATGTAGTCTCACTAAATGAGAATGTGTTTCTCAAATGAAGTGTGCTTTGTGTGCTCTTGTATGCACAAATTAAGGGAGAGTTTAGACTATATATTGTGGGACTAATGATTTCTTTTAAGTTCATTTTGAGTAGTCTCACACATTGGAGATAAGGAGGATGGATGATTCCTTTGGACTCTCTAGGTGCTTCACAATTATTCTAGGAAGTCTTGGTCTTTATAAACCAAGTGCTCCCAGTTTAGTATCGGATGCCCCAATCCTTTAGTGGAATGGGATTTGAATGAGTTGGAGAAAATAATTGAAGAGTGGACTTTCATTGCTATTTCTCCTCTCTAGAACTCATCAAGTGCACATGGATCCATCTCATTGGTCATCCAAGACCATGTCAACAAAGGAATGGTAACTCCTAGTTATCAAATTTGCAAATTTCATGAATTTTACCTCTTGCTCTCTATGTGAGTTGCCTTAGGTAAAGAAAGAACTAGGAACCTAATATGGATCTTGGATGATCACAAGAGTTTTCAATTTCACCACATTTCATCAAGTGAGAATTATGGTCATCCAAATCACTAAAGTCTCACTTATGATGGTCATGACAATCAAAATTTATGTGGTGATCTATCTACCTTGGTGGTGGTATGTTTTCTTTGGCATAATTTCATTTATTGCAAGATTGTTATGTCTTGACCAAGATATAGGATGAACTCCTCTAGATTCTTAAACCGATTCAAGTGCATTTCACAAGTAAGTCAAGTACTTGATGCACATATTAAGGGGGAGCCCATTCTATGTCTTGTGTCTTTTGAGACTAACCTTTTCTTCTAGTAAATTTGTATAGTCTCTTGGTGAGAATGAGTTTCTCATGGGTATGCTACATTAACTCAATCCAAATTGGTAAAGTTATCCTTCATATTTATTTTGAATGCAATATTTATCTCTTAAGTAGCTACTCTCCATAACATAGCTTAAATTCCTTTGTTTGGACTTAATTGACCAAAAAGTGCATATGTTCTTGCTTTCCACATATATATGTATGCACTATCAAAAAGGGGGAATTTAGTCTATGTCATGATGTTTTGCAATTAGTGATCCACTTGCCATCCACATCCAAAATGATCACTAGTTGTGAAACTCTAGCTTGTGCAATTTAATGTTATCTCTTGTCTTTATGAGCATTTCCTAGGTGACATTATGAGATACAAGAATCCATTTCAATTGGCATCAACTTGTGAAGGCTCTTTCAATTGATGTCAAAATTGTGAAGATCATATTTCAATTGGTATTAATGGATAATCTCTAAATTTGGTGTATCAAGAAATATGTCTTCAATTGGTATCTCAAAATGACAACAAGAGCTAGCAATGGACTTTAAATTGAAATCAAGCACAAGTTTGTGATATCTCCTATGATCAAGAGAGATGGGCACAAATGAAATCTTTTGCATCATGTCAAACCCATCAAAGCACTAAATTTAAAAATTCATGATCACGGTGGAGATTATGAGGCTTAGAACAAAGGTACATTGCTCCATGAACTCTTGTATTACCTTTGTGCATCTAGGCCCTTACATGCTAGTGTGTGCATGTGTGATAGAATTCAAGCTTATCTAAAAGAGTGTCATTTGATGACCATTAAGAGAATTTTGAAATGTTGCACACCTTGTTTGATCAACTAGCATCTAGGCAAAAGACTTGGAAAAAGTTCATAATGTGCTTCAAAATGCTTTATCAAAAGAGAACTTGCTTTTTATGGTCATTGCTTGTTTTGGTTATCTTTTGTTGACCATATTTTGTCAAGTTTGTTGTATCCCTCTTCGTTCTTTTCTCTCTTTTTGGTGCTTGTTGCCAAAGGGGGAGAATGAGAAGGGAGAAGAGAAGGGGGTACAATTTTTTTTAGTCACCTTGGATGCTTGTGTGCACACTTGTCATATGCATCACGGTTATCATGTTGACACCTTGCACCCCCACGGATGCTAAGATATAGGAGGGTTCCCACACTTCATCTTAAATATGTGCATTGGGCATTCGAGGCCAAAATCTGAATTTCTTTCAATGCACACATTTAGAGGGAGCTCACTATATCATAGGATTCAAAATCTTATTATTTATCAATCTCTTGTAAGCTTTAATTGTGTTGTCATCAATCACCAAAAAGGGAGAGATTGTAAGTGCATCTAGCCCTTTAGTAGGTTTTGGTGAATTGAATGACAACGCCATTAAAGATCTGACAAAGTTTGCAAAGTGTTGAACAGGAAATTGAGTTTATTGCATAACTTGTGGATTGTGAAATGAGAAGTATATATAGGTTCAACAAGAAGGCAAACCATATGATATTTCACATATCAAGCTTGATTGATTTCAACATTCATATCAAGAAGATATTCAAGCAATAAGGATCACAATATTGAAGAAATGGTTTTTCAGTGGATGCTTAATATGATGTGACTTGAGTATGGCTCGATAGGGTGAAGATAGCAAGGAAAGAGCTTCGAGGGACTAAGCGAAGGTGAAGGGCAAGCAATGGCTTGTAGACCGAGGTACCATGGCTAAGGTGAAGAAGAGAGTACTTGCATTGAGTCGAGGTACTAATTGAGCCATATGGAGTCATATTGTATTGAGGATCAAATCATTAGTGGAAGTGACTTGAAGCCAAGGATTGAACTCACATGTGTTGAAATGGTTCAAGTCACATGCTCAAGTTGTACTTGCTCAAAGAGAGAAGATGAAGTTGATTGCATCCCCTTATGAAGTGATATTGAGAAGAAGTGACATATGAAGACATTGAATACTCAAGTGGTTAAAATGGTAATATTCTTTTGATCTTGAGTTTAGGCTATGCCGCACTATAAAGGGGATGCCAATCTAGTTGGTTTGAGGAAGATAGAGTGCTCAAGTATTAAAACTAAATTATAAGAGAGACACTCTAGCACCTCACGAGCACATAGAATAGTTTTAGTGACTTTTGGTGTCGGAAGTCCCGACGTATGTCGGGAGTCCCGACGGTCGGAAGTGCTGACTTGCGCCGGGAGTCCTAACGTCCAGTCACTTAGCCTGTGCGGTGACTGAGGACGTCGGAAGTCCCGACGTATGTCGGAACTCCCGACGGTCAGGAGTCCCGACCCTCGCTAGGAGTCCCGACGCTAGGCCCATCGGCTCGCTCTGCTGACTGCTGCGTCAGAAGTCCCGACGTACGTCGGAAGTCCCGACGGTCAGCAGTCCCGACGTAAGTCGGAAGTCCCGACGTTGACCTTTGCGCAGTGTTTTTAACCTTGCATGAACAGTGTTTTCTTCATACGTCGGAAGTCCCGAGATCTGCGTCGGAACTCCCGACGTAGATCTGAACGGTTAGATTTCTACAAAGAGTATAAATAGCTCTCCCCTCATTTCTAACAGTTGCCCACTCATTCCACTCGACCAAAACTTCAGAGAAGTGCCTCCTAGCACCCAAAAGCCTCTCTCTTCTCTCCTCTTTGCTCCTAGCTTCAAATCTTGAAAGAGTTTGAGTTGAGAGAAGGGATTTGGTGAGAGAAACATCAAAGAAAGCTTGAGCACTTGATTTCTTCGTCAAGCCGGTTAGATTTGCATTTGTTACTCTTGGGTTCTTGGAACCCTAGCCGGCTAGGCGTCGCCCATGGAGCTTTCAACTCGTGTGGTAGCCCCAGGAGGTTTGTAATCACCCCAATCATCTAGTGAAATCACCCATCATCTCAAGAGATTGCTCTCTTGACTTGAGAACGAGGATAGGGTTGAAAGAGACCCGAAAAGCCTATGTGGCTTCCTCAACAATGTGGACATAGGCAAGCCTTAGTGGCGAGCTGAACCACGGGATAAATCGGTGTCTCACTTGTGTTCTTGTGTTTTGCATTGCTATACTTGGATTTGTGGTGATTCTAGGGTTTGGTCCCGATCTATGTTTGGAGGCATCTTGGCATCAAGGAAGTGAGCTAACATCTTCACCTTACCACTAGGAAGTGGGGTTGTAAGTTATTAGCTTCACAAAGTTCATTTGAGCACTTGTAGTTCATTCCCCGTAGGCGTCGGGACTGCTGACAGTTTGCGTCGGAACTGCTGACGACGTCAGGAGTTCCGACCTGAACTGTCGGGACTTCCGACAGTTGCTGACAAGTGACTTCGAGTTTTGTGTAGAAATTTTTAGACACGCCTATTCACCCCCTCTCTAGGCGACATCAAGGTCCTTACACTACAGCATCATACGGATTCTGATTAGGACGTTCTAATACTTTATGGAAAACTTATCAAGTCTAGTTTCCAAAGGATTTGAACTCATATCCATATCTTACTAGATTCGAGCGCAATCGTCGTTTTATTGCAGAAACATTTTTTCTGTCACCCTATTTTGGCTTGATGGCCATGTATGAAGTTGGGTCCATGTTTTGTAAGAACTTAGCGGCATGCTAACATGAGAAGGTTCATAGGTAGGAATGTACGGCATGCACTTTTTAGAAGAAGTAAAGCGAAATATCATTCAAGTGATTTTAATGTCTCCTCTCAATCGAATTTTTCCACCCAATCTAAGAATGCCACATGGTCTTCTCTCTCAGCTCCAGCAAGGTTAGGGTTCAAATTTGTGGTTCAGGGCTTACATGAAGCTGACAAAGCTTAGAAGGATTGTTGGGGGAGAAGACCAGTCCAGCGGTGGTGGCAGGCGCGGGGCAACGTGGGGCGAGATAGCAGTGGCACTGTTGGCTAGGCAATGGGGGAAGACAATTGGGCGGGGATGTGACGAAGATAGCCCAGCAACCTCCATCGAGTTAGCATGGCGGTGGTCATAGGCGGCGATGGAGAAAGTGGAGCTAAGCGAGGGAGCTCGGGCAGAGATGGACAAGGACAACCAGAAGGAGACATATCTGATGGATTGTAGGGCCAAGCCGTGGTGGAGCGTAGCAATCCGGCAGTGGGGCGAGTGCCTTATTGGGGTCACGGTCGTGTGCGAGCGCATAGAGGAAGAAGAAGAGAAGAAGATAAGGTGGAGAGAGATTTAACCTGGCCCTCCATTTTATCTAAGAGCATCTTCAAGTCTCTCTAAAGTTTACTCTCTAAATCATCACGGTTCATGTGACACCTATATAATCTAATCTTGAATCCACCAGAACTAGCTCAAGCTACGTGACGAGGACCACCTCGCTTCTAAGCGTCGTTGCAAAGCAATGACAATTTTGCAAGGCGGGGAACTATGCAAACCTCTAGACCCGAGTGAACAATAATATAGCAGGTGAAGCAAACACGAATTGTGAACTGTAAACTATGCAAGACTATTCAAAATGAACCAAACACAAATACTTTGAACACCTCTTTTAATTTCTGGCACGAATCTTAAAGCAGATCACCATTTAATTAATTATTTTCGTAATTGTTTCTCGTCTGTGTTTCGAGTTGGCCCGACCCTTCCCATGTCCAGACCAAACCTGTCCCCATGATCCATCCGATCTGCATTTGCTGCTCCTTGCCCCGATCCGCTCCGCGGATCCGATCCCCTTCCTTCATCCCGTCCATATCCAATGTTGTGTGAGGAGTTCCACGGAGCGTCGACCGGTGGCGCTCGATCACCGTCACCGGCGGCGCCACCAACCAAGCATGGAGGTCGGCGAGAAAGGCCCGCGTGAGGAGCTCCACTGTAAGTTACTACTGCCAAGTACCATCACTACATGGTGACTGACAGGCCGGTGAATCAAACTGGCTCAGTGAATGAGACTTTTGAGGCGGAATCTTTTACTGTATCTAATCACGGATAGGTAGTGATTACCAGCCACATGACCCAGGCACTGTAGTGACTTATACAAATTTTGCACTCCCATTGGATCTGTTCCACTTAGCTGCTGTCTCTTCTCTTTGTTCAGTGCCGAGAGTGAGGAGACTTTTACTGATCAATCTCAGATGGCCTGGCTAGCAACATACACATACACACCACTTGATACTACTGAACATAGGCGTTGGATACTCCTGGTGAAGGTCAAAGTCAGCATGTTCGTACTAGTTTAGTTTCAATGTCAGTGATGGCCAGAGCCGGTTGATCAAAATGATCAGACATGCCATAGTACATTTGTTTTTGTATGTGATCCAGGTGTTGCTGCCACCAAAGGTGCACCTAAGAAGAATAGCAATGGTCCCAAGAAGCATCGCGGCCTCGGTGAGCTCGGTGGCACTGGCGGCTGGCCGCCGCTGCAGTCTTTGAGCGCCACGGCTCTCATCTCGGTGGAGCTCCTCACGCGGGCCTTCCTCGCCGTCCTTCGTCAGCTCCATGGCTCCGCCGTTGCCGGTGAGCGGCCATGATTGAGTAAGGTCGATATTGGTTGTTCCTTAACTATTGTTTGATGATGAGACTTAGTTTATTCTTGATTTTTTAATAAAAGGTGATAAACCGCCGCTGACACCGCCGTTGCCGGTGAGCGGCCATGATTGATTAAGGTCGATATTAGTTGTTCCTTAACTATTGTTTGATGATGAGACTTAGTTTATTCTTGATTTTTTTAATAAAAGGTGATAAAAAGATAATACGTGCTTTTCAGGATTTGAAGTCAAAACCTCAGTGTTCACGTTCTTGCAAGTGCAAGTACCAATTGAGTTACGTGGAACATACGACGATATAACTGACCCTATTCTTTTAACTACGTATTTTTTAATCTTATATTATATATTTAACACACAAAATAGTCTCAAATGAAAAAGTTGTTAGCTACAAAATTTGTAGACGATGTTGACTTTGTCTCCATTCGACATTGTTAATTATGACAAATCTAATACGAGAACTTATATTAAATATTTTGACTTGTAAACAATCTCAAATTTAAAATTTGTCAGCAACAAAGTTTCAGATCAATTTAAACTCTACATTTTTTATATAAAGTTAATCTTAACCCGATCTCATATGAAAATGTTATGAATTTTTTGTGTAAAACAAATATCACTGCCGGTTCGGCAGTTATAGTACACGGCCTATTATTACCGGTTGAAGCCACGAACCGACATTGATAGTCCACCTATCACTGTTGGTTAAAGCCACGAACTGACAGTGATTCTCTATCACTGCAGGTTCTAAAACAACCGACAATGATAGTCCGACAGTGTGATCGCTAGTTCTATAGTATCTTTTAGGTCTTCAACATTACTGTCTGGCTCATTTTCATCCTAGAGTTACTAATTGACCCTTTCATTACTCAAACTTTGTTTTTTAAGTGTAATATTATCCATGAACTATCAAAAATAGTTGTTTCATTCTTTAACTTTTTGTTTTCAGCTGAGTCTTGTCCCTCGTATTATGTGGCATGCCATGCTATCTTTCCCCGTCAACATCATCATCACCCAAGTTGGTGCATCATACATTCCACTGCATGAACAATGCAACCGTTGTTCTTCGAGGCACTAGCACTAGCTCCAAGTTCATTAACTTCATCACTGAGACTTCGTTGCCACAGAGAGTCATTAATTAGGTCAAGTGGGTAGTTGCTGATTTCGGTCATCCATGCTGTGAGATGCAATATCAGGTTACAATCCAAGTTAGGCACCCTATAGAAACCAAACGCAATTAAACTCGTGATCGATACTTCTCTCCTCAAAATCTGCATCAACCGATGATAATAATTACACATCACTGCCAATTGTTTTTAAAATTGGTGATGATAGACTTGTCACTCACATCAGTCTTAGTGGGAGTTTCAAATGAGTTTTATTTGTATTAAATAGATTGTCACGTAGGCATTTTTTATGACATGATAGTGTAATTAAAAAGAGAGAGAAGAAATAAGTCTCTGGGCACGATTACCAACTCTCTGAGTCATGAAATTTAATGCCTTTGAAATTATAGAATGAAACTTTGCATTGAGAGTCGGTGTTTCATCTAAATTTCATTTTATTCTACATGACATAGCAGTTTTGAAAACAACGCCACGAAACTCTATGCTGAGACTGGCCTCGTAAATGGGCAACAATACCCGTGATGACTGTCTGTTTTGTACTCCACTGAGACTGGCATTAAGTAGTAGTGCTTAATGAGTTGACCGCATGGTATATACAGAAAATACAGAAGCTTTTGTCCTATAAATATGCTGTCACTTGTCTCTAATGTTCCTCACTTCCATCCAGACGTTCTCATTCCTCTCGAGTCGATCGGAGTCAGGAGATGGCCGTGTCTCGTGGTGAAAAGCTTGGTACTATTGTTTGTGTTCTGGCACATGTATCGTTATTGTTGCTCGTGCTAGCGCCGTGTGTGTGCAAGGCGACAGATGACTACGGCGGCGGCCTCTCCGACGACCACTACAGCGAGTCCTGCCCGGAGCTGGAGATCATCACCAAGAAGTCCCTGGCGCCGATCTTCGCCGTGGACATCACCTCGCCGGCCGCCCTCCTCCGCCTGCTCTTCCACGACTGCCAAGTCCACGTACGTACGAGAAGTGATGCGCGCCTTCGTTGGGTGACTGATGGTATCGATCGTTGGTGTGCGCGCGGCTGCAGGGATGTGACGGCTCCATATTGCTCAGCTCCGACGAGCGCCGGCACATAACCTCGGAGCTGGACTCACGCAAGAACCTCGGCATCCGGCACGTCAGCACGATCGGGCTTGTGAAGGCGGCCGTGGAAGCGGCCTGCCCCCGCCTCGTGTCCTGCGCCGACATCGTCGTCCTGGCAGCGAGGGAGGCCGTGGCGCACGCCGGCGGGCCGCGCATCCCCAGCGTGCCCCTTGGCCGGAGGGACGCGACCACTACCAGCACGCAGGCCGCCGATGCGCAGCTTCCGTCCTGTTTCCTCGGGATTGACGGCGCGCTCGACATCTTTACCCGCCACGGCATGACCGTCGAGGAGACAGTCGCCATTCTAGGTTTAATTTCGTACAGTGCAAAAAATCCATCCTATGGATATACACATACACCAACTTATACATTGATGTAAAATTTCTACAAAAGTTTGAACATTTCTTAATGTGTGTGATCGTGTGTTGTTCTTCTTGATGCAGGAAGCCACACGCTGGGGGGTGGCCACTGCATCAACATAGACACCGGCCGCGAGTGGCGTGACCAGGCATTCCAGGCCCTGCTGCATCTGCAGTGCCCCAAGATCGTGCCGCCACTGATCACAGAGGCCGTCATCGTTGTCCCCAGCGACCTGACGCCGACATGGTTCGACACCCACTACTACTGGGGCGCCGTCGCAGGTCGTGGGCTCTTCAACGTCGACGCCGAGGCTTCAACCGACGCGCGCACGGCAGGGTACGTTCGGCGGTTTGCTCACGACAGGGAGGGCTTCTTCGGGGTCTTTGCCTCGGCGTTCGTGAAGCTAGCAGGGTTTGGCGTGCTCACCGGTGAGGAGGGTGAGATCAGGAAGGAGTGTCACGTCGTCAACTACTGATCAACTACTATATATATATAGTTTGGTGGTCGAATGAAAGCTTTGGAATAATCTTGTGATTGTACTGTCATGGAGGGAATGGAATAACAAGTTGAAATAATCTTACTTCACCTTCACGAAGTACCCTGTAAATTATGTTTAGAATAAATGCTCCCTGTAAAATGAATCTCCTAGTTAAAGTTATAAAAACCTGCATCACAACTAGTTCGAGATTCGGTGGCGGTGAGATTACAATCCATTATTTGTTTCTTGAAATTTGTAATTAAGGGCTGGCTAGAAATCAATGTTGTTTTCAGTCGGTTTTCACTAATAGAACGGAGTTGCTAGCGCCCGGACGTCCGATGCGGGCGCTTAGCGTCGGACGGTGCAAACGCCCGCTGAAACGTTAATACGCGAATAAAAAAAATCTTGCACCTCTTCCTCCCCATGGATCGAGCACAGTCTTATCCTCTCCCCTTCTCTCGTTTTGCAAACACAACATTATCCTCTCCCCTAAGATTGGCGGCGGACGTTGCCTGTGGCGCGAAGGTGAAAGGACTCACCTTGTGACTCACGCCATGCTACAGTGCGGCAAAGGATCCGGCGGCCGGCGGATGGTTCGATGATGGTGGGGCATGTGCGCTCAACGGCGGGCGCCATTGTGGCTTGGAGGATTCGCATGTCACAAGTGATCCGACCAAAAGTGACATTTGCAACACGGAGCAATGTGAGATGCAACATCAGAAGTTATCGTTTGCAACAACGAGTAATATATGATAAGAATAACATCATCTGATCTCATGAGAACAACAGAGATGTTTCATGCAACATCCGATCGGAATCTCTTTTCCTGTAAGAGGGAGACTTTGCGATTCAGCTATTGAAACATCCGATAAAAACTCATGCAACAACAAAAAAGACTAATGCAACAAAGAAATATTACTTGTTGCAACATCAGAACAAAGGCTGCTACAACATCAAATTCATTCAGCTGCAACATGAAAGCGTTGACTTCATGAAGTCAGCCAGCGAGGAAGAAGGATACTCCCATGTCAACACCAATTCCCACCTTAATATCTCAAAATCAACCATTACAACATGATGAAAAATCAAACATTGAAGCATCATAAATCCTATAGAGAGGGGCAAGCAAAAATCAGAATAGAAATCCCAGAAAAGTGAACAAAATCCGCAACAAGATAAATGAACAATTGAAACAAATGAAATAAATACAACAATACCGTTGTCACATCCATCTTGAGCGAAAGAGTCAGGTCACCCACAACGGCAGTGGTTGGGCGAGGGGCCTGGGTAGCGGCGACGAAGTAGTAGAGGAAGAGCAGCGGTAGGCGGGATGTGAGGGGGGGAGGTGGCTAAGCAGGGGCATGGGCGACGCTGAGTAGGGAGGACTGTGTCCCTGATGCTAGCGAGCTCGCTCCGAGGAGGGACGACCGCAAGTGACGACCAGGCTGCGCGGTGTGTGGGAGGCAGCCGCGAGCGCCGCCGTGGTTGGCGATGAGGCAGCGCGGCGTGGGGAGGGAGCTGCGAGGGGCAAGCACCACCGCCGATGAGGCTTCTACGAGCACCGCCATGGAGAGAGAGGGCCACCGCGAAGGAAGAGAGAGGGCGGAGAAAGAGAGAGGGGGTGAATGGGATGAGTGGTGTAGGGAGCAAGAGGATAGACACGTGGGTGGCAGGGCAGGGTTTTTTGGGGGGATGCGTGGGCGTGTGTGGTGGGCATGCGGGAGCATCCGTCAATTTGTGCTCGCGTCAGACGTAAGACGCGTAGCATTACCGCTAATAAAAACACGGCCATAAATCAATAGGGAAGTACAATGGCCAATAGGCAGTCGGGGAGTCTACAAATGGAAAATGGTTAATGTGTTTATGACAGTTACAAATTTGTCGGTCAGTGTTTGTATTGAATAGCCAACGGTACAAAGTATTCCCGATTGTTATATGTTGACCAGCCAGACACTACACTAGAAGGCCGACCGGGAAAATTAATTCCCAATGGTCCTAGTGAAACACAAGGCAAGTTGTTGTAACTAGATGAATGCCCCGCGTGTTGCTGCGGAAATTCGAAGACATAAATTTCAGATAAGCAAAGAATAAATTAGTTGGATATTTAATCAGGATACTGTAGTATGATAATAATATTTGGGATCTCACGGTTTGTATGAGAGAATAACTGCATTTAAGTTTTTGCTTATCTGAAATTCATGTCTTCGAATTCCCACGGTTCCATCTTCACATATTACAATTCGTGTCCTGATAAATATAGGAGCACGTAGTGGTGAGATGGGGAGTGCAAAAGGCAGAAGTGCAAGTGACGTGCAGGGGGCTAATAAGTGACAGATAGGTGGAAAGCTGGATGACGTGATTGCTACTAATCACCATCAAACGGCTAGGATAATCACCAGCAATGGTTGGGATTAAAAGGATGATGTGGCACTCTCTCGTATATGATAAATGGGGTAGTGGGGTTTATCTTTATAAGATAGATTCCCAACGGTTAGACAATTCCCAACCATGAAGTAAAGACACTTGGCTATTGGGTGAACTATTGCCAACTATTTTTGGTTGACCATTGGTCTATGTATCAACTATCAAATGGCCACTATGCATTCCGGGCCCACCAACAATTAGGAGCATGACTTGCTAATGGTGTACCATCAGCAATTTACACTATAAGAATCCTGTTAATCCATGACGAAACTTTTTCGTCACATATCACCTAAAAAACGTCACCAAGCAATATCTGTGATGATTTTAGATATCGTCACGGATTGAGAGTCATGGATTAACTTGCATGACGTTTTGTCGAAAATCGTCACGGACTAACAGAATCGGTGACAATCTTAAACCGTCACGATAGAGCCCGGGGTTTAGTTAGCCCAGCCCAAATCCCTTACCTATGACGAAAAATAAACGTCACGGATGAATTGCCACATCATCATAGATGCTTACATGGATGATGACGTGTTGTAACCGCCACGTAGGATGCAGCCCAATTATATTTCAGCCCAAATACGTCTCTATTCTTTATTAATAGTTTTATCTTAGCAGGACTGGCCCATTTAGTCATCGGAAAGAATCAGCCATTTAAATTCTCAAATAGAATAAAATTAATTACCGCCGATATATAAACCAAGAATTCTTCCAATTACAGCCCATATACGTACGGGAATCACAACACATACATACATTTACAACAATCACACACATATATCAACCCATACAGTTACAAAAAAGATGGACAAAAGAATTTCAGTGCACTACAGAACACGAAACTAGTGTAAATATATTTACATTTATTAGTTCCACCTTGTTTTTTTGATCGATCTGTGGAATTTATCCTTCGATAGCCTTGTCCTATGGTATTAAGGAAACAGGTTAGCTATCCTGATAGTACATATAGTTAGTGTAGGTAAAAACAGTACATACATTTGGTGTAGATAAAATAGTACATAAAGATACATACAGTTGGTGTAGGTAAAATAGTACATAAAGTTTGCAATACGAAACATACTAACAAACCATGACAACAGACCCTTTGCTAAATTGAATTTTCCAACTAAAATTGAACCAATAGTTTTAAACTAAAACTGAAATCGGTTTCCAGCCTCTTATGGCAGTTAACAAGTAATAGTTCTGAACTAAAACTGAAATTTGCTTTCTTTCAATAGAATATTGATTGAAATTTGCAAATGAGTATGTGAAACTGCACTCAGTTCTATGTCATATCTTCTGTATATTGGAGTTGTCTAATCTTATCTACTAATCTGTCTAATCTTACCTACTAATCATAAGTTATGGTCTGCATATCCTGCTCACCTGAAACTTAGAAAAGCTAGGCTCGAGCTGCTACTGCTGGACCGATGCTGAAATGGAAATTGTAGCTGTGCCAAACTGCAAACTAAGACACTGCGGCTGTACTGCTGGACCGATGCTGAACTGGATGTGTAACATCCCGGGTTTTTGACCAACCAAAATACGAGCTTTTTAAAATTTTTCCTGCTGTTTGTGTGAAGCATGTAGTTCTAGGTCTAACCCGAGTCTAACCTACTAACAGACCGTAGCATTCATGTAGAATTGTTTATAGGAGAGTGCCGGAGTTCTTTAGTGGGGTTAGGGTTTTGTGTTTGGAGTGCACAATCCGTAGAGAGAATTCCCTCATTGAATCCCTTCTCAATTCCATTCCAATTTCTCCCCAACTCCTTTCAAAATTCCCTTTTTCAAATCTCTACCTCTCAATTTGCTTGATCTAATCTCCAAATCCCATAAATCATAGATGGAAAAATCCCTTCCCAAATTTTTCTCTCTGTTTTCACCTCAAAACTCCCCTCGAATCCCCTCCGGAATTTCTCTAGTTTTTCCTGAGTCTCAAAAGCGAAATTCCCTTTTCCTTTGCCTGCTAACTTCTTTTCGATTCATTACCTTTTCCCCATTGGGATCCCCTCTCAATGCCCCCTTGAAATCTTCCCAAAACCACCTTTAAATTCTTATCTGGTATGATTTCGAATCCCTTTTTAAATCCCTCATATCTTTCTTAAAAATTCTCGAAATAGAAAAGGAAAAATCCTTTTCCTTTCTCCCTTCTAAATTGGTCCAGCAGCGCAGTCAGTAGCGCAGCAGCCCGCTAACCCCAGGCCGTTGGCCCAACTGCGTGGCCCAGCTCGTAGGCCCAGCGCTCAAGCCAACACAAGCAAGTGGCCCAGCTTCTCTTGCCGAGCGAACAGCTCGGCCTAGCACCCGCGACCCGCCTCGGCCCCCGCAGGCCCAGCTGGAGTCCTCCCGGGCCCATCCGTGTCCATCCCTAGCGAGCGCCTCAGGGTGACTCGTGAGCCGCCGCCACCGCCCGACTGCGCGCTTCCACCCGCACCCTTGTCTTGATGTCCATACCAGCGCCCAGATCGACCGCCGCATGTCTCAGCCGTCCCATGCGACAACGCGGACGCCTAGACGGCCGGCCATAGCCCTAGCGCGCGGCTATAAAAGCGTCGTGGCCGCCACCCGTCCTGGAACTCCCTGCAGCCGCCGCCATCCCAGTCCCTCTCTTGCTCCTCTCCGCTGATGGCCAAGCTAGCGCTGGCGGGAGCCTTGCCGCCAGGACCACGATGCGCCTTCCGGCTGCTCGCGCCCTGCAGGACGCGCTGCCCCAACGCCGTTCCCCACTGTGATGAGCTCAGTCACCACGCCTCTCCACCGTCTGTGCCGACTGCCTCCGCGTGGACGCACTCGACGTCGACCGCGTCCTACCTCGCCCCCGTCCGCGAGCGTTGTGACCGAGCCGCGCCCGCGCCCGCGCCGCTAAACCACCGCATCAGTACCTCGCCGTCTCGGCCTCACCACCGGAGCCGCGGGGACGTGACGCCGACCACACGAGCACGTCGTGCTCCCCCGTGATCTGGACGCCACCGACGCCATGCTCCTCTCTCTCTGCCTCACCTCGCCGTGCTGAACTGGAGGACTGCGACCGACGGCGTGACCTCGGCACCTTCCTCGTTGACGCCGTGCACCTCACGGTCTGTGACGTGGCCACCTACCCCGCTGCGCCCATGCCAGACGCCGGGAACGCCGTAGCACCATTCCCCGGTGAGCCACCACGCCCAAGGCAGTGCCTTTTTCCTCTTCTCCTTTGATCTTGCCGTCGAGCTTGCCTGACAGTCGGCCTTCGTGCCCTGGGTTTCCACTACTGCAGCAGAGAGACTACTGCTAGGGCCATGGCCGCCGCCTCTCCCCATCTCGCTGGTGGACAGCATCACTACCTTCTGTCGACCACCATCCTCCCGCGCTCCGTCTCAACCTTCCTGGAGTGCAGCAACCGCCGGTGAGCCGACAGCGGCCAAAGTCTCCATTTTTCCTCCCCTATCACTCACTGTCATGCTGAGACCGGCCTTCGTGCCGTCGTCCTTCAACTTTGCAGGGAAGCAGCGGCCCTGCTATGTGCCGGACACCCTGCCGGAGGACAGCAGCACCAACTCGCTGATGTTTGTCATTTGTGTCCGGCCTTCGTGTCATGAATTTGCTTTGCAGGAAGGCTATGTGTTGTTTTCCCCTTCGGTGTGGTTGCTCTGTTTCGTGCCACTGGAGCATCGACACCCTCTTGTCACCGCTGCTACATCCTAGCCAGCAGCGGCCAGCCCTGGCCACCTGCAGCCCTGTCCAGCCAGCCACAGCTAGCTGCAGCAGGCTACAACTGACCAGTAGCAAGCTGAAGCTTGCCGGAGCAAGCCGTAGCAGTCCTCCGCCCTTCTCCACAATCAAGGTCAACCTTGTCGACGCTGTTCGTGACGTCGACAACACTCCAATTTACTATCTTTGTTCTTTCATACATGTGATACGTGATCATGATCTATCTTGATACACCTGTTACATTATCCTACTCTATCTATAAATGCCTGTGTCGTGCCTTCGTGCTGGCCTATCTATCTACCTTTTGTGTCGCTATGAGAACATGCTACTCCATCCATTGTGGTCGTGTCTTGGTTCTTGTGTCGTGTTGTTGGTTCTAGTGCTTGAGTTGGTTGTTGCCTGTGGACCATACCTTCGAGCCGGTCGAGGGGTCGTACCTCGTTCGAACGTTTCGGTCATGGGTTCGTCCCGCCGTGGCCGTGATGCCGAGCGTAACTCGGTCCCTCGCTTTTTAGTTGACTTTGTTGTACCGTGATCGTTGCCCCCTCCTATGGCTTTAGGACATGGCCATCTTGGACCCGATATCAGTGCGCTTCCCACCCGCACGTGATGAGCCCATCATGGCCTCTTCTATGGAAGACGAATTAGGGGACGATCATCATGGAACATACGGAAGCCAACTCGTGTGGTGGAGCTCATGGCCGCGAGTTGCCTCGCCATGACCATCGGGCTTTATCTCTTTTGTCCGCTTGTTTGTCCTAACCACCTCATATGCTTGAGCCCTTGAATGCTTGTACCTGTTTAGACCGTAGCATTTCTTCGGTTCTTGCGGTGACAACCGCACCGCTAAGAACCCTAGGGGTGTCTTAGTGCATTTTGTGCACCTAGGTCATGGTACCCTACAAGTAGCTTGAACACTCATGTTCTTTTGCGTGTCGCTCCTCTCCGATGCCTCGCCTTTTGCCATGACGTGTGTGTTGGAAGAAGTAGACTGCCTCTCTTCTCCCTTTTCTTCTTCTTTTCCGTTCCACCCTCTCTTGGTTCCCACCAATTACAATGCTGTACGGATTGGGAGAGAATGGAACTTCTCTTGCTTGTAGCCTCTCGATTCTCATCAGTCTCCATGACGTTCGGATCGGGAGACCACGAGCCGGGGCGTTTGTTTGGGATGAGCCGAAGTCTGTGCCTTTCTATTAAAGCCGTATAAGTCGACATGATCGGCCCGAGAAATACTGGCTAGGCTAAGGCTTAAGCTTATGCTTAATAAACCACCACCTGTGTTTCTTGGCCTAGGAATCGGATATCCACCGAGAGGGCTAAGTCGTCTTCTCCTTGTGTTCTTTCAGTGTTGCCCCTTTTGAGTCTTGCCTTTTTTGAGAGTATTGATTGATTATCTTGCCTTGTGTGACGCTCTCACGAGGTAACGTGGATCGGACTGGGACCCATTGGAGGAAGAGAAAGCAGAGGATAGCAGGACCCGTGGAGTGAAGTTGGCCTAGGAGATGGAAACCCGTACCGATCGACTACACTAGCTGACAGAGACTTGTACCTCTACTACCTCGACATCGTAGGTGTCTTGGCAGCACCTTACCTTAGAGAATCCTATTAGGCATGCTAAAATGTAGATGCTAGTGCTTTACTTTTATGCAAATGAACTATGATAGGTTGCATGGTAGATTGCTTGTGAGTCATTACCTTGTCGCAACCTATTCCCCTGCACACCCGTTGTTAGGCCAGACACTCGCTTACTACTTACTGCTTTACTCTTACTCGCATTATATCTGTGATGTGATGCTGGTGAGTGAGAGGCGTAACAAGATAAGGCACGAGGTGTCGTGAACTTGGTAATAACTGAATAATGAACTTGAAGAGATCTTGGCATGCATCTTGGGTGTGTGGTGAGGGTTGAGTCGACTGAGCAGGATCTACGACGAGTTGTGAGGACAAGTCTTGCCGGGGGATGCTACCTGGGCGTTTCCCACGAGAGGGGTACCTATGGCGGGTACATTGTAACACCCCAGGTGTTTGTCACTCACTAAGCAGTGGGTTTGAGCTCAAACATGATAGATTAAGTGGAGGTGAGCCTAATCTAAACTTGGGTGTTACTCCTTTGCTTTGCATATAGGACATTTTCAAGATATATGCTTGGGTGGTGTTATGGCAATATCCTCATGTGTTTCACCTTGGTACCTATCTATATTGATCCCTGGAAAAGTTTCATGAAGTTGGGAATCAAAAAGTCACATGAAATGATAAGTTATATGCTTGTTTGGATTATAACTGAAACATGCCTTAGATCCCATGGGAACTAGTGTTTGTGCAACATACAAATGCAACATGTGCAACACATCTTGGACACATGTGGGACAACCTAGTGAAACATGTGTAGCATGTATCTTGAAACAAACACATGAGACAATTGAAACATGGTGATGAAACAACTGTAGCATTTCACTTAAGTTCTATGTTTCAATGCATGTGAGGTCTACACTTCTGTGCAACCTATACATGGTGTGTATGTTTGGCCTCTACAACACCTTAACTACACTTAGGACACTTAATGGAACAATGTTCATGTTGATCATTTTGCCTAAATGTGCTTCAAAGTGATGGTTGACCATATATGGACCCTAGAACCCTTTTGTTTGACCATTTCAAAAGTGTGACCTAGAAGCTTTGCATGACTGTGCACCCTTTTACAAAGTTGTAGAGAATTTTATAAGGAACAAACTTTGTTTAAGAGTCAAGTCATGAAAATGTGTGGAACATGCTCAAAAAGGGCCCACAAGTCAAATTTAGGGCTGTTTTCCAACACTTAGCATATTCTAAGTCTGAAATTCTTGTCTTTTGGGTTGGCACGTCGCGTTCTCTAAATTTTGTTGAGTAACTTGAATTGATCCAAAAATGAAAGTTGGAAACAATTTATTGGAGAGCAACATGTAAAAAGATGGGATCAATTTAACCAAGTTTGACATTGCAAAATCCCAAAACCGAGCCCTAGCTTGACATGTTGACACTAGTGATTTGGGGACTGATTATCTCCTAATCTACAGCTCTAATGACTTTGCTCCCTAAAGGAAAATCATAGATCTTTGAACGGGCTTCAAACTTTGTATTGGGCCCATGTCCAAATTGGGCCTGGAGGTGGCCCAAACTCACGTCCCACTCTCGCTGCTTCGCTGCACGCCACCTGTTCGGCTGAATGCCGCAATGGACGCTGCGTGCCCTGTGCGTGGCGACCATGCCCGGCTCCGTGCCCCCACCGCCTTGCCGCGTTCCCTGCCTCCTCCTCACGCGTCAGGGACATCGAGCCACGCCTGAATGCTTCGTACTCCCCACCGCTCGCCCTCCTCCGCTCTCTCCCGCGCTTGAGCGCTCCTCCGTGGCCACTGCCGCCATGGATGGCCACCGCGGGCAGAGCCGTTTGGCACCCCATGGCTTCACGCGTCGCAGCCAAGCCAAGCCATCACCGGCCTAGAAACTCCCCCTACGCCTTGTACACGCTCGATAGGGCCGTTGTCGCTGCCATTTTCTCATGGCTGCTGCTGCCATGACCGGCCACCGCCAGAGAGCCTGTCGTGGTTGCCGCTGGTTTGCGTGGCCACGCTACCTCGAGCCGTCACATGGCAAGCTGTGGCCACAAGCTGATGCGCGTTGGCCTAGGCATGCTCGAGCGCCACCCCTTGCCGCCGGCGAGCTCCAATGGTGGCCGAATCAATGTCCTCTGTTCCATCCCCTTCTCAGGCCGCCACAACGCACCATGCACGCGGCCGCCCGCTGCGCCCTTCCCCGGGCACGGTTGGTGCCAGCCGCAAGTGCACCTTGTTCTCCCGGTGCTACATGGCCGTCCTCGTCGGTCTCCGCGCCTCCCAACACCGCTGCCACCGGGCCGCCGCCGTCGCTGTCGCCTGCTCCTGTGGCCACGGCGCTAAGGACTGCCTCGGGCCGAGCCGAGCAGCTCTGCGGGTGCGCAAGGGCACGTTGGAGCTCGTGCCGCCCTTAGCCACCACCGCCGGTGACCCCCTCGCCGGGGACCAGCCGGAGTCCACCTCCCCTGCTCTGTCGTCGGGAGGGAGAAGAGGAGTCTGTCTCCCTCTGTGTCTCTCTGTCTGTGTTTATGACATGAGGGCCGGCTGAGCAGTAGGTCCCACACGTCAGCGCCGCTGGGGACTCGTTTGGATGCGTGACCGGGTGTAGCTAGCGAATTAAGTTAGGGTTGTTTGTTCTGAATTTGAATTTCAGATTTCATGATTATCTTTGAAAATCCATATCTCTTGATGGGAAAGGCCAAAAATAGCAAATGTGGACTTTTTGGAAACCTTGAGAAGAGATCTATGCAGTAGAGTTATAAAATGTACATGTTTGTAGAGTTTTTTTTATGTTTTTATTTAAGCTTTAAAAATGCTCTAAAATGCTTATAAACTTGACCAGAGCCATATCTTGAGTTTTAGAACCCCAAAAATAGTGATTCTTACTTTATTAATTTTGTGATGACATGTACTTGCTAGGAAAAATATTAAACACACTAGTTGTTCACTGTTTTCTTGAGGTTTTGATTTGACCTTGTTAAATAAGGAAATCTACATTATATTGTTTGTCATTTTCATATCTTGAGTTGTGTTGCTCCAAATGATGTGAAATTTTTATGGTAGTCTTTCCATGCTATGAGTGTACTGTGGTATAAATTTCATGGTCATTGCTTACTGTATGATCAAGTTATTGGTTTAACTTGTTTTTGGCTTGATAAATGGCTTGTAAATAATATATAATTGATAAAATGGAAAATGTTGTTTTATTAGCTTAGTATGATGTTTATATATCATATTGATTCATACTATGTCCCTGTGTTCACAGAAAATATTGAGTGTTAAGTTTAACTTGCTCTCACATGATTTATTGCTATAGCCATTTGTCTTTTTCATAGAGGTTGTTATACATGTCCAAATGGTTTCAAATTTGGATAGTAGACTTTTGGGAGCATGTGTAGGCCTCTGCAATGTTGGTAGAATTTATTATGCACTTTTGATATGTGTTCATAATTCCACCAAATTATCTAAATAAATTAAGAAAATGCATTAAAAGAAATTATTTGGGAATGGACACTATGTTTTGTGGTGTTCATTAGTCATGTGTGACATGTTGATAAAGTTGGTTTTGTCTAATTATATGTTTGCAACATAAGTTAATAATTATTTCTTGCAAATGAGGTTTCTGGACAGATATAGGAACTTAGCAAAGTTCTTCATGAAAATGTGCTTTGTTGTGAAACTTATTTATACAAAAGTTGTAGATAATTTATGTATCTAGCTGCTGTTAAAATTTGGTGGCATTTGGCCATGTGGTTTAGGAGTTATAGCTGTTTAAAGTTGGGGTACAAAATTGCTTGCTCTCTGTCTTGTTAGACCAGTTTCTGTATTTGTGTAAATTTGACATGTTAAACTTTGGAATCATGCTGTGATGATATTAAATTAAATGTATAGAATTTCATAAGCTTTCTGTAATGTCTTATTTCATATCATTTCGATTTGTATATCTCCAGATATGATTGATTTGTGAAGCTACTGTTTGCTTGTCCAGAAATTGATAAATTCTAATTATAGTTGTTTGCTTGTATATTGTTAAGTGTGACTTATGCCTTTGAGGGTAGTTAAGTTAATTAGCTCAGGTGTTTATTAGAACTTGAGTATGCTTGCATGATTGCTATAGTTATTGCACTTCTATGCATTCACACATGTGCATGGTTGCATCTCATATAGGTACGCTAGCAGAAACGTGTGAAGGGTGTGGCGTTGGAGCCAAACCCGAAGACGGTGTTTGGTGGGTTTATCCCGAAGATAGAAGGACCAGACAAGTGATAGATTGGGAGATGCTCGCTAAGTGAATTCATCTGACATACTCTAACTTGAGTCGGATCCCAGACAAGCCCGGGAGCATTATAAGCCTCCTATCTTCAAAGCAAATAATTATATATATATGTTATAAGTATTGTTGCATTAAGTGGTAGGAGTTGGTACGGTTGGCTATATTTGCTATCGTGGAATGGAACCATGTGTTAATAAAATGAAATGAGACCGGGCGGGATGAGGATAGTGAAGCGACAAGGCATGGAGGTCTTGGGTGTGAATCTATCCCCGTCTGAGTCGTTTAAGGACCGATTCGCTGTACGTCCTTGAGTCATGTTGAACGCAGTCTAACACTTAGTTGGCCGGATAAGTCGTTCCGACCGCGAAGCCGAGTAATGTGATTCAGGCCAGGAATCGATTGGTAGGTTGCTTCTTGGAGGAGAGAAAGGATGTGCTTGGGGACATTGGCGTGAGACCAAGGGGGGTTAGAATCCCTATCACCTGGCAGAGTGTCGCCCTTGGGGTCGCGACATCATTCGGACCCGCGATTCCTGAATCATATGAAAAGGTGGCTTGTGCGACCCTAGCAGGGGCCTGCGCGGTGAGTGTTAGAAATACCCCTCCAACTGGATAGGAATTCGATTCGAATCGCCGTCGCTCCCGGTTAGTGAGCACTTGACTTGAGCAACGGCAACGTAGATTCAATTAAATTGAACTAATGGTTAATTGGATCACGATGGAAAGGTTGCCTCAATTTATACCTACTATGGTTAATATTGTTTGCTCCTAATAAAGTGAGTGCTCTAGTACAGGTTCTAATATAGATGATAGGTTAATGATAATTAACTTGATGCTTAAGCATTAATGATTGATCATCTATATTAAGCTTTTATGCAAAATGTTGTCAAGCTAGCCCTACTTTATATCAGCCTTGCATGATCCTTGGTGTCACCTTATTTCTGGTTTTTGACGGGTAAGTCTAGCTGAGTACCTTCTTGTACTTAGGGTTTTATCCCCACTTGTTGCAGGTTGTGAAGTATCATGGCGGCTGCAAGAGTTGGTTGACTCCTGCCTTGTGGCAGAGTGTGATCATGGGCATGATCCTTCTTATTTACCTTATCTCTAATGCTTTTGTTGGAGGTCGACCGTGGTACTGGCATGTATTTTAAATAAGAATAATGTTAGTTTCAAATTACTTTGCTTCCGCTACTTTTGAACTTAAGTTGTAACAACTATGTTGAACTCCGATGTAAATTGATTTACTTGTGAAATGGTTATAACATGTGACTTGTTATGTTGAATCACTATGATCTTGGCTTGTATGTTGGTTGGTTTGAAATCCCTCGTGATTTCATTGGACTACCGGAGTTATATGGGCCCAAGTGCGAGAATTTGATCACTTCGGTGATTGTTTTTGTACTTGTGCTCTTATAATTTGGACGGTTCTGTTACAGCTGGTATCGGAGCAAGATTCAACATTAAACTTGTCGTATGTATATTTAAAACAAAGGTTTTATTTTATAAAATCAGTTTTATCAACTTATAGCTATATATAGGTTTGTGAAAACTGAATTCTAAATCTAAGTATGCCAGTGGTCAATTTCCTTATGCCCATATAAGGATTATTAGGTGGCTTATATAAGTACTAACTTGGGGGTTTTTCATTTATGCATCTACGCCCAGGCCAAGGTATGTATGTGTGATAACTCTCCCATACTATGCTACCCAGTGTGTCAGATTAGGGGTAGCCTTCATATATGAAATAGCCATATATGTTGCTAGTTTACTTTTATGCAATGTCGCACCTACGCTCAGGTAAGTGTGAGTTGTGAGAGCATGACCGTATAACTTGCGGTCTAGGGGAGAGCTAGTTTTGGTTACTGGATTATTTACATGTTACACACATGTATATATGAAGGTACTTAATTGTGGGTGATCGAAGATTCGGGTAGTTTTGGTACTACATGTATGTATACAGGGGTATATGTATATGGGAGTACTTAGAATTTTACTTTTCTGCTTTCATTGTGTGCTATATTTGGGGAATTGTTGGGCTGCAATGAAACTTTTTTGCAGGCACGCTAACCACGAATGCGTAAGTCAAATGTAGCTGTCGACTAGCTATATATCGAGAGAGTGCGTGTTATGCCACCGACATAGAACGTGATTGCCACCTTAGGTTGGCAATCTTGTGAGGACAAATAGGACGAAGCATGCATCTTCATGATTGTTGCGTTATACATGGCCATGCTCCTCTCACCCTTGTTCAAATGATAAGTAACTTGTGATCAATGTAGTACACTATCTTCCTTGTGAGAAGCTAACAAGAATGCCTTACTCCGTGTTGTTCATACAAGCATTTGTAAATGCTTTAGACTTTATTTCAGTAATTATGGATTCTCATAAATGAATTAAATTGGTGTTGGTCTAAGGTAACAATGTTTAGAGCAAATAGACTAACATGTTTGTGTGCTCTCTTGTTAAGTATAACAAAGGTAAGCTTTGCTTTGCTTGTTAAATGTTGGCTGCTAAAACGGTTTCAGTTGTAGTGATGCTTTCATGCTCATAATGGTGTTTTCTATAGTTATGGAGAATACCAAAGATGTAGCTAACTTACTTATCTAGCTTGTCCTAAAAATTCATGACCCTAGGTCTTAAAGTTTGAGAGTTATGAAATTTAGAAGTTTACTGTCAGGTTTTGCTTATGCTCTGAATAGATCTGAATGTTTGGTTTGTTTGACCTGTGTGCATATGGAATCATGTCTTGGAGATAATATAAGAAGTGTAGTACTTTTTCTATGCTTTCCAAAATGTCCTATAGCACTAATTATGATGGTCTAATTCTAGTTATGAGCTTGCAAAGTGAAACGACAGAATCTGTCCAAATCTGGGTAGAGATGTCTTCTTTGTCTTGTTTGGTCTTGTTAGATATAGAATCATCTTAATATGAGAATAAGAAAGTTATAGACAACTTAATAATCTTTACATAAAGTTAAGGCTCAGCCTTGTTGGGTTCCTAGAACTCTAGTTATGCAATTTTGAAGTTCTTGTCAGTTTTCTGTCCCTATTGGTACAGATCTGAAACATTAGCATTTCTGGTCATGTTAATCTATGAATTAGCTTTTGGTATGAGTAACTAAAGTGTAGTCATCTTCCTAAGATATCTAAAAAGTCTAGGATCACCTTTATAGAATGTCTACAACCTCAGTTATGGTTGAAACAAGTAACCATTGTGTTGTTGTCTAGATTCTATGCACATGCTAAGTTACCCACCTTAGCTAGCGTTTGTTTTGGGCTAAACTTGTAGTTTGTTCTTGCTTTAGACAAAGCTTGTTAGGGGTGAGCCTAGTGATTAGTAATGATTGCTGTGTGTGAGCTTTTTGCTTGATAATAGTTGCTTGAGTTCGTTTGTGTAAGCTTCTTCATGTGTGCTTGAAGTTATGATGTTTGTATGTATGCTTGTTATTTATTTAGTGCCATAGTTGTCACCTTGTTTGTCCTCGGTGAGCATACGAGTGTCGAATAGCTTTATCCTAAGAACAACATTCATGTTACGTAATCGCATGGTTGTCGTCTCTAGTTAGGTTCTCTCTCTTAGGAGCCTGAGCCTGTAGACTTGGTGGTTAGCCCTTGAATGTTTGTATCCATGCCTTTGCTTGATAGAAAGCCCAAAGTTTAGTTCTCCTATATGTTTGCATAAGCTGTGGGTGTTTTGCAACTATTTTTGGGAAGACCCTTATCGACTGACCAACCAAGTTAACATTTATCAACGCTAGCCTTTGACCATGGTTCGTACGTTGCCAGTTGTGGAGACTGTACCCAAATCCATGTTGGACCTTCCGGTTACCTCTCCCAAAGGTTAGCTAGTGTGACGCCACGTCTCTCTGCTATGGCCTCTAAATCGTGTGCTTGCAAATTTGTGCATCTACCTTATCAACTCAATCTATGACTACATATCGGTTTTTGCCTTGAAATTTGCTTAATTCGTCTCCAACCTTCCCAAGTCTTGGGAATGTTTATTACTCTTGATCTCATGTTGTTGCTCAACTTGATTGAATCTCTTGTTAATCTTTTATCTGGTACTCCCCTCGGTGGACGCAAGTCATACGTAGAATTTAAGCAAGAGTCTCTTGCTCAGTTATCCTTGGCAATTGTGCGATGTTCTCTTGTGCTATATTTTGATCTTCGGATCATTTTTGTGTTGATTTTAAACCTTGTGACTACCTTTGCTTGCTATCCCTCCTTGTATGGCGCTTGCTCTTACAGCCCATTGGTGCCACTTGAAATTTTACTTTCGTTGTGCGTTTAGTAATGGTGTTATGAGTAGCCGCTGATGGTGCCACGATGAAACCAAGGGCCTCCTATGGCTGCAGACACATGGCTGGCTGCTTGGCACGCGCTGGTATCACGGTTTCTAGTCATGATCCATTATGAAACGACAGACGATGTGTTATTTTCTCGTGTTCCTTTTCTTGGTTATATCTCTATATTGTATCGTAAGATCCATATCTTAGACCGAAAGTAGTGGAACTTCCTTCTAAAGTTGCTAAAATGAAATTCTTTGAAGAATAGGTCACCGACATAGACATTAACAGACTACAATATATGGTAGTCAAGTGACTCTACTTAGTTGCCCAAGTATTGACAACCATCATCTAGGGTGCCACGTATCTCAGCTCTATTGGATAAAAAGGACACACAACACTTAACGTTGGACAAGTCATCCGTTGGCTAAGACTCGATCGTTACAATATGCAAGTTTTAACCTTTGTATGCATAATGGCCATACCGTCGAAATCAACCATCTCTGGTGTGACTCCTTATCTGCTGACTTCGATGGCAACCATCTATTATGTATCAACCACGATTATTGTGGACAAGAGTGAAGATTTAGAATTTTTAGTGTTAAGAGACAACTGATTAGTTACCAATAGGAAGGTTAATCTCTAGTTAGGTAATGACTCATTGGTAGCTACTAAGGCTATGTCTTACAGAGCAATATCCAACGAGAAGTTAATCAACTAGCCACAACTTGAGTGATACTCTATCTTTCAGAGCCATGGAGATCAAGTCAATTCCGTCTTGGAAAATCACACAAATAGTGCAAGGTGTTCAATCAGCCGCGGTGAAGAATTAGAGAAATGCATGCCCTAGTTTCGATCAACATCCTTGTGCCCTTAGGTGCCACAAATGGTTTGTTCATAACTTTATTGGACAAAGTGTTGAGGAATATTCAAAAGCAATCTGAGAAGTGTCAAACAATAGATTTTTCATCTTAGAGCTGCTATATGACCCTAAAGAGAGTCTCATGGTGAAAGTTGGCCTGACAAAGTTGTTATGCTGCAAGTCAACTCAACTTATAGTACAACTAAGTCACCAAGGAAGATTTTACTCAATCGCTTGGTGGTAGACTACTCCCCGCGGTTAAGTGAATAATTATAACTTTTGTTGTCCTTAAGGCCTCGTTACATCTTTCTTTGGGAATTATTTTCCAATGATGACATACTTTGGTACCTTATACATGTTTTTACCAAGAGGTTGCATCTGATTCAACCCAGATAACTGTTGTCTTTGGATAAAAGAATCTTATTAGATAACTGTTGGCAGAAATAGGAAGCCGACAGAGTCAGCTATCACATTCACTGACCATCGATAGACTCAGATAATACAGTGTTATCATCAGAGAAAGAGAACTACATGCATGGAATAGTAAGTAGCTTTCCATTAGCTGATATATGAATGTTTGAACATTTACGACCAACATAGACCCTGTCTATTGGTTAGTCAGTATCCTATAGCCTCAGAGTATATTTGTCGTCTATGATCTCACCCTTTTGGAAGGTTGTGCTCAAACCATTTTGGTAGAGGACTGCTTTTCAAACTTTGTGAACATAGAGTCATTTTAATGAATATACTTCTAAAGATTTTGGTCTAATGTAAAGTTCATATGGACTATGCTGTGTTCACCAAAGAATCAGATACTTGTTAGTGGTTCGCTCATGGACCAAACGATCTCCGTACATTGAGAATGCAGTACTATGCTATCTGGGATTCCTTCCAAAGTAACAATGCTTCATGGAAGTCAATGAAGAAAATTCTTTAGACAAATTTTACCATGAAGGGTAAGTATCAAAAAGTGCCTTGACCAAATTAGTTCCACCAATGTCAAAGCTTTGTAGCCAAATGCTATAGCAGGTGATGGGAACTAGATAACGTGCCTCTCTTCCTTAAAAAGGTCTTTCATTCCGAATCTCAGGACGCGATTCTTTTAAGGGGGGAGGGCTGTAACACCCCAGGTGTTTGTCACTCACTAAGCTCACTAAGCAGTGGGTTTGAGCTCAAACATGATAGATTAAGTGGAGGTGAGCCTAATCTAAACTTGGGTGTTACTCCTTTGCTTTGCATATAGGACATTTTCAAGATATATGCTTGGGTGGTGTTATGGCAATATCCTCATGTGTTTCACCTTGGTACCTATCTATATTGATCCCTGGAAAAGTTTCATGAAGTTGGGAATCAAAAAGTCACATGAAATGATAAGTTATATGCTTGTTTGGATTATAACTGTAACATGCCTTAGATCCCATGGGAACTAGTGTTTGTGCAACATACAAATGCAACATATGCAACACATCTTGGACACATGTGGGACAACCTAGTGAAACATGTGTAGCATGTATCTTGAAACAAACACATGAGACAATTGAAACATGGTGATGAAACAACTGTAGCATTTCACTTAAGTTCTATGTTTCAATGCATGTGAGGTCTACACTTCTGTGCAACCTATACATGGTGTGTATGTTTGGCCTCTACAACACCTTAACTACACTTAGGACACTTAATGGAACAATGTTCATGTTGATCATTTTGCCTAAATGTGCTTCGAAGTGATGGTTGACCATATATGGATCCTAGAACCCTTTTGTTTGACCATTTCAAAAGTGTGACCTAGCAGCTTTGCATGACTGTGCACCCTTTTACAAAGTTGTAGAGAATTTTATAAGGAACAAACTTTGTTTAAGAGTCAAGTCATGAAAATGTGTGGAACATGCTCAAAAAGGGCCCACAAGTCAAATTAAGGGTTGTTTCCCAACACTTAGCATATTCTAAGTCTGAAATTCTTGTCTTTTGGGTTGGCACATCGCGTTCTCCAAATTTTGTTGAGTAACTTGAATTGATCCAAAAATTAAAGTTGGAAACAATTTATTGGAGAGCAACATGTAAAAAGTTGGGATCAATTTAACCAAGTTTGACATTGCAAAATCCCAAAACTGAGCCCTAGCTTGACATGTTGACACTGGTGATTTGGGGACTGATTATCTCCTAATCTACAACTCTAATGACTTTGCTCCCTAAAGGAAAATCATAGATCTTTGAACGGGCTTCAAACTTCGTATTGGGCCCATGTCCAAATTGGGCCCGGAGGTGGCCCAAACTCACGTCCCACTCTCGCTACTTCGCTGCACGCCACCTGTTCGGCTGAATGCCGCAATGGACGCCGCGTGCCCTGTGCGTGGCGACCATGCCCGGCTCCGTGCCCCCACCGCCTTGCCGCGTGCCCTGCCTCCTCCTCACGCGTCAGGGACATCGAGCCGTGCCTGAATGCTTCGTACTCCCCACCGCTCGCCCTCCTCCGCTCTCTCCCGTGCTTGAGCGCTCCTCCGTGGCCACTGCCGCCATGGATGGCCACCACGGGCAGAGCCGTTTGGCACCCCATGGCTTCACGCGTCACAGCCAAGCCAAGCCATCACCAGCATGGAAACTCCCCCTACGCCTTGTACACGCTCGATAGGGGCCGTTGTCGCTGCCATTTTCTCATGGCCGCTGCTGCCATGACCGGCCGCCGCTAGAGAGCCTGTCGCGGTTGCCGCTGGCTTGCGTGGCCACGCTACCTCGAGCCGTCATAAGGCAAGCTGTGGCCACAAGCTGATGCGCGTTGGCCTAGGCATGCTCGAGCGCCACCCCTTGCCACCGGCGAGCTCCAATGGTGGCCGAATCGATGTCCTCTATTCCGTCCCCTTATCAGGCCGCCACAACGCACCATGCACGCGGCCGGCCGCTGCGCCCTTCCCCGGGCACGGTTGCTGCCAGCCGCAAGTGCACCTTGTTCTCCCGGTGCTACACGACCGTCCTCGTCGGTCTCCGCGCCTCCCAACACCGCTGCCACCGGGCCACCGCCGTCGCTGTCGCCTGCTCCTGTGGCCACGGCGCTATGGACTGCCTCGGGCCGAGCCGAGCAGCTTTGCGGGTGCGCAAGGGCACGTTGGAGCTCGTGCCACCCTTAGCCACCGCCGCCGGTGACCCCCTCGCCGAGGACCAGCCGGAGTCCACCTCCCCTGCTCTGCCATCGGGAGGGAGAAGAGGAGTCTGTCTCCCTCTATGTCTCTCTGTCTGTGTTTATGACATGCGGGGCCGGCTGAGCAGTAGGTCCCACACGTCAGCACCGCTGGGGACTCGTTTGGATGCGCGACCGGGTGTAGCTAGCGAATTAAGTTAGGGTTGTTTGTTCTGAATTTGAATTTCAGATTTCATGATTATCTTTGAAAATCCATATCTCTTGATGGGAAAGGCCAAAAATAGCAAATGTGGACTTTTTGGAAACCTTGAGAAGAGATATATGCAGTAGAGTTATAAAATGTACATGTTTGTAGAGTTTTTTTGATGTTTTTATTTAAGCTTTAAAAATGCTCTAAAATGCTTATAAACTTGACCAGAGCCATATCTTGAGTTTTAGAACCCCAAAAATAGTGATTCTTGCTTTGTTAATTTTTTGATGACATGTACTTGCTAGGAAAAATATTGAACACACTAGTTGTTCACTATTTTCTTGAGGTTTTGATTTGACCTTGTTAAATAAGGAAATCTACATTATATTGCTTGTCATTTTCATATCTTGAGTTTTGTTGCTCCAAATGATGTGAAATTTTTATGGTAGTCTTTCCATGCTATGAATGTACTGTGGTATAAATTTCATGGTCATTGCTTACTGTATGATCAAGTTATTGGTTTAACTTGTTTTTGGCTTGATAAATGGCTTGTAAATAATATATAATTGATAAAATGGAAAATGTTGTTTTATTAGCTTAGTATGATGTTTATATATCATATTGATTCATACTATGTCCCTGTGTTCATAGAAAATATTGAGTGTTAAGTTTAACTTGCTCTCACATGATTTATTGCTATATCCATTTGTCTTTTTCATAGAGGTTGTTATACATGTCTAAATGGTTTCAAATTTGGATAGTAGACTTTGAGGATTATGTGTAGGCCTCTGCAATTTTGGTAGAATTTATTATGCACTTTTGTTATGTGTTCATAATTCCACCAAATTATCTAAATAAATTAAGAAAATGCATTAAAAGAAATTATTTGGGAATGGACACTATGTTTTGTGGTGTTCATTAGTCATGTGTGATATGTTGGTAAATTTGGTTTTGTCTAATTATATGTTTGCAACATAAGTTAATAATTATTTCTTGCAAATGAGGTTTCTGGACAGATCTAGGAACTTAGCAAAGTTCTTCATGAAAATGTGTTTGTTGTGAAACTTATTTATACAAAAGTTGTAGATAATTTATGTATCTAGCTGCTGTTAAAATTTGGTGGCATTTGGCCATGTGGTTTAGGAGTTATAGCTGTTTAAAGTTGGGGTACAGAATTGCTTGCTCTCTGTCTTGTTATACCAGTTTCTGTATTTGTGTAAATTCGACATGTTAAACTTTGAAATCATGCTGTGATGATATTAAATGAAATGTAGAGAATTTCATAAGCTTTCTGTAATGTCTTATTTCATATCATTTGGATTTGTATATCTCTAGATATGATTGATTTGTGAAGCTACTGTTTGCTTGTTCAGAAATTAATAAATTCCAATTATAGTTGTTTGCTTGTATATTGTTAAGTGTGACTTATGCCTTTGAGGGTAGTTAAGTTAATTAGCTCTAGGTGTTTATTAGAACTTGGGTATGCTTGCATGATTGCTATAGTTATTGCACTTCTATGCATTCACACATGTGCATGGTTGCATCTCATATAGGTACGCTAGCAGAAACGTGTGAAGGGTGTGGCATTGGAGTCAAACCCGAAGACAGTGTTTGGTGGGTCTATCCCGAAGATAGAAGGACCGGACAAGTGATAGATTAGGAGATGCTCGCCAAGTGAATTCATCTGACATACTCTAACTTGAGTCATATCCCAGGCAAGCCCCGGAGCATTATAAGCCTCCTATCTTCAAAGCAATTAATTATATATATATGTTATAAGTATTGTTGCATTAAGTGGTAGGAGTTGGTTGAAAACCTTGCTACATTATATCATTCCTTGTCCAGATATATGAATCCTTGAATCCTACATAGACTAGGATCGAGTAGATGCTTAGCCCTGCTTTAAGCGGTAGAAGTCAGGTGATTTCCTATCACCTGCGAGATATAGGGATATTCATATATGGCACGGTTGGCTATATTTGCTATCGTGGAATGGAACCATGTGTTAATAAAATGAAATGAGACCGGGCGGGATGAGGATAGTGAAGCGACAAGGCATGGAGGTCTTGGGTGTGAATCTATCCCCGTCTGAGTCGTTTAAGGACCGATTCACTGTACGTCCTTGAGTCATGTTGAACGCAGTCTAACACTTAGTTGGCCGGATAAGTCGTTCCGACCGCGAAGCCGAGTAATGTGATTCAGGCCGGGAATCGAATGGTAGGTTGCTTCTTGGAGGAGAGAAAGGATGTACTTGGGGACATTGGCGTGAGACCAAGGGGGGTTAGAGTCCCTATCACCTGGCAGAGTGTCGCCCTTGGGGTCGCGACATCATTCGGACCCGCGATTCCTGAATCATATGAAAAGGTGGCTTGTGCGACCCTGGCAGGGGCCTGCGCGGTGAGTGTTAGAAATACCCCTCCAGCTGGATAAGAATTCGATTCGAATCGCCGTCGCTCCCGGTTAGTGAGCACTTGACTTGAGCAGCGGCAACGTAGATTCAATTAAATTGAACTAATGGTTAATTGGATCACGATGGAAAGGTTGCCTCAATTTATACCTGCTATGGTTAATATTGTTTGCTCCTAATAAAGTGAGTGCTCTAGTACAGGTTCTAATATAGATGATAGGTTAATGATAATTAACTTGATGCTTAAGCATTAATGATTAATCATCTATATTAAGCTTTTATGCAAAATGTTGTCAAGCTAGCCCCACTTTATATCAGCCTTGCATGATCCTTGGTGTCACCTTATTTCTGGTTTCTGAGGGGTAAGTCTAGCTGAGTACCTTCTTGTACTCAGGGTTTTATCCCCACTTGTTGCAGGTTGTGAAGTATCATGGCGGCTGCAAGAGTTGGTTGACTCCTGCCTTGTGGCAGAGTGTGATCATGGGCATGATCCTTCTTATTTACCTTATCTCTAATGCTTTTGTTGGAAGTCGACCGTGGTACTGGCATGTATTTTAAATAAGAATAATGTTAGTTTCAAATTACTTTGCTTCCGCTACTTTTGAACTTAAGTTGTAACAACTATGTTGAACTCCGATGTAAATTGATTTACTTGTGAAATGGTTGTAACATGTGACTTGTTATGTTGAATCACTACGATCTTGGCTTGTATGTTAGTTGGTTTGAAATCCCTCGTGATTTCATTAGACTACCAGAGTTATATGGGCTTAAGTGCGAGAATTTGATCACTTCAGTGATTGTTTTTGTACTTGTGCTCTTATAATTTGGACGGTTCTGTTACATACATGTGACAAGGAGAGGTCACAGGGTGGAGTGTCTTCGTGGGACAAAGCCCCGGGACGGGAGGTGCTATTTTAGCACGGGGCGCCGGATGTTCCGTCGAGCGGGCCATCGGTTCGCCCCCTTTGAGAAGATATCCTGCTTAGTCACCCTAAGGACTGATATGTTCTGTGGACCGGGTCTTAGGAAGCCTTACACTCCCACTCTCTTTATATGGGTACGAGATGGACATATGACCTGCTGGTGCGGTGCCACTACTATTAGGAGGTTAGCAGATAGTGTAGGGAGGTACGGGCACGAGGACCCACACCCTCCTAAGATAGCGTAGTACCCTGGGGCCTAGTACTACGCCTCACAGTCTTAGCGTGTCGATGGTACTCCGACACGGCCCCAGTTCTAAGTGATAGGGTGGTACCGTATCTGATTGGAAGGTGGCCTGAAATCAGCCTAGACGAGCTGGTTCGTCGATGATGGTGATCTTGTGGGTAGTGTAAACCCTGCATAGTTTTTGGTTGATCGATCTTTACATATGCTGACTTGTCGGCTATGGACCTTTCCTGAGTACAGCTTTACTTGACTAGAGAGAGGAGTCCTTCTGCCTTCCCTGGGTTTCAGTGTGTTGATCTGGCTTTGGCCGTTGAGACATGGACGAGAGGGAGTTGTCCATGCCGATGAGAGTGAGATGAGCTGAGATGAGATGTGACGAGATATGTGGTGAGATGGGAGAACGTGTGAATGAGATGGGTTAAAACTTGATGAACTATTATTATATATTTATTAATGAACATGCATTATAGGAAGCCCACAACTAAATTATTAGGATCGCCAGATCCCTTTTTCTCTTTTCCCCCAAAGCTCATCGGTGCTGACCATGGCCTGCACACATCTGGCGGTGTGCAGATTTCCTGACTTGCACTAACAACAAAGTTAGAAGGGTTAGGTGGTCTCGTTTCCTGCGCTCAAGTTTGGTTATGAAGATGGAGTCTACGCCCATTGGTAGTCTACGCCAACTTTGATGATTGCCTGTGAACGAGGAGCCTTCACCCCGACAATGCGCCACGACAACTCTGATGAAGACGTGTGTGCGTTTCAGCTAGGTTAAATGATGTAATAAAGCCTTGTAATTTGTAAATTCTACGATGTATGACTATGATATCAGCTGATAATTGATAATGAAATGGATTGCTCTCGTGATCTACTACATTATAAGTCGTATGTGTGGATTTTCCCTTCGAGGAAAATCGAGATCGTTTTAGGATGCAACTGGTTAGATAGAACAGTAACAGCAGCAGCAAACTAGCATGTATCAATCCAATCTAGGACAGAAAAATCAGGGAATTCATACTTGTCACCCTCACAAAGCAAATGACCTTTCAATATGAACTGGTACCAGCAAAGTAATAGATGGGCATTCAGTTTCTGTTTAGAAAACTTCAAAGAAATACGTGTCCTTGCTGCTGCTGCTGCTCAAACCTGCAGAAAGTGTCCAATGTCAATCAGCTCTCTCCCCTGTTCTCATGTAAACATGAGTAAAACAATATGTTCCATCCAAGTTGGTTTGAAATATACTTAACAAAGGCCCAGATTGATCGAATATAAAACAGAAATAAAATAGAAAGGGAACAGACCGGTTCTTGATAGGGTTTCCATGTCATGCTGCTGCCCAAACCATGCCTGCTTCCTCCAATCACATATGAGCATGTAAGTACAATTGTCAGTAGGTTCATACACCAACTGAACCTAAATCTATTAAGGTGACAAGAAGATATGCTACAGGCTATTTATTTCATTTAGCTACTGTAAGACTAGACAAATCTGGCTCATTTTATCTTAGAAACAGTAGAAATATCAATAACCAAGACAACATCTGAACAGAGCACTCCGTTCTCTTCTATGGTAAACTGTCTACTGATCTATTCTTTCTTTCTGTCCTCACTACTACACACAAGTAATGAACCAGAACAACTGAACAAGCAGTTCTGCATTTTCAGAAATCAATAGAGAATATTGTTAGTAACTACATAATTATTTTGTAGGTGGAGTCTGACAAAATACTGTGAACATACTACTACCTCCTGTCACATTCATTTGACCTTCAGGCAGAGCTTACAAGCAAGGTTATTACAATGTAGTTAGAATGTCTAACTGAAGCCTCACCGTCTATTACTGTATGTATAGCCGATTGATATTTTGCAAGAACAAGGATCTTCATCAACCAAGACTCTGAGATCCAGAACCTACCAAGATCCTCATCAACCAAGACTCGAGATCCAAAACCTATCAACCAAGACTCAGGATCCAGAACCTACCAAGATGCCAGATCTAGAACATCGGTTCCTCGAGCAGGCTAAGCATTGCAGGTAAACAGTCGAGTTCCTAAGATGCACACACAGTATATGGATGAGGAGGGAAGCGGATGGGTGGGCACTTACGCTGATGTCGTCAATCTCCTTGCTGGACCTCTTGCTGAACCAGTAGCACCGCGCGCCGCCCGATTCGCAGCCCTGCGCCACAACATCAGCCCCGGCTCAGCTCAGTTGAAAAGCAGTTGTGCTTCTACGGAGATGCCTGTGAGGCAAGATGATGACGCAGGGATGTGCTTCCCGGTGGATGACGTCACCGCTCCGTTGACGTCCTGTGAGCTGCATATTCCGGAGGGGAATGCCACAGTCAAGGTGGCTACCGGTGTTATATCTCCTATCGACCCCACCAAGACACCAAGGATCTACTCGGTCGCAATACCACCTAGATATGCTAGTATCTCAGTGGATAGAGTGGTCAAAGGCCATGAAACTGTGGCTCTGGATATCGAAGGGGGTGATGGGGAGAAGACCCTAGGTGAAGCGGAGAAAACATTCATATATTGGAAAAAACGGTACATCATTATTTCTAGGGCGCCGACACCACAACCGAACCCTAGGTGTGGATGATTGTGAACGCAATTACTTTTCAATAATTATGTATTGTATCTAATTACGGTTCACTCATGTATATACCTTGTTCGTTTTTTTTTCAAATCTAGGACCTCCCCAAGTCCGTATATCCATTCACCACATGACCACAGTGCCGTGGGACACGACGACGACGACGATTTCATACAAGACAAGGCTGCATCCCCACCGCTGGCCATATCTCCTCTATGACATACTCTAACACCGCCAGCGGCCCAATCTCCTCCACAACAGCAAGCTCAAACTGCGCCGCCGCCGCCTCCGCCAATGCCGACAACGGCCGCCTCATCGGCACCGGCTGGTCCATCGAGGAACAAGAGGCCCGCTGGCCCACAGAGATCGGTCCCACCACCTCCGCCGAAGAAACAAGTTGTGGTCACGAAGATCCCGAAGATGACCAAGCTTCCATACGAGAAGACTGATGAAGAACTTAATGCTTTAGTCAAGGCAGAAGTGAAAGCGTTCTTCGAAAAGACCAAAGCTGACGCATGAGCAAAGCAAGAGAAGCCATACCTAATGTATCCTCGTGTAAAGCTACGTCAAGTGATGCATGCTATGCAAGACGAGAAGCGTGCCGCTAGTAAAAAAACCAGCGCCGTCACTATCAGACTATGAGCGTACTATCACAAAAAAAATCAAGGAGGACAAAAGGAAACAGAAGGCGGCCGGGAAAGATGTTGCACAGCTCGGCCAACAAGCGCAGCAATCAGTGCCGCCACTAGTGGTTGATAATCAATATTGTTCCAACATGAACTTGATGCAAATGTCGGTACCTGATGATGTGGACTTAGATGAACTCGCCAAGTGGATGAATGTGATTGGACTTTCCTTAGAACAACTTCTCGGTCGAGAGGAACTGACAACTATTAAAGAGGCCGAAGTTGTTGATGAATGGCGGAGGAAGTACGTATATGGCAGGAGTCTATGTGACCCTGCAAAGGTAAAAATCTTAGTACACAAATGTACAAGCTGCACGAGTACTACTTGAGATTATGTGCACAACATCAAAGTGAACAATATCTGGGCGTCCAAGTCAGAGACCGTCACTACTTCCGTGAAGATGATGTCATCTGGGTACAGTTTAATGAAGTACACCAGCTTCTCTATATATATGCTCTTGATAAATCTCTCATAAGCTGCTACTGTCTGTAAGTGATTCTTCCTTTTAATCAATAATCTCACTCTAGCATATGTACGTATTCGTAATAACTATGCTCACGATGTGTAGACACATGATGAGAGAACTCAGATTGAAACAAGACGATCGAATTGGTTTTATCGATCCGTATGTCGTGTACAAGGACACAAAGACTAAAGATCCATTCAATCCGAAGATTAAGGAAATGGAGAAAAACAAATGCAGGGATCACTGGATACTCATTGAGATTAAGATCAAGGAACAAACTATAAATGTGTGGGACTCAATGAGAAAAGAGCTGACAATGTACCAAGACATGATCCAGAGGTAAGTTCTATAATTCGTTAATTATCGTTGCCTGCTCCTTTAATTTACTATGCTATACCTAATCAATGACCGACTTATTGGGCAGGGCTTGGGCTTGGCTACAACAAAGATATCGTACGGATCTGAAAGTGCCACTCCCCCCTCCTATTCTACATAAGTGGGTGTCCAGACAACCATACGGAACCAATTTATGTGGATACTACGTTTGCGAGTACATACGGTGTAGCAAATTTACACCTGCTAAAGAGATGCTAAAAGTAAGTAGCATGTGTATACAGTAAATTCATATCTTATTTATTTGTTGAAACTAAATAAATCTTATGTATATTAATATCTTTTCCTTTAATTAATGCAAATGGTCGCAGGTTTCATCAACGATCATGTCATCCCGGAAGACGGCGAGTTCCACCACAACCCTAGGTTGAATTTGAAGAGTCCAAACAAGAACGAACACTTGTATGAGCTTTGAGTGGCGGGCAAACATTTGTGTAACTCATTAACCGACGGCCAAACACTTGATTACTTGTATATTATTGTAAATGTAATGTGTATGTACGTATATGTATAGCTCTATAATATATATATATAGTTTCATACTTTATTTGTGTGCAATAATAATGCTCTCGTATAGGTGCAACGTATACGGATAATAGCAGCGAAGAATAAATTGGAAAACAATATAACTGAAAATCAAAATCAATAATGAATTGGAAAGAAAAAGGAAAAAAAAAGAACCTTTAGTCCCGGTTGGTAATACCAACCGGGACTAAAATGTACTGCACCACGTCGATGCCTGGCAGCACCTTTAGTCCCGGTTGGTAACTGGGACTAAAGGTCGGCCTGAGAACCGGGACTAAAGGTGGGACATTTAGTCCCGAAACCTTAGTCCCGGCTCGCAGCCCGGGACTAGAGGTCCTTTTGGACCGAGACTAAAGCCCCGTTGTGCAGCAGTGTTGGCAGTGCTACGGAGTCGACTGAGGGCGGCGGTAACTGACGGCGTGGGCGTGGACGAGCGGTCGAGTCGGGAATGAGTTCGCTGCTGCGTATCCAGTGCAAGTAGCCCCCTGAAAACCAACGGGGGCTATGTATAATTTTTTTTCGACGAAAGAAGAATTATACTATAAGATAGTTGGATATATTAACACGTTACGAGCACTCTGAATTACAAAATAGTATCTATGTTGTGAATAGCATAACTTAAAACATAACATGTTACGTTTAATTGAGCCTGGATACTTGCACGCTAGGAAAAACAGGTAGGGTCTCTCAATCTTCATTCTCTTCTCGTTCTTCATTTCCTTTCTATAATAACAATTTATATTTAATTTTTATTTTTGCAAAACACGGTATAGTAGTAAACACTTATAAATGTATGCAAAAGCACCTCGGAAACACACCCCCTTATGAACACACGTCCATACGTCCTACTCCTATGAGCTCGAGCACCTCCAAAGACTGGATTAACAAATCTCGGGACTGACAAAATAGTCAGGACATCACTGCCAATCATGCAGCATATCCCTATGAGCACCTCTAAAAGGCACGCAATTCCACCACCTTACCAGTTGAGCTACACAATTTGCAACATTTTCATTTCATTTTGTTTTCTCTTCTTTCTATTTTAGTTTTTGGTTATTTTATAGTACCTTTTTCTTCTCGCGATTAAGTATTTTCCAATTTATCATTACTATACCTAGCCTTCTATTTCTTTCTCTTCTCCCATTTTTTAAGATTATTAGAGAAAACCATTATTTCATGTGATTTTCGATCAGTTTTTCGTGATGATTTGCCCACATCAGTTTTTGACTGTTTCTTGTATAGTTGGATTTCTTTTCTCAAAATGGAAAAACCATCCATTACAAATCATAAGTCAATTTTGCTTGTATATTAGGTTAAATTTCTCTAATTCTTATGAAGTTTATAGCATAGTGTATCAATAGTACAACATCAAGTTAGTTTCATTTAGTTCACTATACGATACAGAGATATTTAGCTATATGACCCTCAAAATAATGTGTCTTCCTTCCATGACTCGTTTTTTCCAAACTTACTTGTAAGGCCCAAAAACGAAAATGTCTTACTTATATGGCCTTCCGTCAAGTCTGTTAGGGTCAAATATTAGTTTCCCCACTGGTAGATACATGAAATGATTAAACTGCCCTTCTGCTCTTCCTTTGTTTCTACCGCATCCGATTGAGCCGGGGGAAACACGAGACCGAGCGCTACCACATCCGACCGAGCAAATGGATGAGGGCGCCGACCGGATCTCCGGTCAGGGGCTGCTGCCAGCCTCTCTGCCTCCGGATCCACGGCTAGCTGGCGACCTACGTGTGGGGGAGGCACCGCCGCCCGTCTAGTTGAGCACGCGTGGCCGAGGCTGGTCTGGCGCAGCACCAGGCGGCCCCTCCTGCGGCCAGCTGAAAGGCCCTAAATAGCTAAAGGGGGTGAATGGCCTAATAAAAATTCAACAAAAACACTAGAGCAATGTGTTAGACAATAAGATGGCGATAATACAGTTTTGCTCTAGCTCTATACCAAAGACAAGCTACCACAAAAGTAGTTACTATGATCTCTATGTCAATATCACACAACCAAGAGAGCTATGTCACTAATGCTACTACAACTAGTGAGCTAGCAAGAAAACTAGTTACAACTAATTACATGTAAACTACTCGACTAGCAAGATAAGCAAGCACTACCACAAGATAAATATATCAATGAAAGTAATGCAAGTGATAGAGATGTATACCGAACCGGGCAAGTGTCCAATGAGAATACCAAGAGACAAATTGATACAAGATCTATCCCTGAGGTTCGGTTGCTTGCTAGCAACTTTCGTCCTCGTTGTGGCGATACTCACTTGGTGGCTCACGCACTAATAGGAATCACACACCTAGCCCTACATAAGGGTGCCGTAAGAACCAACCACAAGAGAGAATCCACAAGCCACGAGCAATTTACTAGAGTTTCCTTTCGTGATCTCCCGCGAGGAATAGGCATGAGAACCTCTCACAATCACCATGATCGGAGCCAGAGACAAGCACCACCCTCTGCTCAATAATCTCGCTGCTCCAAGCCGTCTAGGTGGTGGTAACTACCAAGAGTAACAAGAAAAATCGCAACAAATGCAACCACAAGTGCCACTAGATGCGCCAACGTGATGCAAATGCACTTTCGATACTCTCCTAACTCATTAGATGATGAACAATCAAAGGGAGAGGAGTGGGAGTGGAGTATCTTAGCTCTAGGCCGGGGATGTGCAATACTTCAAAGTGTCAAGAGAGACACCCCAAGCTGGCCAACTAGCATATATATAGGTGCCCCTCTCATGAACTAGCCATTAGGCTAAGAAACAGTGCATCGAACCACTTTGCGTGACCGGTCAGATCAGTCCAACCGATGGTCTGACTCACGGATGCTGACCACATGCCCGCGCCTTTGAATACCGACCGTTGAGCTCCAACGGCGACTCCCAACGGCTCTCTGTCGCGCGCTCACATGAAGCATGGGACCGCGAGTTGGACTGCAATAGGGATGAGTGGGACTACTTCGCGCCGTAGTCCGAGCCAATCTAGAGAGGTTCTAGAGCGTCGATTTCAGTTGGACTACGGTCCGACCGGACCCTGTCGGACCAATTGGAGTCCGACTCTCACATCGCAACTGCCGCACGTCAACGTTTCGCTCGCACACTCCTGGGGGTCGGTCGGACCACTAAACAGTGTTTCAGTGCAGTTCGACTGTGCCCCCCTAACTGGTCCGACCGCATAGTCAGCTCTCAGCGCACATAACTCCAACGAGTCGGACTGGTCCAACCCGATGGGTCCGACTCCTTCGAAGCGATCTAACCCAAACTGCTTGCTCTCTGTCTATCTGTGCAATTAGGGTAGGGCGTCAGACTGGTCCGACCCAATGTCACAGCTGGTCCGACCACCCTATCTTCACTCTTTTCAAGCGCGAACTCCAACCCTTGGTCTCATGTTGCAACACCAAAGTGTCCCAAACACTTATGCACATGTGTTATTTTTAAAGCATTTTTCAGGGGTATGTTAGCTCACTAGGATCAAAATGCACATGCAACGAGTGAGATCACCTAGTGGCACTTGATAACCGCGTCAACCATGAATTCTCCCCTCTTCATAGTACAACTATCTATCCTAAATCCGATCAAACACTCTATTGCGTCTTGACCAACAAAACAAAATGGCCCTAACTCATATACCTTTATCTTGTGCCCATTTTATTTTTCTCTTTCTTCTTTTTCAAGTTGGAGCACTAGATCACAATCTTTTGGCCATCTCCATCACATGAGTGCCATCTAGCTTCTTCTTGGACTTGGACCAACCTATCTCATCTACACACTTAGAGCATAGGGTCAGTCCAATAGGTTTCATTAATTACCCAAAAGCAAACTAGGGCTTTCACCAGCTCGGTGCGGCCGACACCTTCAGCGACGACAGTCAGCTCGGTGCGGCACCAAACGGCCTCTCCCCCAGGCAGCCCGGCGTTGTCGGCACCTCCTGCAACCAGCCGTGCGCGGCTCCAGTTGGCCCCTCCCGCGGCCCGCAGGTGGAGGCCAGGCAGGTCCAGTCTGAGCAGGGCGTTGTCGCTTCCGACCAAGATGGGGTCGGCTCATGTATGCAAATTTACGTGTGAACCTATCTCATGTATCCAAATTTATGTGTGAACCTATGGTGAATTGTAATGCATTTGTGCAAATTTTTATGCAGTTGATAAGCTAATTTTAATGCACTGTATTTGTGTATCTGATTATGTGTTTTATTATGTACTGTTATGTGTGACCTTATTTGCGCAATATTACTCCAAATCTAAAAAGACAAACTAAACTTTATACTTTATTTTTTCGCCAGAGGTAAAATGGTCTTTTTGCCCTTGACTTAACACTCTTAAGTGCCAGAAATGGACGGCAGGCCATAAGGGTAAGGGAATTTCGTTTCGAAAAAAAAACAGAACATGGAAGGAAGATGCATTATTTTGAGGGCCATAAATATCTCTACGATATATCTTGAGAATGCACTTATTTGATATTGTAGTTGTTAATATATATTTATAGAAATGTGTTGGAAATTAGAGAAATTTGATCTAGAACAAAACCAACGCATGACTTATAATTTCGAATGGAGGGGGTACGCAGTATTGTTTTTTACAATACAATGTATAAATTGTAAATACCATATGAACATGTGGGCCTAATTTCAACACCGTTCACCTCTAAGGATAACACACACGGTCTAATGGCCCTTCTAAAAACGTACGTAACTTGGCCTCTTTCCACCCAACACAGAACTACACGGCACACTTTGCTTGATTCATCTGAACTGAACCCAATATTAGGCCCATCCAGGTGGATCCTAAAGCCCAAAACAATTTCAAAGTCGTCTTGTTTGACATAGTTTTAAATGACTCCGCCTCTTTGCTATATAGTGGGTGGACAAGCTAGAGCTGGCGAAGTAAAAAAAAATTAAGACTTCACTCGCCTCCCGGTTGATTTTGAGTAGTGACATGAATACAACTACTCGCTATAGTGCTTGAAAAAGACGGATTTAAAGTCGTTCGGAGCTCTACAAAACATGCCTTTATTTAACTCACCACAACCAAAACAAGAACCACCGCACTCAGAATCTCCTCACCACCACCTCGGTTCCCCTCCTCTCTTCCTGCCGTCAACATCACCGATGGCCTAAGGAGTGGGAACCTACCCCTTCACGGTTTTAGCTTTTTTTTTCATTGGTCCTTAGTTTAATTAAGGGTTTGGTTTCACGGCAGCAGTGATGAAGTGGTGGCGACGGTGCATTAGAATAAGGTCCCTACAGCTTCTTTCTACCTCGACGTCTGATTTGGCATCAAGAAGGGCTAGTGAAAGTATGGTCAGTTACATCTGTTGGCTTTTTTATAGTTGGTGTGTTTATCAAGGGAAGTAGTTGATTGGCTTTTGATGTGGTGATTTCATCTTCTCGAAATGTTCTATGAGAAGGTCCGTTTCTCCAATGCCCTTTCCTAATGATGAAGGATTGTAAGCCTTTGTTCCGTAAAAATTTCTTCAGCTATTTTTTTCTTTCAATGGGTACCTGATTACGCTACTATTGAAACTCTGCATGCACGAGGGTGTTTACAAGTGTACCTTTTCCTTACTATCAATTCATATTGAATCTTAAACTCCATTATGCGGTTGACGACTGAAGGAAGAAGATGATCGGGTGGTTTTTTTATACTTTCTTTTTTCAATTTTGTTTTATGTCAAGTGATGTATTTTCTGTACTATCAATTGTTTTTTCTCGATGAATATCATACATGAGACACTTTTTGAGTGTCTTTATTAAAAAAAACATTCACAGTGAAAGAACCAATGTCTTTGGATTCCAACTCTAAAATTCTTTAGTGTCAATACTCTCACGGCATTTGCTGGAGCACTTCCACGCCTTGCTCTGATCACGGGCGCACCACGATTGGTGTTCACCTGTTCAGTCTCCGTCTTTCCTTTGGCACGCCACACGTGTATATGTTCCACGGTAGGTGACGAGTCGTTTCGCAGTTCCCGGCACAGACTGAAATGTGACGATAGAATTGGAGAATTATTGTCCTATATGGGGGGCTATGTATGTCGAAAGAATCCAATCCGGACCACGGGACCAGGGTGTGTGTGTGATCCGCGAGTTTCGTCTGAGGGAAACGCAATGCACGCAGAACATGTGCATAGTCCAACGGATGAAATTCACAGTTCAGGCGCACCATTCTGCCATCTTGTTCATGCACGCGCGCCTTCCTACTTGTAAAGTTCATCGATCATTTACGGGATCTGCAAATTCCAAAATTCAATCAGTGATTAGGTTCGTTCAATGTGACACCTCATTCTCAGGATATATGATGCAGAGTGGTGTTCTATTTTGTTCTGGTTTCTACTAAAATGAGGTAGGCATAAATAAATACTGCTTGGAAGAGAAGTTTTTACTCTGCACATCGAATTTCATCTGGAAGACAAAAATACTACAATTCTGTACATCCAATTTCATCTGGAAGGCAAAAATAACATAGTTCTACAAAGTACCTGAAAAAACTTCAGGTCCCACTCTCACGTATATCATATCATTCTCTAGTTTTCTACTACATGGCTAACTAATAGCCTGAACAAATCCTTGACAAAACCCAGCCCTCTAAAAAAAGAATTCCATGGCAGGAAAAGGAAAAAAAAAACAAGGCCCATCCACAATTTCTACAGCCAACAATCCTACCAGGGTAGCTATTTTACAGCAACCCTCTCTAATTACCTTGGCCAATATATGTATGTATCATGCTTGTAGACAATGCACTATTTCACAGAAACAAGCATGCATGGACCATGCTGACTGCCCACAGGGCAGGCCGATAGTTCGTCAGATGTCTCCATTGAGCAGCGGCTCGTGCGTCCTGTTCACAATGAACAGCGACTCGTACACGAAGCCAGCCAGGGGCCCGCCGAGCAGTGGGCCGATCCAGTAGACCCAGTGGTTTGTCCAGACCCCGGTGGCCAGGGCCGGCCCAAAGGACCGCGCCGGGTTCATGGACGCGCCGGTGAAGTTGCCGCCGGCGAGGCTGTTGGCGCCCACGATGAGGCCCGTGAGCAGCGGGCCGATGGTGCGGACCTGGCTCCGCGGGTCCAGGATCATGGCGTAGGTGACGAACAGCAGGGAGAAGGTGAGGATCACCTCCATCACCAGGCCCTGCATCGGGCTGATGCCAGCGCCCAGGGCGTGCACCGGGGTCACCTGCATTTTCACATTTTGGTCAGCACTGCAAGCCTGCTGATGCTGCTCGACTAGTACTAGTAGTCGTTTTCAGCAGCTTCCATTCTTAATTCATGATGGAAAAAGGGACATTAAAGAAATATTGGTGAGTTTTCAGCAGCTCCCATTCTTAATTCATGATGGAAAAAGTGTCGTTAAACAAATATTGGTGAGTTCACTGCCGTCATAGCAGATAAGTATGATTTAGTCCATCTCTTGGCTTTACTCGACCATGTGATATACTAACTCTTCTAAATCAGAAATGCCACGTTTGATTGGTAACTTCACGAGCAACTGTTATGCAAACCAAAACTTACAGCGCCAAATATGAGTATCCTTTATGACTCCAAAAACGCAGAAGCTCATGAACCAGATAGGTAGGTAAGGCAGAATGGTACATACCAACTTAGGAAACCACATCATCAGATCAAATTCATGGTCATATATACCAAGTATCCACAACCTTGGTGAAAAAATATTGTTAACAATGGAAATTTTTCTAAAATCTTGTATGAAATCTGAACCTCAACTGTACAAGGATTCATGAAAACTTTTTTTTTATAAGGACGCATTCATGAAAACTGTCAAGCTCACAATAAGATAAGACTGCATCCAATCTATTCTGATATGCACATTCTGAACTAAACATATGCATATCCAAGTTTGTCAATTTAGTCTGTGTCCCCAAGGAAGCAGTCGACTTAAATCAATTACTCTCTCCGTTCCAAATTACTATGTATCTAAACAGACTGTATATCTAAGAGCATAGCATGTATCTAGAAAAGTCAAAACCGTCTTATAATTTGGAATGGAGGGAGTATGAATTATGATGCTCCCCCTACACCTTATTTTGGAGCATTCTGATGGTCACTGCTTATTTTTAGTTCATTTTTACTACTTTTACCAAACAGTAAATGGCGATGGGAAAAAAATCTCAGTTTTTTGTTATGTGATAAATATGTTTCCTTTGACTATTTATTACAAAGGTCAAAATAAGCAGAGCGAACTTTTATTTTTTGAGAATATTAGCAGTGTGAACTAATAATAACAAAATTAATAAAGGAACTAATTATCCATAAGCCCACTGAAGCCCAAGGGCCAGATCCACCATAGAGGCTCTCACAAGTTCGAGCCCAGCCCATCTGAGATAGACAAGCATGGCCGGCCGGCCAAAATCTGCCGAAACAATCGCCATCCGACAGCATATGTAGGATTCAAGGTCCACTAAAAAAAAAAGAGTCTTTTCCGTGTATGCCATTATAAAAGTTCGCAATTCCTTCTGTACCACTGAAAAAGTTTGATGGACTTCAGCGCCACTGCTCTAAACTTTTTTGCCCTCCATGCCACTGCCGTCAGACTAGGCTCTAACGGTGTCAAACTGCAGGTGTGAAAAGTCAAAAATACCCTTAGGTCTAAATATGCTATTAATTTTTTTAGCATCTTAACGACTTCAAATAAAAAAACTCAAAACTAGAAAGTTGTAGGTCTCGTCGAGATCTACAATTTTCATATAAAACTATCTATATTTAATTTCACAAAAAATATATATTATTTTTCTAAGACATATTAATCATATCTAATCATATCTTTTTTGCAGAATTAAATGAAGATAATTTTTATATGAAAATTGTAGACCTCGATGAGATCTACAACTTTCTAGTTTTGAGTTTTTTCATTTGAAGTCGTTAAGATGCTAAAAAAAATTAATAACATATTTAGACCTAAGGGTATTTTTGTCTTTTCACACATGTACTTTAACACTGTTAGAGCCTAATCTGACTAATCTGACGGTAGTGGCATGGAGGGCAAAAAAGTTTGGAGCAGTGGCGCTGAAGTCCAACAAACTTTTTCAGTGGCACAGTATGAATCGCAAACTTTTATAATGGCGTACACGGAAAAGACTCAAAAAAAAAAAAAAGTATTCAATGAAGGAAACCGCAATTTCTGGTCCCCTTTCTTTCCCCACATCCTTTGGATCGCGTCGAATTTGTCAAGGACAGCAGTAATTACGCAGAGTAAAAACAGGTAGTAGTACTCCTATCCTAGATGAGATCCATGGATCGGCGCGGGTAGAAGTGGACGTACGTACCATGCCGCCGCTGAGGTAGCGGAGGAGGATGCAGGCGAGGGAGGAGGCCAGCAGCTGCGCGGCGATGTAGAGCACCGCCCGGAGCTTGGTGATGTGGCCGCACACCATGAGCCCCACCGTCACGGCGGGGTTGAGGTGGCCGCCGGAGACGTGGAACCCGGCCGTCACCAGGACGCCGGCGGCCAGGGCGTGCGCGATTGCCACCGCCGCCAGCGTCGCCATCGGCATAGCCTCGCCGGGCTTCCCGCCGGACCCTGCCCCGTGCAGAACCACGCAGGCACCGGAACAAAGATTAGTTATTTATTAGGGGAAAAAAGGAACGTTTCTTTTCCTAATTCCTAGCCAGAGGAATTAAAAATAGAAGGAAATTGAAGACGAAGAGGTGGATGCACGGACAAGTACGTACCGGCGGCCATGGCGGCGGAGACGCCGGTGAAGACGAAGAGGAAGGTGAGGACGAGCTCGGCCAGCACGGCGCGCACGCAGCCGACGTCCGGCGTAGTCTCGTCGTGGTCGAACGAATCGACCAGCTTGTTCACGAGCTTCGCCATGAATGAATGAACTATTGCGAGGAGGAGCCTTCCTGGCGGGGAGGGGAAAGCGGGTGGTGGGGTAAAAGCGCCGGTTGTTCCTGTTCCTTGGAGGGAAAAGGACTCGGAAAAACGCAGCGAGATATTTTGAACGACAGGAGGAGGAGGAGGAGGGTGGGACATGAACTCCGGCTGAGTGGCGCGCCTCGCCGGGTTTTATAGAAAAAATGAAGGGAAACTGGGTGCCACGAGGGGTGGGCAAACTGGTCCAGTTTTTTCGTGGCTGTGGGGGTCGACATCTCAGCCCAGAAAAGTTGTGGCGGCCTGCACTCTGCTGCAGTGAAAGTGTGCTGCTGGGTGCCTGATGAGTGTGCTGTGGGCGGCTCAGCTCCTTAGGGGCTGTTTAGTTCGCGAAAAATTTTGGGAAACGCTACTGTAGCAATTTTATTGTTATTTGACAAATATTATTCAATCATGGACTAACTAGGCTTAAAAGATTCGTCTCGTCCATTTCGTCTAAACTGTGTAATTAGTTTTATTTTTTATCTATATTTAATGCTTCATGCATGTATTTAAAGATTCGATGTGACGGAGAATGTACTGTTCTTTTGCAAAATTTTTGGCAACCAAACACCGCCTTATCTTCATTATTCATTGAAGACAAGAGGTGACCCAATTGATTTGGACGGCAAAGTTTATTTAATCGGCTCAAGTTCACCATTGGCACCTTTGTGGCTTTGTACGTCTTCCTATTTTTCCAATAATTTTGGAATGTGCTACAAGGCACGCGCACGAATGCATTTGCGCGCTGTTAATACTGTTGCGAAATTCGTCATCACTTCTCACCCATTTCATGTCGTTTTCATCAATTGTCAAGGGGGGAAAATGAATCTTCTGAGCCGAACTTTTACTTAATAATAAGAACCTATATACAAGTATCACGATTCTAGTTCCACAACGATACGTGGCAGCTAAAACCTGGAGTATTTTAAACCGGCACGTTTCAAATTTATTTATGTCAACAGTGAATGAAATCCGGCCATACAAATGGCATATGTTGACATAAATAAATTCGTCTTGACATACAAATGACATCTGTCGGTATTAGCATATGTTTACTGTAGCACCACGTTGTTAAATCCAGACATAAATTAGTCGCAATCACTGGCCATACAAACGCGCCATATGTCTTGTGTGCGCGGCTTGCCCACCCGAACATCTCTCTCCGAATTCCGGAAACACCCTTCATTGCTTGGCGGCGACTCCTCTAGTCCTCTTGAACATTTTTCTCGGCTGCACCTGCACGGACGGCCTACCTGTCCACCTGCTGCTTGTACACGTCGGTCTCGCCGGGCACACTTCACAGTCCACGTCACTGTCCAGGACCTCTCTAGTCTCCAGTCTATTAGTCTGCAGAGAGAGAAAACAAAAATGAAACAAGTGCAGTGCTGACCTACTTATGTGCTTTAGTTTATTTATTAGTATTATCTCAAGACGAAAAGAATTGCACGCTAATATATGGTCACTTTCATTGTAGTAGAGTGTGATGCTTTCCAACTTGTTAGGCCTTGATTAGTTTCTTCCTCTAAAGTTTAATCCTTCTAACATTGGATATTTAGACACATGTATGAAATATTAAATATAGACTAAACAATAACTAATTATACAGATTGTGACTAATTTACGAGACAAATTTTTTAAACCTAGTTTGTCCATGATTTGACAATGTGATGCTACAGTAAACATATGCTAATACCGGATAATTAGGCTTAATAAATTCATTTCGCAGATTACTGAGGACTTATGTAATTTGTTTTATTATTACTATCCCAATACTTTTATAGAACATTTCCACGTGACACTTGAGATAACACCCTAAACTTTAGCCCTGCATTTAAAGGCTAGCCGTTGCCGGCCTGCGGCCTTCTGGTCGACAACGCTTTATGTCACGTACCGGTTTCCTATAGTAGAGCTGGATGACTGTGGTGGCTCATGTCGGCATCGATCAGTGAAAGCATCTAGGCCCCGATGTTGGTTTCGGCAATTGATGACAATGCATTATTACCATGACTAACGTGTGTTTTGCAGAAACGTTGGTAAGTTAGGTCATGGAGATGATAACTGCTTTGGGCAATATGGTATTCATGTCCCTTGATGGAAATCGTTTCGGTTTTCAAAGGATCAACGACAAGATTAAGGACGGTTAGTTCCGGATGTCAAGGTGTTGAGTTACATCTGGAATAGTCGTTAGGATCTTTGTTTCTTCCTTTGACCGTACTATAAAGGGGGCATGAGTGAGTAGCTTGACCTAGGTGAGTCTTCTGTTTAGGTGTGGTGCACACTTGTCAAACTTAGCACTATGTAGCTCTAGAAAAGCTCAGAGTTCAGTTAGAAGCAACTTGGTTCAAGTTGCGTCGCGTTTAGAAGTCGTTTGAGCAGTTTACCCTTGACCGGACGTGTCCGGTCAATACTAACAAGACAGTGCGGGTTTAACTGATCGACCGGACGCGGTCCTTGAGAGGACCGGACGCGGTGGTCAGTCTGACACGTGTTCCAGAGGGTAAACAGTGTAATCGGACGCGACTGTCAAGTGATCGGCGTGTTCAGTCATGTTCCAGTAAGGTCCTGAGCTGACCTGACGCGTCCGGTCAGCTATGATCGGACGCAGTCGTGCGTCATGTCATTTTCCAGTAAAACTCTTGCATGATCGGACGTGTCCGGTCATCCCTGATCGGCGCGTCCGGTCATCTCATCTCAGATCGGCGCGTCCGGTCACTCAGCGTAACTTTCGGTTTCCGACCATTACACCTGACCGGCGCGTCCGGTCATGTCGACCGGCGCGTCCGGTCAGTGCGCGTTTTGCTGTTTCGACAGATAACGGTTGGATTTGTCTGAGGGTTGTATAAATACATCCCCTCCACCTCTTTTAGAGGTCTCTTGCTCATTTGTTCAGCTGAGAAACACCTTTGAAGTGCAAGGGAGTGCAAGAGCCCTAGTGAGGATAGTGATTTGAGAATCAAAGTTTGAGAATCCTCTCTAGTGACAAGAGTGTAGCAAGTGTGCATCCATCTTCTCATTAGGCTTGTTGTGGTCAAGTGAGAGTTCTAGCTTGTTACTCTTGGTGATCGCCATCACCTAGACAGTTTGGTGGTGATTGGGAGTTTGGTGATCATCCGATGAGATTATGGGTGACCCAACTCAAGTTGTGAGCGATTTTGGGTGATTCGCCACGACGGAGTGTCGAAGAATCAACCCGTAGAGAGCACTTGATTCTTGCGTGGATCAAGGGGGAGCTACACCCTTGCGCGGGTGCTCCAACGAGGACTAGTGGGGAGTGATGACTCTCCGATACCTCGGTAAAACATCGCCATGTTCCTAACCCTTACTTTCAAGCATTTACTTTTGTGCATTACTTTCATTGCTTGTTTACTTTCCTAGAATTGTCATGCTAGTCTAGGATTGGAACTTAGGGTGCAAAACTTTTATCGGTAGAATCACAAGGAACACTAGTAGGCACTAGGGGTGAAGTTTGGCTTGTAGGATTTAATTCTTGTAATTAATTTTTAGAAAAGCCCAATTCACCCCTCCTCTTGGGCATCTTGATCCTTTCAATTGGTATCAGAGCTGTGTTGCTCTTTATTTAGGCTTCACCACCTAGAGCAAGATGTCTAATGGGGAAGGACCACCTCCCACTTTTGAGGGAGACGATTTTCCATATTGGAAAATTCGTATGGAGGCGTACCTCGAAGCCATAGATGTTGGGTGCCTTAGAGCCACAACCGAAGGGCTTCCTCCTATAAGGGATCCCGCCAACCCAAGTGGTGACGAGAAGAAGTACGACTGGTGGAATGCAAAAGCAAAAAATGCACTCTACCGGGGCTTAGGCAAAGATATCTTTAATCATGTGCGTAATGCCAAAAACGCTCATGAATTGTGGGAAAATCTTTGTGCTCTCCATGAGGGAACTAAGAGTGAGCGTGAGGAACGCTATCACATCGCTTTAAAGAAAATCAATTCTTTTGAGATGCTTCCCAAAGAAAGTGCTAATGAGATGTACACTCGTTTGAATGTTCTTGTAGAAGATCTCAATGCTCTTGAACTCACTCAAATGAGTCAATTGGATGTTGCAAGGAGGATCTTGAGTGTTCTTCCCGTTGAGAAGTATGGACACATTGTCACTGTACTTCACCAAAGTGATCTCTCCGCCGCAACACCGACACAAGTATTGGGAAAGATCAATGCACATGAGATGTACATGTACATCACTCTAGAAGAGGGCTCATCATCTTCCAAGAAGAAAGACTTGGCCTTCAAAGCTAGCCATGAAAAAAAAGAAGTGCCAAGCCATGATGGTGCAAGAAAGCTCAAGTGAAAGTGATATTGATGATGCATCACTTGCACTCATGGTGAGGAAGGTCAAGAGAAGAAGGTCAAAGCTCAACAACAACAAAGCAAGTCAGAGCCCAAACCAAAGAGATGTGTTGAGTATGGACAAGAAGGCCACTTTGCTCATGAGTGCAAAACTCCACCACCACAACCCTTGCCCAAGCATGCTAGACCCTTTGCCTTCAATGCTCATTACATGCTTAGAAAGGACTCAAGTGGAAAGATGAAAGTCATGTTCTTGGGTCCCTCTAATAAAAATAGGCCAAAGAAAATATGGGTTGCCAAGTCACTAGTTGAGAAAGTTAAGGGCCCCTCTTAAGTTTGGGTCCCTAAACAAAAGGCTTGATCTCTTGTGTGTAGGTGAACTACAAGACCGGTGGATCTCATTGGGTAATTGATAGTGGTTGCACACAACATATGACCGGTGATCCTCGTATGTTCACCTCACTTGAAGAGAATGGGGTATGTCAAGACAAGATCACATTTAGGGACAATTCAAAGAGCAAAGTCAAGGGTATAGGCAAGATTGTAATATCAAATGATCACTCTCTCTCAAATGTGCTCTATGTTGCTTCATTGAGTTTCAACTTACTATCTATTGGGCAACTTTGTGACCTTGGCTACCAATGCTTGTTTAGTCCAAATAAAGTGGTTGTTACAAAGATAGATGACAGGCAAGTGATTTTCAAGGGCTTTAGATACAATAATCTCTATCTTGTTGACTTCACCTCCGAAGATGCAAACTTGATGACATGTTTATTCACCAAAACTACACTTGGATGCTTTGGCATAGGAGGCTTGCTCATGTTGGAATGAACACTCTCAACAAGCTATTGAAGAAAGAGTTAGTGAGAGGCTTGAAGGATGTAAAGTTTGAGAAGGACAAACCTTGTAGTGCATGTCAAGCTGGCAAACAAGTTGCAAACACTCATCCAACCAAAGCCTACATGTCAACATCAAGAGTACTAGAACTTCTACATATGGATTTGTTTGGTCCTACAACTTACAAGAGCTTGGGTGGAAATCTCTATTGCCTAGTGATTGTGGATGACTACTCAAGATACACTTGGACTTTCTTTCTTCATGACAAATCCGAAGTGGCAAATTGCTTCAAGAAGTTTGCAAAGAGAGCTCAAAATGAATTTGAAGTCAAGATAAAGAAAATTAGAAGTGACAATAGCAAAGAGTTTGACAACACCAACATTGAAGCTTATTGTGATGAAATTGGAATCAAGCATGAAGTTTCATCAACCTACACTCCTTAACAAAATGGTGTAGTTGAGAGAAAGAACTGGACCTTGATCACTCTTGCAAGAATAATGCTAGATGAGTACAACACACCGGAGAAATTGTGGGCCGAGGCAATCAACACCGCATGCTATGCTTCAAATTGCCTCTTCCTACAAAAGTTCCTTTGCAAGACTCCTTATGAGTTGCTAAATGGGAAGAAGCCGGACGTCTCATTCTTCCAGGTGTTTGGTTGCAAATGCTACATCTACAAGAAGCGTCAACACCTAGGGAAGTTCTAAAGACATTGTGATATTGGTTTTCTTGTTGGTTACTCATCAAAATCCAAAGCATATAGAGTATTTAACCATGCCACCGGTTTGGTTGAAGAAACATATGATGTGGAATTTGATGAATCTAACGGCTCCCAATGAGTAATTGAGAATTGTGATGATGTAGGTGATGAACCATTGAGAGAGGCCATGAACAACATGCCGGTGGGAGACATCAAGCCTAAAGATGATAAAGACGATGTACAAATTGTCAATCCACCATCTTCATCATATGTGCCTCAAGATGATGACAAGAATGAGAGAGTTAAAAATGAAGATACTCATGTCTCTCATCAACAAGCCGAGGCACAAGCACAAGATGTTGATGCTCCCCACCCTACTCCTCAAATGGTTGATCGAAGAAACTCACCCCTACTTCAAGCACATCCACAAGATCTCATCATAGGGAGTCCTACAAAGGGTGTAATGACTCGATCTCAAAAGTTTACTTCTTTTGTTGAACATCACTCTTTTGTCTCTTGTCTTGAACCTAAGAATGTAGAAGAAGCTCTTCAAGATCCGGATTGGGTGAATGCCATGCATAAAGAATTGAATAACTTTGCCCGTAATCAAGTTTGGACACTTGAAGAGCATCCAAAAGGCGCAAGAGTCATTGGAACCAAGTGGGTGTTCTGCAACAAGCAAGATGATCAAGGCGTAGTAGTAAGAAACAAGGCAAGACTAGTAGCAAAAGGGTTCTCTCAAGTTGAAGGTCTTGATTTTGGAGAGACTTTTGCACCCTTTGCAAGACTTGAAGCCATTCGTATCCTTCTTGCATATGCATCACATCATAAAATGAAATTATATCAAATGGATGTGAAAAGTGCATTTTTAAATGGCTTCATAAATGAACTAGTCTATGTTGAACAACCTCCCGAGTTTAAAGACCCTAGATATCCTAATCATGTTTATAGGTTGTCCAAGGCCCTATATGGGCTCAAGCAAGCCCCTAGAGCGTGGTATGAGCGCCTCCGGGACTTCCTCATTGAGAAGGGCTTCACTATTGGGAAGGTTGACACCACACTATTCACCAAGAAGTTTAATGAAGAGATCTTCATTTGTCAAGTCTATGTTGATGATATTATCTTCGGGTCAACAAATGAAGATTATTGCAAAGAATTTGGTGAATTGATGTCAAAAGAGTTCGAGATGTCAATGATTGGTGAGCTAACATTCTTCCTCGGGTTTCAAGTCAAGCAAATGAGAGAAGGGATTTTTATCTCTCAAGAAAAGTATACCAAGGATCTTCTCAAAAGATTCAAGATGGAAGAATGCAAGCCAATCAAGACCCCAATGCCAACTAATGGACATCTCGACCTAGATGAGGGATGTAAACCAATCGATCAAACTCTTTACCGTTCTATGATTGGTAGCTTGTTGTACCTTACCGCATCTAGGCCTGATATCATGTTTAGTGTGTACATGTGTGCCCGCTTTCAAGCGTGCCCTAAAGAACCTCACCTAAGTGCCGTAAAAAGAATCCTAAGATATCTTAAGTACACCCCCAAGCATCTGTCTTTGGTATCCCAAAGGAGCTAGATTCTAACTAGTTGGCTATTCTGATTCGGATTATGCCGGTTGCAAAATTGATAGAAAAAGCACATCCGGAGGATGCCATTTGCTTGGGAGGTCCTTAGTATCATGGTCATCTAAAAAGCAAAATAGTGTGGCTTTGTCCACCGCCGAGGCGGAATACATTGCCGCGGGGGCTTGTTGTGCACAAATCCTATACATGAAACAAACCCTCCTAGACTATGGAGTTGTTCTTGAAAAGGTGCCGCTTTTATGTGACAATGAAAGTGCGGTTAAAATTGCTAATAATCCGTTACAACACTCTTGCACCAAGCACATTGATATCCGTCACCACTTTCTAAGAGATCATGTTGCTAAAAATGATATATCACTAGAAGGTGTAAGAAGTGAAAATCAATTAGCGGATATCTTCACTAAACCTTTAGATGAGGCTACTTTTTGTAGGTTGAGAAGTGAACTAAGTGTGCTTGATTCTAGTAACTTTAAAAGATGAGCTTGTGTTGTCCCTTGCATTGCATTGTATTTTATGTCATGTTTATTTTCCCGCAATGCATCTAGGACTTGTCTAACATGGTTACGATAATCCTCCTTTGGAGGAGTGAAAAAGCCTAACCATGGATCAAATTTGACAAGCAACCTAGCCTTCCTTTCTTATTTTGCATTGCATATGCATGATTGTTGCTTTGTCGTTTCTCTTCGATTTAGCTTTGAGTAACCTCTGTGTTCGTCCATGAATAGAGAGAGCATTTGAAGCTCCCAAGGGTTCATAAACACTATTGCATGGCCATACGTTGCTCCTCGGGTGTTTATTGAATATTTTCTTAAAAATAATACTAGCCTAAGGCAAAATATTTTGAAAATTTTGAGGGTTTGAGTGAGGTCACTCATATTAGGTTCCAATTGGTGTTTATTTGAGTCTCTTTGAATTGGAACTTGATTGGGAGAAGTCACGTCGAAAATCGGTTTGAAAAAGGGCATTTTACAACGATCGGACACTGGACCGGACGCTGCATCGGACGCGGTTCAGCTTCACCACCGCGTCCGGTCTCGGTGTCCACCAGCGCGTCTGATCTTTCCTGAAGATTTTCTTCAAAATCTCTAACCGGACGCTGCACCGGACGCGCCTCTGCCGACCACCGTGTCCGGTCATCTGTTCTAACTTTCCGGGCAATATCTAACCGGACGCTGTCAGCGTCCGATCGTGGATAATCGGATGCGTCCGGTCATTCCAGGAGCTTACTGGAATGTGACCGGACGCTGCCTCCACCGCGTCCGGTCATTCGACCAGCGCGTCCGGTCATCACACAAAAAGCGGATCTCACCCTTTTTAACCGTACGATTGGATCTCGCTCCTTTGTCTTTTTCATCCGCCGCCGCCGTACTCGCCGTATCCCGAGCGCGTCTTCCTCGCTGAGTCGCCGCGCCACCGCCGTCGCGTGCTCCCGTGCCACAGCTGCCTTCGCAGGCATCTCCGTAGCCGCGCCCGTGCCCTTCCTCGCCGTGACTGCACCTTCCGCGCCCGAGCCCGCGCCGTGCCGCAGCGCCGCCGCACCCGCAGCAGCCCAGCGCCACCACACCACCACAGCTGCCCTGTGCCGCCATCCACCGAAGCCGCTTGCGCCACCGTGTCTAGAACCCTAACCCTAGCTCTCTCCCTGCCACGCGCGCGCCCAGCTCCGAGGACCTCGCCCACCACCGTGAGAACCCTAACCCTAGCCACCCGTTTCGTTCGCCGAGACTTTTCGCGAGTTTTCATCTCCACGATCGTCTCTGTCTCTGCGATCGTCTCCGTCTCCGCAAGGTGACGTCTTCTCCTTGGATTAGGGTTTTCCGTCAATTTTCTAGTGAATTACTAATTCAATCGTCGATCTCTCGGTACATCAGTGTTTCGATCGCCGTCTCTAGGTAACCCTAGCGCGTTGAGATCGTCTTCCGCTCATCGGATCATCGCTCGTCGAGGTAGCTATCGTGATCTTTTCATATCTTACCTTACATGCTTGCTCCTATTAGGATCTCACTTATCTTCTAGATAATATATGTTGCTTATAGTAGATCCATCTATTCTATCGTTTCAGTTTGTCCTGTCAGTACTGAGTGTGTTAGGTGATCAGTTGTGAATATGAGGCCAAGCCTGCGGATATGGATTGAGGCCAAGCCTCACGAGTGTTAGTACATCATCTGCTACTTTCCAGTTTGTCTTAGTACAACCGTTTGTCAGTATGGTTCGTTGCAAGAACGCTGGTGGGGCACCTAGTGATGGGGATGACAGTCCCCCTAGGAGGACAGAGGTAGCTCATGGGAAGCAAGTAAAGATTGCTACCAAGAAAAGAAAGAGAACTCTTACAGAGGCAGAGGTAGCTCAGGCAGTTGCAGATGCAGCAGAGGCAGCTGAGAGAGGTGGCAGGAGCAGTGGTATTCGCATTGGCGAGAGTCGCTTTCATCTTGAAGGTCGACAACTCAGTACAGAGGCCACAGAGGAGATAGTGGATGCCCCTACAGAGCAGCCTACAGAGGATCTAGAGGAGACTAAGGAGCAGACAGTACAGACTCCACAGCGTCATCGCTCAGGACGTACACGAGCTCAGGTCACTCCCAGGCCAGAGGGTCAGCGTCGTGGAGGTCATCCACCTCCCAGGGCTAGAGGTCACCCCCCTGTTGAGCACTTTGACCTCAGGGGTGCAACAGCCAGACAGGTATAGGCCCTCAGATTTGTTGAGGTCACTCGGTGGTTCCCACCTCAGCGGGATCCCCGGGCGTTAGAGGATTTCTACACTCCTCTGCACGAGGATTTCTATAGGGCCTATGTCGACAACGGGATTGCTTTTAGACCACAGAGAGTCTGTTGACTGGAGGCCTTAGTTGAGGTGGTTGGTGAGTAGCTTCGTCCGCATCTGTCCTTTCTGCCTGGACTATCAGATCTTCTTGGACGGACTGGAGCATACTGCAGAACCTAGGTCAGAGAGTTTTACTCCTCACTATGGATTGACCTAGCACATCAGTTCATTCATTTTGCTTTTAGAGGCCATGACCACAGATTATATAGCACCAGAGTATGGGAAATTCTTAGACTTCCTACTTCAGAGACAAAGATTCATCAGCTGTGCTTCGGACAGACTGCTCCTCCGAGACGCCCTCACGGTGGGACAGTGCCCCCTACTGATTTGATCCGACCCTGTTTCCGTGAGCCTTTTGGCAAGGGGTCTCGACGCACACCAGCCAGCCTAACACCCATAGCCAGAGTACTGGATGCTATAGTGAGGAGGACACTTCTTCCGAGGCTTGGATACAGAGAGGGTCTGACTCACATGCAGCTGTGGGTTGTACATCACCTAGTCTCACAGACCCCGTTTAACCTTTGGGATCTAATGCTTTATGAGATGGAGGATACCTTGGTAGAGGGCTTCAAGGGTCACAGGCAGCTACCATATGCTCACTAGATTTGCTTCATTATCAGGTCTGCCTATGAGTTGCCTGCATAGATTAGAGCAGAAATTTCTGATACCATCATAGCCTTCCCAGAGTATGACATCCGCCAGCTATGGGCATCAGTTACCAGAGAGCAGGCACCTGGCCCAGGACAGCGTCAGAGGCCAGAGGTACCAGAGACAGCTGCTGAGTAGGACGAGACCATTGAGGGTCTTGCCGAGGCAGAGCTCGTAGATCTAGATACTCAGCCAGCTGATCAAGCCGAGGATGTGGCTACTGACAGCACAGATGAGGACTATTAGCCCATCCCCTGGTACCGCTCTCCTCGGCCTCACGACCATGAGGCTGGTGGCTCTGTCTCAGCCTCCCGCTCAGATCCAGTCATAGTGGCTATACTTGAGAGGTTGACCTAGGCCCAGGAGAGACAGGAGATCTAGATGCAGCGACAGGCATAGGACTCAGCTGTAGCGTTCACACAGATTCAGGCTCGCCAGGACGAGCTTCAGAGGCAGCAGCTCGAGTTCTAGCGACAACAGTTCGAGATGCAGAGGCAGCAGATAGCCACTTAGCAGTAGTACCTAGAGCTCCTACGCCACCTTGTCACTGTGGGAGTACCGCCACCACCGTCTATCCTAACTCCAGCCTTATAGTCCAGTGGACCTCAGAGTCAGGGGCAGCCGAGCTTTTAGTACACCTCCCCCCAGTAGCAGGTACCGCAGACATTTTAGTCTCTGAGCTACACGCCTATCCAGATAGGATTCACTCCACCAGCTCAGCCAGGACCTCACCTACTTTCAGGCACTGTATTCCCTGACTTCAGTGCCACATACAGTGAGCTGACTGGACAGCCGACACTGTCACACTCTACCTTTGTGACTACCTTAGACATGTTGGCTTCAGAGACTGCTGCATTTCCAGTGACAGGGGCCACCACTACAAACACTCTGCCATCTTCAGTTTCATCTATAGATCCTCCCACTCTTGGTGTCTTTCAGGATCAGGCGACAGTGACTGATCCTATAGTTGCTTCTACACCTTCAGTTGCTGCACCTCCTCTACAGACCTAGACTGCTTCACTGCCACGTCCATCTACAGAGAGTCAGCCTAACAGTTCAGAGTCTGAGGAGGATACTTCACAGTTCGTGATCACTCCACGCTCCTCAGCACCCGACACGACAACCTCAGTTCCCCCGTCAGATCCTTAGATTAGTTTTTGGCGGTTGATGCCAAAGGGGGAGAGAGAGCGTAGATTCAGGGGGAGTGTTGATAGAGGGTTTCGTTCTTATGTGTGCTACTTCATGCATCATGTTTACTTTCTCGCCCTACACTGTGTGACTTTGAGTTTGTGAGACTATGTCTTAATATTTATGTCACTTAATTGTGTTTAGCTCATAAGGTTGTGCTTCCGTGCCTTACTCTGATTTCATATGAGCTATGTTTTATGTGTAATAACTCTTTATGTTTTATCTTATGAGTACACTCAGTTGGCTTGGAACACATAAGCAATGACTAACCCCTTGTGCTTACAGCTTTATGCTTATGTGAACCAAGCATGATCGAAAACCTCAACTCATATCTTCTGAATCTAAGTGTTGTCATCAATCACCAAAAAGGGGGAGATTGAAAGCATCTAGGCCCTGGTGTTGGTTTCGGCAATTGATGACAATGCATTATTACCATGACTAATGTGTGTTTTGCAGAAACGTTGGTAAGATAGGTCATGGAGATGATAACTGCTTTGGGCAATATGGTATTCATGTTCCTTGATGGAAATCATTTCAGTTTTCAAAGGATCAAGGACAAGATTAAGGACAGTTAGTTCCGGATGTCAAGGTGTTGAGTTACATCTGGAATAGTCATTAGGATCTTTGTTTCTTCCTTTGACCGTACTATAAAGGGGGCATGAGTGAGTAGTTTGACCTAGGTGAGTCTTCTGTTTAGGTGTGGTGCACACTTGTCAAACTTAGCACTAGGTAGCTCTAGAAAAGCTTAGAGTTCAGTTGGAAGCAACTTGGTTCAAGTTGCGTCGCGTTTAGAAGTCGTTTGAGCAGTTTACCCTTGACCGGACGCGTCCGGTCAGTACTAACAAGATAGTGCGGGTTTAACTGATCGACCGAACGCGGTCCTTGAGAGGACCAGACGGGGTGGTCAGTCTGACACATGTTCCAGAGGGTAAACAGTATAATCGGACACGACTGTGAAGTGATCGACGCGTCCGGTCACGTTCTAGTAAGGTCCCGAGCTGACCTGACGCGTCCGATCAGCTATGATCAGACGCGGTCGTGCGTCAGGTCATTTTCTAGTAAAGCTCTTGCATGATCGGATGCGTTCGGTCATCCCTGACTGGCGCGTCTAGTCATCTCTGATCGGCGCGTCCGGTCATCTCAGATCGGCGTGTCCGGTCACTCAGCGTAACTTTTGGTTTCCGACCGTTACACCTGACCGGCGCGTCCGGTCAGTGCGCGTTTTGCTGTTTCGACAGATAACGGTTAGATTTGTCTGAGGGGTGTATAAATACATCCCCTCTACCTCTTTTAGAGGTCTCTTGCTCATTTGTTCAGCTGAGAAACACCTTTGAAGTGCAAAGGAGTGCAAGAGCCCTAGTGAGGATAGTGATTTGAGAATCAAAGTTTGAGAATCCTCTCTAGTGACAAGAGTGTAGCAAGTGTGCATCCATCTTCTCATTAGGCTTGTTGTGGTCAAGTGAGAGTTCTAGCTTGTTACTCTTGGTGATCGCCATCACCTAGACGGTTTGGTAGTGATTGGGAGTTTGGTGATCATCCGAAGAGATTGTGGGTGACCCAACTCAAGTTGTGAGCGGTTTTGGGTGATTCGCCGCGACGGAGTGTCAAAGAATCAACCCGTAGAGAGCACTTGATCCTTGCGCGGATCAAGGGGGAGCTACACCCTTGCGCGGGTGCTCCAACGAGGACTAGTGGGGAGTGGTGACTCTCCGATACCTCGGCAAAAGATCGCCGTGTTCCTAACCCTTACTTTCAAGCATTTACTTTCATGCATTACTTTCATTGCTTGTTTACTTTCCTAGAATTGCCATGCTAGTCTAGGATTGGAACTTAGGGTGCAAAACTTTTATCGGTAGAATCACAAGGAACACTAGTAGGCACTAGGGGTGAAGTTTGGCTTGTAGGATTTAATTCTTGCAATTAATTTTTAGAAAAGCCCAATTCACCCCCCCTCTTGGGCATCTTAATCCTTTCAATCAGCTTCTATGTGAGCAAGTTGCCAACGCAAATTAAACTCATGTGACTAAGACCCCGCTTGGTTAAAGTTTAACTCTCATCACATCAATGTTGTGGCAAATGCATGGAGTACTAAATGTAGACTAATTACATGCATGTCGACACAGATTAGGAGTAATTTATGAGATGAATCTATTAAGCCTAATTAGTCCAAAATTGGAAACTTTTTGTCAAATCAGACGAAAGTGCTACAGTGTTTGTTAAATTTTAACACCCAAACCAAATAGGCCCTAAGGATTGAATTTATGCGTGGTGGAGCGCGAATGATCTGTAGATATTTTTCTACGTCTTGGCCAAATTACACATCGCTGCATGAGTCTTTGCAGGTAGGAAGGCTCGATGCCGGTCCATGGATGGACATTGTTTGGTTCATGTACGGATATCCACCACAAAAGAATGTTCTCAATAAATGTGGGATAAATCTACACATAAAAATATGCCACACAAGTTTATCTATATTTTCTAATCTTTATCATTAAGTAAATAAATTAAGAATTATTAGCATGTTATGTTATTACTTAGAAATCATGATGGTAAGATTAATTTTGATAAGTTTTAATATGTTGATTAGTTCATGTTTTGTCTGCCAATTAGGACAGTAGTGGTGCTAATTAACATATTTTATTTTCAATGAGTGATTATCATGACAAAATTAGTGTCAGTTCCAACTTATAGGTCGTTTTGGCTTTTATAGATACACAACTTTTATTATGTATCTAGACATATTCTATATGTAGGCGCAAGCGAAAGCTATGTACCTAGAAAAATAAAAACGACCTATAATTTGGAACAGAGGATGGTAGTGTCTAACCAGTTGTCGTTGCTTTTAATTGATAGATATAATTAGTCAAATATTCTCATCCCATTTACAATCATCCATCCAATCAAAAAGAAAAATAGATCATCATATCCGTCCAACCAAATAGGCAGCTTGGATAAGCCCATTTCAAAATCCATGGATGGCCATATCCCATTATTCAACTTTGCACTTAAACTAAACGCACCCTAATAGATCCAGTCTAAAGCAACTTACAAAAGCAGACAAAGTATATTGGGTGTGATAGTATTTTTAGTACATAATCTATCCTACTTTAGATGTTGGATAAAAAACACACTTCAATAGGATCTTACTTTGCCCCCAAAAGTAGAAGGCTCTCAAATTCGCTCCTCAACTCTATTCCTACGGCTCTTGAGGATGCCTCTACTTTTATGTTCTTCATTGTTCCTCTTCTGCTTCCATGCAGATCTTGCCCGCCCGCTACCGCTATGTAGATCCACCACCTCCATATGTCTCTATTGTCCAAAACAGGGCCTAGGTCCTCGGTAGGCTCGCCCCACCATCGCGCCCTCCCATGGGTGCTCATGTGCCTTCCCCAACAGCCTCCACCATAGTGGCGGAGCGTGGAGAGAAAACAAGCAGGGGCTAAATTTTTTTATGACAATTATAACTGGTAGCAGCAATATGATGGAGTGCTACTAGACTCTTCTATCATTTTGTTTGTTTGTTCTCTGTAGGCTACAACCTAGGTTTTCTATTTTTGATGTGCGTCATAGCTTTACAAAGCAACTTTTTACAAAGCAGTTTAATGAGATAGCACTATATGCAGTAGTAAAACATGCAAGCAGGGGGGGCAAGAGCCTAGGTTGGCCTCTATGAGGCTCCGCTAGTGCTCCACCGCCTATCCATCTCTCAGTCAGCTACAACGCTCACGCACCGTCCCAAGTGGCCTCTACCACCTGCTTGCCCACCACTAGTGGCTTCACCATGCGCCCGTCCTCCCTTGGTGACTCCACCACTCACGCTCCCTCGGTTGCCTCCATCACCGGTGCTCCCTCCCTCAGTGGCGTCCACTGCAACACACCCTTCCCCAACGGCCTTCACCATCGCACAACCTTCCCTAGTGGACTCCACCACCCATGCAACCTCCACTGCTTGCCTACCCACCCTCAATGGCCTCCACCACTGCTACCCTTCCCCACTTGCCTCCAAGGTGAAGCAAGTTTTAATTTTTTTCTATTTTGTCAATATACATGTCATAGCCAATGCATTTAGATGTTCTCTTGATTGTAGATGGCTTTCATGGATGATGAGCATTCGTGGGATGAAGAGGACTCCGATGATAATAAATTGATCATAGTTTATGTTGCTAACCATATATGGAGATGACGAATGATGGATCAACATGAATCAATCCCTTTTTGGCGTATTATTTCATTGATCCTCCCATCATAATGAAAAGTTCTTTAGGAGAAGGTTCCAGATGTCAAATATTGTTCTTGCATATTGTGGTAGGAGTGGAGGCTCATGACGATTATTTTAGTAAAAAGACAAACGTAGTTTGGGTTACTTGGAGCTACTATATTGCATAAGGTGGTTGGCTCCCTTTGTATGCTTGCTAATGATGTTCTTGCAGATTAAATGGATGAGGCGGTGTAACACTGCACCCTAGTCCATTAGTAGCACATAATAGTTGGCCCATGTGGTAGTTGTGGTTGGTGGGTTTAGTACCACCTTCAAAGTTCAGGGCTGGTAAGGGCTAGCCCATAATCCTTGTCGTTCTAAATGTAGCACCTCCAAGTTAACCTTTTTACATGAAGCAAGGATGAAAGTGTAAGAGAAGTGCTATGCGTATATGGGCCTGTTCCATGTGAGGAGCTAGGTCGTAAGCAGATTTTGGGTGCGGGGTGTTACATATGGTATTCAGTGGATGAACCCTTGCTACAGATGCGTGTGTTGCATGGTACGTTGCCCATGGAGATGTATAATGCACACTCTTACATGGTCGAGGAGAGGTAAGAGTGGCATTGCTTGTACCAAGGGGTCATTTTGGACATTTGCTACATACATGGTGAGCTATCGAGGGCCTCAACCCTTAAGAGGGGGTTGAATGTAAGACCCTAGCTCCTTACTAGCTTGTAGTAGTTGGCCCATGTGTGGTTGTGATTGGTGGGTTTAGTACCACCTTTGATGTTTAGGATGGTGAGGGACAACTTATAATCCTTGTTGTTTCAAACACACCTCCGGGTTAACCCTTTTACATGAAGCGAGGACGAAAGTGTAAGAGAGAGGTGTAGCGTATGTGGGCTCGCTTCACGTGAGGAGCTGGGTCATAAGTAGACTTTGGACGTGGGGTGTTAAAGGTGGTTAGGATCACAAAGAGCACCATGGTTGATGCTTTCAATCACTTTGTAGAGGCTATGGTTGATGTGTTTAGATGTTAATACTTGAGACCACCCACTACTGAAGACATACTAGATTGTTGGCTATGAACATTAAGAGAGGTTGGCTGGGGGTGCTAGGTGGCATTAATTGTATGCATTGTATGTGGAAGAGTATCCCAATAGGATGAAAGGGAAATAATCAGGGCGCGTGACACTAGAAGTTGTTGCATTTGAGAATTTCATGGACTTCTTCTCCTATTCAGTACATGGTGAATTTAGCGGGTCTCCTATTCAAGTACACCATGTGGTACTGTTTGGCAGATGGGATCTACCCTTCTTTAGCAACTTTTGTGAAGAGGTATCAAAATCCACTAGGGAACCAAAAATTTTATTTAACAACAGCTCAAGAAGCTATAAGGAAGAATGTGGAGAGAGCTTTTGGTGTTTTACAAGCTTGATTTTCCATGGTGAGGCGTCCTACTATATTTTGGAACAAAGAGACCTTTTGGTACATAATGGCAACTATTGTGATCATGCACAATATGATTATTGATGATGAATGGGATGAGGATGATATTGGGGGCTACAACTATGACCAAGATAGTGGCAAGGTGCTAAGGGAGGAGGAGCACTGATGGCATAACCCTCTTATGTTGTTAGAATTCCTTAAGATTCACAAGGAAACTAGAGACAAACAAGCATGTAAGAGGCTTCAAGAGGATCTTTCAAAGATCCACGCCGCGTCCCGTGTCGCTGTGTGGTGGTGGCCAAACCAGGCAGTGCCATGTCACTGAGCCGATGTGGTGGCTACTAGACAATATTGTGGCATGTCCATGTGCTTTGGCCCCTAGGGTTAGGCCTTCCTTCCCTCCTCTTCGCCACCTCGACCTTCATCCCATGTGACAACTGCTTTTCCCTGAGTTGAGCATGTTGCAAAAAACTACAACAACACTAGTGCCAAGACGCCTAGATCGTGTTGCCTCTAGTCGCTTGTTCCTAAGATGACCAAGCCATCTTTGGCTTCTTGGCCCGTGTTGACCAGGCAGTGCCCCCATCCAATCGACCCCAAAACCACTTGGCCTCCTTGTGACATGCCTCTCCTCTCTGTCTTAGTTCTTTGTCTGTGCCTCTATTTTCCACATAAGGGTTGTAGATAGAAAAAATATGGTAGGGTCATAAGGCTAGGCCTACCCAAGAGGTGCACATGGTAGATCACACCGCTGTTTTGTACCTTTATTTTTCCCAATCGCTGATCAGGGTTGAGTTGTCCACCACCCATCGACCTCTCATGTATCTACTTTGACATCATGTTGCCTGCACCATCCTCTAACTCTTCGATGATTGTGCGGCCTAGATAGGTACACGATACCGAGGGGATGCCTTCCCATGTCATTTCTCGATCATCCCATTTGCATGTTTTCATCACCAACATAGACCAGGATGCCTCCGCTGACTTCTCCATTATCATCCCAACTAGCATGTACTCTTTCTTAAAAACTAGCTGATCAACAAATTGTCCACAATCTACCTACCTCCTATGATGTCATCGAGTAGCTATGCACATCTAATCCAAGCAATAGGGTTGTTGCTATGTCACCTCTTCAGGACATAACATTGCAACCCGTTTGTTCCTCCATAATTGCATCTACATCACTATCTCCTATGCATCGACGATTGTGCTACACAATTCTTGTATGCCATTTGTTTTCACTTGGTCTTCATGATGCTGATTGGGTCTTTATCACGAACAACGAGCCAGTGTCCACCTAAAATCATTTAAACCATCATCTATAAGCGCTAAACTATGGCCATACATGTAGTTTGTGTCCTAAACTATGAATTAAACAAAATACTTTTAAACGGTCAAAGGAGTACAAAAAACAACTTAAATGATACCTATAAATCTTATTTAAACATGTTTAAACACTAGTTGAGGCATTTAAACGATGATCTTGATGATAGATTACCACTAGGTAAAATTATTTGATATTTGTGTTGTTAGAACTTAATGGCTAGTGTAATGTTATTGCATAGTGATAGTTGATCATTTAACTATGTGAGAACTACATGTCTTCTATCTATGTCACTATATATGTATAATTGTTTGTGTCTTATTATGCAACTGTGTGCATATCTTAAGTCACAGTTTAAAATTATAGTATGGATTATAGTGTTTGTATGCAAATTTATTACTATAGTGCAAACGGTTGAAATCATTTAATTTTTGTCTACTCTGGCTTAACGCTAAACAAAGGGTGATCAACCGTCTAGCATCATTTAGCATCTAGGAAAATACTACATCAAGTGCTACCACCATCACCGTACCTTGTGTTAGGACTACTTTCCTTCAAGAAAGGGGTTGTTTGCCTTTGGGCAGGAGCATCTGATCTGCACTGTTTCTTCTTTGTTCAGCACAACCTCGTCACTAGCATTGGTATCTCTTCCCCACACACTTCATATACTCCAACAAAACTGGTTCGCATCGCCACATTATATCCCCATAGTTGTGTGTACCACAATCGTTGTTGAGGCCCTCTTTGTTTATCCCTTAGACACTAGCGCATGGTTGGAGCTTTCTTCCTAGTACATCCAATATTAGCAACACAGGTGTGTGCCTTCATCTTTGAAGTGTACCCAGGTCTGACAACCCTGATGCACGCTTCATCTATGGTGGCTTTGACTGCATTGATTTTAGCATCAACCCTCCTATTCATGTCCCATTTTACTCAATTGCATTGCCATCTTTTGTCTATATCCTCATCGGCCCTAACTACGTCGACCTCAACATCACCCTTTTCCATAGTTTTCCTCGACGTATCTCTAAATCTCATCACCATGGCACCTCTTTTGTGTCCGCAGCTTCATGTGCGACCACCTCGGCATCGGCAACCCAACCACGACTATGTTGACCATGGCTATCTCTAGCACGACATGTTCGACCATGACTACTTCAACTTCAAGCTCGACTACCTTGACATAGGGCTACCATCTTGCATAAGATACTAATGGGTTCTAGCCATAGCATACATGACACATTGAAGGGTCGAGATGGCGGACTAGAGGGGGGTGAATAGTCCTTTCTAAAAATAATCACGTCAGCAAACCAAAACAAATGCGGAATTAAAACTATCGGTCAAGACTACACCCCTCTATCTAAGTTCACAAGCATCTCACAAAAGATCCTAATTATGTAACTAAGGTACTTTCCTTAGCAAGAGCTCTCCTAAATAATTCTAGAGCAAGGTCACACAAACCTATGCACTAGTACTTTAGCAAAGCCGATGAGCTCCTACACAATTCTAGTAAGCAAAAGCACGAAGCCACATATGATCACTAGCAATGCTCAATAGCAAGGCAACTAATGCCAAACTAGAGAGCGCAAATTACTTAGCTACACAAACTAAGCAATATGACTAACAAGGTTACACACCAAATTAGCCACGCAACGGGAGCTACTTCTATGCTACACAAGCAAGAAGGTAACTAGCTAACTACACAAGCAAACTAGTTGATCAAAGCACAAGTATATGAATATAAATACAAGCTTGTGAATCGAAAGCAAACCACCGAGAAGATGTACACAATGTTGACACGGCGGTTTTTCACCGAGGTTCACTTGGTTGCCACCAAGCTAGTCCCCGTTGTGGCAATACACTAACTTGATGGATCACGAGCTAATTGACTATCAAAAATCAAACCCTCAGCGGGTGCCGCACATCCACTCTCAAGATGGGGATCCTCCAAGCCATGAGCTTTACTAGAGTTGCTCTTCGCGATTCCCGTGGGGTGAGCACAATCCCCCTCACAAATCCTCCTCCGGAGCCACGCACAATCTCCACGCGTGCTTCAACAGAGTCGCAAGCCACCAAGCCGTCTAGGAGGTGGCAACCTCCAAGAGTAACAAGCACCACCGGCTTGCAACTCGATCATCTAGTGCCACTCGATGCAATCCTCATGATGCAACACACTAGAATCGCTCTCTCACTCGATCGGATGACCACTATCAAGCTCAAGTGAGTTAGAGGGCTCCCAAGCACACCAACACAAGCCACCAAGGCCTAAGGTGCTCAGCTGCCGGCCATGACCGGCCACAACATCTATTTATAGCTCCACAATAAAATAGAGCCGTTAATCCCCTCACTGGGCAAGTTTTGGGTCGACCGGACGCGCCGGTCGAACTGACTGGACGTGCATGTCAGTAGCGTGCTCTAACGGCTAGTTTCGCGCGTATAAACTTGTATTGACCGGACGCGCAGGTCACTAACGGGACCGGACGCGCAGGTCGCAGTGAAACAGCGAACAGAGAGGTTCCAGTAAGCTCCCAAAGCGACCGGACGCGTTGACCGGACGCGCAGGTGCTGACCGAACGCGTCCGGTCACAGACCACTCTTCGGTAAAACGGCGATAACTCTTAGCTCCGAACTCCGATTTCGATGATCTTGGACATTTTGGAAAGCTTATTCAGAGGGCTACACAACCCACTAAAGTACTTGATCCAATTCACAATGGATCAAAGCAGTATTCCACTCTAAGAGCCATCTTAGTGTCCGGAGAACACCGAAAAACATTTCTCTCTTCTCCAAGTTGATCAACACCAACTCCAACACCTTCTCCTTTGCAAATGTGCCAACACCACCATTTGTAAAACACCATGTGCATGTGTGTTAGGATTTTCACAATCATTTTCTCGAAAAAGTTAGGCACTTAACTTGCCTCGCTACTCGATCCTAACACGTATGCAAAGTTAGATCGCTCAAGTGGCACTAGATGACCAATATGCAAACAAGTTTGCCCCTCTTGATAGTACGGCCATCTATTCTAAACCCGGTCATCAACTTCTCTACACACCTATGACCGGTGAAATGGAAATACCCTAGGTTATACCTTTACCTTGCGCATTCCACTCCATCTCCTCTGACGTTGATGCAACACATGCACCAACCATATCACAAATGATATGATCCACTTCATATCATCATGTGACCGTATTGGTTCATCGATCTTGACCTCACTTGCTCTTCACCGTTACCTCGGTCCTTCGGCGCCAAGCCATCACAACTTGTCCTTCACCCTAGCAACTGGTCCATCAAGCCAAGCCTCATCTTGATCTTCTTCACCTTGGTCACATGACTCCATGTCATGTCTCACGTGCAATAGCCTCCTTCATGACACCATCACCTGTGGACTAATCGCCTGTGTATCTCATATAACCACATATTAGTCCACCTAAGTTGTCACTCAATTAACAAAACCAAACAAGGACCTTTCAATCTCCCCATTTTTGGTAATTGATGACAACTCTACAAAGATATGGAAATTAAGTTCTTTTGGACTTTATGTCACTTATCCAACATTTAAGCTCTATGTTAGGATTTGGATAAGCACCATAAAATATGACTTGGTAGTGATAACTCTCCCTACATATATGCTCAAATGGTTTGGTTTCAAGCTTGCACATATGTATAAATATGAAATTTGTGGGAGGGTTAGCACTACTAAGTGATGCTAAGGTGTATAGAATAAACCTTTATAGTTCGATACCATTTGATAGCTCGATATCATTTAAAAATCACAAGTTTTCCATCATCCTTAGCATCATGAGTAGCTAGACATCAAAAATACTAGAAACCCCGTGAGATCAACATTATAAGCAAGGTTCTAGTTTTTCATGATAAACACAAGTCTAGCTATCATCCTATGCATGCTAGTTATCATATCATCATTCAAGTTCTATAACTCGCATACAACACACAAGCATGCATATTAGATATAAAACTTATGCAATGCAAGCAAGCACATGAATATGCACATATCAAGTGCAACCAAATAATGTTCATGAGCTTGCTCCCCCTACTTGTGTGCTTCTTTTGTCCAAGAATTTTGATCCTTCTCATTTCTTCAATGTTGCTCCCTCTTTGTCCATCTCCATTTCCAAACTCATCTTCTCATGATATCTTTGTTCAATCTCTTCCCAAACCTCTCTCTCTTGGTGTATTGACATATCTTTGTTCCAACTTCTCTCCCTTTGTCATTAATTTCCATAAAGGGTGTACTTCTCATTGATGCAAAGGCTTGCATTGGGGTAAATGGTTGAGACTTGAATATTGTGTTGTTGATGGACATCACTGCACATGTTGGAATGACATTACTTGTATGTTGCTCTTGAGATACCACTTAGGATCTTAGACCTTGATACCATTAGGTGGGGCTCCTCCCCCTATGTCATAGCATGGGTCATTCACTTGATAATCTTGAGCTCTTGTGTGTGAGGGAACTTTTTTCATTTGATGATCACTTAAAGTTGAGCATCACTTGTGGAACCACCGTCTTGTATAAATGATATCATGTGTAGAAATACCACGAATAAGTGTGTGATACCAATTTGAAGAATCCTCTATCATGGAACCACTTGTAGGATTTGTCAATATGATCTTTTCTTGAACATTTGCTATCTTTATGAGTACCACTTGTAGGATATCACTTGTAGATCATGATCTAGACACCACTTGTAAATACCAATTGAAGAAATATTTTGAGTCTAGATACCATTTGAAACACCCTAGATATCCATTTGCATTGTTGTCTTATGCTTGTACCCATATCATTGTCATGAGCTTCTAGTATGACTTGAACTAAGTTGATTTGCCTAAGATTCTAAGTCCGGTTTGATCCAATGACAAGCTTCTTCACACCTCATAATAAGGGTTATCTTGCTAATGTTGTACTTGTCACTTGTTAGCAATCCAAACTAGATAAGTACTTGGGTTCACTAGCTCATGAACAAATTCATACACATACCACTAGATCATTTAAACAATTCAAGCAATAGTGGTAGGCTATGAATTTAAACATTTCATTTGTTATGCATGATCCTAGTAAGCATGTACTATATGCACTAATCGCATACTAGTAAGGGATGAAATGATCATGCACATTGCAATGATACCTTTGTTATGTTGGAGTAGAGGATAGTCACATAGATTCCAATTCATTACTCCAATAGCAATGTGAAGTCTAATTTATAAGCTTGGTGAAGACCAATCATTATAGAGAAATCTATTCTTCACCCATATGAAATGAGAACCACTAATAATCAAGTGCATTATCTCTTGTTGCGGTTGGCTTGCTTTTTCTCTTTGATCAATGCTTGCATCAGAGAAGTACTTATGATACTAATTTTATAACCATGACTAGCTCTCTTTTGGGTGTTGCTTGTTTTTCTTGATCAACCCTATTGATTGCTTCAATTAAGCATCTCAAATGTCCCTTGAATTCATCACTTTCATGTTAGCCTTCCAAGCCGGTGCTCGGTTTACCCACCTATGGGCGGCAAGCCTCCTCAACAGGGAGAAGTGACCTCTCTCCAAAGAATCATCCTTGACACTTACTTGAATTGCCTTTGATTGATTGATCTATGGACTTAACTTGATGAGTAACCTTAAATTATTCGTTAAGTCCTTTTCTTTCTACTTCTTTAAGTCCTTTTCTTTCTACCAAATGATCTCCAATCATTACTAGAACTTGAATCTCATCTTTATCTTGAGTTTGATCTTTATTTTCAAATTTGAGTACCAAATTTGTACACTCAGTACATTCCACAATCAATGCTCTTATACGCATTTCTTGTCATGCTTCTAGATCAATTCAAAACCAAACTTAGGTGCTCAAACACTTATAAATATGTCTCCAACTTAAGGACCTTTCACTTAAAGTGACTCTAGATCAATCCAATAATTGTCACTTTTCTGGCAGATTCAGTACCCTTCAAAGAATAATTCATATCTTCCAATGTACAGGTCCAAATGCCATGAAATTTGGTGGAGATGTGAATTACTAAGTCATATAGAAACTGTAAAAATTTGAGATTCATTTGACTTCTAGATTGCTACTATATTTCAAATCTTCCACCACTGCTACATGCTGAGAACTGCTGCACTATAGCTGACAAGATGTGCTCTAAAACCATAGCATTTCTCATCCAATTATCATGAAATTTATACAGCATCTCATATCATAAGTCTAGAGCATGCATACCAAATTTAAAGCCAATCCAATATGATTTGGTCACTCAAACTCAGACTTGATCTCAGCTAGCTCAGATTTTCAATAATGGACATATTTCAATACATTGAGCTATACTTCACCAAATTGAATCAAACTTGAAACTAACTTGTTTGAACACTTTTATAAGACATATATCCATTCAATCCACTTACTAAATGTCATCTCATGAATTTATCCAACACAAATCAATCCAAATTTGATTGCTAGGCATTTAATCCATTCAATCATCTCATAGCAAGCAACATTGCATATATATCTAATTCAATCAACTCATATGCACCCAAATAAAATGATCAACTAGAGATATACCTTGGTTATCACATGATCATCCTCTTAGCAAGCTCCAACTCAAATATATCCAATAAATCACCACAATATTGAATGTTGCACTTGTATGTTGTAGCATTTGGACTCCACTTATTTTGACTTAGCATTGGGATAGAATATGCACTAGCTTTAAAACTTGATTCATCATATGATGACCAATATGAATCCAAATGAATCAAGCCTCCAATGCCGATGGTACCTATAAACAATCATCCACTTTTTGATGGTACCCAAACAAGTTTGGGTCCTCTCAAGTTAGGAGCAACATACTTAGGCAAAGCCTTAGTATGGGTAGCAGAATATTTTGCAATTCCAACCAATGAGGTACCATTGCCATCCTTTCTAAGTATGTTAGTATCATTAATTGAACTAGGCTTAGAATTATTACCTAGGGGACATGAATGAGCCATGTGTCCCCTTTCCCGGCATGAATAGCATCTTCTCTTTGGTTGAGCCTTTTCTTTCTTGCTCATGTGATGCTCTTCATTGCCTTGCCTCTCATGAGTTGCTTGAGCCTTCTTCTCAAGATTGGTAGGACACCCCAAGGCAAAGTGTTCCATATCTTCACACTTGAAGCACTTGATGTGAGCCAAATTTCTTTTCTCAATTTGATTCTTGCTCATCATCTTGGTATCTTGGATTTGCATTGGATGCCTTCCTCTTCCACCCCTTCTTGTTTTCTTTTTCTTCTTCTCATGCTCAACATGTGGCTTTGGTTGAGGCTCTTCTTGTTGCTTCACTAGTTTCTTGCTTGGGCACATTGAGGTGTAGTGACCCCATGTATGGAACTTGAAGCACTTGCGTTTGAGCCTTTCTTCTTCTTTCTTCAACTTGAGCTTCTCTAAGTTGGGGCATGTTTGGTGAAGATGACCCACTTCATGGCATCGGTAGCACATGAAATGAGAGAGCTTCTCTCGAGCTAGCTTCTTCATCTTCCTTTCTCTTTTCTTTTCCCCTTTGGTCATATTCTTCTTGCTCTTGTTGAAACCAAGGCCACTCTTGTCACCAAAGTTTCTTTGAGTTTTCAACATATGCTTAAAGGTGACTTTTGAGTTGTAGCACCTTTCTAACTTGTTGCTCAATTTCTTCACTTCACTTTTGAGCTTATTGTTTTCCTTCAAAATGTTAGTCTCACAAGACATAGAAGTAGAACAAGCATATATATGTGAAGAACATGGCATATCTAATAAGTCATCACAAGAGGTGGATACATGCTTTCTCCCTACATCACATGGGTTAGTCACATTTTGCAATCGATCATTTGATCCATGTGATGAGCTCTCATTAATTTTAATTTTCTTTAATAACATCTTAAAGAGAGAAGCATGTTCTTGTACCAAATTATCATGAGCAACACTAAGTTCCTCATGAGCCAATTTTAGATCCTCATGTGAACAAGTAGTAACATAAAGTAGATGCTTTTGTTGTTCACATGTGGTTTTTAGAAATGAGTTTTCATTTTCCAATTTCATGGTTTTAGCTTTCTCATTTTCTAAAGACATGTTCATGCTAGCAAGTCTACTAACAAGCTCATCATATGAATCAACATGATCAATCACATTATCATTTGATACCTTTGTGTCACCTAGTGACATGAAGCAATGTGATGTAGTGGATGGGCTTGTAGTAGCATCATCAAGGCCCGAGCATGAACCAACGTTGTCACCATCAAGTGTGCTTGGGGTAGAAACATTACTTGCAACACTTGATGCATCATCACCATCCTTGTCAAGTGAACTTGTGGTAGATCGATCATCATCATCACTTGACCATGAGGTAGAGCAATCCTCCACAACCATCATGTTGTGGTCATGCTCAACATCATCATGTGCAACCTCCTTGGGCTTGACATCATCGTCATCATTGGTGATAGTTCCATACTTTTCATTGAGATAGGTCCATATCTCATGAGCGGATTTGAGGTCCATGATCTTACTAAAGATGCTATCATCCAAAGATCTATACATGATGTTAGTAGCTTGGATGTCAAGATCTAGGAATTTCTCTTGTGCTTGAGTTAGATTATCTTCATCCAACACATGAGAAAAGCCTACATCTACCATCCACCACATTTGAGGGCAAATAAACTTAAAATTGCATATCATCCAAATTTTTCACTGTGCAAAGTGTGTGCCATCAAACATGTGAGGACAATCAACATCTAGTCCATATTCCGCCATCCTCTCGGGTCAGTGAAGACCACAAATGAGAGACCGGGTTCTGATACCAATTGAAGGGTCGAGATGGCGGACTAGAGGGGGGGTGAATAGTCCTTTCTAAAAATAATCACGTCGGCAAACCGAAACAAATACGGAATTAAAACTATCGGTCAAGACTACACCCCTCTATCTAAGTTCACAAGCATCTCACAAAGATCCTAATTATGTAACTAAGGTGCTTTCCATAGCAAGAGCTCTCCTAAATAATTCTAGAGCAAGGTCACACAAACCTATGCACTAGTACTTTAGCAAAGCCGAGGAGCTCCTACACAATTCTAGTAAGCAAAAGCACGAAGCCACATATGCTCACTAGCAATGCTCAATAGCAAGGCAACTAATGCCAAACTAGAGAGCGCAAATTACTTAGCTACACAAACTAAGCAATATGACTAACAAGGTTACACAAACCAAATTAGCCACGCAACAGGAGCTACTTCTATGCTACACAAGCAAGAAGGTAACTAGCTAACTACACAAGCAAACTAGTTGATCAAAGCACAAGTATATGAATATAAATACAAGCTTGTGAATCGAAAGCAAACCACTGAGAAGATGTACACAATGTTGACATGGCGGTTTTTCACCGAGGTTCACTTGGTTGCCACCAAGCTAGTCCCCGTTGTGGCAATACACCAACTTGATGGATCACGAGCTAATTGACTATCAAGAATCAAATCCTCAGTGGGTGCCGCACATCCACTCTCAAGATGGGGATCCTCCAAGCCATGAGCTTTACTAGAGTTGCTCTTTGTGATCCCCGCGGGGTGAGCACAATCCCCCTCACAAATCCTCCTTTGGAGCCACGCACAATCTCCACACGTGCTTCAATAGAGTCGCAAGCCATCAAGCCGTCTAGGAGGTGGCAACCTCCAAGAGTAACAAGCACCACCGACTTACAACTCGATCACCTAGTGCCACTTGATGCAATCCTCACGATGCAATGCACTAGAATCGCTCTCTCACTCGATCGAATGATCACTATCAAGCTCAAGTGAGTTAGAGGGCTCCCAAGCACACCAACACAAGCCACCAAGGCCTAAGGGTGCTCAGCTGCCGGCCATGGCCGGCCACAACATCTATTTATAGCTCCACAACGAAATAGAGCCGTTAATCTCCTCATTGGTAAGTTTCAGGTCGACCGGACGCGTCGGTCGAACTGACTGGACGCGCATGTCAGTAGCGTGCTCCAACGGCTAGTTTTCGCACGTATAAACTTGTATTGACCGGACGCGTAGGTCACTAACAGGACCAGACGCGCAGGTCACAGCGAAACAACAAACAGAGAGGTTCCAGTAAGCTCCCGAAGCGACCAGACGCGTTGACTGGATGCGCAGGTGCTGACCGGACACGTCCGGTCACGAGTCCGGTCACAGACCACTCTTCGGTAAAACGGTGATAACTCTTAGCTCCGAACTCCGATTTCGATGATCTTAGACATTTTAGAAAGCTTATTTAGAGGGCTACACAACCCACTAAAGTACTTAATACAATTCACAATGGATCAAAGAAGTATTCCACTCTAAGAGCCATCCTAGTGTCCGGAGAACACCGAAAAACATTTCTCTCTTCTCCAAGTTGATCAACACCAACTCCAACACCTTCTCCTTTGCAAATGTGCCAACACCACCATGTGTAAAACACCATGTGCATGTGTGTTAGCATTTTCACAATCATTTTCTCGAAGAAGTTAGGCACTCAACTTGCCTCGCCACTTGATCCTAACACGTATGCAAAGTTAGATCGCTCAAGTGGCACTAGATGACCAATATGCAAACAAGTTTGCCCCTCTTGATAGTACGTCCATCTATCCTAAACCCAGTCATCAACTTCTCTACACACCTATAATCGGTGAAATGGAAATGCCCTAGGTTATACCTTTACCTTGCGCATTCCACTCCATCTCCTCCGACGTTGATGCAACACATGCACCAACCATATCACAAATGATATGATCCACTTCATATCCACCTTTGGCTTCTTCTCTAGTCTTATAGTTTGTAGTGCTCCCGCTGTTATTGTGGGAGATGTTAAAGTATATCATGACTAGGATTTGGGATGAAAATGGACATATATGGATAGGAAACTCCCTCCCTTTTTTCTATGCTTTTTCTGGCGGGAACAAGATTAGGTTCAGAAAAGCCAAGATCATAAACGGAATCAGGATATGAAGACAGGGAAACACAAGAATACAGATAGATGACCAGAAAATTAAGTTAGGATTAAATGATATAGTATTCTCAAGTATGCATGTATAAAGTCGCACAACAATGTAAACGTGTGAAGATTGGTCTAATATTCACTTGGATGCCATATGTGTTAACACATTAATATGAATATTGGTGATTAGTAGTTGTATCAACATAACCCAAAGACATGTAATTGTTAGCCATATCCCAAATATATTGAAAACATAGGATAAATATATACGGGTTCAATCCAGATGAAAACAAGATTCCACAAAAATAGACGAGTGACCCCCTCTCTTGTTTTATGCCCCATTCCCGTATTTTTCTGTAAATATAGAGACATACTGGGACAAAAGTAGAAAATAGGACAGGACGGACCGAGATATTTTACGTCCATTTTTATTTTTATAGTTAGCTGGGTGTTGGTATTTTTAAACGCACGAAGATAAATCTGCAAGCGCATGGATACCATTGTAGCTTTCACCCGGGAGTATTTTAGAGTATCGTATTTATCCACAGGGAAACAATGGTTAAAGAAACTGATAGTTCACCATCATGTATCTACTAACTTAGTATACCGACTAGACTAAAGGGGGATAAGTGGTAAATGATATGAATTATGTATAATGGCACACACATAGGAGAATTCTATGATAAAAGAGTAGTTTAGCTGAATCGAGAGGACAACTGGAGAGTTTAAGGTTTCTAAATACTTCTATATTACTTTGGTTCTAAAAGGTATAACTGAAGCATGGGTAGATAAAGTGATCATACAATAACACTTTGGAGTAGCATTACCTTTCTGACTCTCGAGGGGGTGAGCAAGCGTAGTCGAGGGAAGACTGCCTAAAGCTCTATGAACACCAACCCTAACGTGGTGGATTACAACGGCCTAACAGAGCTGTCACCCCTAGGGCTACCACAACTAACCGTAGGATTGGGCGCAATCTCAGGTAACCTACAGTCCAGACACTATGTCTACACTATTGATTACTACTCTAATCACATATAATAACTAGAGCACTCAATACGAGCGGAGATCCTATGCCAAAGTATGAAAAACTATACTAACCAATCACATGAACGACATACAAGCAAATAGAGAAGATAAATATATTTAAGCATAAATCTTGCCAAGGTAAGATACAAAGATATACCAGACCTCCGAAGATTTCTCCAGAACCTGAGCATGGCTCAGCTCTCCCTAACTCTCAACTAGAACTAATCTACTACAGCATTGGAGAGTCTAACTCGAATTCTCCTAGTGTTGTGTCTTGATCCGAAGAGATGAATATGAATTAGGGTTTTAGAGATAGCTCTAGGGAGGGGGGTAGGGGCTGGTATATATAGGGGAGATGGAATAGAGGGCAAGGAATTGCCACATCATCGATCCACGTCACCTCCCTCAACCACCATTGGATAAACCGACCTAAAACCGCATTAGAATCAACGATGTAGATTGTAGGAAGGAGTACGAGACAGCGGAGGACGAGTAGGCCCCCACTGGTCCGGGCGGCCTCCCTAGTGGGCCGGCCGGCCCACTATGGTGTCCAATTGGCCCACGCTTCGGCGTAGTGTCTTTTGGAACCTTCTAGAGATGTCTTTCATAATTTTCGCGAGTTGAGTCACTGGTTGCCGTCGGTTTGCTTGTTTGAACTGTATGACAGTGGTCTTGGGGCTATTTTCTGAATAAATCCTCCTGTATACAAATATTCACTAAAGCTCGTGGAATTCATTAGTTTAAAACCTTATTCCTATGTTCGGTGATGGGATTAAGCATATATGCAGGTTATGTTGATGATTTATAATTGGTGTTAGTGTCCGTCAACACTGGGATTACGATCCTCTATATCGGACTGAGCCTCAAGTTGTCTATAATGAAAATAATCTAAATCCATCCAATGCTATTCCTCCTACGAGAAGGAAATAGTATATACTCCCTTTGTCCTTAAATATAAGGAATCCAGTTTTGTCATAATTCATACTATAGTAACTTTGACCAAGTTTATAGAAAAGAGAAAAAATACTTAGGACATGAAATTAGCTTAATTAGATGCATTATGTAATATATTTTTTATTATATATCTCTTTGATGTGATAGATGGTAATATTATTTTCTATAAATTTAGTCAAAGTAATTATAATTTAACTTAGGATAAAACTGAATTTGTTATACTTTAGGACGGAGAGAGTAGCTTCTGCTCCCGTTTAACTTGACCTGACTATAGATGAGATCGCACCTAATTATATTCCTCCTACAGTAAGGAAACAGCTACATAGCTTTTACTACTGTTTAACTTGACCTGATTGTAAATCGCGACAAGCTAAGGTTTTGTTTGGATGCATGTGTATTCACTTCACTCCACATGTGTTAGGGTGGAATGAATGAAACTTAGTTCAATTTCACTCCAATCCACTTCAATACATATAAATTGATACGAATACATGCGCATCTAAACAAGGCCTAAGTGTCTTTGTTGGCACACAATTTCCACTCTATCATAATCTGAAGCTGAATCTAATACTCAAACCAGAGCTGGGGAGATAATGAGTGATCATTTGGAGAGAGAGAGATCGAAAATGATATGTTCACGCGCGCCTTGCTGTGTAGGGTGGCAATGCATCTAGACAGGATGGCTATACATAGAGATTTAGATCCCCTGTCAGGACCACACCGACTCAGTAATGCATATAGCCCTCCATATTGCTTTCATCTACTCAGCTGTTTCCATATACAAAGAAGGTGCAGAAGTCACATTGTCGCATTATGGTGCACAGTCAACACCAGTAGTGTTGAGGTTTTCTTGTTTTCGCAAGTACAGTAGTGCACGGTCTACAAATATCTTGCCGGCTCTTATCCACATGGACAACGAGTCTTTGAATCCTAACGATTCTTCTTATCTTGGAATCCCAGAAGGCTCGCTCTCTCCGTCTCCTGGTCCCCAGCGGCGACAGAGCTAGCTGACTGCCCAGCAGCGTCCACCAGTGACTCAAAATATCTAGCTTGGCTTTCCTTGACTAGGAAAGGGAAGCAGTAGCTGAAAATATCTAGTGTGGCATGTGCTGATGTGCATCGATCTGCCTCTCTGTTGGAAATATCTAGCTTGGCTTTCCTTGACTAGTACTACGTGCAAGTTGTGTGCCAAGTTGGAAATTGGTGGTTGGTGCCAATAGATATTTTCATGCACTTCGTAGGAGCCTCGTCCACTGTTCAGGAGAAATTTTTTTGAAGTGTGTATAGCTACCAAACTGATTGCTATACACACAACTCACCTAACTGCGCATGGGAGGATTGACACTATTGTGATTTTTATGCGTTCTGTCATTCATATGTCTATAAGTCATCCTTTCATTAGTTTTGACTAAACACATCTCAACAGAAAACTACGTTGGCAGGGCAGCGCGCGGCATAGATCTTTCCTCGTTTAAGTCCAAATTCTGGCCTCCTTGACAAAGGAACGGTGATGATTTTTTTTTTCTAATTGCTGTGAAATAATAGTCTATACTACATAGACATTAGGAAATTGTCTACTTAAACCCCTAGATATTGGTGGTTATCTAATTCACCCCCTCACTTATGAGACCGGGTATTTTACTCCCTTAAGTTAAGGAGGTGTTTGGTTCCCACGGCTAAAGTTTAGTCTCTATCACGTCGGATGTTTAGACACATGCATAGAGTATTAAATATAAACTAAAAAATAACTAATTGCACAGATTGCGACTAATTTGCGAGACAGAATTTTTAAAGCCTAATTAGTCCATGATCCGACACTGTGGTGCTACAGTAAACATGTGCTAATGACGGATTAATTAGGCTTAATAAATTCGTCTCGCGGTTTACTGACGGAATCTGTAATTTATTTTTTTATTAGTATCCAAACACCCCATGGACATCCCATATAACATCTAATGTGACACCAACTAAACTTTAGTCACTGCATCCAAACACTCCCTAAATCGTCTAAATAATCTCCTAAGATGGTTTTGAAAGCGGTTACACTAATGTGGCATATTATGTGGGTACTAACATGGCAATTGTTGACGCCGAATTGGGTCACACACCAGCAAGGGCTAGCACGCCCGAGGTTGCAATGAACCTTGATTGCAGCAAGAACACAGCAAATCGATTAAACCAACCAAGGGGTCAGTCAGGCTGATTTTGAGCCCATTATTCGTGTAGTAAACTCCCGAACACCTCTCGAAAAAGACCTATTGCGGAGGATCACATGGAGGTTGTCTAAGAATCAGCAAGGCCACCTAGAACGCCACCAAATCTCGCCAAGAGACTTCACAAACAGCAAGGTAGCAGAGAGAGTAGGGCAAAAGGGGTCGGTGTTGTGTATTTTGACGATTGGAAGTTGGGATACTCAATATATATATATATATATATATATATATATATATATATATATATATATATATATATATATATATATATATATATATATATATATATATATATATATAGGGTAGTCTTATCCCAGTAGAAAACAAGTCCAAAACCCGTTCTCTAAGTTTCTCACTTCGAAAATAGATCCAAAACCGATTTGGAAACCAAACCGGCTCGGACTCAGCCGAAAAGTCGGCTTAGCCAACTTGGGAGTCAGCTAAGCCTGTTTTCACGGCTCAGCTGCTGTGGCCGGGCCAAAACCAGGAGGAGCCAACTTAGTCAACTTGGGGAGTCAGCTGAGCCAACCTGGGGCTGAAGAACTGGCTTAGCGGAATTCGAGAGTTGGCTGAGCTGACTCTGTCAAGGCAGACGCCGTCTTCTTCCCTTTTCGCTTGTTTCTTTTGTTGTTTTTCGCACCAAATATTTTCCAACACCCTTACGTGGTGAAGAATGAAACACAACAAGGATCACACTTACATGGTGAAGAATGGAGAGATTTCTAGACAAACCACCAAAGTGCTTGCACGACAAAGAACAGCTAGTTTCTGAGTAAACTAGCAAAGGTGTCGCCGAAGCTCTCGTCCAGAAGGCACCCCGTGAGGGCGAGGACAACAAGCCTAGGGTGCCATCCTAAACACACTACTAATCCACTTCTATGACAAAAATCTTAATGACGAATTTGAATCTATCATAGAAGATCGTTTTTTACGAATATTTACGTTTCATCATAGATCATTGGTGATAATCCTCCAACCCTCCCTATCTATAACGAAATCAGATATCGTCAAAAAAATGTCATAGAACAGCACAAGGTTTCATAAAAAATATTATAGAACAGCGCAAGGTTTCGTCACATATGCCTCATGTGGCTGTTCCTACTCATCTGTGACGATTTTCTTTAGAATTGTGACGACCAGAGCTTCGTCATTGAACTAATTACACATCTGTGATGAACGACACCTCATCATAAATCTCCACATGGTCTTTTCTCTATTCGATGTGTACCTATGGGACCTATAGTTACTTATCCGTGATGCTTGCAATTCATCATAAAAGTCTCTGCTCTGTCCTTTCTCCTTCCGACGTGTACCTATGGGACCTTTCTCCATCCGACCTATACCTATGGGACCTGCAGTTACTCATCCACGACGCTTGCCATTCGTCATAAAAGTCTTCGGTCGGCCCTTTCTTCATCCAACGTGTAACTGCGGGACCCTTCTCTATCCGACCGGTGGGACCCGATGGCTTACATGTCACGTGTACCTGTGAGATATTTCTCTATCTCCATTCAACCTGTGGGACCCGATAATGTACTTGTGGGACCTTTCTCCATCTCCATCCGACCTGTGGGACCTGATGTCGTGTACTTGTGGGACCCTTCTTCATCCGACCTATGGGACCCGATGGCTTGCGTGTGTTGACTGTTGTTAATCATAAACCCTTAATATATTCTACATATACATTTAATTTCATCACCAAACATAGGTATAGGGTTTTAAACTAATGAATTCCATAAGTTTTGGTGAATATGTGAATGCAGGAGGATTTATCTAGAAAATAGCTCCCAGGACCAGTGTCATACACTCCAAATAGGTAAACCGACATCAATAAGTGATTCAACCCGCGAAACCTATGACACGTGAAATAGCTAGTACACGACACATGGGCTATTAAAAATCCGACACATAGAAGGAAGTCGTCAAGCCACAAGGCCGAAAAAATAAAACATGGACGGACAGCACCGTGACGCGTGATCGAATAAGAAACGGCCACGTGGACCAATAAAAATAAGACACATGGTCCAATGAAGAAGTGACACGTGATCCACCAGCAACACGACACGTGTGCCAATAGAAAATTGACATGTGGAACGGTAGGCACCTGACACGTGGTCCAGTAAGAAGCTGAAATGTGCAAGAACCAGAGATGACCACGTTGTGCAATTAGAAGGTGACACGTACCCGAACCATCTCCAATGCAACCGGCTATAGCATGTACACGTGGAAAGCATCTCTAACGGAAGCAGCCACCAGCGTGGTAGCCCCTGCCACGCATACCAAAATAGTTCTATGACAGTTAGTTTTTCGTCACAGATCAAACCACTTCTATGACGATGTTTTGGGATTCGTCACGGAAGTTCAAATGTGACATGCTTTCTATGATGAACCGTTTTTTGTCATAAAATTGAAATTATGACGAATTTGGCTTCTTTAGTGACGAAAGTTGTTCGTCATGTAAGTGCAAATTTCTAGTAGTGACAGCAACATAGAGGTCGGAAGAGATTAGAGTAATGAGAATAATAATAGATGTAAAAAGATCGATTGTGTGCATTGGGCACCTCAATTAGTCATGGCCCTTATATTTATAAGGTGGGCGTGGTCTTATCTTTCAAGAAGTCAAAACCTCTTTCAAATCACGTCAAAACACAATTAAGATCCAATCTGGCCGGTTTTCCTACGAGTCCAGGGTAGAAAACCTTTTGAGAATTGCAATTAATTCATCTAGGGTCCAAACAAGATGGTCTATGAATGTTTTTCGATAAGCTAGACGAGAGGAATGCAAATGGTGCAATCCATTCTTGCATTTGAGAAAGTTGGAATACTAGAGCCGGTTTGGAACCGTCCATGCCGGTTTCGGCTGGGTCAGCCCCTAAATAGTTGTTTTCTTCATCCAGGCTCCAAATGAGATGATCCAACACTACTACAGACTAGGATATCATTACTGGTTCAAAACCCCCATCACTACCGGATTTTGAAACAACAACCAAATCGATAATGATGTAGCTTTCCAGGAAACCCCAAAACACATGCTAAAAAACCGACAATCACGCAATTTTTCACGTGAAAAAACGCGCACTTCTTGGCCGGCAGCGCTCGAACCCACGACCTCAGGCTTCATGCGTTCGTCCCCTAACCACTACACCTGTAAGACTGTTGTCTCCATTTAGGATATTGGTCCTCCTATTTTATATTCATCTGGTTTTAAAATGAGTATTTGTAACCCTAACGAATTCAAATAAAAAAGTTTTTAACTACAAAGTTTCATAACTTTTCGAGATCTATAACTTTGGTTTTGGTCATTTCTCCATCTGAGGTCATTTGAAGAATTTGAATTTTAAATGTGAGGAAATTCTTGCGATTTTTTCCTTGCACAGATGATTTCAAATGTAAAAGTTCTCAACTAGAAAGTTTCATAACTTTTTGTGATCTACAACTTTTGTTTTGGTCGTTTATCCATCTGAGGTAGTTAGAAAAATTTGAATTTCAAATGTGAGAATGCAACATAATTTTTGTTGGATAGATGATTTCAAATGAAACCATTGTCACTATAAAGATGCATAACTTTTCGAGATTTACACGTTTTATTTTGGTCACTACTCCATTCGAGATCCTTAACTACCACTACATACTCACTTATGACTATAAAGCATATGAATTCCTTTGATATTAACTTCTATAAAATCTTGTGAATCAAATATTTCAATATCAAAGTGACTTCAAATAAAAACGTTATGAACTACAAAGTTGCATAACTTTTCGGTGTCTACAACTTTTGTTTTTGGTTGTTTCTCCATCCGAGATCCTTTCCTACCACTACACACTTACTTATGATATAAAGTATATGGCCTCATTTGGTATTAACTTTATAAAATCTTGTGATGCATAGTTATTAATCCAAACGATCTCAAATCAAAAATATTTGAGCTACAAAGATGTAGATATCTCGTCTTTGGTACAAAGTTCGTCTTCATCGGACATCATATAAGAAAGTTATGAAGTTTTTCGTGCAGCATGTCACTGCTGGTTGACGCCACGAACCAACAATGATGACCTAATATCACTACCGGTTTGTGACTAAAACCGACAGTGATGTGAACCGGCAGTGATGACCCTAATATCACTACCGGTTAGTCCTATCACTGCCGGTTTGTAAGAAACGGGTAGTGATAGGCCGGCAGCGAAGCTCAATTATGTAGTAGTGCAAATATATTTTCTGACTGTTTCGACGATAGAAAGAGAGAGGCCCTATCTGTATCCACCCATACTAGCGAAGGAAAGGGAAATATGGTTGGAGCTGAAATATGTGGAGCAGGGCATGCAATATCTCACTATTGGAAATATCTCCCCTTTGTCTTCGACTGCTTGCAAGTTGCATGCCATGATACCAAGTTGGAAATGGCAGGAATTTGCATTGATAGACAATTTCATCATCTTGTTGAACCCTTTTTCACTCTTTACTAATAAGAAAATTAGTTGGCAGTATGCACCAGATTGATTGCAGCGCGCACCTACCTAACATTACACTACCTGCAGTTTTTGAACAAGGACTGTTGATTTCTTTATTTTTTACAACAAGCTTATGACTGATGAGTACTACACATGTATCGTTTATGTGCTTGAAAATTATAATCGCATGTAAGCATTTTTATTCACTGCTACATATATGACTTTCACTGCAGGCTGCATCATTGTCGGGTTTTAAGAAACCGACAGTGATAGTACATCACTGTTGGTTTTTTGCTAAAACCGACAATGATAGGACCAATTGACACTGATATTCAGGTCTTCACTGTCGGTTCATATCACTGTCGGTTTTAGCCAAGAACCGGCAGTGATATTGGGTCATCACTGTCGGTTTTAGCCATTAACTGACACTGATACTATCAATGTCGGTTCGTGGCTTGAACCGACAGTGATAAGCTTTAAGAAAACTTCATAACTTTCTCATATGATATCCGATGAAGACGAACTTTATACCAAAGTTGTAGTACTCGACGAGATCTACAACTTTGTTGTTCAAACTTTTTGATTTGAGATCATTTGGATGTCCAAATATACACCACAAGATTTTATAGAATTAATATCAAAGGAGTACCATATGCTCCATAGTCATAATTGAGTGTGGAGTGGTAGTTAAGGATCTCGGATGCAGAAACACCAAAAACAAAAGTTGTAGATCTTAAAAGGTTATGCAACATTGTATTTAACAACCTTTTTGTTTGAAGTCGTTACGATGTCTTTCTATTTGATTGACAAGATTTCATATAAGTTAACACCAACTAAGGCCAATATTTCATAGTCATAAGTGAGTGTGTAGTGATATTTAAGGATTTCAGATGAAGAAGCGACCAAAATAAAAGTTGTAGATCTAAAAAAGTTATGCAACTTTGTAGCTGACAATAATTTCGTTTGAAATCATCTATCTAATGAAATCACGTTTGATTTCTAAAATTTAAAATTTAAATTTTTTAAATGACCTCGAATGGAGAAACGCCCAAAATAAAAGTTGTAGATCTTGAAAATTATACAACTTTGTAGTTCACAACTTCTTCATTTGAAATAATTTATGTAGTGTAAAATACGGTTGAATTTTCTCAAATTTAAAATTCAAATTATTCAAATGACTTCGGATGGAGAAATGACCAAAACCAAAGTTGTAGATCTTGAAAAGTTATAAAACTTTGTAGTTGACAACTTTTTTATTTGAATTCGTCTAGGATCCTAAATACTCATTTTAAAATCAGATGAACATAAAATGACTAGGACGAAAATCTCATTGAACACGAGCTCCTTATAGGTGGAGTGGTTAGGGAACGCTCATGTGTAGCATGAGATCGGGAGTTCAAGCACGGGTGGTCGCAAAGCTTGTGAAAAATCACGTGACTCGTGACTTGCGATGCACGACCATGTGGCTGTCTAGTAGGGTCCCTCCCGGTATTAAATAAATTTTTCCCTACTTTTTCATCCTGTTTTTTTATTTTCTGAAAACCATATCGCTGTCGTTTTTTTAGAACCAGTAGTGGTGTGCCCCCCTCATCACTGTCAGTACGCGACTGTCGGTTTAAAATCCGACAGTGAAGGGGGGTTTTGAACCGGCAGTGATGTGAAGAACTAGGGTAGTGATTACAAATCGAAAGACACTAACTTTGTTATATTAAAATAGTAATTTATCAAAGGTTTGTTCCAAATTAAACGAGACAAGCTAGTCTTTCAAACGGCAGATATCTGATTTGACTGTCGTAATTGTGCTATTCATCATTTATAAGACCCTATTTCAAATGGGTTTGAACATAAAAGAAAAACCTCAATACAGACATGAGACGACAAAAAAAACTATGGGGTTTTCTATTTTATGTGGAACTCCAGCGTTCTTGACTTCACCGCTCACAAGATTTCTTCCAAGTGAACTCAAGCTAACTTTTGGTCCATATATCAAGTCAAAATGATGTCGATCAGGCCGGCCACCGTCACCATGCATCTACAGTTGTTCCTAAAGGAACGGCGGGTCGTTATTGTGATCGTCTTCACCACGACCACACCGCCGCTTAACCAATGAGAGGCCTCATCGTCCGAGCTTGAGGTGGAGGAGACGGCATCCTCCTCCATAATCTCCTTTGGATTCTGAACCTCATGTTCCTCGGGGATCCTCATCCCCAATGTGTTCTTAGCTTCATGCTTCTGTCCTCATCATTGGACGAGGTGTAAAGCCGTAAAGGAACATCTTCACTCTGAGACATGCATGCAGCAGTTGTTGTCATGGTGTTCCTCTTCGTGGCCAGCATCACTGCTATTGTCATGTTCCTCCTCTTCGCCATCGTTGAGTTGCATGACACTCTTCCTCCCCTTTTGCCTCCTCTCCTCTGCTTCCATCTCCGACTCTCCCCCAATGAAACAGGGGCTGCGGTAGTGGCCGAAAAGCGGCCACATGAATGGTTACGAAGAAGAGGAGGATGCAGTGACAAGTAGATGGATGAGAGGCAAGTAAAGTGAGGAGGGTGAAGCTGTGAGAGTGGGGGCAGCAGAAGGAGTGAACAGTAGGTGTTTCATGCCAGACAATAATATAGACAAAGAACTCATGAACATATATCCGACCAGGCTCTGTCTCATCATGACTAAACAAATAAACTGTAGAAATAATCGGTCAAGCTGATGACAAGCCGTTGTGTTGTGTCTCATCGAGCAACGGGCTAGCATTTCAAGGTAGGAACCGACCAGGATTGTCTGATGGTTGGAGATGATAATGAAGAGCTGCAGACAGCTCCATCTGATGGTTGGTTCAGCTTAACAGACAGAATATGGCATTTACACTACAAGATAAACAGTGGTAAAACTTTTGTAACGTATGAAAATAGATAATGGGCTCCTTATCCTCAAGAGACCTAGTGCCAGAGGCTCCCACACAAGTGGGGTCTAGGGAAGGGAATAACCGAAGTAAAGTCTTACCCCTGCAGAAAATCTGCAGAGAGACGGCTTCGAACCCAGGACCTGGTGACTCGATGAGCTAGCACTCATCAACTGCACCAGGCCTGCATAAAATTTACTAAAAGAAGTTGAAAATTGTGAAACATAAAATGGGACTTGAGAGGTAAAAAATTTACTAAATAAACAGTATATGAGCACTCAGACATAAAAACGCAAAACATAGTTTGCGACTTGAGAGTCACTACACAGTTTACACGCAAAAATAATATTGGCACCTCAAGGCATACATTCAAATATTGCACCAACCTAAATTATTTTCCAAGCAAGTTAACCTTAGTCCAAGCATAATAATTGCATAGCTTCAAAAATTGAAGGGGAAAGTACATTTGCTGTGGGGATGTTTTGTAATTACCAATTACCACACTGCTTCATGAATTTTTTTGATGCTTCCAATGCTGCAGCCTCTGATGAGGACCAAAAGTAGGTATTTCAACTTTAACAAGATCATTTGCAAAACGAGCAACAAAAGGTCCTTAGGGTCCAGCTAAGAATAATCCGACACCCCAAACTAGGACAGACTGAGATGACTGCTTCGCTATTTTACTTATGTCCAGGTCTTGTATACAATGTGACAACTCCGGAATGACAACAATGCCAGAATAAACAGGAGCACAGAAAACAGCATCACAAATCACAGAGCATTCCAAATTTCCAAGGCATAACAAAGAGCAGGTTCCAACCCCATCAATGACCAGTACAGTTACCCTCTGTTCTGTCTCAAAACTACAAATCAAATTTGACAGTGTCTTTCCTTGAGTTTATTATATACTGATCAGTTATAAGGAGACTCTGATTTTTAATTGTTCATTATCACATCATCCTATTTCAATGTCCATCAACTAACCCTATAATGTATCAAGTTCGATATTTACATAAAAAAGCCATCATATCCGCAGTAGTTTAAATCCAAGCAAAAAAATTTGGGAAGCATCATGCATAACTAGTCAAATGGGCGATCTAGCCAGCAAGACAACATCGTTCCACGCTTGCCCTTGCAGGCAAGGCCCAGTGTTCATAAGCTGGAAACACATCTACATAGAGATGCTAATTCGACCATATAGCAAGTTGCAGGATAAATTCTCCAGATCCCACACGCTACACCTGGCAGACCATGTTCTAGCAATATCTACAGAATGCATAGGCATTCTTTTAGGCATAGGCATAAGAAGAGCATCTACAAGATTGCTCCAGACTGCAGGAATCAGGTAAGCTTTGAAGCCCTTTACAAGCTGAAGGGCTGGAAGGTGTCTGTCTTGTGCTTCTCCATCAGGCCAGTCAGGGTGGCATTGAGGTTCTCCTCCAGCTCCAGCTCCAGCTCCTTTTCCATGTACTCTTTCTTGAGTTTCATCTTCTTCTCACCAAGGCCTTTGATCAGCTCGTCCCGCTCAGCCTCAAACTCTGCCACATCCATGACCTGACAATCGATGAACTTCTGCACCTGTTCCTTCCTGTAGAATATATGATAGAGGGTGTGTTTAGTTCCGCGAAAAGGTGTAAAAAAAGTACTGTAGCACGTTTTGGCTTTATTTGGTAAATAGTGTCCAATCGTTGACTAATTAGGTTCAAAACGTTCGTCTCGCAAAGTACAACCAAGCTGTACAATTAGTTTTTAATTTCATCTACATTTAGTACTCCATGCATGTATCGCAAGTTTGATGTGACGGGAAATCTTTTGTTTGCACAGTGTTTTTTTTAGGAACTAAACACAGCCAGAATCATAGAAACCATCAGTTGTCAAGTTTAATGCTTATTTATTGCTTGCCAGCTGTGTTTATTATCTACCGGCTTTTGCCTAGGATTCTCCCCTGGCATGTTGCCTGGGGTTCTCCCCTTTTCTTAATTGCTAGCTTAGTTTCTCCTATAAATCCTTGTACTCTCCGATGAATGTATCAATGAAATATATACTTGAGCCTATTTCAGCTCTAATAGTCTTCTATTTTAGATGATCAAAAGAGGAAACAGAAGCACTCTGTTACACCCATTTTTAAGGACAAAAATAGGATGCATAAAAGACTCATGTGCGCCCCAGGAAACAGTCGCACACATAAGTTGACAAATTACAAAGTATCATCACAGTGCTTATTACATAACGAATAAGTATTTAAGACATAGTCTTGAACGATAGGTAATAATAACTAATAGTAATTCTTCAGCGGAAACTCCACACAGGGACACGGTTGACTGGTTGACATCAAGACTAGTACTCATTCCGATAATCTTCCTCATTATCTTCATCTGTTATGGTGGAAATAGCAAGGGTGAGTTCATGTCGAACTCCACAAATATAACACAGGGTTCATGAGGCTCAAAAAGGCTAGACACTGTTTAACTGCGTTTAGCTTTTAATCATATATTAGCAATTGAGTAGCATCAAGATAAACCACTTCCCATTAAAGAACCAATGATCAGTTGTAATAAGGATAATGAATAGCATTAACATGAACAAATTATAATCAACAATAATTAAACATGATATAACAGTTATGATCAACTATTCCATAAGAATCCCCAAGGCCGCTCGTATCCGTGAGCACGGCTAGTATACCAGTTTTTTTAACTCTGCGCAGAGGTGTACACTTTCACTGTAAGTCATGATTTCCAAATGAGTGGGGAGATCAAGCCCAAACACCCGAGAACCATATAAAGCCACTCAAAAGTTCGTCTAACAAGTTAGGGCCATTAGATTCACTCGGCAGGCAGATGTAGAACCCCCTTCCCTGTGGCACAACAACCGCAGCCTATACACACTAGGCCAGGGGCTCGCACTACACCCAACGTGGCAAGCCATTCTTACGCCATTTAAGGTAACCTCTAACAAGCTAGAAAAGGTCTCTTGAACAACTAAAGCCAGAGCCATATAGCCCTCACAGCTGTACTGTATATCCCGGTTATCACTTACAGATAAGTCCTTATGGAGAGAAACCAGAGCATCAAAATAATACACATGCTCTAGCCCCCTTTTAACAGTAATAAAATCATCTTAATAGTTGATTGCTTAATCCATTAATCAAATTACAAGATCATTGTTCTTAGATTAAGCACTAGCAATAGCTACCCATATGCATTCCCAAGGTTGACAAGGAATCAAGATAACAATCACTAAGTTATAATCTCTAAGGTTGTCAAGGTAAGCACATGCATATGTATGACAATTCAATGTATATGTAACAAGGATAGTCCTGTGTTATACTTGCCTTGATCAAAGCTTTCCAAGTGATACTGCTGACTTGGTTCAAAGTAATACTCCGAATCGTCCAGATACTGCTCACCTTCTATATTCGATCATCAATCAACACATACATGCATCCAATCAAACATACACGAAGCAAACAAAGAGATATAATTAGAACAGTACACCAACAGTAACAAAACAGTAATAAAAGTTTATAAAACTCTTCTACACGTTTCTATGATCACACAGACGCAAAGATCACCAAATTCGGAGTTAAAACGTGAAAGTTATGTATTTTCTAAGATTTCCTATAGATAAATAAATACTAAATTATAAACCCGAAAAATAAATTATCAAAACCAACTGTACAACTACACTAACATGTAGAGCTCGCAAATACGAACCTAACGCAACTTGAACGGATCAAAACGGAGTTAAAACGAAGATTTTATGACCAAAACAATTCTAATGGCAAAACTGTAAATACCTGAAAACGTATTTTTAGCCAGAAGAAAATACGCTTTCAAAACCAAGAAACGGAGTTCGGATATTACGCTAAGGACCGCGGGTTAAACCTTAAAGAATTTCAGGGTCTCTTTAGTAAAAAGTCAAGACGAAGGGGTATCTCCTTTTCTAGGCCGTTGGTCTAAAGATGGACGGCTGTCATTCACCCTCGACTTCACAGAGAAAAGGTCGGCCATCTTCTCTAAATCCGGCCGGCGGCCTCCATGGCCGGCGACTCCTCCATGGCCGGAGATGGTGAACCTCCCCACCGAGACCACCATTCGAGCCCGCGTTTGGTCCAAACGGTAGAGAAGCTCCGTGCGAACTCATCTAGGCATTAAGAACTAGCTACGATAGACCATACGTGACGCGCGGCAACAAGGGGACGGTGGCGCCATTGTCGACCGACGGTGATCTTCAAAAACTCGATTCGAAGCCTCTCCAACCAAAAGAAAAGCACAAGAAGCTAGAGGAGACGAGTGCGGACTCACCAACGCGAAGAACACGGCCTCAATTCCACCCGCGAGCTCCACCTACAAGCAACCGAAATCTCCAACTCCCCCCAATCCCTAGCGCTCGGTTTCACATGGTTGGACTAGAGTTTTAGATGGAAAACGGAAATAAGAGAACCCCGGCTACCCTTTTATAGGTTCACTTCTCCTAGTTCGGTTAGTATAGCGGGGATTGAAGATCGGTTCGGTTGGAACCGGTGTTCGTCTCGGTTACGACCGGAGGTAGGGGATACGACTGTCACCTGGGGCCCGCCCGTCAGCGGCCGGAAAGGATGAGGCGCGCGGGCTCTAGCCTCCTGGGCTGGCCCACCGACGCGAGAGAAGGAGCGCGGCAGCGGCCCGTCTTCGCGGCCCAGCGCGGGGAAGGAAGAAGCAGGCCGGCCGGTTAACCGGGCCGCCAGCAGGTAAATTTCCTTTCCCTTTTTTTTCTATTTGTTTTTCAAAACCTTTTTCAAAAAGAATTTCTAATCCAAAACGAATAAAATAAATTCCACATCACAAAATAAAATAAATGCAACAGCATGAATGCATCACCAAATATATTTTCTAAAATTTTAATTCCCTTTATCTAAATTATTTAAAATTCATTACTCCTAAAATTTGGGTGTTACAAATTCTACCCCCCTTAAAAGAATCTCGTCCTCGAGATTGAACTGCTTACTCAAACAACTGCGGATATGATTTCCTCAATTCATCCTCTCTTTCCCAAGTTGCCTCTGCCTCTGAATATCGATTCCACTGCACCTTGCACATTTTAATAACCCGACTTCGAGTAACTCTCTCAGCAGTTTCTAAAATCTTGATCGGAAACTCTTCATATGTAAGATCTTTCTTAACAGTCAACTCTTCTAAAGGTATCTGCTCCTCAGGCACACGCAAACACTTCTTAAGTTGTGAAACATGGAACACATCATGTACTCCAGATAAATTCTCAGGCAACTCCAATTGATAAGCAACTTCCCCACGTCTATCAATAATTTTAAATGGTCCAACATACCTTGGTGCTAGTTTACCTTTCATGTTAAACCTCTTCACACTTCTCATCGGTGACACCTTCAAATAGACATAATCACCTACTTCAAAAACTAAATATCTTCTTCTATTGTCAGCATAACTCTTCTGACGAGACTGTGCTACTCTCAAATTCTCACGAATCACTCGCACTTGATCTTCTGCGTTTCTAAGAACATCTGTACCAAACACCTGAGATTCACCTGTCTGATCCCAAAACAATGGAGTTCTATACTTACGTCCATACAAAGCTTCAAACGGTGCCATCTTAAGACTCTGTTGATAACTATTATTGTAAGAAAATTCTGCATAAGGCAAGCTCTTATCCCAACTGGTTCCATATTGCAATGCACAAGCTCTCAACATATCCTCTAATACCTGGTTGGTCCTTTCAGTCTCTCCATCTGTCTGTGGATGATATGCTGTACTAAAATTCAATTTTGTTCCCAATGATTCATGCACAGCTTTCCAAAAATGCGACGTAAACTGCGCTCCTCGATCAGATACAATCTTCTTTGGTACTCCATGCAAACATACTATCCTCTCCATATACAACTCTGCCAATTTTGGCCCATGGTAAGTAGTCTTAACTGGTATAAAATGAGCAACTTTAGTTAACCGATCTACTATCACCCAAATAGAGTCATAACCTTTCTGAGTACGCGGTAACCCCACTATAAAGTCCATACCAACTTCTTCCCACTTCCATTCAGGAATCTTCATTGGTTGCAACAATCCAGCAGGTCTCTGATGCTCTGCTTTCACCCTCTGACAAGTGTCACACAATGCCACATACTCAGCCACATCTCGCTTTAATCCAACCCACCAATATTTCTGTTTCAGGTCCAAATACATCTTAGTACTACCAGGATGAATAGAATAAGCTGACTCATGAGCTTCGCGAAGAATTGCCTGTCTAACAGTTTGATCCTCAGGTACACACAGCCTCTTTCTAAACCACAAAATTCCATTATCATCCATTCGAAAGCCTGGTGACTTACCAATCACTATATCTTCCGCTATCTTCTTTAGTTTCTCATCCTTTAACTGACCTTTGTAAATTTCTTGCTCTAAGGTAGGCTCTATCACTAATTCCATTGTATTAGTAACAATTCCCAAATTCAAATATTCAAATTCAGCACATAACTCCCTAGTCATAGACAATGTCTGTATCTCATTGGCATAACTTTTTCTACTAAGAGCATCAGCTACTACATTAGCCTTACCAGGATGATAGTGTATCTCAATATCATAATCCTTAATCAACTCTAACCATCTACGTTGCCTCAAATTCAGATCTGACTGAGTGAAAATATACTTCAAACTCTTATGATCAGTGTATATATCACTCTTATGTCCAATCAAATAATGTCTCCAAATCTTTAAAGCATGAACTACAGCTGCTAACTCCAAATCATGTGTAGGATAATTCAACTCATGCTTTCTCAACTGCCTAGATGCATAAGCTACAACTCTGCCTTCTTGCATAAGAACACATCCCAAACCTTGACGAGAAGCATCACAATAAATAGAAAACTTCTTACTCAAATCTGGCAAAACCAAAACAGGCGCTGTAGTCAACCTCTTCTTCAATTCCTCAAAACTAGCTTGACATTTATCTGACCACACAAACTTGGCATTCTTCTCTAACAGAGATGTCATAGGTTTAGCAAGTTTAGAAAACCCTTCAATGAACCGTCTGTAATATCCAGCCAATCCCAAGAAACTACGAATCTCGCTAACATCAATAGGTGGTTTCCAATTTAATACATCCTTTACTTTACCTGGATCCACTGATATCCCTCCATTAGAAACAATATGTCTAAGGAAAGAAACTTCCTTCAACCAAAACTCACATTTACTTCGCTTCGCATACAACTTATGCTCTCTAAGCTTCTGCAACACCAACCTCAAATGTTCAGCATGCTCTACTTCTGTCTTGGAAAATACCAGTATATCATCAATAAACACTACCACAAACTTATCCAAATATTCCATAAACACCTTATTCATCATGTACATAAAGTATGCAGGTGCATTGGTCAATCCAAATGACATAACAGTATACTCATACAATCCATACCTTGTAGTAAAAGCTGTCTTTGGAATATCAGAAACACGAATCTTCAACTGATGATAACCAGAATGTAAATCAATCTTAGAGAACACACAAGCACCTCTCAACTGATCAAACAAGTCATCAATCCTGGGCAAAGGATACTTATTCTTGATAGTTACCTCATTTAGTGACCGATAATCAACACACATCCTCTGACCGCCATCTTTCTTATCAACAAAAATAACTGGTGCTCCCCAAGGTGATGAACTAGGTCTAATAAAACCTTTATCTTGTAATTCTTTAATTTGTTTCTTAAGTTCTTCTAATTCATCTACTCCCATCCTATATGGTTGTTTGGCTATAGGTGCAGTTCTAGGAAGTAATTCAATAAGAAATTCAATGTCTCGGTCAGGTGGCATACCTGGCAATTCATCAGGGAAGACATCCGGAAATTCCTCAATCACTGAATTCTCCTTAATAGTATCTTCAAGCTGATTCACCACAGCGGTTGGTTGCTTCTGCACTGCTACATCCACATTGATTTTATCTCCATTAGGTGCAGTCACAACTACTACTTTCTGCTGACACTGAATCTCTGCCTGATTTGACTTCATCCAGTCCATACCCAATATCATATCAATACCAGATGTCCTCAACACTATAGGAGTTATCTTAAACTCTACCCCCCTTAATACCATACTAATTGGAAGACAACGATTACTGGTTTGCATGGTACCTCCAGGTGAATTTACTAAGAGATGTTCTTTCATAGCTAGCATGGGTATACTATGCATTTTAACAAAAATGTTGGATATGAATGTATGAGATGCTCTAGAGTCAAAAAGAACAGTTGCAGGAGTGGAATGTACATTGAACGTACCAATCATAACTTCTGGTGCATCATGAGCTGTATCAGAAGACACGTGATTCACCCTTCCAGTACTCGATTGCCTCTGGTTGCTCTTCTGGCTCTGAGGAGTCTGCTGGTTCTGCTTCTTAGGACAATGGTAAGACATATGCCCCTCTTTACCACAGACAAAACATCTAGTAGGCGTGCTGGGAGCACTATTCTTCATGGGGTAACATTGGAATTTCCAGCGCGAGGAGTCTGTTGCCCAGTCTGCTGATACTGTTGACGTTGTGGATATGATGAACGCTGTTGTGACTGATTACTTTGCCAATTCTGGGACCACCTCTGATTCGGATTGCGATTCCATTGACTAACCGGTCCCTGAAACTTCTGATGAAAACCATGCTGAGAATTAGTGCGCTGACGGTTGTTGCTTCCTGAGCCTTGTACCTTCATTTTCCTCTTCCTATCCATCTCTCTGCGCTCATTATCAAGCACAATAGCTTTGTTTACCAACTCTTGAAAACTAGCATAGTTATTTCCCTTCAACTGCAAGCGAAGATCATAATAAATTCCCTTCAAGAAAAGACGCTGTCTGTCTGCATCTTCCCTCACTTCATTAGGAGCATAGCGAGCCAACTGGGTAAATCTATCATGATATTCACTAACGCTCATCTGTCCCATCCTAAAGTTTCTGAATTCTTCCTGCTTCAGCTCAATTATACCTTCAGGAATATGACGAGCTCGAAAATCTCTAACAAACTCATTCCAAGTGATAGGAGGAGCATTGTCAGGGCGTGCAGCTTGATACGACTCCCACCAAGTCTGAGCTGTCCCCTGTAACTGACCAGATGCATATAACACCTTCTCCATATCATTGCATTGGGCTATATTCAGCTGTTTCTCCACTGCCCTCACCCAATCATCTGCCTCTAAAGGATCAGCAGCATGAGAAAACACTGGAGGGCGTCCCTTCAAAAATTCCCCACGCTTATCCCTCACTTGCACAGGCGGTGGTCCTCCTGCAGGGGGATTGTTCTGCATGTGCTGCATAAACATCTGCATCATCTGGTTCTGAGTTTGCATGAGTTCCTCCATAGTAATGGGTAGGTTAGCACCTCCACGACCTCTGCCACGTCCTCTGCCTGACATCTATTTCCAAAAACACAGAAATTGAAATTCAGTACGATCCGAGATGATGTATTCAATAGATAAGCAAAATCTGATTTTTCTGGGCGAACTCCAATTTCAGCAACTCAGTAAAACTGTCATATCTCGAGCTACAGACGTCCAATTCAGATGATCTTTACATGGTTGGAAAGCTTACAAAATTACCTACAACTTTTATTCACAACACTTTTTCTGATTCTGTCAATAAATTGGCCAAAAACTGAACTTAACCGAAACTGTTTCTGAATTCCAGACTGTGCAGTAACTCCAACTTGGAACAGGTATATCTCTTAACTTATAATAGATATTAAAGTGATTCTTGTGGGGTTGGAAAGATATAGAAGTCTAATTATTCCCAGTAAAATTTCTTAAATTTCTCATGAACGGATTTTAAGTTATTTCTAAAACATCCAGACTGATCCAAAAATCAGCAAAGGACAGAACTAAGTTAACCTCATATTCAACTAATATATTTTGATCAAACTTAATATTCTTAACCATGGAACTTGTAGGCATGTCTACAAAACTCCAGCACACATTACAAAGATCCAAATCACACATTATCATAATAACAATCCATCAATCACACAATTGTTCACACCACAAACTGACTCTTAAAACAAACCAAACTTAAAATTAACTCGCAACTACTATCGTTCCTATTACATAGGGATTTTTCCTATTGCCTAATTAAGCTTCTCATAAATCTTGGGACGACCTAACTCCGCCCTTAATTGGTCAATCTCCTTATAAGCTTGCTCCTTAAGTTCTTTTTCCTTCAGCAACTCATCCTTCAAATCCACCTCATGGAGAGCCAATTCACGAGCTAATCCCACCGTAGCTTGTAAAGTCAAGGAGGAATCATCTGCAGGCGGTACGGTCCAAGTACCCTTGTCATGTAAGAAACAAGGAAAATGCCGGAGTGCACCCTTTAACGTCTTGTCCGAGCGTAGACCATGGTAGTAAACAAATGCATTGAAAACGATATCCTCCATGCTTATCTCCACGGTTGCCCGACTCACTCTGGTAATGAACTTTGACTCCACCTTAGACTCCTTAGTGGTAGGATCCCTTTTCTTAACCCATAACTCTGTTTCCCAATAGGAATCCATCCATGGATGACTATACTCTGCACTACGATACTCCAACGTAGCTTCCCAGTCGTAGTAGTAGTTGTCCAAGGTTCTTGTCAACATGTCATGGAAGAAAGCATCAGCTTTAGGAACCAGGATATGAAACTTCGTAGTCCACCCCATAACTACATTCTCCATTGGTATATCACCAACTCTTGATTCAGCATCAGATAGCTCTTGATCACCATCTTCATACGGCTCCTGAGGTTCGGAACGGGCAACGTACTGTGCAGCTGACAGACGGGGATGAGGAGGCATCTATAAGATTTAGACATAGATTAGATAGAATCAATGTATTTTCACAATAGAATAAAGTAGAGGAAGCATAAAACTTTAGTAATTAACAAGGTGAAATGAGGAAGCATGAATTAAGTGAAATATGAAGGCTATTAACGACCATTCTAACTAGGCTCGCGTCCTACAGTCAACACGGCTTTGATACCAATATGTCACACCCATTTTTAAGGACAAAAATAGGATGCATAAAAGACTCATGTGCGCCCCAGGAAACAGTCGCACACATAAGTTGACAAATTACAAAGTATCATCACAGTGCTTATTACATAACGAATAAGTATTTAAGACATAGTCTTGAACGATAGGTAATAATAACTAATAGTAATTCTTCTGCGGAAACTCCACACAGGGACACGGTTGACTGATTGACATCAAGACTAGTACTCATTCCGATAATCTTCCTCATTATCTTCATCTGTTATGGTGGAAACAGCAAGGGTGAGTTCATGTCGAACTCCACAAATATAACACAGGGTTCATGAGGCTCAAAAAGGCTAGACACTGTTTAACTGCGTTTAGCTTTTAATCATATATTAGCAATTGAGTAGCATCAAGATAAACCACTTCCCATTAAAGAACCAATGATCAGTTGTAATAAGGATAATGAATAGCATTAACATGAACAAATTATAATCAACAATAATTAAACATGATATAACAGTTATGATCAACTATTCCATAAGAATCCCCAAGGCCGCTCGTATCCGTGAGCACGGCTAGTATACCAGTTTTTTTAACTCTGCGCAGAGGTGTACACTTTCACTGTAAGTCATGATTTCCAAATGAGTGGGGAGATCAAGCCCAAACACCCGAGAACCATATAAAGCCACTCAAAAGTTCGTCTAACAAGTTAGGGCCATTAGATTCACTCGGCAGGCAGATGTAGAACCCCCCTTCCCTGTGGCACAACAACCGCAGCCTATACACACTAGGCCAGGGGCTCGCACTACACCCAACGTGGCAAGCCATTCTTACGTCATTTAAGGTAACCTCTAACAAGCTAGAAAAGGTCTCTTGAACAACTAAAGCCAGAGCCATATAGCCCTCACAGCTGTACTATATATCCCGGTTATCACTTACAGATAAGTCCTTATGGAGAGAAACTAGAGCATCAAAATAATACACATGCTCTAGCCCCCTTTTAATAGTAATAAAATCATCTTAATAGTTGATTGCTTAATCCATTAATCAAATTACAAGATCATTGTTCTTAGATTAAGCACTAGCAATAGCTACCCATATGCATTCCCAAGGTTGACAAGGAATCAAGATAACAATCACTAAGTTATAATCTCTAAGGTTGTCAAGGTAAGCACATGCATATGTATGACAATTCAATGTATAGGTAACAAGGATAGTTCTGTGTTATACTTGCCTTGATCAAAGCTTTCCAAGTGATACTGCTGACTTGGTTCAAAGTAATACTCCGAATCATCCAGATACTGCTCACCTTCTATATTCGATCATCAATCAACACATACATGCATCCAATCAAACATACACGAAGCAAACAAAGAAATATAAATAGAACAGTACACCAACAGTAACAAAACAGTAATAAAAGTTTATAAAACTCTTCTACACGTTTCTATGATCACACAGACGCAAAGATCAACAAATTCGGAGTTAAAACGTGAAAGTTATGTATTTTCTAAGATTTCCTATAGATAAATAAATACTAAATTATAAACCCAAAAAATAAATTATCAAAACCAACTGTACAACTACACTAACATGTAGAGCTCGCAAATACGAACCTAACGCAACTTGAACGGATCAAAACGGAGTTAAAACGAAGATTTTATGACCAAAACAATTCTAATGGCAAAACTGTAAATATCTGAAAACGTATTTTTGATTTAGCCGGAAGAAAATACGCTTTCAAAACCAAGAAACGGAGTTCGGATATTACGCTAAGGACCGCGGGTTAAACCTTAAAGAATTTCAGGGTCTCTTTAGTAAAAAGTCAAGACGAAGGGGTATCTCCTTTTCTAGGCCGTTGATCTAAAGATGGACGGCTGTCATTCACCCTCGACTTCACAGAGAAAAGGTCGGCCATCTTCTCTAAATCCGGCCGGCGGCCTCCATGGCCGGCGACTCCTCCATGGCCGGAGATGGTGAACCTCCCCACCGAGACCACCATTCGAGCCCGCGTTTGGTCCAAACGGTAGAGAAGCTCCGTGCGAACTCATCTAGGCATTAAGAACTAGCTACGATAGACCATACGTGACGCGCGGCAACAAGGGGACGGTGGCGCCATTGTCGACCGACGGTGATCTTCAAAAACTCGATTCGAAGCCTCTCCAACCAAAAGAAAAGCACAAGAAGCTAGAGGAGACGAGTGCGGACTCACCAACGCGAAGAACACGGCCTCAATTCCACCCGCGAGCTCCACCTACAAGCAACCGAAATCTCCAACTCCCCCCAATCCCTAGCGCTCGGTTTCACGTGGTTGGACTAGAGTTTTAGATGGAAAACGGAAATAAGAGAACCCCGGCTACCCTTTTATAGGTTCACTTCTCCTAGTTCGGTTAGTATAGCGGGGATTGAAGATCGGTTCGGTTGGAACCGGTGTTCGTCTCGGTTACGACCGGAGGTAGGGGATACGACTGTCACCTGGGGCCCGCCCGTCAGCGGCCGGAAAGGATGAGGCGCGCGGGCTCTAGCCTCCTGGGCTGGCCCACCGACGCGAGAGAAGGAGCGCGGCAGCGGCCCGTCTTCGCGGCCCAGCGCGGGGAAGGAAGAAGCAGGCCGGCCGGTTAACCGGGCCGCCAGCAGGTAAATTTCCTTTCCCTTTTTTTTCTATTTGTTTTTCAAAACCTTTTTCAAAAAGAATTTCTAATCCAAAACGAATAAAATAAATTCCACATCACAAAATAAAATAAATGCAACAGCATGAATGCATCACCAAATATATTTTCTAAAATTTTAATTCCCTTTATCTAAATTATTTAAAATTCATTACTCCTAAAATTTGGGTGTTACACACTCTTGATAAGCGATGCATTTAGATGGAGCATTTCCATCCCCTTCAACAAATATATTACCATTTGTATTATTCATAAGGCCATTTGTGGATGAGGCATGATAACACCCTACTGGGAATTAGTCACACACCTTAGCATGCAATCTTCATTACTTCCAAAGTCCACATCAAAGCATCTAGTCTTTGAGCGCTCCTCCTGCAGCAACTTCTCAAACACCTTTTCTTTATCCTCTGTGGTCTGGCGAATATTGTCAATGTGATTATAGAAAAAAATCCTCCTGGTACTTCATCTGCAAAGCATGGAAACAAGGTCAACAACAATGTGATGAAACCAACATAAGGGTAACATGAGATAGATGGCAGCATCAATTTTTTCACAAATATTTCAAAGTGAAAAATAGAAGACTCCCAGCAAACTCCTGATCATTTGTTACTTTAGTCATTGACAGACTTAGGTGAAAAAAATGTTTTATGCTCAAATGTGCATTGGTAGGAAACCCACTTATGTAACCTTTACCTCTTGCTCATACTCCAAGTGATTTTCTTTGGCTTAGTCCTGACAAATATATTCTCTTCCAAAGTCTCCTGAAGCTTCTGAGTAATAGCACCCAAGGTTTCTTCTACTGCTGTAGAGCATTGCTGTCTTAACCACCTTGTTCCTTAGGTAATTCAGTTCTTGGTTGTCTTCATTCATGTTTCGTTTGGATCAGCACCATCTCATTATAAGACCTCATCTCGTACTTCAGACAGCTTTTCCCTGAAACCATAGTGCAGACGAAGTATTTAGTTACAATGCTCCAGTTATAAGTTCGTAAAATGTTCAAAATCATGTTTGCTTGATGCGTAACAGTTGGTGTCGATTGATGTAAGTATCTCAAAAACACTACACTACTTGTTGGGAAGGGTTTCCACCTTTTTGGTGGATCTGCTGCAGTATTTGATATGTCATACTACCTGTGGTTCACAATACTTGCCATTTTCGAGATGGGCACAAGACTTAAAGAGGTAGATAAAATGACCAGCTTACCCCCAATTAATATTTTCTAAAGTATGCATGCATGGGGAAGAAGTCAGTTAGTGGTGCAATTAAGAAGGGAAAGACTGGAAAAAGTAGGCCAAAAGTTGCCTAGAAGCTGTACAACAAGTATTTTGAAGGATCAGATGGAGTACTGCATAATCACCATTCACAATGGAGAGTAGTTCATCAGTCAAAAGTGGGTGATGCATTTTCACAAACCAGACAACAATGGAACACAAACAAACATTGCTTTGATGATTCAAAATTTATGACATGGAAAGCATGCTTTGATACAAGGAATGAGATCATTCTTATGGTTCAGATCAAAATACTACATCCCTGTAGTTCCTAGGGGAATCGTACGTTCCAATATATGTACTGTGGAGTCAGCTAGTTGGCAGAGCATTACAAAATTTTAGCAAGATTTTTCAGTTATTGCACCCCATACAAGATATTTTCATCTAAGTGCTTCATCTCTATTCTCCAAAATTCAAAATAAGCAACTGCTTCTGAAACGCCACTACAGTTCCAAACAGAGCATAGGGTGACACACTTCTAAAAACTAGACACTAGGGTGTGGCAGGCCCTTTGGGCCGCATGCCCCAGCCTTCTTGGGGCCCAGCATCCGCATGGGATTAGGATAGATGTGATTGAGATATCATATTATAGGCAAGGATCACCGATGATTGGTTCTGTTCCATAAGCCAAATCCTAGGTCTTCCTTGCCTATGTAACCCGTCACCCTCAATAACCAATATATTATTCCCTGTGCCAATACTTGCTTAAAAGATGAAATAAACTGACATTATATTTAAGCGACCATAAAAAATCCCACTTACAGCCTTCATAGATTAATCAGGATGTAAATGTTAAGACAACAGAGGACAATGCACAAAGAAACAACAGTACAGGATAATGTTCAAACATGCATTACAGTGGGTGAACAAAATGATCACTAAAAGTACCAAGCATGACCATGGCAATTAAGTGGTAGGATAGAAATGTAGAACTTCATGTGTCCTTATGATTACTGTAACAAAAATATATTTTCACAGGCAAAGTTTTTTTTTCCTCAAACATGGAAGACCTGTGTATCATTATACTATTAGGAAGAAAAGGAGTCTAAGCGACTCAAATAATCCCTTAGAAGGGCATGAACATTACAGTAGAAAAACACCAAAACCAAACTAAGTAATAACCAAAGACCAACAAACCATTTAAAGGTTCATTCACACTTTACAGGTATCATTATTCAAGACATAAAGAATTCAGGGAAATGCTATTCACACTTTACAGGTATCATTATTCAAGACAAAAAGAATTCAGGGTACCAATAAGTGAATGCAATTCATAGGATTCCTGCCGATACCTTCCTGTGCTGGCCCTTGTGTAGGTCCGCACGTTTCAGAGTAGCCAGGACTTTGAGGTGGCTGCATGTGTGTTGCTGCTGCGGTACTTCCCGCTGGGCATTGCTGTTGGACTGGCCATGATCCAAACCTGCATCTAGAAGATTTAGTAATCGCTTAAATTGGTAATATAAAGAACTAAGTATTCATGGGATGAATGAAGGTTGGGTCCAATACAAACTACCTGGTTGTGGGGTGCTGACCGGCTCTTGTTCAGCCTTGGCACTTGCATTTGCTGTGGTAGCTGTCCCATCAACTCCGCCCTCAATGCCTTCATTTAAAGGGTTGCAAGCGTCTTCTTCAGCACTCAATTGCTCATCCATCATGTTGCCAAAAGTTTGAGCAAGGCTGAACTGTTTTTGCAATATGGCCTGGTGGGATCGCTGCACGGACTGACAGTACTGGTCAACCTCCAAGTCGTAGGAAGTAGAAATGTCATCAAATCTCTTCAGTACAAGTGGCTGTAGGGCCCTCATCTTCTCAGACAGCAGGTTACTGATTTTAGGAACATAGATGTTGCATGAAGGGGAAGCACTCTCTACAAAGGAGTAGCAAATCTGCGATGAGAGGATCGAAACTACATAAAACAAAAGCCCTGATCAGTATAACAATATTAATTAGCCAAATAAAACAAGGTAGTTGGGAACATAATGTGTTACTTACATCGCATCGCCCGTATCCTTGGATGAAGGGACCACTCATAATGCAGTCTGCTTTAGCCAAGTCAACCACGACCTTCCTATCAAAGAACTGGGAGTGTGGAGTAGTAAACCTGTTAGCAGAGCTAAATTGTGTTCAAGGCAGTCCAAGTAGCATATCTGCAAAGAATTTAGGTGACAGGGCGATCAATGAACCATGGGACATACAAAAGAATAGAATCATGGTAACAATAAAAATAATGGATGCGCCTCTGAACAGAGATGCAAATCGGGATGGAAGTGATGTTAAAGTCATAGGTTCAAATCAGGGAAGTCATAGATAAGTTTTGATGAAGTCATAAATATGTGATGGCAAAGGCAAACAGAATAGTGTTAACGCCCTAGAAACAAAATACTCCCACCGACCACAAAAGGATGCAACTATGGCATTTTGTGCTAATTGAAACATGTCATCAAATACATACAAAATTTATGTTATGGCCATAAGTACATGTGTTTGTAAATAGGTTAGGAAACGTGTGCATTGGCTAGGAAAAAGTGAAAGCAAGGAGATGGTTTCAATGCTTACGAGGATAACAATTGAGCAACCATGAATGGTCGTCGACACTTAGTCAAGGTTCCGCTTGTGCCACTTCATCACGGCATGGCAAAGGTTGACATAGATAAGGTGGCACCAATCAATTTGATCGAACTTCTCCATGTCATCTGTGAACTTTTTTTCCCTGTTGGTAATTTCCCAACTAGCTGTCGGGAATAGCAGCCTATTGAAGATGGCGAGGTAGAAACACCGTATCGTCAGGGCGTCCAAACCACCTCTTTTAACCCTATTAATACACAGCTGAACATCGAGGTCTTTTGGGTCATTGACCCCGAGTTGCTGCCTCAAAGAAACCGCAGCTACCACCTTCTCTTGCCAGTTAAATTGTGGTAGCGAACCACCCGTACTAGGAAGCCCAAGCACAAGGCGCACAACGTCTTTGGTGATCTTGATGGCCTTTCCAGGCCAACATTCAGTGTCATATCATTGGGATTGATGTGATCATAGAGCCAGCCGATCAAAGTTGGGCTACCAAGGGCATCTAAAGTGATGTCAAGTAGGCTTGAAAATCCCTTCTCCACAAGAAACAACCTACGTTGATCTTCACTCGACGCCTTAATGAGGGAAAGTACGTCTTTTGGTATACAACGAACATTCAGTGCTTTCCGCTTTCTCACATTTGGTGACTCTGTCATGCGGACATCATCCTAGGAAAAAAGGGACGAATATTAATTATGATTGGGGAGCCGGACAAGTCTTTTATTATGACTTACACTTGTTAGCCCATTTGGGCCACTTCATACGACATGAATAAAGCAGAAAAGAAAACTAACAAAATAAACAACAGTAAACACGTACGCAGGCAGCGGGAGTGGATGGAATTGGGGATTTCCCCTTTCTAGCCCTTCCTGGCACTGGAGGTTCCAGTTCCACGTCGTCCTGAGTTTAAACAAGCAAAAAAAAAAAACAGATTTCAAATGACGGAATGAAGAAGGGGTAGAGTTTATACGACTGCTTTCGGATAGAAATTCAGACCTGGAACCTGACGGTACGCCCAGAAAGCACCGGGGCCCTTTGCGGAGGATGCTTCTTGCGGTAGCCACGACAGGAAGCAGTGGAAGACCGGGTGCGCGGGCTTTTGCTCACCTGAGGTTCAGGCGATACGACACCAGGACCTTTACACTTCTTGGGAGGCGGCATGAAGCAGGGTTAAAAAAACCGCTCGGTAAACCGCGGTTTACCGCGGTTACCGGCATAACCGGGCCGGACCGGTTCCGGTCCGGTCCGGTTAGGTATTCCCCAAATTCAAATTTAAAATTTGAAAAAAAAAAATACTGAAAAAATTCCTAAAAATAGTTCATGATTTATAGAAGTCAATGGTGTAAAATTTTTTCAAATTCGAATTCGTTTAGTATTTATTTATACGTATAGAAGTTTGAAAAAAAAAAAAATCCCGGTCCTGCCCCGTTAAGGCCCCCAAATTCAAATTTAAAATTTGAAAAAAAAACAAAAAATGCTGAAAAAATTCCTAAAAATAGTTCATGATTTATAGAAGCCAATGGTGTAAAAATTTTTTAAATTCGAGTTCGTTTAGTATTTATTTATACGTATAGAAGTTTGAAAAAAAAAGAAAAAAGAAAATTCTAAACTCAAACCGAGCGGTAAACCGCTCAAACCGAGCGGTTACCGCTCCAAACCGCCCGGTAAACCGGTGACAATCCGAACCGAAGGCGCATTTGAATTCAAATTCAAATTCGACCGGTTACCGGTAAACCGGAACCGGAGGCCGGTGGTTTGGGGTGACCGGTCGGTAAAAAAAACCCTGGCATGAAGTCGTCGTCGCCACGCGGCCGAACCACCGCGCGCCTAGCGGTTCCTTTGGGTGCGGTGTCGTTCTGACCTCCGGTGTCCTTGGACCTGGCGGAGTCCTCAGAACAACGGCGCGCCTGTCCAGACAGCTTGGGAGGCCGATTGTGCAATGGTACGCCGTCTGCATTGCCTTCTTCATTAGGCGGGGGGCGAGGCGGAACCTCGGCGCCGCCGCCGGAATGAGGATTCGGTGGGGGAGGAGGAGGGAGCTCGCCGTAGCCGTCGCCGTCGGCTTGAGGATTTGGCGGGGGAGGAAGCGGGTGGGTGCCAAAGCCGGAATGGACACGCTTGGGGTTCGAAAGAACCCGATCAAGCGGCTTCATTGAGAAAACCTTAGGCAGTGTTACCTTCAAAATTCCAAAAATTTTACAAGATTCCTCGTCACATCAAATCTTTGGACGCATGCATGGAGTATTAAATGTAGGTAAAAAAATAACTAATTGCACAGTTTGTCTGTAAATGTCGAGACGAAACTTTTGAGCCTAGTTAGTCCATGATTAGATAAATTTTACTAAATAACAACGAAAAGTGTTATAGGAACTTTACACGCACTTTATAACCATCTAAACACACCCTTAGGCTAAAAAATCAAGATAAATGTACCAGTTTTATTGAGATTAGATACAAACGTGCCATACAGGTAGTGATGACGGAGTAAAAAGATAAATCGGAATGATGGAAATGGCGATCTAGTGCGGACTGTTGAAGAATACCTGAGGGTTTCCGCGAGGGAAGTGCCGCTGCAGAGGGTTTCCGGCGAAAAGCAAAACAGTGAAATGAAGGTCCGGTTTAGTTTTTTTTTTTTTTTTTTGCCTCCATCCACCACGTTGAATGTCGGTATGGAGTACTGTATGTAGACGGAAAAAAAACTAATTGCACAGTTCTCGAAGAAATCACGAGACGAATCTTTTAAGCCTAGTTAGTTCATGAAAAGCCTTAAATGTTACAGTAACTAACATGTGCAAATGACGGCTTAATTAGTATCATTAAATTTGTCTCGCAGTTTCCTGATGGGTTCTGTAATTTATTTTTTATTAATATCTGAAAATCCCTCCCATCGTACTTCCAACGTATCAATGTGACACTCAAATATTTTTTTTCGCGAACTAAACCCAGCCGAAATGAACAATAGTTCGCAGGCGGGGCAACCTACACATAGGTAGCAGGAGCACCAACCTCACATGACTGGGAACGCAAATACTTTCATTGGAAACCTCTGTTCTGCTGTAAACATGACTTAGGTCTTATTTAGTTTCTCCCTAAAAACTTTACACTCTATTACATCGGATGTTTGGACACATGCATGAAGTATTAAATGTGGACTAAAAAAATAACTAATTACACAAATTATGTGCATTTTGCGAGACGAATTTTTTGAGTCTAATTAGTCCGTGATTAGACAATGTCGTGCTACAATAAATATGTGCTAATCACGGATTAATTAGTCTTAATAAATTCATCTCACAATTTACATGCGAGTTCTGTAATTCGTTTTTTATTAGTATCCGAACACCTCTTCCGATATCCCATAAAACATTCGATGTGACACCTAAAAACTTTACACCCCTGGAACTAGGCCTTATTTAGTTCTCATCCCAAAATTGTACACCCTGTCACATAGGATGGTTGGACATATGCATGGAGTATTAAATATAAACTAAAAAATAACTAATTACATAGATTGCATGTAATTTGCGAGACAAATTTTTTAAGTCTAATTAGTACATGATTTAACAATAAAGTGCTACAGTACAATGTGCTAATAATGGATTAGTTAGGCTTAATAAATTCGTCTCGCGGTTTACTAATTGATTCTGTAATTTATTTTTTTTATTAGTATCCGAACACCTTATGTGATACCCCATTTAACACCCGATGTGACATCCTAAAACTTTACGCCCTAGAACTAAAAAGGCCTCAGAAACACAAATACCTTCATAGTAAGACACATGAACTTCTGTTCTATCATAAAGTTAGAGTCTTACCTTCGCTCTTCCTCCTCCGACGTGCCCATAAAGTTTTATACTTCCAACTAAGCGTACAAACTCGTGAGCATGAACATAGAAACATTGAGACATTATCCTTTTCTCTAAAATTTAAATCACGTATCACTACTACATAAAATAATTTTGCGAGCACTATCCAATCATTTACGGAGACGTCATGTCTCCTAAAATGCATGAGGATTTTCAGAGACTATTGTTTTATTTACTATGGTCACAAAACGCCCATATCTCAAAACGGATTTACATAGATGGTCAAAAGTAGCCTTTCTTTCAAAAGTCATTAAAGGCGGGCCTCTTAAGAGACCCGTCTCTAAAAATAAAGGTCATTTTCGCAGACGGACCCCTTAAGAGGCTAGTCTCAGAAAAATGGCCCGACGTCCAAAGAGCTTAAGAAGGCCCGTTATCTATGCTACATATGTATAGCTGAGTTTTATTTGACACTGAATGCTGACGCATGCATATATGCAACCTAATTTAACCTGTTCTATTTTTTTATTGATAATTTTTTAATAAAACATTGGATTCAAAAACGATTTTTATCACTAAACTCCTCACATTTTTTGCCAAAAAAGCCTCCATATAAATATATTTTTTGAAATATATAAAATTTGTAAATCTATATTTTAAGGTATAGAGTTTAATACTTCCAACGAACGTATAATCTCGTGAACGCGAACCTAGAAACATCGAGATATTTTTTCTTCTCTAAAATTTACACGACATGTTTATGTAAAGGATTTTCATTATAGAATTTTGCGGGCTCAAGTATAAATATTTAAATTTGGTGGCATAGAAATTTGTTGACACGTTTATAGAATATCAAGATGTTATCTTTCTCTTTGAAATTTAAAATTTGAATCGCAACAAGTTTGTGCTAAAGTGTGGTCATAAAAACATAGGAGAGGGGGTGAATAGGCGTTTCTAGAAAAAAAAAATTAGAGCTTCCAAAACTACTATGGGACCGAAGGTCTGGTTTGGACCTAAATTATAGTCTGCACCAATCCACTAAGGAGTTTTCTTTCCTCTTTCAGCGAGAAGGCTAACCCTTCTTACAACAATCCGGCCGCGCACCACAAATTGGTGACTCGTCGGCAACCACCAAGGCTATCTAGGAGCAAAGCTCCCAGAGTAACAAATGCTTCACACGATGATGAACAACCTTCATAAGTGCTCAAGGGTGGGATTGCTATCTCTCTTGCTCTCAAACACCCAATCTCTCAACCCAACTCTCTTGATTCTCACCCTTACGCAAGCCTTACAAAGAGGGAGAGGGGCGAGGAGTAAAAATGGTGCACGAATGTTTTGGCTTGAGGTGGAAGAAGGGGTATGGCCGGAGAGAGAGAGAGGGACGGAGTATAAATACACCCCTCTCAAATCTAGCCGTTGGAGTGATAAAACGCCCAAAATCAGACCTTCGATGAGGACCGGAGCTCGAAAAACCAATTCTGGAACAAGTCAGTCTACATAGAACTAGAGCTCCGGTTTGGAAAATCGGACCTCCGGTGGAGACACTCAAATTCTGATAATTAATTTTAGAGTGTAAACTGGACCTCCGGTTTGTAGAACCAAAGCTCCAAGCCTAGGCCATCTAAAAATTTGATTATTTTCTGGGGCTCCAGTTTGCAGAACTGGACCGGTATGGCTTCTTAAATTTTACCAAGAAAATTAAAATGTCCAAAACTTTTAGCTCAGAACTCCAATTTCGATGATCTTGGATATTTCGAAAAGCTTATCCGGAGGGCTACCAATCCCAACAAAGGACAAGCCACAAGATCAACATGTGCAAGTGTTGTGACATGTGTTTCTCTCATGTTAGCACTCGGGTTTCGGTTAGTTTGAGCACTTGAGACTTATCAAACTATTCGTGTTGCATCCCTTTTAATAGTATGGCATGCCTATACTCAAGATCAAAAGGATATATCTATTTCCACCAATTGAGTCTTCGATATCTTCATATGTCATTTCTTTCAATCATCGACATTTGAGGGTGACAACAATCATTTTCTCATTCCTTTAAGCAAATCCACCTTGAGCATGTGACTCGAACCATTTCCAAACATATGATTTCACTTAATGGAATCAAGTCATTTTTTCTATATAATCTAACAATGATTTGATCCTCCTCACAATATGACTTCACATAGCTTGACTTGTGCAAGACTCAATGCAAGTACTCTCTTCTTCACCCTAGACTTGGTTCATCGGCGCCTTAAGCTTCACCTTTGCTAAGTTCCTCGAGGCGTTTTCCTTGCTAACTTCACCTTTCAAGCCATCCCAAGCCACATAATGATTTGCACCAACTTTGAGCACACATTGAAAATCATTTCTTCAATGTTGTAATTCTTGCTTGAATATCTTCTTTGATATAAACCTTGAGATCAATCAAGCTTCAAGTTCTTCCTTTCATGAAAATGCAATGAACTTGATCAATTTTCTTCCTCCTTGGATATGAACACCATCAATTTAATCAAGTAACCAAGTCATTGCCCTTTGATGGATATGAAACCTCATATCATCATTCTTCTTGATATAGCAAGCTTTCCATATGAGACCAATACATATGCAGTCACTCATGTCTTCATTTGTAATTAGCCAAATATTCTTGCTTCTTCTTCATTTGAACAATACCCTGAGTTTGATATGATCATTTTCAATGAAACACACATAGTCCTTTAATTGTTTTGTCACTCAACCACCAAAACTCACTAGGGGGCCTACATGCACTTTCACTTAGATATTACCCCTTCATTATAAATTATAAGAAATTTTAGGTTTTTTAGATACATAGCTTTTGCTACATACTTACATATACACTTTGTCTATATACGTAGTAAAATCAATGTATATAGAAAAACCAAAATGTGTTATCATTTAGAACGGAGGGAGTATAATTTAGTTGCATAGGATTCGATAAAATAGTCATAGAAATTTTAAATTTCTTCTTTTTCTATAGAATTTGATATGTTAGTTTTGATTGGTTCGTATGAGTTAGTTTGTCCCTGTTCTAATAATAGAAACTCATGCATTAGGGTATGTACTAAAATTTTATGGCATAGAAATATGTTTGCACATTTATAGAAGAAATCGATATGTTATCATACTCTCTAAATTTTGAAATTTGTATCACGAAAAATTCATGTGACGATTATGGTCATCGATACTCATGTAGTAGGGGATATAAACTACAATTTGGTGGAATATAAATTTGATGGTATGGTCATAGTAATTTTAAGTTACTTATTTTTCTCTAAAATTTGAAATTTTAGTATAATTGGTTCGTGTGGCTCAGTTTATCATGATTCTAAAGAATAGAAACTCATGCATTAGGGTATAAATACTAAAATTTGGTGGCATAGAAATCATTGGACACATCATTTTATCAATGACCCTATATTGCGTCAAAAAAGGCATAGGAACCTCAAAATGAAAGTACAGAAAACCAACCATTTATGTAATTCTACTATGAAATTTGAAGGGCTTAAGTGTTTCTACCACTGTTTTGAAGTGAAATGGTGATTTTGCCCTCATTTTTTTAACTTTGTGATTTTACCCCAACGATTTCAAAACGAATGAGACTTTACCCCTGCTCTATGAAGTACCTCTAATGGTTTTAACTTTTAAACCAAAGGACAACTTTGTCCATGCATTTTTACCCTATTTTATTTTGTTGTTTATGTTTTACCCCTATTTTCAGATCAACAGTTTAGCAACTTTGATATAGAATTATACAATTCAATCATGCAAAACTCAACAATTTTTAGAAAATTTGACAACATTTTAGCTAACAATCCATAAATTTCCAAATGGATGTATTCCCAAAAGGGGCAAGACAGAATTAGTCATTTTGCTTACAAAACTTTCAATCCCCAACAATTTGATGCAACAATAATCGCAATGTGTACAACTCCAGTGCTGCACTTTGGATGAGAGAGCACCACTGCCTTGCGGACTATCTGCAACTATCAATGGAACCAACAGGGTACGTTACTCAAAGCCGCCTGGGTTGTCCGACCACCGCCAGCACGCTCGCTCGTGCGCCGCCAAGGGCTGGCCATGTGCCTCCCTAGCGCCGTCAGGGGCTGGCCACGCACTGCAGAGGGATGGTCGCGAGCCCTCCCGCGCGCCGCTAGCTGGGGCAGGTCGTGCGCCCGTAGGGGCTGGCCGCGCTCCTCCCTAGCGTCGTCAAAGCACCAACCTGCTATCCACCGCTGGAGACCATGCGCCTGCTCACACGGATGAATGAAACCCTAGCCTTCCTGTGTTTGAGAACCGAGAAGATGGATCGGTGAGAAAGCGGGGGAAAGGATATGACAAGGACATTCTGGTCTTTTCATGTGGGTATCTTTTGTTTTCTTCTTGTCTTGGCCATTTAATTAGCTCAGATCTAATGGTGTCACACTACCCCAGGTCACTACAACACTGTCCTGTCAGTTCAAAATCCCCCTTCAATGCTGGATTTTGAACCGGCAGTACCATACCGGCAGTGATGTGGGGTACACATCACTGCCGGTTCGCCCAACCCGATAGTGAAAGGAAATATACACTGATGTTCGAAGGCCAAACCGGCAGTGTGGTTTATCCACAACATTGCCGGTTTGAAGCACCAACCGATAGCGTTATTTAAGTTAACACTGCTAGGTCTTGGCTTGATCGGATGTGTTAGTTGAGAAATCATTGTCGGTTTGAAGTTACAACCGACAGTGATTGCTTCGCTAACACTACCGTTTTGTGCTGGCAACCGACAGTGATTACTTTACTAACACTATCGGTTTTTAATTCTAACCAACAATGATTGCTTCACTAACACTACCGGTTTGACACTCAAACCGGCACTGCCTTCTTTACCATCACTGCCGGCTTTGAGCTAATCGGCAGTGAGGCTCACTCATATTTTTTTGTTTTATAATTAATTAATTAATTAATTTGTTTATTGAGGAATCAGGTTTCACAATATATCCGCTACCTAGACGACAGGTCCGTCAACATTAAACATTACACATGTTACGGTTACCATTCAAATGTTTATATGAACAACTCGATCCATCAAATTTAAAAAGAAATTACAATAGTCTAGCGATTCGCTCTGGCCCATACTGGTTCTTGTACCTCTCAGACTGTGCAATGGAAAATACTCCATATTTGTGCAATACCTCGGCTAAAATGAAGGATGCCAGCTCCGATTGTAGTGCGATGGTCTCCATGTCTAACAACCTTCGATGTTTAAATTTCTTGCGCTGTCGTTGAAAAAAAGATGATATCCAAAGGCACGAATGAAAGAGAAATCAGTAGATCGTTTTGTGGAATTATTAACATATATAAATGGTATGGGGATTATATACACCAACTTATCTACTTCTGGCGATTTTCCGTCGATGTAGCGAAGCATTGCCCACATTGCATAAAACCCGCATTCATTGTTTCCCGTCGGCTGGTCTAGGTATGGCCCCACCATTTTGACAACCTCGAATGGAACCTCGGTCCCACCGATATGTCTTCTTCAGACACTGTGCCACATTATAAAGTGTTAAAAGGGGGTATTAGAATGTGCTATGTGTGATTAGAATATAATTTGTTATTTGTTACTACAATCACTTACTTATTGAGCACCGCCACTAGTGGATCCAGATGATGAAATGGTTTTTTCATTGAGTCGCACACCTCGATCTGATTTGTTTCAAGATTGACAACAATGAAGACGAAATGGTTGCTGCAATCACAAAGTCATAATTAACGAATAATCTTAACTAAAAAAAGCATAATAAAAAAAGCTAAGAACACGTACTCGCAGTTGTAGGCTAGAAGTAAGTGGGTTTTTTTTGTTCATCACTAAATTGTTGAAAACATCAACCAATGTATCTTGAAGGCCTTCCACGTGTCCTTCCCGGCCTGTGCATGTGTTCTCATTTACTCGCACGGGATCCAAGAAGCCTATGTGATCCCATCTCCTTTTCAATGTGTAAAATTTTTGCTATGCACTTGCATAAATTATGGGAAATGCTCGAAAGTTAACAATTTGTGTCTGAAGAGATTAGTTAATTATAATATCGTGTGAGTAGGGTTCTTACATAGTCCACAACAATAAAATTTGTGTATCGCGAGAGCGTCTCTGGTATAGCTAGAATAAGCACTCCCACTCGACATCGAACTTCTCTTCTTCAGGATAATGGTAAACAAACGGGGAACGAATAATAACCTCAAAACCAAAGTCAGTCATCTCTGTTGCTTGAGCCATGTAATATTCATGCAACTGGCGCATATATGTTGTCAAATTCTTGAACTCGTCATCGAAAACTAAAAAATTGCCCCTTTGATACTTCATCGTCGGTGTTGCCATCCCTTGTGTATCATAATAGATGTTTGCAGCCTCTTCCATGGTTAATTTGGGGTTGTTTTCTACCAACTTCTATATCTCCCTTTGATCCTCATGGTGTATTTCTTTGGCTTTCTCTGTTTGCCTTTTAAATTTAGACTGCACCCTCCACTAAGGCAATGACGCACATAGATTGAAGAATCTAATACAATCATCTGTGTTCATGTTTGTAGTGAATTTTTGTGCCATCAAGTTTGTAACACTACCACTGAACGACCTTTTCTTTTGTTGTTGGTCCTCTTTGGGAGCATTAGCGACTGAATTCGAGGACCTTTTATGCAACTTCGACGCCCTTGATCTTGTATTCGGCTCAGATGGAGGAGGAGGATGAGAATTATTTTCTCTCGAGGCTGACGTAGAGGGATGAGAAGTGGGACGAGGAGGACGAGGAGTCTTCTCTTTTGTCTAGCCTAGTGAAGATGGAGGCAGACGAGGAGGAAGAGAAGGAGACTTTCTCGGGGTGATGGCAAGGGAGGAGGTGAGTGATATCCTCTCTCGAGAGATGGTGAGTGATCACTTGCATCTCTATGGGGCGAAGAGTCGCAGTCCTCCTCATCCTCCAAGGAGACTTGGTGATCAAGCTTAATGAAGCACTTGCGCCAAGCCACATGAGCGCCCTTGTTCTCACCAAGTTCCGACCTGTCTTCCTCTATGGGGTAATCAATGCGTATCTTGTCATACTTCTTATCAACTATTGTATCAATGCTGACATTGGCGTACCCCAGTGGAATTGGGCGGCCATTAACGGTCCCGTCTCCCATAGGCCAGGCCTGGCCGTATGCCACCTTGTTAGTTGTCCATTGTTGACAGATGTACAACCTGACATTGACGGGTTTAGTGATGTTGTCCATCGGATGAGGCGCATTCGCCTCTTCTCCATTGTAACACCCCAGATGTTTGTCCCTCACTAAGCAATGGGTTTGAGCTCAAAAATGATAGATTAAGTGGAGATGATGATGGCAAGGTCAACCTATGGAGATGAGCCTAACCTAAAGTTGGATGTTGCACCATTGCTTTACATATAGGCCCCTTTTTCAAGATATATGCTTGGATGGCGTTATTGCAATATCTTCATGTGTATCACCTTGGTACCTATCTATATTGATCCCTGGAAAAGTTTCATGAAGTTTGGAATCAAAAAGTCACATGAAATGATAAGTCATATCCTTCTTGGAATGGCATGATTAAGTGAATAGAATTATAGATCATCAACCAAACCTTGCAAACTTGCCCAAATGAATCTAGATGAACTCTACAACAAAAGTCATGAAGGGTTCATGTTGAGCAAATGTCAAGAAAATACCCCAATTGGCCTAGAACCCTAGTTTAGGCTTTATCGAGTTGCTACTTTGACCAAAGTGAAAGTTTAGCTTCTGTACTAGTTATGAGGTTTGACCTTAAAGAAAAGTTGTAGTTCATCTTATGTAGAACAAACTTTATTAAATGGTCAAGAGCTAGTTTGGCCCCTAACCTAGTCAAATAGAGCTCACAAGAATCAACTTAGTGCTGTTTTCAAGGTCCAGAATTTGGCTAAGTCTGGAGTTACAATGTCATTAGTGGTTGGCATGCCACGTTCTCGGGATTTTGTTAAGCAACTTGGTTGGACCCCTTAATAAAAGTTGGAGCTTATATCTTGGAGTAGGATATACCAAAAGTTGACATTGATTTGACCACTGTTGACCAACTAATTGGAGTAAACACCGAAGTTTAGATTAATCATCGACAATGTCAACTTAAGGTCTAATTACTCCCTAATCCATTGCTCCAATGATCAGGGTCCTTAAACAAGATTTGGAGGGCATCATGAAATGAACAACTTTCATAATTGGCCCATATCCAAATTCGGACCCGAGCAGGCCCAAAAATGGTCTCCAAGTCAGGCACAGCGACGCGTGACACGTATTCGATAAAATGTCTGAACCACCGACACGTGCTCTGGACGTGGCGGCCATGCTCGCGTCGCGCCCCTACCTCCATGGACGCGTGCCTTGCTGCCCTGTCGAGCGCTCTGTTGCTCGAGAAGGGGAGAACCGAGTCCGTGCGCTCACTCTCCGCCCTCCTCCGCGCTCTCTCCCTCTCTGTTCGCGCTGGGCATGGCGGCGCGCCTCTGGTCGCCAATGCCGGCCGCTAGAGCAGAGCTTGCGGCCGCCCTGCCCTAGCTGCGCTGTGGGCTGCCTCAATGCCACGGACGCGCATGGTCGGACCCTACCGACTGCTCCCGCATGAGTCGCTGGCTTCCAATTGTGCCGCAACGCCACCGCCATAGCCGGCTGTGCCAAGCTCCATGGCCACCGGTGTTCCTCCACCCCGAGCCTCCTTGTCCTCAACCGAGCATAGCACCACCTTGACCTCCTCGCACCGCCCTCGAAGCGCCCCTTCCTCGGCCCTGTTGGCCGCCGGCAAGCTCCACCGACGGAGCCGCCGTGGGCAGCACCGCCGGTCATCGTGGTCAGGCGATCACGAGCCACCCCAAGCCATGCCGAGGCCACCTGTGGGTGTGCCTGAGCACCGCAGTCCTTCCCCGCCACTTCCGCGACGCCGGTGAGGCCTTCATCGCCCAAAGCAGCGAGCTCCGGCGACTCCCCTCTGCTTTCCTGGCGTCCAGAGGAAGGGGGCGATCCCCTCTCTCTCTGTCTTCCTCTGTGTGAGTGACATGTGGGTCCAACCAGGCAGTAGACCCTGCATGTCAGTTAAGGCGGTGGCTGTTTTGGGTGTGTTTTCGGGTGCGCCTAGCAAATTCAGTTAGGTGTGGATAATTCTAATTTTGAATTTCAAATTGGTGTTAAATCTTCTAAATTCCATATCTCTTGATGGGAAAGTCCAAAAATAGCAAATGTGGACTTTTTGGAAAACTTGAGAAAATCTATATGCAGTAGAATCATAAAATGTTACTTGTTTGTAGAAAATTTCTGATGTTTTGATTTAAGTTGGAAAAGAGCTCTAAAAATGCCTTAAACATTGACCAGAGCAAGATTTGTAGTTTTAGACATCCACAAATAGTAGTTCTTGTTCTGTTAATCTTTTGATAACATGTAATAACTAATAAAAATATTAAACCTAGTAGTTGTTCACTGTTTTCTTAGGGTTGTGATTTACTCTTGCTAATTCGGCATTTCTTGCATATGTTGGTTGGGAAATTCATAAATGATGATGTGATGCTCTAAATGATGTGAAATTTTTATGGTAGTCTTGTCATGCTATGGATGTACTTTGGTATAAATTTCACTTGTTTATGGCTTGATTTAACTTGTTTATGGCTTGATAAATAGCTTATAAATAATATATAAATGATAAAATGGAAAATGTTGTTCCATTACCTTAGTATGATGTTGTTCTATCATGTTAATTCATACTATGGCCATGTGTTCATAGAAAATATTGAGTTTTAGGTTTAACTTGCTCTCACATGATTTATTGCAATAGCTATTTGTCTTTTTCATAGAGGTTGATATACTTATTCAAATGGCTTGAAATTTGGATAGTAGACTATTGAGAGCATATGTAGGCCACTGTAATTTTGGTAGAATTTATTGTGCACTTTTGATATGTGTTCATAATTCCACCTAATTATCTAAATAAATTAAGAAAATGCATTAAAAGAATTTATTTAGGAATGGACACTATGTTTTCTGGTGTTCATTAGTCATGTGTGACATGTTGGTAAAGTTGGTTTTGTCCAATTATATGTTTGCAACATAAGTTAATAATTATTCTTGCAAATGAAGTTTCTGGACAGATCTGGAAACTTGGCAAAGTTCTTCATGATAATGTGCTTTTTTGTGAAACTTGTTTATACAAAAGTTGTAGATAATTTATATATCTAGCTGCTTTTAAAATTTGGTGGTATTTGGCCACGTGGTTTAGGAGTTATAGCAGTTTAAAGTCGGGTTACAGAATTGCTTGCTCTCTGTCTTGTTAGACCACTTTCTGTGTTTGTGTAAATTCGACATGTTAAACTTTAGAATCATGCTATGGTGATATTAGATGAAATTTAGAGAATTTCATAGTCTTTCCAGAATATCTTCTTGTAAGTCATTTGGATTTGTGTAACTCTAGTTATAGCTAAATCTTGTAGCTGCTGTTTGCATGTCTACAAATTGATAGATGCCAATTATAGTTGTTTGCTTGTATATTGTTAAGTGTGACTTATGCCTTTGAGGGTAGTTAAGTTCATACACCTGAGATCTTGTGAAACCTTGTGTGCCATGTCTAATATGCTTGCCATCTTTTATATTAGGTTGAGAGATGTTTATTTAAGCAACATGAAGTGTCTATGCATGTGGAGTGTATTATGGTGTTTGTCTGGCTTACTGTATGTGATGCATTGTCCATTGCATTTCCATGCATTCATACAATTGTATCCTACATCTCACATAGGTACGCTAGATGCACCATGTGAAGGACATGATATGGAGCTGAACCCAAAGATGGTGTTGGTAGATCCATCCCGAAGATAGAAGGACAGGATAAGTGCTAGGATGGGAGATGCTCGCCACGCGGGTTTCATCTAACAAACTCTAACTTGAGTCGGATCCCAGGCAAGCCCCGAAGCATTATAAGACTCCCTACTTTTCAAAGCAAAATACTATATACGTGTTATAGGTATTGTTGCATTATGTATAGGAGTTGAGTGAAAACCTTGCTGCATCAATATCACTCCTTGTCCAGATATATGAATCCTTGAATCCTACATAGATTAGGATTGAGTAGATGCTTAGCCCTGCTTTAAGCGGTAGAAGTCAGGTGATTTCCTATCACCTGCGAGATGTAGGGATATTCATATATAGCATGGTTGGCTATATTTGCTATCATAGAAAAGATCCATGTGTTAATAAAATAAAATGAGACCGGGCGGGATGACGATAGTGAAGAAACAAGGCATGGAGGTCTTGGGTGTGGAACTATCCCCGTCTGTGTCGGTTAAGGACCGATCCACTGTACTTCCTTTGTCATTTTGAATGCATCCTAACACTTAGCTGCCCACGCTGAGGTTGCCGACCGCGAAGCCGAGTAGCTCAACTCAGGCTACGAAGCCGAAAAGTGTAAGTCGCCTCAGAGGGGAGCCAGGTGGGACCAAGGGCAGGTGAGTTAAAAGTCCTGAGCTTCTTGGCCACTGGTATCCCTGAGAATGTGGCATTGTTCGGGCCCATCCTAAGTTATACCAAAGGTGACTGTTGACGACTCTAGCTAAGTATGCCCGGTTGGTGTTAGGAATACCCCCTCAGCTGAGTTGGAATCGATTCGAATCGCCGTCTCTCCCGGATAGTGAGAAACTTGACAGAGCAGAGGCAATGTAGATTTCACTAAATAACTTAATGGTTCAAGAATGATGATATGATGATGACAGCCTTATTATACCTGCTATGGTTAATATTGTTTACTCCTAATAAAGTGAGTGCTCTAGTACAGGTGCTAATCTAGATGACAGGTTAATAATGATTAACTGGATGTTTAAAGCAACAATGATTACTTATCTGTACTTAAGCGTTTATGCAAATGTGTCAAGCTAGCCCCACTTATATAAAGCCTTGCATACTCCTTGGTGTCGCTTTATTTCTGGTTTATGACGGGTAAGTCTAGCTGAGTACATTGTCGTACTCAGGGTTTTATCCCCACTTGTTGCAGGTTATGATGTATCATGGCGGCTGCAAGAGTTGGTTGGCTCCTGCCGTAGTGGCGGAGTGCGATCATGGGCATGATCCTTCTTATTTATCTTATCTCTAATGCTTTTGTTGGAAGTCGACCCTAGTACTGGCATGTATTTGAAATAAGATTAATGTTTGTTTCAAATTACTTTGCTTCTGCTACTTTTCAATTTAAGTTGTAATAACTATGTTGAACTCCGATGTATGTTGAGCTACTTGTGAAATGGATGTAACATGTGACTTGTTATGTTGAATCACTACGATCTTGGCTTGTATATTGGTTGGTTTGAAATCCCTCGTGATTTCATTGGACTACCGGAGTTATATGGGCTCAAGTGTGAGAATTTGATCACTTCGGTGATTGTTTTTGTACTTGTGCTCTTATAATTTGGACGGTTCCGTTACATCCATCGAGCGTTTTGATCCATAGCTGTTGCAACCCCTAAAATGTGGGCTAAAGCTAGTTGGAATAGGGTCTGGTGGTACTGGAGGTACTGCTGATCCTATGGACTGCAAAACTTGCTGCATTCGTGCTTCAACAGTCGCCTCAAGCCATGCATCGAATCTTTCTTCAATCTCTTTCAGTCGCCTTAGTGTCTCTACCTCCTGTTCCGCCCTACTCCTCGAGCGGCTCCGGTAAGTATGAGCTTCTTCCTCAAATGATAATCTCTAAGGAACAACACCGGCTCCTGTTTCCGAGTGCTTGGGTGAGCATGTCTTTCTCCCTGTTAGAAGTGTGAGTCCCTTGCCTCACCTCATTAGTTACCTCAGAGATCCTCTAGACGAGGTCGCTCATGGCTGGATTTTGGGAACTAAAGCTCCCATCTGGGGCATGACGTACCTCCCTCGCCATATAGTATAATATTGATCTGGGCTCCCAATCGGTAGTCTCAACTTGAACACCTTCTTCAGCAAGGTGTGCCATCCTATGAAGTTCTGCTTCAAATTCTGGCATCTTTTTGGCATAGCCACGAGAGCCGAGATGATGAGGATTTGTCGCTTTCTGCGAGTTCTCCTTATTCTTTCTGCTTAGCTGCAAGTACTCCTCGGATAACTTGTATTCCTTGAAATCCTGCCAGAAGTCCCTCTGCTTGGTGTACTCTCCACCATCAAAATCTAGCGCTTTACCTTCGAGGACATATTTCTTGTACAATGTCCCCTTGAAAGTCTTGAAGGATGTACCCATGATTTCTTTTGCTTTTTTCTTCACTTGCTCCATGTCATAGTCCACTAGGAAAGTGAAATATTGTGGGATCATGTTCTCCCATATGGCTTCCTTCTCACTTTCAGGAACCTTCCACTCGTCATTATTTTTTCCAATCCACTTCCTATACTTAATTGGGATGAAATCCCTTACAAGCAACCCGAGGATAGTCTTGTATTTCACGATAGCTATTGACGGTGCGACCGGCTCCCCAAATTGGTCAAACTCTATGATGTGCCAATGTGCATTCCTACACGTAGGTAGCTGTGACATGCCTCACTTCGATCTAGCATTCCATCTACCCAAACCCTATGGCTCAGCGACCAACGGAGGCTCCTACTGTTGACAACAATTAAAGTAAGACTCTAAATTGATTAGCATGTGTGGCTACATAGTCACATGATACCTAAGTTACCTGGTCATCTTGACCTAGGTCGAGACATTGGCTCAGGCTCCATGACTCCACATTCCCACTGTTCTGATTGACACCATCATCGTTTGTCGAATATGCAGCTCTCTCGTCCTACATATATCAGCCACTTCCTGTTGCCTCTCAATTCTTTAGCGACAGGTTACCATGTGACGATGAGTCATGGCTATGACATGATCGTGGTCAGTTTAGGCCATATACAACTACTAGTAGCATATGTGCATATAACCAATTAGTAGAGAGATTTAATGCAAAGTCTAATAATAAGTCCACATATTGTTCACCTAGAACAAATTCATTGTCCGCCTGCTATTCTATGAAAACAAAGCCTAAATGAACTTATAGATAAGAAAACCAATGACCATAGCACAAAAAAAGCATGACGTCTTTCGAAGAACAAGGAGCAATTCTCCTAATCTTCACATCTCTAGCGGGTGGCTTCTCTTCAATCTGAATTTTCAGCTGATGGCCAAGGTTTGCACTCCTTGCACCAGAGTAGGCCCTCAATGCTTCAACTTTTGTGTTGTATTTTTTGTACAAATTACCAGGGTAGTGATTTATTTGAGCATAGCAATCTACCTAGGTTTGATAGATCCTAGGCACATGACCAACATGCACTACATAGCATGTCATGGTTGCCTATACTTGTAACCAAATTAGTTTGATAATGCTATGTCATTATAATATTGAAACTTAAATTTCTAACACCACTAACTCATGAATTCCAACATCTAACTCATTTCAAGGACACTTTGAGCACCAGTCAAATTTTAAGTTTTTAACACTACTGCACTCGGTTTCAATATTCCACCACATGTAAGAAACACATACAGTGGTTGCTTTTATTATCAGAAAAGCTAACATATATAGGGTCACATACATAGGGTATGAAACATATACAGTGTAAGCTAACACTACAGCATGAACTAGAAAGTTAAGTATTACATATATCTCTTAAGTTTACATGCTCACATACATAGGGTCACCGATTCAAATATGTCCTAACGGTCACATCAACAAACACATAGGGGTAGTGACCGACGCACTCATCGTTGTAGAGTTCTGCGGGCGGCGGCGGTGTTCCCACGGTGTCGAGGAAGTCGAGGGCACGGGCGAGGCGGACGACGTCTCATGTGGTAGGGACTGTGGCGAGGGCATTCCTCACTACCGCCGACGAAGAATGGAGGCCATGCTACATGAACAGGGAGGGTGTTATCCTTAGAGACAATTCATCGAACACCTAAGGGGCAATGACAGGGAGGCCCGCACCGTGTTCGTGGGGACGCCGCTCTCCATGTGCTCCTATGTTGTCGGACGGCTGGAGTGGTGGACCGCGGGATGGATCATGCTGGCGTGGAGGACCTTGAGGTGGAGCACGCCGGCGCTGAGCACCGTGAAGTGGGGGACCTCGGGGTGGAGACAGCATCGGGTGGCTTCGGCTTGGCCGGGTCGCAAGGGCACACCGGTGTGGAGAAAGAAGAGCGCGCGAGGGCACTGCACGACGCTCGGGTGGCGCGGGAGGCGGCGGTGGCGCCGGGTGGCCATGGTGGCGCTGGCTGGCAGTGGCGCGTCTGGCCGCGGTGGCAGTGGCGCGTGTGGTCGCAGTGGCGCGGGGAAGCCGCGGTGGCGTGGGGTGGCGGCGGTGGCGTGGGTGGCCAACGACGTCATGGAGGGAGGGGGACGGTCATGCATGGTTGTGGCCGCCTGCGGGTTATATACACAAGCACCATCACTGTCGGTTCGCCTCTGAAACCGGCAGTGATGTATCATCACTGCCGATTTTATATCTGAAACTGATAGTGATTTCCAACATCACTGCCGGCGGCAGTGACGTACATGTATAAAAAATATACTCGTTAGAAATTGAATAAATAGAATCATGTGTATTCCTTTGTCGAAATGGCTTGAAATTTTTTTGGCAAGCATGTACACCCAAATTAAGGCCCCACATAAGATCTTAGGTTTTTGAGATCATTTTTACTATTATTTTAATTTTCTCTTTGCTGAAAGAGACAAAAGAGGGTGAATTACATCATCGACCCAATATAATTTTTCATCTACCTCCACAAAATTCTAATCCCTAGGACACATGAGACCATGTGTAAAAGTTTGGAACTATTCCGGATCATTTCGGGGGTAGACTCAGTTCAACCTATAATTACTCAATGACGTCGCTCGAAAATTCAATTAAACCACTGAAAGTAGCAAACCATATCCGAAAAATCCGAAACTTAGTTTGTTCCATCACTCGTGGCACATGCTAGCCTGAGAAAAAAATTTGAGGTCAATACATCACCGGAATGCATATGAACCACAGAAACCTTGAGAACCTATGTGTGGTTCGATGAAATGGTTCATGTGCACTTCGCCTTTCTCAAAATGACTTAAATTTTTTTTGGCAAGCATATATACCCAAAGTAAGACACCACACAAGATCTTTGGTTTTTCTGATCATTTTTACTATTATTTTAATTTTCTCTTTGCTGAAAGAGACAAAAGAGGGAGAATTACATCTTCGACCCAATAGATTTTTTCATCTACCTCTACAAAATTCTGATCCCTAGGACACATGAGACCCTGTGAAAAAGTTTAGGACCATTCTGGATCGTTTTGGGTAGACTCATTTCAACCTATAATTACTCGGTGACGTCGCGCAGAAATTAATTTAAACCATAGAAAGTAGCAAACTAACTCCGAAAATCAGAAACTCAGTGTTTTCTTTACTCATGGCACTTTCAAGCCTAGAAAAAGCTTGAGACCAATGCGACACCAAAATATAGATTTATAGTTGCCGAACAAACATTAAACAAATTATAATAATTAAACACACAAGCCATACAAACTTGCAAACCTAGCTAAATAAATATTAATTACTGTTAGAATCACTCCCGGGATCGATCAGGCCACGCACATTAATATACCTCTGTAGCCATATATTGTAATTGATGTCACAGATTATGTATCCGCTTGCATCGACGACGGTCAATGCCCGTATGAGTGCACTCTCTTTTGCCTCACAGTGCCGAAAGAATGGTCAGTCATAGATGTAACCTACTGAACGACCACTACCCTGTTAGTCATCCTTATGCAGTACCTGTGTCCTTCAGTAGTGAGTTGGCCGAGGTTTCCATTGCAAAAGTCCCAATCGTACCTGAGTTGCTCCGTAGCTTGGTCTAGAATGGCCGACAAGCCACATGCAGCATAGGTAAGGTCCTGGAACTCAATCTGCATGCGGAGAAAAACAAAAAAATAGAGAAGGTTATTACAATAATAAAGAACAAATAACCACGAAGTGCCTCTAAATAGAAGTGCACGGCACTAAACTGGGCGCTTGTCACGTCCGGGCTCGGTCTTTTCGTCTCGTGGATAAGGTTCTGATGACTTGCACCCCTCGAAGGGATGTAAAAACTCAGTTCACACATCCATAGCCGACCACTTGCATTAGATACCGTGTTCGCAGCCAATCTATCGGGTATATATATATATATATATATATATATATATATATATATATATATATATATATATATATATATATATATATATATATATATATAGTATACTCTATAGCTAGCTACAAAATAAGTTATTTTGTAGCCACCTCTATTTACGATAATTTTATATACTAATTTACGACAATGTCAGTATATATTTACGATTGTTGAATTACTATAGCATGTGAGGATATTTTCCATAATGTTATAGTAAATCATAGAGTAAGGAGTTACTATATATATATATATATATAATGATATTAAACTAATTACACTTATTTGTTAGCTTTTAAAAAATAAAAGATGTTAGAAAAATATTTCATACAATAGCTGGAAGAGGGAATCGTCGAATGGCCACATCAGGAGCGAATGTCTCATCGCCAGCGTAGAAACCTGGCACTTGTGGTGGGGGAGGTCCAGCTGATCGATAAAATGCAAAAAAAAATGTGTACATAAATATATGCTCATCGCCAGCTGATCGAATGCAAGGAATAAGAATATATATAAATAATTTATAATGCAAAGAACTATATATAAATGTAAATATACATAATGCATCTAGAATATTGGAGAAGAAAATATATCAATACCAGTGGAATATCCAGGAGCCATGACCAAATCACGTACACAGAGAGTGGATTTGTGAGAAGTGAGAGTGAAAAAATGAGATTGTGAGAGAGAGTGTCTGGTTGGGTGGGATATATGTGGCCAACGGTTTGTCTAATATAAGGGGTGCCGGTCTATCACTGTCAGGTCTTAGGTTGAACCAACAGTGAAACATCTTTCACTGCTGGTTTATAGAAAGAACCGACAGTGAAGATAGCTTTCACTGCCAGTTTTTCTCAAAAATCGGCAGTGATGTACCTGACACTCAGTTTTTGAGTGCATGTATGCAGCGATAAATGCTGCCATGTATGCAGCACTATTATTGGCAACATGTTACATAAATAAAACATTAATCTTGTGATTATTTTTTTAAAAGAATATTAATCCTCAGAGGCTACCCAGCTAGGCGCCAGCCATTTTATAGCACAAGATGAATGAGCAGATGCAATAAGATATCAAAGTAAGTCAGCGAAAAATACATTTCTAGCCTAACAAGAGTTTTGGCTATGTCCCGCTGCAGCTGGTCCAGTGTCGACACATCAATGACATTTCTTGAGATCACGTTGAAGAACGAGCACAACTTTATGATTGGTGCGCGAACCTTTGGGGGGAGGATACCACGCAGAGCAACAGGGAGCAGCTGAGTCATAATGATATGACAGTCAGGGCCTTCATAGGGCCATAGTTGAACTTGAGTTCTCTCATGTTCACTAGCCTCTTCGGGTTTCGCACAGTAGCCCATCGGAACTTTGATTTCATTGAAGAAAGATATAAGGGCACGCTTTTCTTCCTTCTTCAGTGTCCATGACGCAACTAGAAGTTTGAACTAGCCATTCTCTAGCTCCATGGGATGTAGCTCCTTTCTGATTCCCAAGTGTTGCATATCCAAACGTGTAGCTAGTGATTCCTTCGATGTCCCCTCGGTGTCCATCAAGGTGTTAAGCGTGTTAGCGCACATGTTTTTAGTGATGTGCATGGGATCAAGACAGTGGCGTACACTCAAAAATGGCCAGAAAGGTAGTTTCCAGAAAATCGATTTTTTCTTCCAAACGCTCCCATTATGCGCTGCTACTGCATTGTCTCCTTCTCAGGGACAACCTCCAGTTTGTTGAGTTCTCGAAGTATCGCAGGCCCGTTTCGATATTTTGGAGCTAATCGTTTCTCAATAGTACCGTTGAAATCTTTTATGTTCCTGCGGTAAGGGTGATCCTTAGGTAGGAACCTACAGTGTCCCACATAAACTATCTTTGAGTTATTTGGCAGTTGTACTGCATCGGTGTCATCCAAGCACTTGACACATCTAGTATAGCCTTTTGTCTTCTCTCTGGGCAAGGAACCTTGTAACAGAACCGTCCAAATTATAAGAGCACAAGTATAAAAACAATCACCGAAGTGATCAAATTCTCAACAATTCCCGGCCTGAATCACATTACTCGGCTTCACGGTCGGAACGGCTTATCCGGCCAACTAAGTGTTAGACTGCGTTCAACATGACTCAAGGACGTACAGCGAATCGGTCCTTAAACAACTCAGACGGGGATAGATTCACACCCAAGACCTCCATGCCTTGTCGCTTCACTATCATCATCCCGCCCGGTCTCATTTTATTTTATTAACACATGGTGCCTTTCCACGATAGCAAATATAGCCAACCGTGCCATATATGAATATCCCTATATCTCGCAGGTGACAGGAAATCACCTGACTTCTACCGCTTAAAGCAGGGCTAAGCATCTACTCGATCCTAGTCTATGTAGGATTCAAGGATTCATATATCTGGACAAGGAATGATATAATGCAGCAAGAGTTTCCAACCAACTCCTATCACTTAATGCAACAATACTCATAACATATATAGAATTAATTGTTTTGAAGATAGGAGGCTTATAATGCTCCGGGGCTTGCCTAGGATCCGACTCAAGTCAGAGTATGTCAGATGAGTTTGCTTGGCGAGCAACCTCCAATCTACCACTTGTCCGGTCCTTCTATCTTCAGGATGGATCCACCAACTCCATCTTCGGGTTTGGCTCCACCTTAGATCCTTCACGCGTTTCTGCTAGCGTACCTAAATGAGATGCAACCATGCACATGTGTGAATGCATAGAAGTGCAATAACTATAGCAATCAAGCAAGCATACCCAAGTTCTAATAAACACCTAGAGCTAATTAACTTAACTACCCTCAAAGGCATAAGTCACACTTAACAATATACAACCAAACAACTATAATTGGAATTTATCAATTTCTGGACAAGCAAACCATAGCTTCACAAATCAATCATATCTGGAGTTTTATAAATACAAATGACTTGAAAGAAGACATTATGGAAAGCTTATGGAATTCTCTACATTTCATTTATAATCATCATAGCATGATTCCAAAGTCTAACATGTCGAATTTATACAAACACAGAAACTGGTCTAACAAGACAGAGAGCAAGCAATTCTGTAACACAACTTTAAACAGCTATAATTCCTAAACCACATGGCCAAATACCACCAAATCTTAACAGCAGCTAGATATATAAATTATCTTCAACTTTTGTATAAATAAGTTTCATAACAAAGCACATTATCATGAAGGACTTTGCTAAGTTCCCAGATCTGTCCAGAACCTCATTTGCAAGAAATAATTATTAACTTATATTGCAAACATATAATTAGACAAAACCAACTTTACCAACATTTCATACATGACTAATGAACACCAGAAAACCTAGTGTCAATTACTAAATAAATTCTTTTAATACATTTTCTTAATTTATTTAGATCATTAGGTGGAATTATGACCACATCATAAAGATACTCAATAAATTCTACCAAAATTACAGGGGTCTACAAATACTCTCAAAAGTCTACTGTACAAATTTCAAGCTAATTGGACATGTATCTCAACCTCTATGAAAAAGACAAATAGCTATGGCAATAAATCATGTGAGAGCAAGTTAAACCTAAAACTCAATATTTTCTGTGAACACAAGGCCATATTATGAATCAATATGATAGAGAAACATCATACTAAGGTAATGGAACAACATTTTCTATTTTACCATTTATATATTATTTATAAGCTATTTATCAAGCTATAAACAAGTTAAATCAATAACTTGAGCATACAGTAAGCAATGACCAAGAAATTTATACCACAGTACATACATAGCATGACAATCCTACTATAAAAATTTCACATCATTTGGAGCAACACAACTCAAGATATAAAGATGACAAGCAATATAATGTAGATTTCCTTATTTATCAAGGCCATTACAAAACCCTAAGAAAACAGTGAACAAATAGTGTGTTTAATATTTTTCCTAGCAAGTACATGTCATCACAAAATTAACAAAACAAGAATCACTATTTTTGGAGTTCTAAAACTCAAGATATGGCTCTGGTCAAGTTTTATACGTATTTTAGAGCATTTTTAAAGCTTTAAAAAAACATCAGAAAACATCTACAAACATCTAGCATATTGTGACTCCACTGCATAGATCTCTTCTCAAGGTTTCCAAAAAGTCCACTTTTGCTATTTTTGGAATTACGTAGCATGTGATATGGATTTTCAAAGAAAATCATGAAATCTTGAAATTCAAAACAGAATTCCCCTCACCCTACTAAATTTGCTAGGCACACCCAAATCGGTACCCAAACCAATCACCGTTTAACTGATGTGCGGGACCCGTTGCCTAGCCGGGCCCGCCTGTCATCCTAAGAGAAAGCGTACACAGCATTTTCCTTTCTTCTTCCTTGGAACGGAGCAGAGGAGGGGGGCGGCTCGGCCGTCCGGCAGCAGGGCGACGCCGGCGGCAGGTGAGGGGCGGTAGAGGCATGGTGGCGCCTAGCCGCACCCGCACAGGGCTTTAGCCCATCCCACGACACCCTGACGTGGCCCGAGGTGGCTTGGCCATGGCAGCGGCGAACTTGGCCCGCCCCAGCCATGACGGCGCTCGCGTACGACTGGCAGTGGCAGCAGCGAGGCGACGCGGCAATGGCGTCGCAGCACGTGCGGTCCTACGCGCACCAGTTCAGGGCTTTTGCACGGTCTGCGGTGGCCTGCAGTGGCCTGGCCATGCACGGCTGTTGGTGGCAAACGGCAGCCAGCGACGGTGGCCATGGCGCGGTCAGCTACGGAAGCCCGGAGGCGCGGCACAGACAGTAGATCATGGAGCGACTGCGGTGGAGGCGAATGGGAACTACAAGGGCGCTCGACGGAAGGGGAACAACAGTGGCAACGGAGCTGCCTCGATGGCCATGGCAGAGCTCGGCGTTCGCGCGCGGGCGTAGAGAGGCTGGGCGAGAAAGAGGCAGAGAGGGTGCGAGTGAGAGAGGGAGCAAGCTCGACATCCACTTCCGGAGGGCGCAGCGACGCGACAGTGGCATACCACGCGGCAGCAATGGCGGGCATGCTCTGTGCATGGCGGCCACGCACGGCACGCGTCGCCCCTTGAGGCATTCGAGCGAGCACGTGGCGGGCAGCGACATGGGCAAGGTGGAACGCCGTTTTGGGCCGCTTCTAGGCAGAATTAGACATTGGGCCATAAACAAAATTTGCTCACCTCGGCCTGCTCTACGTTTCTTATTTAAGGTGCCCAGCCATTTGAGCTTTGTAACAGTGGATAATTAAGCTCCAAGTTGACAGCGTCAGTGAGTTGACAGTGATTAGCAACTACAAGAATTGATGGCCAAAATGAAATGCAACTTATGCCATCTTCTTGCATGGCCTTCCCCTTCATGTGAGCTCCAACTTTTACATTTGGACCTACCCATGTTACTTAACAATTTTTGGAGAACGTGACATGCCAATCTCAATGTCATTTGAGCGACAAAGTTGCAAACATGCTGTTTTCGCAATTGCTTTTGGAGATCCAAATATACTCCAAATGTAATGACACTTGATTCATTGTGTTCCTCAAGAACAGTACTCCAACTCTTATTAAGGAGCCTAATTGAGTTACCACATGAATTTGGACAATAAAATGTCGCAAAGTAACCAACTTTGCTGCCGTCACAACAAGGACTTAGAATATTTTTCTAAGTGTTGAAAACAGCAGCTTATTCCACATTGTGATCTCTAATTGACTAGGTTAGAGGCCAAACTAGCTCTTGACCATTAAACAAAGTTTGTTCTACACAAGATGAACTACAACTTTTGTTTAAGGTCAAACCTCATAATTGGTACAGAAGTCAAACTTTTACTTTGGTCAAAGTATCAACTCGATAAAGCCAAAACTAGGGTTTTTGGCCAATCGGGGCAGTTTCTTGACATTTGCTCAACATGAACCCTTCATGACTTTTGTTGTAGAGTTCATCTAGAGTCATTTGGGTAAATTTGCAAAGCTTGGTTGATGATCTATAGTTCCATTAACTTAATGGGGCAAATTCCAATAGGAATGGAACTTATCATTTCATGTGACTTTTTGATTCCAAACTTCATGAAACTTTTCCAGGGATCAATATAGATAGTTATTGATGTGAGACATGTGAAGATACTTTGATAACAACGCCCAAGCATATATCTTTTAATTGAGCCTATATGTAAGCGAAGGTGCAATATCCAAGTTTAGGTTAGGGCTTATTTCCATAGGTTTGACTTTGACATTGTCATCTCCATTAATCTATCATGTTTGAGCTTAAACCCACTACTTAATTGGTGATAAACACCTGGGGTGTTACAGCCCTCACCCCTTAAAAGAATCGCGTCCCGAGATTCGGAATGAAAGATCTTTTAAGGAAGAGAGACACGCTATCTAGTTCCCAACATCTGCTATAGCATTCAGCTATAAAGCTTCAACATTGTCGAACAATTTGGTCAAAGGCACTTTCTGATACTTACTCTTCATGGTAAAATTTGTCTGAAGAATTTCCTTCACTGACTTCCATGAAGCATGGTTACTTTGGGAGGAATCCAAGATAGCACGTACTGCATTCTCAGTGTACGGAGATCGTTTGGTCCATGAGTGAACCACTCGCAAGTATCTGACTTTCTAATGACCACAACATAGGCCATATGAACTAGACTCTAGATCGAAATATTTAGAAGTATATTCATTGAAATGATTCTATGTCCACACAGTTTGAAAAGTAGTCCTCTACCATAATGGCTTGAGTACCACCTTTCAAAGTGCTGAGATCGTAGACGACAAACATACTCTGAGGCTAGAGGATACTAACTAACCAATAGACAGGGTCTATGTTGGTCATAGATGTTCAATCCTTCTGATATCAACTAATGAAAAACTACTTAAGGTTTCATGTACGCAGTTCTCTTTCTTTGATGACAACACTGTTTTATCTGAGTCTGTCGAAGGATTAGTGAATGTGATAGCTGACTCTGTTGGCTTCGTATTTCTGCCAAATGTCACCTGAGAAGATTCTCTTATCCAAAGGCAATAGTTATCTAGATTGAATCAGATGCAACCTCTTGGGTAAAAACATGTATAAGGTACCAAAGTATGTCATCATTGGAAAATAATTCCCAAGGAAAGATGTAACGACGCCTTAAGGACAACAAAAGTTATAAATATTCACTAAACCGCGGGGAGTAGTCTACCACCAAGCGATTGAGTAAAAATTTTCCTTCGTGACTTAGTTGCACTGTAAGTTGAGTTGACTTGCAGCGTAGCAACTTTGCCAGGCCAACCTTTCACCAAGAGACTTTCTCTTTAGGGTCATATAGCAGCTCTAAGATGAGATTTTTTTTTGACACTTCTCAGATTGCTTTCGATTTGCGATGGTATAAATTGATTTGCAGAAACCAAGGCTGCTCGTACATTAGGGATACGAGAAAGCAAAAGTAAATGAAAGAGTGTAAACTAGTATCTGTGAGACCTCAAACGGGCCATCCAACAGCAGATCTCGACCATTAATTCATATATCAACCCGATGATGCACACGCTTTGAACTGGCAGATTACTTTTGCAGGGCAAAACACATACTCTGCCTGGAGAACCTTTCTACAAGGATAAGGAACCGCTTCCGAATATTCCTCAACACTTTGTTCAATAAAGTTATGAACAAACCGTTTGTGGCCCTATGGGCACAAGGATGTTGATCGAAACTAGGGCATATTTTCTCTAATTCTTCACTTTAGTTGACAGAACACTTTGCACTATCTATGTGATGGTCCAAGACGGAATTGACTTGATCACAATGGCTCTAGAAGATAGAATATCACTCAAGTTGTTGGCTAGTTGATTAACTTCTTGTTGGTTATTGCTCTGTAAGACATAGCCTTAGTAGCTACCAATGAGTCATTACCTAACTGGAGATTAACCTTCCTATTGGTAACTAATTAGTTGTCTCTCAACACTAAAAAGTTCCAAATCTTCATTCTTGATCACAATAATTGTGGTCAATACAAAGCAGATGGTTGCCATCGAAGTCAGCAGATAAGAAGTCACACCAGAGATGGTTGATTTCGACAGTATGGCTATTATGCATACAATGGTTAAAACTTGCATATTTTAACGATTGAGTCTTATCCAACGGATGACTTGTCCACTTAAGTGTTGTGTGTCCTTTTTATCCAACAGGAATGAGATACGTTGCTCACTCAATGATGGTCGTCAGTATTGGGACAACTAAGTAGAGTCACATGTCTACCACCTATTGTAGTATGTTAATGTTTATGTCGGTGGCTTGTTCTTCAAAGGTTATCCTCTTAGCAACTTTAGGAGGAAGTTTTACTACTTTTGGTTCAATATAAGGGTCTTTCAACAAGATACGGGAAAACAATCAAGGAAGAAGGTCACGTGAAAATCACATCAGTGTTGTTCTGCAATGAATTATGATTAGAAACCATGATACCAGCGCGTGCCGAGCAGCACAACCTTATGTGTGCACCCACAGGAGGCTCTCGGTTTCGTCGCGGCACCATTAGTTGCTACTCATAACACCATTACTGAACATACACCCGATGAGGAATTTCAATGACACAGATTGGGTTGATAAGGTAGATGCATGAATTTGCAAGCACACGATTTTGAGGCCACAGCAGAGAGACGTTGTGCCACACTAGCTAACCGTTGGGAGAGGTAACCGGAAGGTCCAACATGGATTTTGGGTACGGTCTCCACAATTGGCAACGTACGAACCATGGTCAAAGGCTAGCGTTGATGAAAGTTAACTTGGTTGGTCAGTCGATAAGGGTCTTCACAAAAAGGGTTGGAAAACATCCACGGCTCATGCTAACAAATAGGAGAACTAAACTTTGGACTTTCGGTCAAGCAAAGGCATGGATACAAACATTCAAGGGCTAACCACCAAGTCTATAGGCTCAGGCTCCTAAGAGAGAGAACCTAATTGAAGACAACGACCATACCATTACGTAACGTGAACGTTGTTCTAGATAAAGCTATGCGACCCTCGTGTGCTCACCGAGTACAAACGAGGTGACAACTAGGGCATTACCTAGATAACAAGCATACATACAACATCACAGTCAAGCAGATATTGGAGAAAATTTAAACGGATGGGCTTAAGCAACCAATACAAAGCACAAGGCTTATCCAACATAAGCATTTATCTCAAGCATGAACTAACTACAAGTTTAGCTCAAAACAAATGCTAGCTAAGGTGACTAACTTAACATGTGCATAGAATCTGGACAGCAGCACAGTGGTTACTTATTTCAACCATAACTAGGGTTGTAGACATCTCACAAAAGTGATCCTCGACTTTTTAGAAAGCTTAGGAAGATGACTACACTTTAGTTATTCATACCAAAAGCAAATTCATAGATTGACATGACCAAAAATGCTAATGTTTCAGATCTGTACCAATATGGACAGAAAACTGACAAGAACTTCAAAAATGCGTAACTGGAGTTCTAGGGACACAACAAGGCTGAGCCTTAACTTTATGTAAAGCTTATTAAGTTGTCTATAACTTTCTCATTATCATATTAAGATGATTCTATAGCCAACAAGGCCAAACAAGACAAAGACGACATCTCTGCCCTGATTTGGACAGATTCTGTCATTCATTTTGCAAGCTCATAACTAGAGATTTATACCACCACAATTAGTGCTATAGGACATTTTGGAAAGCTTAGAAAAAGTACTACACTTCTTATATTATCTCCAAGACATGATTCCCTATGCACAAAGGTTAAATAAATCAAACATTCAGATCTATTCAGAGCATAACAAAACATGACAGTAAACTTCTAAAATTCATAATTCTCAAACCATAATACCTAGGGTCATGAAATTTTAGGACAAGCTAGATAAGTAAGTTAGCTACAACTTTGGTATTTTCCATAACTACAGAAAACACCATGATGGCCACGAAAGCATCACTACAACAGAAAATATTCTAGCAGCCAACATTCAACAAGCAAAACAAAGCTTGCCTTTGTTCTATTTAACAAGAGAGCACACAAACATGTTATTCTAGTAGCTCTAAATATTGTTACCTTAGACCAACACCAATTTAATTCATTTATGAGAATCCATAATTACTGAAATAAAGTCTAAAGCATTTACAATTGCTTGTATGAACAACACGGAGTAAGGCATTCTTGTTGGCTTCTCACAAGGAAGATAGTGTACTACATTAATCACAAGTTACTTAATATAGAATAAGGGCGAAAGGAGCATAATCGTGCATAAAAGCAACAATCATGATAATGCATGCTTCGTCCTATTCGTCCTCACAAGATTGCCAACCTAAGATGGCGATCACGTTCTATGTCGGTGGCATAACACGCACTCTCTCGATATATAGCTAGTCGACAGCTACATTTGACTTACGCATTCATGGTTAGCGTACCTGCAGAAAATTTTTCATTGCAGCCCAACATTTTCCAATATAGCACACAATGAAAACAGAAAGGTGAAATTCTAAGCACTCCCACATACATATACCCCTGTATACGTACATGTAGTACCAAAACTACCCGAATCATTAATCTCCCACAATTAAGTACCTTCATATATACATGTGTGTAACATGTAAATAATCCAGTAATCAAAACTAGCTCTCCCCTAGACCACAGGTTGTACGGTCATGCTCTCACAACTCACACTTACCTGAGCGTAGGTGCGACGTTGCATAAAAGTAAACTAGCAACATATATGGCTATTTCATATATGAAGGCTACCTCTAATCTTACACACCGGGTAGCATAGTGTGGGAGAGTTATCACACATACATACCTTGGCCTGGACGTAGATGCATAAATGAAAAACCCCCAAGTTAGTACTTATATAAGCCACCTAATAATCCTTATATGGGCATAAGGAAATTGACCACTGGCATACTTAGATTTAGAATTCAGTTTTCACAAACCTATATATAGCTATAAGTTGATAAAACTGATTTTATAAAACAAATCCTTTGTTTTAAATACACATACGACAAGTTTAATGTTGAATCTTGCTCTGATGCCAGCTGTAACAGAACCGTCCAAATTATAAGAGCACAAGTATAAAAACAATCACCGAAGTGATCAAATTCTCACACTTGAGCCCATATAACTCCGGTAGTCCAATGAAATCACGAGGGATTTCAAACCAACCAACATACAAGCCAAGATCGTAGTGATTCAACATAACAAGTCACATGTTACAATCATTTCACAAGTAATTCAATATACATCGGAGTTCAACATAGTTATTAAAACTTACATTGAAAAGTAGCGGAAGCAAAGTAATTTGAAACTAACATTGATCTTATTTCAAATACATGCCAGTACCACGGTCGACTTCCAACAAAAGCATTAGAGATAAGGTAAATAAGAAGGATCATGCCCGTGATCACACTCCGCCACTACGGCAGGAGTCAACCAACTCTTGCAGCCGCCATAATACATCACAACCTGCAACAAGTGGGGATAAAACCCTGAGTACAAGAAGGTACTCAGCTAGACTTACCCGTCAAAAACCAGAAATAAAGGACACCAAGGATCATGCAAGGCTGATATAAAGTGGGACTAGCTTGACAACATTTTGCATAAAAGCTTAATATAGATGATCAATCATTAATGCTTAAGCATCAAGTTAATTATCATTAACCTATCATCTATATTAGAACCTGTACTAGAGCACTCACTTTATTAGGAGCAAACAATATTAACCATAGCAGGTATAAATTGAGGCAACCTTTCCATCGTGATCCAATTAACCATCAGTTCAATTTAATTGAATCTACGTTGCCGCTGCTCAAGTCAAGTGCTCACTAACCGGGAGCGACGACGATTCGAATCGAATTCCTATCCAGCTGGAGGGGTATTTCTAACACTCACCGCGCAGGCCCCTGCCAGGGTCGCACAAGCCACCTTTTCATATGATTCAGGAATCGCAGGTCCGAATGATGTCGCGACCCCAAGGGCGACACTCTGCCAGGTGATAGGGACTCTAACCCCCCTTGGTCTCACGCCAATGTCCCCAAGCACATCCTTTCTCTCCTCCAAGAAGCAACCTACCATTCGATTCTCGGCCTGAATCACATTACTCGGCTTCGCGGTCGGAACGGCTTATCCGGCCAACTAAGTGTTAGACTGCGTTCAACATGACTCAAGGACGTACAGCGAATCGGTCCTTAAACGACTCAGACGGGGATAGATTCACACCCAAGACCTCCATGCCTTGTCGCTTCACTATCATCATCCCCGCCCGGTCTCATTTCATTTTATTAACACATGGTGCCTTTCCACGATAGCAAATATAGCCAACCGTGCCATATATGAATATCCCTATATCTCGCAGGTGACAGGAAATCACCTGACTTCTACCGCTTAAAGCAGGGCTAAGCATCTACTCGATCCTAGTCTATGTAGGATTCAAGGATTCATATATCTGGACAAGGAATGATATAATGCAGCAAGAGTTTCCAACCAACTCCTATCACTTAATGCAACAATACTCATAACATATATAGAATTAATTGCTTTGAAGATAGGAGGCTTATAATGCTCCGGGGCTTGCCTGGGATCCGACCCAAGTCAGAGTATGTCAGATGAGTTTGCTTGGCGAGCAACCTCCAATCTACCACTTGTCCGGTCCTTCTATCTTCAGGATGGATCCACCAACTCCATCTTCGGGTTTGGCTCCACCTTAGATCCTTCACGCGTTTCTGCTAGCGTACCTAAATGAGATGCAACCATGCACATGTGTGAATGCATAGAAGTGCAATAAATATAGCAATCAAGCAAGCATACCCAAGTTCTAATAAACACCTAGAGCTAATTAACTTAACTACCCTCAAAGGCATAAGTCACACTTAACAATATACAAGCAAACAACTATAATTGGAATTTATCAATTTCTGGATAAGCAAACCATAGCTTCACAAATCAATCATATCTGGAGTTTTATAAATCCAAATGACTTGAAAGAAGACATTATGGAAAGCTTATGGAATTCTCTACATTTCATTTATAATCATCATAGCATGATTCCAAAGTCTAACATGTCGAATTTATACAAACACAGAAACTGGTCTAACAAGACAGAGAGCAAGCAATTCTGTAACTCAACTTTAAACAGCTATAATTCCTAAACCACATGGCCAAATACCACCAAATCTTAACAGCAGCTAGATATATAAATTATCTTCAACTTTTGTATAAATAAGTTTCATAACAAAGCATATTATCATGAAGAACTTTGCTAAGTTCCCAGATCTGTCCAGAACCTCATTTGCAAGAAATAATTATTAACTTATATTGCAAACATATAATTAGACAAAACCAACTTTACCAACATTTCATACATGACTAATGAACACCAGAAAACCTAGTGTCAATTACTAAATAAATTCTTTTAATACATTTTCTTAATTTATTTAGATCATTAGGTGGAATTATGACCACATCATAAAGATACTCAATAAATTCTACCAAAATTACAGGGGTCTACAAATACTCTCAAAAGTCTACTGTACAAATTTCAAGCTAATTGGACATGTATCTCAACCTCTATGAAAAAGACAAATAGCTATGGCAATAAATCATGTGAGAGCAAGTTAAACCTAAAACTCAATATTTTCTGTGAACACAAGGCCATATTATGAATCAATATGATAGAGAAACATCATACTAAGGTAATGGAACAACATTTTCTATTTTACCATTTATATATTATTTATAAGCTATTTATCAAGCTATAAACAAGTTAAATCAATAACTTGAGCATACAGTAAGCAATGACGAAGAAATTTATACCACAGTACATACATAGCATGATAATCCTACTATAAAAATTTCACATCATTTGGAGCAACACAACTCAAGATATAAAGATGACAAGCAATATAATGTAGATTTCCTTATTTATCAAGGCCATTACAAAACCCTAAGAAAACAGTGAACAAATAGTGTGTTTAATATTTTTCCTAGCAAGTAAATGTCATCACAAAATTAACAAAACAAGAATTACTATTTTTGGAGTTCTAAAACTCAAGATATGGCTCTGGTCAAGTTTTATACGTATTTTAGAGCATTTTTAAAGCTTTAAAAAAACATCAGAAAACATCTACATACATCTAGCATATTGTGACTCCACTGCATAGATCTCTTCTCAAGGTTTCCAAAAAGTCCACTTTTGCTATTTTTGGAATTACGTAGCATGTGATATGGATTTTCAAAGAAAATCATGAAATCTTGAAATTCAAAACAGAATTCCCCTCACCCTACTAAATTTGCTAGGCACACCCAAATCGGTACCCAAACCAATCACCGTTTAACTGATGTGCGGGACCCGTTGCCTAGCCGGGCCCGCCTGTCATCCTAAGAGAAAGCGTACACAGCATTTTCCTTTCTTCTTCCTTGGAACGGAGCAGAGGAGGGGGGGCGGCTCGGCCGTCCGGCAGCAGGGCGACGCCGGCGGCAGGTGAGGGGCGGTAGAGGCATGGTGGCGCCTAGCCGCACCCGCACAGGGCTTTAGCCCATCCCACGACACCCTGACGTGGCCCGAGGTGGCTTGGCCATGGCAAACGGTGAACTTGGCCCGCCCCAGCCATGACGGCGCTCGCGTACGACTGGCAGTGGCAGCAGCGAGGTGACACAGCAATGGCGTCGCAGCACGTGCGGTCCTGCGCGCACCGGTTTAGGGCTTTTGCACGATCTGTGGCGGCCTGTAGTGGCCTGGCCATGCACGGCCGTTGGTGGCAAACGGCAGCCAGCGACAGTGGCCATGGCGCGGTCAGCTACGGAAGCCCGAAGGCGCGGCACAGACAGTAGATCATGGAGCGACTGCGGTGGAGGCGAATGGGAACTACAAGGGCGCTCGACGGAAGGGGAACAGCAGTGGCAACGGAGCTGCCTCGACGGCCATGGCGGAGCTCGGCGTTCGCGCGCGGGCGTAGAGAGGCTGGGCGAGAAAGAGGCAGAGAGGGTGCGAGTGAGAGAGGGAGCAAGCTCGGCATCCACTTCCGGAGGGCGCAGCGACGCGAGAGTGGCATACCACGCGGCAGCAATGGCGGGCATGCTCTGTGCATGGCGGCCACGCACGGCACGCGTCGCCCCTTGAGGCATTCGAGCAAGCACGTGGCGGGCAGCGACATGGGCAAGGTGGAACGCCGTTTTGGGCCACTTCTAGGCAGAATTAGACATTGGGCCATAAACGAAATTTGCTCACCTCGGCCTGCTCTACGTTTCTTATTTAAGGTGCCTAGCCATTTGAGCTTTGTAACAGTGGATAATTAAGCTCCAAGTTGACAGCGTCAGTGAGTTGACAGTGATTAGCAACTACAAGAATTGATGGCCAAAATGAAATGCAACTTATGCCATCTTCTTGCATGGCCTTCCCCTTCATGTGAGCTCCAACTTTTACATTTGGACCTACCCATGTTACTTAACAATTTTTGGAGAACGTGACATGCCAATCTCAATGTCATTTGAGCGACAAAGTTGCAAACATGCTGTTTTCGCAATTGCTTTTGGAGATCCAAATATACTCCAAATGTAATGACACTTGATTCATTGTGTTCCTCAAGAATAGTACTCCAACTCTTATTAAGGAGCCTAATTGAGTTACCACATGAATTTGGAGAATAAAATGTCACAAAGTAACCAACTTTGCTGCTGTCACAACAAGGACTTAGAATATTTTTCAAAGTGCTGAAAACAGCAGCTGATTCCACATTGTGATCTCTAATTGACTAGGTTAGAGGCCAAACTAGCTCTTGACCATTAAACAAAGTTTGTTCTACACAAGATGAACTACAACTTTTGTTTAAGGTCAAACCTCATAATTGGTACAGAAGTCAAACTTTTACTTTGGTCAAAGTATCAACTTGATAAAGCCAAAACTAGGGTTTTTGGCCAATCGGGGCAGTTTCTTGACATTTGCTCAACATGAACCCTTCATGACTTTTGTTGTAGAGTTCATCTAGAGTCATTTGGGTAAATTTGCAAAGCTTGGTTGATGATCTATAGTTCCATTAACTTAATGGGGCAAATTTCAATAGGAATGGAACTTATCATTTCATGTGACTTTTTGATTCCAAACTTCATGAAACTTTTCCAGGGATCAATATAGATAGTTATTGATGTGAGACATGTGAAGATACTTTGATAACAACGCCCAAGCATATATCTTTTAATTGAGCCTATATGTAAGCGAAGGTGCAATATCCAAGTTTAGGTTAGGGCTTATTTCCATAGGTTTGACTTTGACATTGTCATCTCCATTAATCTATCATGTTTGAGCATAAACCCACTACTTAATTGGTGATAAACACCTGGGGTGTTACAAACCTGGCCCTGGCAGGTCGGTGATTATAGCGATAAGTACTGCCTTGATTCTGACATGTTCCTTTTTGTACTCGTCCCAAACATACTCCACACCCTTTTCAAACATCTTCACAAGTTCATCGATCACTAGTTCAAGAAACACATCGATGTCATTTCCAGGTTGTCCTGGCCCTTGGATCAGTAGTGGCATCTGAATGTACGACCGCTTCATACATACCCAAGGTGGAAGGTTGTATATACAGAGCGTCACTGGCCAGGTGCTATGATTGCTTCTAACCTGGTCAAATGGATTCATCCCATCTGTACTCAAACCAAACTAAAGGTGCCTTACCTCTCCACCGATGTTCTTATAGAACATAGTATTGACAGTCCTCTAGTCATGTCCATCGGCAGGGTGCCTCATCATTGTATCTTTCTTACGCTCTTCGCCATGCCAGCACAACAGCTTGGTTGACTTTGCACATGCAAATAGCCTATGCACTCGAGGAGCTATAGGAAAATACCAAACGACCTTTACAGGACCTCCTCTGGTCTTGGTACCCTCATCTGACGGCCCTTCCTTATAATGTGGAGCCTCACACTTGGGGCACTTGTCCAAGTCTTTGTATTTTTCTCCATGGTACAATATGTAATTATTGGAACACACATGGATTTTTTCAACCTCGAGGCCAATGGGGCAGATCATTTGCTTGGCCAAGTATGTCTTTTCTGGCAACTCATTGTCTTCTGGGAGCAATTTCCTTATTATATCTAACAACTGATCAAAGCCTTTATCACTCAATCCATTTGTCGATTTGAACTCTAACAACATGATGTTGGCTTCCAGTTTGCTCGTTGGACATTTCTTATACAATGGTATTTTGCTATCCTGTCTCATTTTCTCAAGCTTTCTCAGTTGTCTTTCATTGAGACATCCGGTCTCTACATTACATAGCAGCTGAGAAATGCCATCGTTATCCTCGGTGTCATCAGTTGGCGTGTTCCTAAACATATCATTAATTGTGGGCATAGGTTCCGTGTTGACACCGGGTTCCTCATCAGCATCGTGGATGGCTACGTCAGGCATGTCCACATCATCATCGTTTTCCTGCGGAACATCCACACCAACCTCACCATGCATAGTCCATATCATATAGTCTGGCATGAATCCCCTGGTAATCAAGTGCGATTGTATAAACTCAATTTGATGAAAGTTTTGTTGATTCTTGCAATCTTTACACGGGCAGAAGATAGGGTTCCCATTCCCAACATGGGCCTTGGCATCGGTGATAAACTGGCTAACGCCATGCATGTACCGCTTGTCCATTCAATACAGACGCATCCACTCTCGATCCATCTCTGCACAAAAAATATTAATACAGTAATTATAGAGAATTAAGAAGTCAAGCTTCATGAACAACAATTGTAGCTCAAAAGTACCATTTTTGGAAACATTATTGTACAATAATAATTAGAAATTTGAAATTGGTAGCCCCGGCCATATAAATGAAAACACTATTTTTTAAATAAAATTAAAATTGGAGACTTGATCATGAACATCAATGTAGCTACAAATGCTCATCAAAATTATAAAATAATCTACTCAATCTACTCCTTATAACAACAACTAATTATAGCATCACATACTAACAATCATCTTGACCAAACCATGTAATTTTCTAGGAATTCAAATGGGTGGATGATATATAGACCCTAACCTTTTTGACAATGGATTCTCAACAAATTGCTTGAAGCCCTCCACAAAGTCCAATTGGAAATTGCTCTCTAGGATGGAGAAAGAACTAGAATGATAATCAAGCAATGTAGCCATCAAAACAAAGCTAACTAATCAACAAAATCAAGGGAGTGATACTTGTTACTAACTTTAAAGCAAAAAGATCAAGCCACTCTTCAAAATCCAAGAGCAAGCTTCATATAGAAGAGCAGCCACAATAATGGAGGGAAGGGCCCAAATGCACGCTCTCGTGTGTTCTCGGGATGGAAGATAGAGATAGGAGGAAGGAGAGAAGGGTTGTAGCCTTTTGTGTAGTCAGTATATCACCGTCGGCTCACGACATAAACCGACAGTGATAACACTACACCACTACCGGGTCAAGCCAAAAACCGATAGTGATGTGTTGCCGATGAGCTACTGCCGGATTTTGACACGAACAGGCAGTTATAGCTGACATCACTGCCGGTTTAAGCCTTCCCTCAATTATTGGCTAGGTTGAGCTACCTGTCATGGTCGTTCTGGGTTTCAACCGGCAGGGAAGAGACATCACTGTCGGTTGTCCGAATTTCGGCAGTGATGGCACCAGCAGTGAAGCCGAAATCAAGGGTAGTATCATAAAACAAGAGTAAATGGTAGCTTAGTTTCAAAATCATGAGGGTAAAATCACAAAGTTTAAAAAATAGGGGCAAAATCACCATTGCAGTGTGGAATAGGGACAGAAACACCAAATTCCCAAATTTGAAATCATGCTCACTACATAAAAGCAAAAGGTGTAGAAACAGTGATGAAAAGTCATACGAAGAAATGAGCAATGGAAATTAAAATGCAAAGAAAAGAAAGCAAGAAAGAATAACTAGAATCATATGGGCAACCTCCTGACAAAAAATATTATGTGCAAATTTGCAACCAAGCAGGCATAAAAATAGTTATACGAAGACATAAATTTCTAGAAACAAACGAAGCTCTAGCGTGAATTTTCAGCCAAGCAATACATCAGCTCCTGAACCCATGTTGCGACCCCAAACACAAAACTGCTAAATAGAGGATAAATTATTATAAAAAATTGTAGTGGCCCAAAACACAACTGCCAAAAGGACCGCTTCGATGTCTAGAGAGGGTGAATAGGTTCTAAAATTTTTTCCGTAAAAGGTTAGCACATAAAACAATACAACATAGCACACATGGGAAACATGGCCTAGTGGCCCCTGATGATGGCTTGGCTGACTCTCCTATCATACTGGGCATAGTTCCCAAACCTAGCCTGGCTGTGTGCCGAAGCCAGCGCTTAGGAGCCCTTTGGTAGGGATTCTCAAGCAGCTCCTGAAGCTGTTTTTGAGCTCCCTGTGCCAAACAGGTTGGAAGGCACCGGCTCTGTCAATGAGATGTGGTCGGTAGTTTACCGAGGGGTATGCCCATGGAAGTAGATTAATCGGTGGAGGTGCGCGAGACAACGAACTAGATGGTGACGCAAGGCAAACACAAGGATTTATCTAAGTTCAGGCCGCGGAAATAACGTAACACCCTACGTCCTGTGTGTCTGTGGATTGTATTGATTGTGTATGAGATAAATTGAGGGGGGTCCTTGCCCACCTTATATAGTACAGGGGCAAGGTTATAGATCTAAGGAATATAGTTCCAATTGGTTACAACAACTATATCCGCATGGGATACGAAATCTATCATAACCGACTAGGTTCCCTTGATCGTCAAGTTGGTCTCCGTATATCCCACGTGGTACGCCGATCAGTTGGGTGATCCACGTGACCTATTCTGGCAAGTTGGGCCACCTCCTCTGGCACGGCCCATGAGCAGCCATGAGGGTATACGGGTCTATACCCCCACAGCTAGTCCTCGAGCGCCATGTGTTTTGATGCGACACACCGTCTTGACCGTCTCCGACCAGTGAGGCTTGAAGTCTTGAGGCTTTCGACCAGAGGTATCCATAACAGAAGAGCGTTTAACCCTCCAACTAGTGTAACTGAATGCAGACCACCGTCCTGGTCAAAAAAGCGACTTGTCCAAAAAATACGTGGTGCTCTAAGAAAAAAGAAAACAATTCACCTCTAGTGAACTGTGCCCACTTTAAGTTTCATTGTGAAAAGCTATTGATGCTCTGCACCATTGGCTCCGCCAAAATCGACAAGAGAGGATCCTCAGGATCTATATATCCAAGGTAGGGGTCGTGCCTCTAGCACTGTCTGACAACTCTGTTGCAAAAATAGTAAGCACATTCACCGCTAGGTGAAGTGTGCTCACTTAGTCCCCGAGCCTGACAGTAGGTGACTTAGTCACGTGATGCCAGGGTCTAAAAAGAAATAATCCCAACTCAGTTGAGAAACAGACTATGAATCCACCACAGTACCTAGCTCTGCTCGTGGTCTAGTCCCCAGCTCTGCTATGGGCCCAGTCACCAGCTCTGCTGCAGATGGGAGCATTGACCTCAAAATTCTAGAGAAACAAACCATGGCTCTGCTATGGAGCAGTCCCCAACGCTGTTATGGGCCCAATCCCCAGCTCTGCTGCGGACCTGCCACAAAAAATCAGAAGATCCCAAAGAAACACTGGCGTGCTCCAACTCAAAAAGCTCAAAGAAGCCATAAACCAAGCCCGCCATGTAGTGGTGACCCATGAGCGAGGCCTAGTTCTCATTTCTCGTCGGTTCGTCTTCCTCACTCACTCTGTCTCTTCCACTTCCTGCATAACATTGTAGTTGCATTCAAACCCTAGATCTGAACCACTCGCAGCCATTGCATTTTCGCTAGATCTAGCCTCGCCGCATCCATCTCGCACACCGCAGCCGCATTTTGTTGCCGGGAAGAGGAAGATGGCCTGTGGGTCCCATGGATAGAGGGCTCAGATGATGTCGACGAAGTGGATGAAATCCACAAGCACAGAGAGCTCCATCCGCAAGCTCATCGATGATGGCGTGCTTCCCAATGCCGTGTAACACCCTAAGTGTTAGGCTTGCATTTGGCACTTGCATTGCATGAGCCTAAGCATCTTTTGTTCATATATGAGCATAGAACATATGTGATGCACTAGTGAAACATATGAAACATGCTAGTGCAACATGTGAAACATGTGTATGGAATGTGCTTGAAACATATGCAACATATGCAACATACCCTTGTTAATTATATTTCAATGTGTGTATGTTAGATGCTCATGCTTGGTAATGCAAGTGTGTGTTGATGTCACTTCTTCATGTGTCTCACATCACTTTCTATCTATAGTGACCCCTAGAGAAGTTTCATGAAGTTTGGAATCAAAAAGTCACATGAAATGATAAGTTATATTCCTATTGGAATTTGCACCATTAAGTGAATGGAATCATAGACCATCAACCAAACCTTAAAAACTTGCCCAAATGACTCTAGATGAACTCTACAACAAAAGTCATGAAGGGTTCATGTTGAGCAAATGTCAAGAAAATGCCCCGATTGGCCTAAAACCCTAGTTTAGGCTTTATCAAGTTGCTACTTTGACCAAAGTGAAAGTTTGACTTCTGTACTAGTTGTGTGGTTTGACCTTTAACAAAAGTTATAGTTCATCTTATGTAGAACAAACTTTGTTAAATGGTCAAGAGCTAGTTTAGCTTCTAGCTTGGTCAAATAGAGCTCACAAGATTGAACAAGCTGCTGTTTTTGGAAGAGCAGAAATTATTCTAAGTCCTTGAGAGGCAGCAATAAGTTGACATGTTTGGTAATCTTTATCTCCCTAACCAGGCTGAACTAGTCCAAGGCCCTTTAATAAAAGTTGTTGTTTAGTTTGTCTGCTACAAACTTTGTTTAAGGACCCAAGCCTGAATTCATCTCTAAACTTGTCAAACTATGGGTTGAAGTTTGTATGTAGCTGCTGTTTCTCAGCACTTCAAAGATTCATGGTCACCATGTTGACATCCGACGTTCTCCCAATTTTGTTAAGTAACTTGAGTAGGTCCAAATGTAAAAGTTGGAGTAGACATTATGGAGAAGAGCATGTAAAAGTATGGCATTAGTTTGACTTAGTTTGGACTATCAATTCTAGAATTTTGTTAATCGCTTGGAATGCTTTGACAATACCATCTTGATGCTTAGTTATCTCCTAATCCAGAGCACTAATGATCATGAACCCTAAACAGATTTTGTAGAGCATCGTATGGGCTTCAACTTTGCCTTTTGGCCCATGTCCAAACTTGGCCCGTAGCCGGCCCAAAATTGAACCCCACCTTGCCCACATAGTCAACCGGCACGTGTTCGATAAAATGCCGGGACGGCCGACGCGTGCTCCGTGGCATGGCGGCCATGCCTGTGCCGCATCCCCACCATCGATGCCACGTGTCCTGGCCTTCTGACGTGGACGCCTAGCTCCTCCACTCGCTCTCCCACTCCTCCCCGCACTTGCGCTCGTTCCTCGCCTTGGCAGCAGCGCGTGAACGCACAGCCTAGAGCGCGCCCGCCATGGACGGTCGGGGAACTTGCTGCCATGCCGCGAACTCACTGCTCCGTGCCTCCCCATCCTAAGCCATGAACACCAGCACCTCACCGTCGCACGGTGCACCCCAACACCCTTTTCCCGGCCCCAATTATCACCAGAGGTCGCTGCCACCAGGGCCACCGCCATCGCTGCCGCGGTCAGCTGGCGCCGTGATCAGGCCACTGCATCCTTCCTTGGCCTCAGTTGAGCCTAGCAGCGGGTCCTCCATAGGCGCCCGGTGCCACGTAGTCCATCTCCACCAGTCGCTGCGCCCCGCAGTGCCACTGCTAGCGAGCTCGTCGCCGCTGGTTCGCCATGCCCGTGGCTGGGCCTCCCTAGGATGATGTCAGCCAAGCAGTGGGCACTTGCAGATGCTCGCTAGCTCAGGGGTGCTGCGCCACCCCTCCCTGCCACCAGCGCCTGCCGTCAGCCGCCGGAAACCGTGAGCCGGCCTCGGCGCTGCCCCTACCTCTGTTTCCCGGTGTCCAGAGGAAGGGGATGACCTCTCCTCTCTCTGTCTCTCTCTGTGTGCATGATAGGTGGGCCCAACTAGGCAGCAGGTCCTGCACATCAATTAAATGGTGACTGGTTTTGATACTAGTTCGGGTGCACCTAGCAGTTAAGTTAGGATTTAGTTTTATTGTAATTTGAATTTCAGATTTTGTGTTAAATCTTCCAAATTCCATATCTCATGCTAGGAAACTCCAAAAATAGCAAATGTTGACTTTTTGGAAACCTTGAGAAAAGACCTATTCAGCAGACTCATAATATATTATATGTTTATAAAATTTTTCTGGTGTTTTTATTTAACCTTGAAAAGTACTCCAAAAATGCTTATAAACTTGACCAGAGCCATATCTTAAGTTTTAGGACTCCAAAAATAGTGATTCTTATTTTGTTAGTTTTATGATGACATGTACTTGCTAGGAAAAATATTAAGCATGCTAGTTGTTCACTGTTTTCTTAAGGTTTTAATTTGACCTTGATAAATAAGAAAATCTACCTTATGTTGCTTGTTATTTTTATATCTTGAGTTGTGATGCTCAAATTTTGGTGAAATTTTTATGGTAGTCTCCTGAGGTTATTTGGGAACTGTGGTTAAAATTTCATGAGCTTTGGATGTTGGACGAGTGAGATATAGGTTTAACTTGCTCTCTAGGGTTATTTAGCTTAATCTACTTGTTTTTTTCATAAAGGTTGTTTTACACATGCAAATGATCTTAAATTTGTACAATAATCTATTGGAAGTATATGGGAGCCACTGTAATGTTTGTAGAATTTATGGTGCACTTTTGGTATATGTTCATTAAATCAACTAGGCATCTAAATAAATTAAGAAATGCCTCTAAAGAATTTATTTAGGTGGTGACACTATATTTTCTGGTGTTCATTAGTCATGTGTGACATGTTGGTAAAGTTGGTTTTATCCAATTATATGTTTGCAACATATGTTAATAATTATTTCTTGCAATTATAAGTTTCTGGACAGTTATGGGGGGCAATGTAAATTACCCTATGTTAATGATATTTTATGAGCATCTTGTCTATAAAAAAGTTGTAGATAACTTATTAGTATAACTTGTGTTAAATTTTGGTGGCATTTGGCCAAGTAGTTTTTGTGAGCATCTTATCTATAATAAAGTTGCAGACTAGATTCTGTAGTTTCATCTTTTAGACCTATTAAACTTGGGAATCAGGCTTAGTTGATATTAAATGAATTGTAGAAAATTTCATAAGCTTTCTAGAATATCTTGTTTTACATCATTTGGAGTTATATATCTCCATTTATGATTAAATTACTCAGCTGCTGTTCTGATATCCAGAAGGTGGCAAATTCTAGTTTTAGTGCTTTGATTCACTTTGTCATGCTTGTGTGTTGAAGTGTGACTCATATCTTTGATAGTACTTGGGTTGGTACCCTGTGATCTTATGAAACTTGTGTCTCAATTGATGTGCTTGTCGTCTTCTATGTTATGCCTTAGTGAGGATTAAGTTAATTAGCTCTAGGTGCTTATGTGAACTTTGGTATGCTTGCATGAATACTTTGTTTATTGCACTTCTATGCATTCATACATATGCATTGTTGCACCTCATTTAGGTACGCTAGCTAAAACGCGTGAAGGATGTGGTATTGGAGGCAAACCCGAAGACGATGTTTGGTGCAACTATCCCAAAGATGAAAGTACTCAACGAGTGGGTCATCTAACAACCACTGACTTGTGTTGGATCCTAGACAAGCCCCAGAGCATTATAAGCCTCCTAATTTCTAAAAATGCAATTGAGTATTATATGTTATATGTATTGTTGCATTAAGTTATAAGTGTTGGATGAAAACGCTTGCTACATTGATATCCTATCCTTGTCCAGAAAGTATACCATGAATCCTATTAGCTTAGGATCGAGTAGATGCTTAGCCCTGCTTTAAGCGGTAGAAGTCAAGTGATTTCCTATCATCTGCGAGATGTAGGGATATTCATATATGGCATAGTTGGCTATATTTGCTATCATGGAAAAGAACCATATGCTAATAATATGAAAGGAGACCGGGCGGGATGACGATAGTGAAGCAACAAGGCATGGAGGTCTTGGGTGTGGATCTATCCCCGTCTGAGTCATTTAAGGACCGATTCGTTGTACGTCCTAGAGTCATGTTGAACACAGTCTAACACTTAGTTGGTCGAATAAGCCGTTCCGACCGTGAAGCCAAGTGATACAGTTCAGGCTAGGAATCGAGGGGGTCAAGTGTGCATTCTGGAGGAAGTAAGGATGTGCTTAGGGACATTGGCATGAGACTAAGGGGGGTTAAAGTCCTTATCACCTGGCAGAGTGTTGCCCTTGGGGATGCGGCATCAGTCAAACCCATGATTTCCTGAACTGTACCAAAGGTGACCTAAGCAACCCTCACCAGGCGTGTCTCGGTGAGTGTTAGAAATACCCCTCCAATTGGATAGGAACTCGATTCGAATTGTTGTTGCTCCCGGTTAGTGAGCACTTGACTTGAGCAGCGGCAACGTAGATTCAATTAAATAGAACAGATGGTTAATTGGATGATGATTTAAATGTTGCCTCAATTTATACCTGCTATGGTTAATATTGTTTGCTCCTAATCAAGTGAGTGCTCTAGTATAGGTTCTAATATAGATGACAGGTTAATGATAATTAACTTGATGCATAAGCATTAATGATTACTTATCTGTATTAAGCTTTTATGCAAAATGTTGTCAAGCTAGCCCCACTTTATAACTTGATGCGTAAGCATTAATGATGACGGGTAAGTCTAGCTGAGTACTTTCTCGTACTCAGGGTTTTATCCCCACTTGTTGCAGGTTGTGATGTATCATAGCGACTGCAAGAGTTGGATGGCTCCTGCCATAGTGGGGAGTGTGATCATGGGCATGATCCTTCTGAGTTACATTGTCTCTAATGCTTTTGTTAGAAGTCAACCTTGGTACTGGCATGTATTTGAAATAAGAGTAATGTTAGTTTCAAATTACTTTGCTTCCGCTACTTTTCAATTTAAGTTGTAATAACTATGTTGAACTCCGATGTATATTGAATTACTTGTGAAATGGATACAACATGTGGCTTGTTATGTTGAATCATTATGATCTTGTATTGTATGTTGGTTGGTTTAAAATCCCTCATGATTTCATTAGACTACCAGAGTTATATGGGCTCAAGTGTGAGAATTTGATCACTTCGGTGATTGTTTTTGTACTTGTGCTCTTATAATTTAGACGGTTCCATAACATGCCGCCATCGGAGGGTGGAGGCTATCTATTGGTGAGAGCTGCCTAGATCCCCGCCCTAGTGAACTCATGGTTTTTTAGGATTTTTACTAGCGCGGGTTTGGGACTCCTTGTCACCCATTCTTACGCAAGCTTCTTGATTATTATAAAATTAGTTTGTGCAATCTGCATCCCAACTCTATTCTTTCCATCTCCATCTTCATCAACTTCTATGAGGCGTGCCTTGGAATCTATCCTCACTTCAATCTATGACGTCATTTCTTCTGCCTCAAAAAAAGGGGGATCTGGGGGATCAAAATAGCTGGAGGTGCGTATCTGCTTCTTTAGGATGACATGAAAGTGTAGTATCTGAATGTCCCTCCAAACACCTCAATGAGGGATTGGTATCGCAAATGGTTCTACGTGCAGCAGGAGCAGCAACCATTGGCGGCATGTGATATCAGCCAGATTCCCAAGCAGCAGGAGAGTTGGTCGGCGAGAGCAGCTCCTGCACTTGCACCATCTCGGCGCTCGGCAAGACCGACTAGTGCCGAGATGGTGCAAGTGCAGGAGCTGCTCGGGTTGTTTGACAAGATCCGGATCAATGGCCCAATTGTTGTGACCAACTTCATCTTCAGACGGGTGTAGCCCTATAAGGATAGGGTGCATCCGATGTACGAGTACTCCGGGTCTGCTGACACGACCCGGGAGTCACTAGAGGAGCTCTCGAGTACAGAGATAGATAGGCGGCTAGCACAGCTATTTGACTTGGTAGGATACCGCCTACTACCGAACGCGATGAGGGCGTACAAGTTGACTTCGCCTCTGCATAGGTATGTGCAAAGTCATCCACAATTTAACTCCATGCCCAATAGTTGTTGGTTTGCACTCATAATGCTGAGTCTGATCCGTGCAAGACCCGTGGCCAGGACCAGGCAGAGGTATACGTCTCCGACGTGCCCACCGATGAATGGCCAGCCTGCGTGGATGTCTAGGAGACCCATGCGCAGTGCCGACAGAGGGTGACCCAGCACAGCAATACTGCCCCGAGCTCAAGTGATAGCAGCAAAGAGGGGGCGAAAGACACCGAGCGCCACATGACGAGGAAGGTGGCCGGAAGCGCCCCGCATCAGAGGGACCTTCTCAGAAGAAGATATCCACTGGCCCCCTAAGCACGAGGGGTCGCTTGAATATTGATGATGATGAGAGCAGCCGGAAAACGACATAAGGTCATGACCGGCTTGACAGACGAGGAGGAGAAGGAGGAGGAGACGTCGCTGGTGCGCTGGCAGAGGATGCAGACACCACCCCGCACGCCAAATACCACCAAGAGCGCCTACACCTCCCTGAGTAGCAGCACCATCATGAGCACCGATGCCGCCAAGGGCGTCGACATCATCTTGAGCAGCAACGCCGCCGAGGGCACCAACACCACCCCGAGCACCGACGCCGCTGAGGGCGCTAACACCACCATCGAGCACCCACGGGATAAGCTCAGTAGTCCTCGAGTATGTGCAGACCACAGCGGAATAGGTAGGTAGTAGTGCTCGTGCCATGGGGAGTGGTAGCCACAGGGGTCATCCATTCAAAGCTACATTCAGATGCTCTGACATGTGAGTAATTCTATAGTCATTTACTGTTATCTTTGAGTATTTTCTTATTCACAGTGCTTCAGGCCAGAGTCCACGGAAAATGTGGAACACCAACTGGCGACCAAGAGCCAGTGGTTGTAGAAAGCAGTTGTGTAGCGGAGGAGCGCATTGAGCACGCTGGTAACGCCGAACAGCACAGCGTAGACCAGCGTAGTGAGGGCTAAATGCTCAATGCTGACGTACTCGATGCTGCCTCTGGCGGTACTATAGGTGTCATGCTTGGCACGGGGACCAACAACGATAATCCTGCTGCAGAAGAAGATGCACCGGAGGTAGCAGCGATCGAAGAGGAGCTAGAGATCAAGGAGATCACTCGGGCTCCAAAGGAAACAGTGCAACCGTAGCACATCCGCGTGGCCAGGAAGTGTCACGACGAGTGGGTGTTCCATGAGGAAGACCATTTGAACAGAGCTGTGCGTAAGCTGCAGCGCACCGTTGATGACCTGATGAGCCAGATCAAGGTAAAAACGCCACAAGCCCTATCTTGTGCAGATGAGTCTTTTGTAGTATTATAGGAGTAACCCATTGTTGTACTGCAGAGTATTGAGAAGACATCAGAGTATCACAGATGATGCTTTGACACCATTGTCCTAACAGTGAAGGAAAATGAGAGGCTCAAGGCTGACATAGCACGTCTCTAGGAGAGGCTGCAAGAGGCCCAGGACGAGCAAGCTGCGCTAGATGTGGAGAGGGCAGTAATGGCCGAGCAGTGCAACCGCCTCAACTAAGAGAAGAAAGGTGCATAGTAAAGACTATGACCATGTCTATCTTTTGACTTATTAATGAACCATGCCCTGCTCGGCAGAGATGGAAGCAGAAAAAATTCTACTGCACGAGGAGGTGGCCCGCTTGGGCAATGAAAACAAGGAGCTGATGAAACGGGCAGACCTGCTCAATAAGGATCTCTGAAGTAAGTGTACGACAAGTCGATTGTAAATTAATTCTTAAGTCACCATGCTTAGCATGGCCTTCTTATTTTAAATGCAGCTATTCGCTGAAACAGCAAGGCATAGTTTGATGTCCTCACTCAGGAGGTCCAACGGTACCAAGACAAGTATCAAGCAATGGAGGATGGCATCACGCCAGTTCTGAACCTAATCGGGATGGAGCCTAAAGAGCCAGCAGCCGCCCAAGCACCTCGAACAGGCACCATCGTCGATAAGTGCAAGAACTCCTGGTCATGGTTTAAGCAATACATTTAGGATGCCAGCGAGTATGTGGTCGCCCACGTCATGGCCATGGTGCAGTCACATTACCCTGGCGTGGACCTGAGAGGCTGGAGGTCGGCGTGTCAAGCAACACCGACCAGGAGAAGGCAGAGTAACCTCCCAAGCGACGGCCATAAAGATGATTGTTGATGTAGACCTGTGTGGCGAGACTGGGCAGACCAGTCAGTAAGTTAGTGTAATGAAATACTCTTGTAGTTAAGTTGTGATGAAGCACTTGGTGCTTTTGTGAATCATTAAGTAAGTTGTGTTGGAGCACTTGGTGCCAACTCAGACCATGTATTATACTTAGTATAATATGCAGTCGTGGCTTTAAGCGAAAAAACTCTGTTTTTTAGCCGTTTTGTCATGCTACAGTTAGCGCAAATAGTTAACTCATCCTAGAGTTCTACCAGCTCTAGTCTGACCAACAATCCGGAGCGTGAGGCATGAAGCCTAGGCACGTGTAAGACTGCTAGCCTCGCTAGAGAGCTACTGCTGACCACCCGGAACACAGAGAGCGGATCCCGTGCACGTGTGGGGAGGAGTCGGAGACGACGCTGGCTCTGAGAAACTCAAGTAGGAGAAAGAACTGTTCAGCAAACCATTTAGAAAAATATAGGAGAATTCTGGAAACACAGTAAGGTTACAGCAAAATGCATGACGAGTACTTTTATTGAATGCTTAGAATACAAAAAGAGTACATATCTTTATTTAGGAGTGCATCAAGCGTAAAAACGCCCAAGGAGATCGATGTGCCATGAGTTAGGGATGTCAACTCCATCGAGATCACACAGCCTATAAGATGTAGGCCCAGTGACCGCCTTGACCATATATGGGCCCTCTTAATGTGATGATAACTTGTGAAGGCCTTCCGTCTTTTGTTTCCTATGCAAAACCAAATCGTCGACCACAAAAAACCTGTCCTTGACATTGCGGTTGTAGTACCTTCACAAGCCCTCTAAGTACTTTGTTGTCCATGCACAAGTGTCAAGGCGCTATTCTTCGGCACAATTAATCTCAAGCTCTCTAGCTTCATCTGGCTTCTCCTCTTCATGATTCTCAACTCTAGGCGACCGAAAAGCGATATTAGCTGGTAGCGTGGCCTCAGAACCAAAAACCATGAAGCACGGGGAGACGCCAGTATTGCGACTGGGCTGAGTTCTTAGTCCCTAGACCACGGCCGATAGCTCCTTCAACCATCTCCTAGGATGCTTATCATTCTCCTTGTATAATCTCTTCTTCAATGCGTCTAGAACCATGTCGTGGCCCGTTCGACCTGTCCGTTAGCTCTGGGATGCGCCACCGAAACATACTTGACCACTATGCCTCTGTCATCGCATGAAGGAGCCCTGTCATTTGTGCTCTCACATGCTGGTTGTGATGGTTGGAGCCAAAAAATCTAGCTTCACCCTGCTCCTACCTCTGTACGCATGGGCCCCTATGCGGATTGGACTTGGATGCCCTTCTTCTTTGCTGGCATCGATGGATGCTGAGGAGGTCGGTGGCAGCGGCGCCCATTGGGGACAGCAATGGGAGGTTCGTGCATGCCTATACGGGGAGGAGGCGGTCAATGGCGCGGGGAGGAGCGACGCTAGAAGGAGGGGCGCCGCCATGCGAGCGCTTGAAAGCCCGCCACGCGAGGCCACTAGGCGCGGGCCACCGAGGCTGTCGGGCGTGGGGGGCAGAGGTGCGAGCAACAGGAGTGGCTGGGAGATGCTGCCGAGCATGGGGGCGGAGGATGTGAGGCCGTGGGTGCGTGAGGTCGCCCCGTGGTCGGAGGTTAAAAACGTAAGCTCGTGCGAATGAGCAAATGGATAATAAGGTAGAATGGAAAAAAATAAAAAAAAGAAAAAAATAAGGGTAGTACGGACATTTCGCCTTTTGGACTACCCGAAGAAGCTATTTTGCCAAACGATTCAAAAAAAACAGCTCCAACTCTCTAAGTGAATCTGCTCCACAGATGAATCCACAACTGAAGTTGTTTTAGCTGGAGCCGGAGCTCTACCAAACGAGCCCTTAGCCGACTTTAGGCGGAGCACATGTTCAAGTGTGTGTGTGTGTGTGTGTTGAGCATCTAGCCTCTTCTACATCAATGCAACTTAGTGTGTGGCTTTATTATAAGTGTGTGAAGTACTTTCACATAGTCCCTGCAAGACCAAACAACCACACCCGAGTAGCCACAAGCAAAAACACAAATAATATATGCATATGAACAAATATGAGGCAAACTAATCAAGAGATGCAGTGATTTGTTTGATTGAAGTTCGGGCCACCAGAGGTGCTCTACATCTCCATTGTGGAAGCCAGTGAGTGACCTAATAAAGGTCTACTCATGGTTGGGTCCAAAACGATCTCTTTTCACCTTTCCAGTAAGGAGTCTTCTTCCCTCTTACAGCGGGAAGACCAACCCTTTACAGACTACCGCAGCAGCCAACACCCTGGGTGCTTGTCGGTGACACCTTTCCACCAAGGAGCAAAGCTCCAAGAGTAACAAATGCAATGAACCAGAATTCTTTGACTTGCTCAAGTGGTCAAGTGGTCAAGTGTTGGACAACTCACACAAGGTTTCTCAAGCTCTCTAAATCCACCAAGGCTTGCTCACAAAGCTTGGCTCACTATCTAATCAAGGATTAGGGAATCTCTAAGCCACCACACCCATAAAAGGGAAGGGTTTTGGGTTTCCTTATCTCTCTATGTCTCTCACTCTCAAGTTTTCTCTCATAGGTTGACTTGAGCACCATTTGCTTGTCGCAAATTTAGTAATGCATCCTTCTTGATAGTGTGGCATTCCTATACTCAAGAAATAAGTATAAAATAAATTATTCTTCACTTGAGCTTTTCTTCAATCCAAATGCTTGCTACATTGATCATGCATAATTAAGGGTCTTCATCACTTCATACTTTTGAGCATGTCCATCTTGAGCATGTAACTTGTGTTGAAGGTTTCAAGTCACTTTCATCATTTGATTTGGTCTTCCACATCAATGCAACTTTCCTTAGCTTGATTAGTGCCTCGACTAAATGCAAGTCCATTTCTTCTTCACCTTAGCTAGGTTTCTCGGTCACCAAGCCATCGCTTGCCCTTCACCTTTGCTTTTGTACCTTTCTTGCTATCTTCACCTTCTCAAGCCATCAAGCCATTCAATGCTTCGGACCATAATTGGAGTATCACATCATTTATATTGTTGTCTTGTGCTTGAACTGAATTGTTTCCAATAATAATCCTCACAAGCTTTGACAACCATCTTTAGAATTCATACTTGCAAGCTTTAGTTGAGACCAAACCATATGCAAACCCTCATGTCTCATTTATTTGAGAACACACTTGCTTGCAAATTCACGCTTCACAATAATCAAACTTGGACTCAATCTTTCAATTATATTTGATCACAACACACAATATGAGTCCAATATGTAATGATAAACCCAGGACTAAACACCTGCAAGTCTCATGAATATTGTTATAGTCCCTTAATCGTGTTGTTATTCAATTCGCCGAAACCCACTTACGGCCTAGATGCGCTTTTGCCTCATTCTTATCTCATCCATCGGATGCTTTGTTCTGTGTTACTGTCGCACAAGTAGCTTTGTTTCTCTGGTGAGAGGCCCACACACAGTTTGTTTTTTATTTTTTTTTGGGAACCACACCCATTTCTTCTTATCGTCTTCATTTCGATGAGTCTTATCTGCCACTTGAGAGAGGTGAGGTGTCTTGAAGGCGACTTCGAGGCGATATCTAGGGTTCGTCATTTTAGGAATTTCCATTGATTGTCTTGTTATTTCTCTCACGTGATGCTCAAGCTAGTCCCCCACGTGTGTCCTGTTTTGGCTTGTCTGCTCCTATTATATTTGTTCTCGCCAATTTGTTCCTTACTACATGCGGATTTGAGGGTACCTATCCTCATTTTTCCTACATGTTTAGATATTGCTGAAATTTTGAGTGTGTTGATCTGCAACAATGGTGTGCGATGGTCTTCTATCAGTAAGGTTTGTCCATTTGTTCTTTTGCCAACTTCTTCCCATTCACCTACCCAACCGAATCCTTCTATTGTCCATCGGGATTTAGTAAATATCACATGGTCTGAGCAACATCAGTGCTGACAGAATCGACTGAGTTCCTCTAGGCCATGTTTGATTTGTGCTTCGGATTGGGGCAGGGACGAAGCCAGAAAAAAATCTAGGGGGAGCTAAACAAAAGTGCTACAGTGACTTAGCTCTACTTTAATCCCTCGTAATAGAAAAAGTATAATAGCTTGAAGTAGTCTTATATTTAAAACGTCAATTAACAATGAAATTCACAAAATACATCTAAAAAATAAATGTCTTAGCCCACCCTACCTTATACATCTGCGTCTAAAATTGGAAGAAGAGCACTAGAAGTTCCACTAGCTTAGCAGCAGTAGGGGGGCTGGAGCCCCTCCAGCCCCCCCGCTGGCTTCGTCCATGGATTGGGGGAATGGTGGTGCGTTGTGCGCCCATGTGTGTGTTATTGTTGATTGTTTTGTATAGTTTTCCGTAAATTGTTTCTTCCAGACAACTTTAATGATAGTCTATGTGGACTTTTGTGCCTGCAATTGTGTAATATTTCTTCTTTCTACTTGGAGCATATTTTTTTTCTATCCATTCCATGGTCAAGATTCTGATGTGGTCATTGTTTTAGGTTTAAGCACGTATGATTCTACTGTTGATAGGAAATCCTCGATGGTAGTTTGTTTGTTATGATGTTCTTATAGTTTGCCTTCTAGTCTGCACTTTTTTGTTGTTAGGGGTTGTTATTATAGTTTAGCCCCTAATTGGCAGCTTGTTATTTTTTTATTGTTGATGTTGTTGTTATTATTGTTAAGGATTGTTTTTATAGTTTAGCGCCTGGTTGGTAGGTTGTTTTTTTTATATTGTTAGGGGTTGTTTCTAGTTTAGTCCTCGGTTGTTCAGGCTTGTTTTTATAATTTGGCTCTTAGTTAGCACTTTTTTTATGTTAGTGGTTATTTTTATAGTTTGGCCTCCATTTGGCAACTTTTTCGTTTATATGGTTACAATTACAATGTAGGATTTGTATTTTTGTTGCTTCGTAATTAGGGCCATGTAATTAGTGGTAAAGTTTTTTAGGACCTTTTTAAATTTAATTTGTTCTTATTTTTTAGACGTGTTTCCTTACTTCTGCAACTGCATTTTTCACGTAAGGAATATGTTTTTTTTGTGCTGCTCCGATTAAGAAGCCTGGCATGTGCATTCATACGTCTGGGGGATCGGCCAAAATGCACTCGAACAGCAGAACAACAAAATACAATAGGCCGTCAGATTGAAATCTCATGTGTCGATACTCCTACATCTGTAAACACTCGGCCGTTGCAGCATTTGAACACTCAACAGGCAACAACAAGGTAGACAGTCCCAAAAAAAAAAAATCCTATCCTATTCTATCCAGCACGCGTGGTCATCTCTAGGCTGGAGGACGCCGGCGGTCGCTTCCATCCTCTCCTCCGCCTCCGCGCTCCGCTCCCCGTTCACGGGAAGCCTCTCTCACCTCCTCGTCAGCGGCCGCTGGGGCACCGGCTCCCCGACCTCCTCCGCCTCGCTCCAGCGCTCCCTCACCACCGCCAGCAAGATGGCGCTTGGGCTTTGCTCCGCCTCCTGCAATTGTTGTTTCAGCGCTGGCGGGAGCAGGTAACAGCGTTAGAGAGAGAAGCCACCACTGGGTAAGCCATGGCCGCCACATCCGTCAAGGTCGCGCGCCTCACCACCCTCGCGCTCTTCTCTCCGACTCCAACCCCCTCTGGTCCGAAGTCCACCAAGCACAGAGCTAGAGCCCCACCACCCATCTCCATCTCCATGGATCCGGCCCTCGTGGACCCAGCCCACCTCCAGGCCCTTATGTTCGCCTGCGCCCACTCCTGCGCGCTCCGCCTCTCGCCGGCGCTATCAGTTTCCGCCATCGAACCGGTCGACCTCAGCAAGCTCCGGGCTGCACTTGCGCACAGCTTCATCGTCGTATCTGTCTTCTGCGGCTCTAGGTTCTTGACACACGACGGTGAAGGGGACGGGGAGGGACAGAGATTCTTGGGCTTGGAGCTCGGGCTCGAGCGTCAGGGGGAGCGGCGGCTTGTCGGATTCGGGCGCGCCGTCTCCGACCTCGGGCTCACTGCATCCGTCCATGACATCGTGGTAATCTTCTCTTTTGCAGTGAATTTGACCGTGGTAACGAACCTTGATTGTGGGTAGAAACTACTAACTGTGTGAAACCGCTACTTTTATATTCTGTTCTTGATAACCTCATAGGCATTAACACGTTTTCCATCTGGCATTTCTTGCCAAAAAAAAATGATCTTTTTCTTTTCAATTCGTGAAGACATTCTGGATGTAATCATACTAGTGTGAGTATCTTTTGAATGGTGGATGCTACATTGCTACTATGCTAGAGAAACAAAGGCCGAGGTTGTTTCAGTTTGCAGATTGTGGTCAAACTACTAAGTGTTTAGTTGATTGAATACCATGGAACATTAACCAAAACAAGGCCGAGGTTGTTTCAGTTTGCAGATTGTGGATTGCAGCCTTCAGGTTGTTACAATCTGCAAGTTGAAACAAAGCAGCCATGAGATTCTATCCATCCACATGCCAGATTATTACGATCCAACAATCTGCTTCCTACAATTTGCAAGACAAACAAATAGGGCCTAAGAATACATAGCCTTGTAGAATAAACAGTGCTTTTGTTGCAAACTTGCAATCTAATGCCTATTGATTGGAAAGCAAAGTATGGAAGAATAAACTTTCTGCATTGATGTACTTCTTTCTGTGCTTATGCATCAATAGTGTGTTATCTTGTACTCCCTCCATCCCAAATTACAAGTTATGCCAAGAATCTTAGAGAGTCAAAGCATCTCAAGTTTGACCAAAATTATAGAGAGAATTACAAAGATTTATGACATCAAATAGGTATACTACGAAAATATAATTAATAAAGAATCTAATGATACTTAGTTGACACCATAAATGTTATTATTTTATCATATAAATTTGGTCAAACTTGAGATGCTTTGTGTTATGGTTGGCAGCGCCCGAACAAAGCTAGTGGCTGAGCTCAAGTCACAGCACGCCAGAATTAGGAGCGCATGCATTTGAATAATAGGCACGCACAGTTCACCACGCAAGGCACCAAGTGGCGGTAGGATTAGCAGCAGCATGCAAGGCTGTTTGAATGAGTTGCTTGGTTGAATAATTCTAGTAGCTAGCCTTAAGTGTAGGGATGCATGTTCCGTACTTTGAGTCGATGTCTGTAATAAGTCTATAAGACGACATGATCGATGAATGAAAGGATAAGCCTGGGATTGAGACGCATTGTCTCCCTTGGGCACCCAGCCCCTGTCATCGTCAGTCTGTTGTCGATCCCATTCACAGGCGCCGGCCACGGCGCCGCCCGTACGCCGTCGAGGATTCAAGCCTCGGCCACCCACCTCACACTCCTACGCTCTACGCAGCCTGAGCCATAACAACCTGGTATCAGAGCTCATGGCTTCCTCGGGATCCTCCGCTGCCCTCACCACGCCCACCACCGCCGCCCCCACCACCGGTGTGCCCTCGGCCCCGGTGACCACCTCCCCCGCCATCATTCCAACCGCTCTGCCTGCTGCACCACCACTGCCTTCCATGGCGGCCGTTCCAGTCGAGGCACTCAACGCCTTCACCGCTACCATTCAAGGCCTCCAATCCCAGATGGGCGACATGTGACTGCAGATGGGCGACATGGCCTCCCGCCTCGCGGCGATCGAGGGCCGGTCGTCGCCCTCCGCCTCGTTGTTTCCCCAATACAGCTTGGCCGGTTACGGGGGCCTTCCTGCCCTCCCAGCAGCCTCAGCGCCGGTGATCTCTGACCTCTTGACTGCGCCGCCAGTCATGCCATCACTTCCAGCGTCATCGTCACTCGCCCCGGTGCCATCGGCCTCTGCGTTGGTCACGATGCCAACCCAGCCTCCACCAAACCAGGGAGTACCCATTACGCAGATTTGCTTTCCCCACTCACCATCACCAGTGCCATCCTTGTCGTCCATCATGCTGATGGGCATGCCCATGCCATCAGCGCCCATGGCAAGTTCACCGCCGCTCCCTCATCTACCACCGGAGCCGGAGTATTTGACGGTGCTGCGGTACCACAAGCTCTCGTTCCCGATGTTCGACGGCAAGGACGACCCGCTCGGCTGGCTGAACAAGTGCGAACAGTTCTTCCGTGGACAACAAACACGCCCTGTCAACCAAGTGTGGCTAGCCTCGTATCACCTCACCGGCACGGCGCAACAGTGGTACCTCGTCCTCGAAAGCGAGCTGGGTCGTCCACCTTGGGCGGAGTTCTGGAGCCTATGCCAACAACGGTTCGGGCCGTCCCTCAGTACCAATCACCTGGCCAATTTGGCACGGCTGTCGTTCACGTCCACGGTCGACAAGTACATGGAGGCGTTCCAGGCCCGCGCGGTGCACGCGGGCACCCTCTCCCCGCTGCAGAAGGCACATCTCTTCACCGGGGGCCTCCCGGATCACATCCGCGTCGACGTCGAGCTCCATGAGCCGTAGAACCTACAACACGCCATGCGGTTGGCGCGCGCATACGAGCGGCGTAATGCGCCCGCTCTGCTCGCCCTGCTGGCACCACCTCAACCAGCTCGCTGCCATGCCGGCGCACTGCCCGCGCCCACCGCCACAGCAACCGCCGCGGGGACGGCATCCTTGGCCGCCTCATTGTCATCAACCCCGTCTCGACCTTTCAAATGCCTAACGTCTGACGAGATGGCGGAACGCCGAAAGCAGAGGCTCTGTTATAACTGCGACGAGCCCTATGTCCGGGGCCACAAGTGCGTCCGCCTCTTCTTCCTTGAGGCGTCTGACTACATCGTCGAGGAGCCGGACGGGGCCGATGCCAATCCGCCAGCAGCAATGGCGCCTTTCAACCCGGAGGCACATGCCCGAGGCAACACGGGAACCGGCTGAGTTTTCCTCCTTTCAGCTCGAGGACGAGCTCTTCTCTCGAGAGGAGTGATGTTATGGTTGGCAGCGCCCGAACAAAGCTAGTGGCTGAGCTCAAGTCACAGCACGCCAGAATTAGGAGCGCATGCATTTGAATAATAGGCACGCACAGTTCACCACGCCAAGGCACCAAGTGGCGGTAGGATTAGCAGCAGCATGCAAGGCTGTTTGAATGAGTTGCTTGGTTGAATAATTCTAGTAGCTAGCCTTAAGTGTAGGGATGCATGTTCCGTACTTTGAGTCGATGTCTGTAATAAGTCTATAAGACGACATGATCGATGAATGAAAGGATAAGCCTGGGATTGAGACGCATTGTCTCCCTTGGGTACCCAGCCCCTGTCATCGTCATTCTGTTGTCGATCCCGTTCACAGGCGCCGGCCATGGCGCCGCCCGTACGCTGTCGAGGATTCAAGCCTCGGCCACCCACCTCACACTCCTACGCTCTACGCAGCCTGAGCCGTAACACTTTGACTCTCCAAGATTCTTGGAATGACTAATTTGGGAAGGAGGGAGTACAAATTAACCAACTGTAAGTGAACTTGTGCATTTATATTGAAAGTTTCTATGTAGCATTAAGTGCAACTTGCCAAGTCTATTTTGAATTAATTGTAATGGATTTTTTGGGCATTAAGGGTGTAACGCATAATTCTATGAAGCATTAAGTGCAACTTGCTTAATCTTTCTTTGATATCTTATACTTCTATTCCAAAACAGGAAAAAAAAACTTATAGTCATGTCACATGTGTTCATATAACTATTTTCAGTGACTTACAGGTACATCCATCACTACAGAGGAGAGGAATTGGCCGAAAGATAGTGAACAAAATTACAAGGTAACTTGCTGATTTTACCCAAAAAAAATGTCACACATTATGTTCCTATTACAGATGCTATTGATCGCATTAGTTTGAGAGGTCCTAGCTATGAAGCAGTGAAGCACCATTGGTTGCTGCCTACAGAAACTGAGTGATTTTTCTAACCATATTACATGTTCGACTCAAATGATCTTTTATTTTGAATCAAGTAATCGTAGAGAAAAGATGAATATATGCAGTTTTAAATGCTTCAGTGATTAGTAAAAATACTTGTAATCTGTGATAAATTGTTTTCTGGTAAAAAGTTATGCTTGATATAATAGTCATTGCTGGAAAATATCTGCAGGGTACTTCATAGCAGAGGTATATATGACATCTCTGCATTATGTACAGAAAAGGAGAGGTATGGTACCTAGGTTTGCAGACATCCCATGAGTTTCATTGTTTTCTGCAGTTCTAATGCCATATCATTATCACTAAATATAAATATGTGGATTGCTTAATCTTCACCAATGTATGACGACGTTTATTCATATATTATTGTTCCTTTTGCAGGCCCTTTTTTGAAGCTTGTGGATTTGGTGATGATATGATGGGTTCAACAACAATGTTGTATACTAGAAAAGCACACAAATAGTTAATTAAAAAAATTGTCAATTGGCATAATGTCCTTGGTTGACATGTTAACTTATCTGTTGGTTTTCACTGCTGGTATTTGAAAGCATTACTGCCAGAAAAGGGAGTTATGAGATGCAGAAGTTATCTCAATGTGCACACTTATTTGGGACAAATAACCACAAGAATTTGGAGAGGCCGTGTTATGCCATGTTAATATGTGTGCAAAATAGAATGACCAGTGTTTTTCAGCTACCAGACTGCAAAACTCACTGTGATTTAGAGATATGTGTATATGAAATGCAAAGTTCGGCTAGGCGCTAGTCAGATTCTAGGTGGTGACCCACTGCCTAGCGCCTAGGCGGTCCTAGGCGTTTTTCTAGGCGTTTTGCCAATATAGGTAAATTAAGAGCAGGGGAAAATAAATGAGCAGAGAGGGAGAGCAGGGAGGGGAGAGCAACAACCAGGGGAGGCCCGAGGGGAGCTGCTGGTGGTGGAGGGGGATGAGCAGGGAGGGGAGCAGCCGGCGGGGGAGGGGAACTCACCTTGGGGAGTAGGGTGGCCGGCGGGGAGGGTTGCGCCGTCGGGGAGCAGTGCCGGCGGGGAGGAGCGAGGTCGTTGGGGAGCAGGGCCGGCGGGGAGGGGTGCGCCGTCGGGGAGCAGGGCCGGCGGGGAGGAGCGAGGCCGGCAGATGAACTTCCCCTCCGGCGCGCGTCGCAGGCGGAGCCGCGGAGGAGGACGAGCGGGAGCGCGGTCCGAGCAGCGTCTGCGAGCGGGATTGGACGAATCGAGCACGGTGCTCAGGTATTCTTTCCCGCGCGGCGTGTAATTTTTCCCGCGCCCGACACGGGCTTTAGCGCGCGCTTCCGCGGTGGCCGAAAAAATCAGCAGCGCAGCCGGGCCGCCCGCCTACGCGCCCGCCTTGGGCGCCTGCGCGCCACAGAATCGCCGCCAAGGCGCCGCTGAGCGCCGTCTAGGCGATGCGCCCGCCTAGACTCCGCCCAACCCCCTAGGCTACACGGCAGCCCATCGACTACCGATTAGGCGCGCCTAGGTGCTGGCGCCTAGCCGAACTTTGATGAAATGAATGATTCTACAGATGTAGATATTGTCCTTCTTTCACAGTTTTTTTAGTACATGTTACCTCAGTTTGCAAATATGCTTGAACAAAGAGTATATATCATAAGGAGCAAACTCTGAACTTTTATATGTTCTGGATTCATGTAAAGATGTGATTGGGGGGGGGTGTGGGGGGTGTTAAGGGGTCTGATTTTTGAGGGGTTGATCCTTTTTTTATGAGGATTTGGATCACGATGTAGGACCCCAATTGAAATAAGCCCTTATTGGTATACTGCAAACTCCTGTGGTCAATTAGTTTGCTGCTACAACAAAAAATAGTAGAGGAATAAACCATTAAGATTGCTTAATCAAGAGATATATAATGTACATTTCCAATTACATTCACAAGATTGATTGAAGGGAGGTTGATACAGTTCAGTTATTCTCTATATGGTTCCATTTCTATCAGATGTCTTCTAAGAGACAACTGAGTTATTCTACAAATAGTACAATGCAATAGAGTTCCAATTGGAACACTAAATTTTCCACAATAAGAGCTGGCCAATCTTTAATTGTTCTCGTGTTACTACAATTTCTCTTCCTATCTCCAGTCTGTGAATGTGTGTTTGCATGTAGATATCATACAGCTGCTTGAAATACTTGTTCATTTGGATTTGCAAACATTGTCCGTAGAAATTTTTCAACGATAGACAGGAATTCCTCAGGTCTTTCCTCCTGGGGCAAGTGACCGCAACTCTTGATCACCTCAAACGTTGCTCCAGGTATAGCGCGTGCTACACGCTCAGCATTCCAAGCAGGAACGATGCGGTCAGTGTCACCTGTCACCACTAGCACTGCAATGATATGGCAAATTATCAGAATTCAGGATTAATTCTTTTATGAGTCACGTATTACATTACTCTAAATCCTTATCTAGAGGTTTAAAAAAAGTTTTTTCACAGAAATACATTACCACAAAATTTTGTGGAGCGATAGAACTAGTTTCTCTTAATTGTAGGTTCTCAAAAGAAAGAAAGAATAACCTGGGCATGAGATCTCAGAAAGCCTCTTTGAAACTGGTACCCTTGATGCACACGCAGAATCTATGATCATGGATATGGTGTGCTCCAGAAGAGCTGTCTCCCAACCCTTGGATTTTAGAGGCTGAAAAGGCCAGCAGGGTTTTCACATGTAGTACAAAACAATTAACAATTTGATAGTTGGAGAGTTCTACTATTTAAGGCGCGGAAATCTCACCTTTGTGTAACCTTGTATGACATGATCAGTTACTTTGCTTGGGTCATACCATGCATTCCGGACGCCCAATACACCAAATTTATCCATCACCCATCTTACCTAGGTCACGGAAGTCCAACCATGAAAACGTAAAATTTTGAATGCGCCCATGAACATATATCGAATAAAAATTCTTGTGTTGAGTAAACATTTTCTTTTCTGCACATTTTAAGATTTCGAAACTGTACTAGTTCCTAGCAGCACTGATTCATGTATCATCAGGAAAGTAATTAGACTAGTTAGCACTCAAACAGATTTCAGCTTATTAAACTAAAGTATTTTCCCAAAAATAAAACTAAAGTAAATAGTGCAACTGGAGCATCTGATCAGCTGTTAGCTTCAAAGTACACCAATAGCAGCTGCGCAATGCTATAGTTGCTGAAGTCTAAAACAGATTAAATTTGGGATTCTATAATTCTGAACGAGTAAACCTAATAAAAAAACAAATTGCTTGTAAAATTTGCAAGTAGGTTAGGAATTAGCTCTAGAAAATAATAAAAACAAACTTACCAGCGCCGCACCCAATGATGACCGAAGAAAAGCGACGAGAGCTTTAAGACAGAAAGACCGAACCACACCTTGTATTACTGTGATAATCTTGAAAACAAGCCCTGCAATGTGCTTCCATAGCTGAAGAAATCCTCCCCAAATCCTAGCAAACAAATTTGGAGGCGAATTTTCATCATTGGGAACGTTCTGTGTTTGCTGCCCTTCTTGTTCCCCTGCCTGATCCTCTTTCACCACCTTCCTGGGTGCAAATATAGCCGGTGCAACTAGCACAAGAGCAGCCACCCGTTCCGGTGCCTCAAAGTATGCATCCACTGCTACAAGGCAACCAGCTGAGTGCCTGGGGCAATGATCATAATACACGTCCATATAACGATCACACAAAAACAATGCAGATAGACAGAGCTAGGTAGAGAAGCAAGCAATTCAGGTTTGGGATTAGTACTAGTACCCAACAAGTATGGCCTTCTCAGCGCCAAGGTAGTCGATGAACGCCAGCGTGGCCATGACCGAGAACGCCATGGAGTAAGGATTCAGAGGCTTGGTGTCATCAGCGGACCAGCTGGCCCGGGATGTCAGCCCAAACGCCGGCCGGTCGAACGCAAGAACCTTGGCACGGACCATGCGGGCGAGAGGCCGCATCACACGGCTCCAGGAGAAGACTGACGCGCCGAAGCCGTGCAGCAGCAGTACGGGCAGGCCAATCTGGCTGTTCCGGACAGCGTCTGAGGCAATGGTACTACTACCCGAGGGTTGGTCGCTGGACGAGTCCTCAACCTCATCCTCGTCCTCGTGGCTGCAAACCTTGTGGTGCAGCCTGACGCCGTTGATCTCGTAGAAGCTGCTGTCGGGGTCGGCAAGGGCGTCGGGGTCGAGGAGCTCGTCCTGGTCGATGCCGGCCACGCTCCGGCGCCGCCGCCGTCGGGGCGGCATCTGAGCGCTGTCTGGAACGGATCCTGCATTTGCTCCGGGCGGGGTTCAGTAGTGTCAAGCTGGGGGGTTCGTGATTGGGTAAAGTGCAATCTTTTCGCGGCCGGCAGCGACAAAATTCGCAGCCCAAGATGGTGGGACGGAGGAAAATAGAAATGTGAGAAATTATTGACCCAAGAAGACTACATCGTCTTCCTGGACCTGCCGGAGGACCTGGGAAGTGGGAATGGGAACTCAGCGGAGAACGATACCTGGGAACTCAGCGGAGGCGGAGGCGGAGGCGGAGGCGGAGGCGGAAGCTGGAGGAGGACCAGCCGGCCTGCGCGCGCGGAGCAGTGGCGTCCTGGCGGGCGCAGCGGCGAGGAGGTGGGCGGCGGCGGGTGGGGGCCGGAGGGAGAGTAGCATTAGCATCTGCATCTGATTGTCCCGGCGGCGGGAAGCCCGTTGTCTGCGAGCGCAAGAGATGGGATTTGGTCGGTCCCACACTGCAGCCACACACGCACATCCAGTTGTCCGAAAACTAGCCATACGTTATTTAGCGCATTATCTCAAAGAAAGTAGAATTGTGTTCTTTTGGATGGCAAGTTGGCAACAATTATCGGTTGCTATCGCAGATTATGATGGCTTGAGGTGCCTGCTAATAGCGACAATGCTTCTGGCTTCTGCCGTTGCTGATTGCCTCTGCTGTAGATTACTTGTTCAAACAAAAGATTCAGATTACTTTTTGTTCTCTACCATAGCTGCCGTACCTAATGCGAGTTTGATACCTTAGGAAGCGTGAGCTTGACAAACCATGGTAGACAAAGACAACTGAAGGTTCCGCTGTCAATGAGGCATTGGCCCTCTTTGCTTGGAAGGAAATGAAACCCACAGCTGCAAGAAATTAGGTTGCTCCGTTAGCCCTGTTTGAGATCCATTAAAATCAGATTTTCCATCCGCGAGAATCGCGCCAAATGGTTTACGGCGTACTTGATTCTTTTGACTGATCTCCCACAATCATGAGATTGAACAGCATCGCGGATTTCCGCAGCTGCAGAGCCAGGGCACGGGCCGCAGACCACCGTCCCAAACAGGGCCATTCTTCCCAAGCATAATGGCAAGAGCAACATCAAGGCAAACATTCACAGGCCAGTGGCGTCAGATACAAGCGGCAAAGATGGGTTTTACCAATGCATGCAGTCATCTCAAAATTTACAAAATACATGGTCAGAGATCATTTAACCACCAAGAAACTGAGCTGAGAGCATTACTTCAACCAGACACGACCGAACAATCTTCAGATTTACGGTGAGAGCTCACATCTACTGATATAAATCTAGGAGGTAAAGCCAGGCTAGTTACAAGAGAGAATCAAAGATGGATTTACATGCAATACTTAAAATTGTTAGTCGCTGGATTCTCACTTTTGATAGTAGCAGAATCCTTACTCTCATCGAGAGAGGATGATACTAGGAGTTAGGGCAATTTTCTGGTTTATTTCTCACACAAATTCATACAATGTCATGCCAACCTGAGGGGTTGGGGATACATATTTATAGGGCTGCTAGCCAGCCAAGCATATGCTAAGATGCTGCTAAGATGCTAGTCTAAGATGCTGTCCTAGATGCTAGTCAAGATGCTGTCCTAAGATGCCGATCCTAAGATGTTGTTCTAAGATGCTAACTGTTGTCCTAAAAGCAGTCAAGGATGCTGTTACAAGGACACAAGGACCATGTGTTGCAGTCCCACAAAGACCGGCCACACATAGACTTATTTCTGTCATTCTCCCCCTAAGTTTTGTGTGGTGCCGTCTAGGGAACTCAGACCATCCCAATCCTGACGCAAAAACTCCTGGAACTTCACTCGCCCAAGGGACTTGGTGAGAAGGTCTGCCAGCTGGTCCTGGGTGTTGATGTAGCCGGCCTTGATGCTCCCCTCGTCCAAGCAGCTCCGAATGAAGTGGTACTTGATGAGGATGTGCTTGCTGCGCTCATGGAAGACGAGATTCTTTGCTAAGGCCAAGGCGGACTTGCTGTCCACCCTGAGCTCCACCGCTTCAGTGTCTCTGCCCAGGAGATCACCAAGCAGTCGAGCGAGCCAGAGCGCCTGAGCCGAAGCGGTGGAAGCCGCTATGTACTCGGCCTCGCAGCTGGACAGGGCCACCACCTGCTGCTTGACCGACTGCCAGCTAACGAGGCACTTGCCGAGGAAGAAGAGGACCCCGCTTGTGCTCTTGCTGGTGTCGATGTCGCCTGCGTTGTCACTGTCGCTATACCCGACGAAGTGTGTCGCGCCAGGACACCTCGGGTAGTAGAGACCGTGGTCGAGAGTCCCCGCAACATAGCGGATGATCCTCTTCACAGCCTGCTGGTGCTCCGTCGTCGGTCGTTGCATGAACCGACTAACGTAGTTGACGCCGAACGCCAAGTCCGGTCGCGTGTGGACAAGGTAGCGAAGGCTGCCTACAATGCGCCGGTACTGCGTCGCGTCCACCTCCTCCTCCGTACTCTCTCGACTCAGCCTCAGCCTCTCCTCCATAGGAGTGTGGGCTAGGTTGCAGCCGGTGAGACCGCCTAGCTCCACAATGCGCTTGACGTAGGCAGTCTGGCGAAGAGAGGTGCCGGAACTATCCTGGTGGACCTTGATCCCCAGGTAGAAGGAGAGAGGGCCCAAGTCGCTCATCTAGAAAGTCGCCCTCATCTTCTCCTTGAACGCCTCGATCTCCACCTCCTTGGTGCCGGTGATCACCAAGTCATCGACGTAGACGCCTACTAGCAGGGCCTTTCCTCCGCTGCCCCGCCGGTAGATGGTCGCCTCGTGTGGGCTTTGCTCGAAGCCCATCCCCTTCAGCGTGGAATCCAGTTTGGCATTCCACGCCCTCGGTGCCTGCCGCAAGCCATAGAGGGCCTTGCGCAAGCGAAGCACCTTGCCCTCCTTGTCGAGAATCGCAAATCCCAGCGGCTGATGCACGTAGACCTCCTCTTTCAAGTCGCCATTAAGGAACGCCAACTTGACATGCATGTGATAGACACGCCAGCCCTCCTGGGCAGCTAGCGCAAGAAGGACTCGCACGGACTCCATCCGTGCAACGGGCGTGAAGGCGTTGTCAAAGTCGATTCCTTCTTGTTGGACGAAGCCGCGCGCCACCAGACGCGCCTTGTGCTTGATCACCTCTCCGGTCTCGTCCTTCTTGAGCTTGAAGACCCACTTGAGAGAGATGACATGGTGGCCGGCTGGAAGATCGGCCAGCTCCCACGTCTTGTTCCGCTCGACGGCGTCCATCTCCATCTGCATCGCGGCATGCCATGCCGCGTCCCTCTCCGCCTCGGCGAAGGAACGAGGCTCGCCATCGTCCTATGCGAGGTGTAGCTCTGCCTCAAAGTCGTGCTATGCTAGTCCAGGGACCAGCTGCTCGTCGAGGAGGTTGTCCACGGTACGATAGCGCAGAGGCTCGCCGCCGTGGTAGGCGTCGATGCGATCCTCGTCGTTGGATAGCGGAGTGGCGAACTCCACTGTGCGCTGCTCGTCGTGGGCCGAAGTTGCCGGTGCCAAGCCTGAAGGGGTAGGGTCCGGTGTAGGAGAGCGAGGCGTGGTCGGCGATGCTGGTGGTGGACTCGCCAGAGCCTGTGGACTTGCCGGAGCTGGTGGTGGCGGTGGTTAAGGACTCGCCGGAGGTGGTGGCGAACGAGGTGGTGGGGTAGGCGAGCTCGGTGAGGACGAGCTGCTAGCTCCCTCCGCCTCCTTGAAGTGGACATAGTCGACGACGAAATCGCTGGTCGTCGGAGTCGAGCCATCATCCACCATCTTGCCCCACGTCTAGCTTCGCCCCTCGTTGAACACGACGTCACGCGTGATGCGCACGCGCCGTGTCACAGGGTCGAGGACGTGGTAGGCCTTGGCGCCCTCCGCGTAGCCGATGAAGACCCCTGGCATGCTCCGGTCGTCGAGCTTGTCGACGTGGTTGAGCTCCTTGACGAAGGCCAGGCATCCGAAGACGCAAAGGTGGCTCACCGCAGGCTTGCACTCGTGCCAAGCCTCGTATGACGTCTTGCCATTGAGTGCCTTGGTGGGGGAGTGGTTGAGCAAGTGGACGGCAGTCATCACCGCCTCAACCCAGTAGATCGCCGGCATCCCTCTCTGCTTGAGGAGGGCACAGGCGGTGCCTACCACCGTCTGGTTGCGGCGCTCGACGACGCCGTTCTGCTACGAAGTGTATGGTGCGGAGAAGTGGTAGTGGATCCCCTCATCGGCGCAGTACGCCGCGAACTCGGCCGCCGTGAACTCGCCGCCATTGTCCGTGCGTAGGACCCAAAGCTTGTGGCCGCACTCCGCCTCCACAGCAGCTTGAAGACGCTTGATGGCGTCCGCCGCGGCTGCCTTAGCGTCGAGAAGGACAACCCACATGTAGCGGGACACGTTGTCGACGAGGAGGAGGAAGTAGCGCCGACCTCCAGGTGTAGTCGGTGTCACGGGGCCACAGAGGTCACCGTGTATGAGCTCCAGCTTCTCCTTGGCGCGGAAGCTTGCCTGGCGAGAGAAAGGGAGCCGCCGCAGCTTGGTGAGGACGCAGGTGTCGCAGAACTGCTCCACGTGGTCGACGTGCGGCATGCCCTGCACCATCTCCTTGTTGCCGAGCTGCCTCAGGGCCTCAAAGTTGAGGTGTCCAAAGCGCTCGTGCCACCTCCAAGCGTCGTCATCGCGGCAGGCTGCAAGACAAAGAGGTTGTGCCACCTGCGCGTGAAGGACGTAGAGGCGGTTGCTCCTGTTGACCTTGACCAGGAGCCAGTGTCGATGATCCTAGATGCGCAGCACCCCGTGCTCGATCTCCACGCGCGATCCGTTCTCATCCAGCTGTCCCAAGCTGATGATGGAGTTCCTCAACGTGGGGATGTAGTAGACATACCAATGAGCAACCTGTGCTCGCCAGTCTTGGCGACGAAGACGACAGAGCCGACGCCCTTGATCTCCACAGCGGAGGCATCACCGAACTTGACGGTGCCTCGAACGCCTGAGTCAAGCTCGGAGAAGAACTCCCGCCGCCCGGTCATGTGGTGGGTGGCGCCGGTGTCAAGGCACCACCCGTCGGTCTTATCGTTGCCGGAGCTGTCGGCGAGGAGGCGTGTGCTTTTGGTTCGTCAAGGTGGAGGAGAGCCGCTGCTGCCGGTGCCACTGGAGGTAGTTCGATGCTTGCATGAGCAATGAACAGAGCCAGGTGCTCCTCCTACGCCTGCGCGACGTGGGCCTGGCCGCGTCGTGGCTGTCGACAATCCTTGGCCCAATGACCAAGCTTGCCGCAGTTGTAGTAAGGGTCGTTTCGTGTTGGCTTTTGCTTGCCAGCGGCGCCGCCCTGGGCGCCTCCACGGTCATCACCCTCGGCACGTCCTCGCACCCCTGCCTGGGCGTCTTTGCGCGGCTTGCCACGCTTACGGCCGTCTGTCGTGGAAGAAGGCTCCCTCTTCTTCCTGTCACCTTGGCCGGCAGCCCACTGCTCCCGATTGAGGAGGAGCTTCCCGCCAATGGTGACGGGTCCCGAGAGGCGTTGTGGCTCATCGCTATCAACGACCTTAAGGCGGCCCAACGGCTCCTCGATCATCATTGTGGAGAGGTCCAGCAGAGACTCGATTGAGCGAGCCATCTGCTTGTACTTCTCGGGGACGTAGCGGAAGAGCTTCTCAACAGCTCTCTCCTCGCCGTAGGTGTCGTCGCCGAACTGCACCAACTTCTGCAATATAGTGTTGAGACGGAGAGCAAAGTCATCAACGTCCTCACCTGGCTTGAAGGCCAGGTTCTCCCACTCCTTGCGAAGTGCCTGCAGTGTGGACTTGTGGGCGCGGTCGCTGCCGATGCGTGCTGCAGCGATGGCGTCCCAGGCCTCCTTGACAGTCCGCTTGCTGGTAAGCAAAAACTGCATCTCAGGCGGGACTGCAGCAATGAGAGCATCCAATGCCCGTCGATCTTGGTCATAGTCGACGTCGCCGTACCGGACTGCATCCCACATATGCCGCACCTGGAGTCTCACCCTCATCACCGCAGCCCACTCAACGTAGTTGGTCTTGGTGAGGGTAGGCCACCCGCCGCTGGGGCCGACGTCCCTGACGACAGCCTAGTACTCGTGGTGACCACGGTACCGAACCGGGGAGAGAGAGTCGTGCTGCCTATGAAGGCCGCGCTCTCCGTCGACCCGTCTGCCGCCGCCATGCGCGCCTCCTCTAGGAGCGCCACCGCCGTGCGCGCCTCCTTCAGGAGCGCCGACGGCGTGTCTGCGCCTGTCTGGGCTGCCGCCGCGCTCGTGGGCGTGCGCGGCTGCCCACTGCGCCGCTCGCCCTCGCGATGCCTCCATCTCCAGCAGCTCGAGGTCCGCGTCGGCGCTGTCATCAGCAGCGACGGAGCTGCTGTTGCTGCCGCATAGAACCTCGACCTCCGCTGCTGCTGCACGCGCTGCATCCGCCGCTGCTGCTGCTTCCACCTCCACTCTAGCTGCTGCAAGTCTCGATGCCCTTGCTGCTGCTGCTGCGGCGTCTGCTGCCGCTCGCTCGCACTTCTCTGCCGCGGCGAGGTCGGCCTCCTGCCGACGCCGCGTGCTCGATGAGACCGAGCCCTGAGACTGTCCTACGGACATGGCGCGCTATCGAGGGGGCTGCTGTGTGGAGAGCAGGGGCAGCCGGAGCTACTGCTGCTACCGGATGGGGCTGTTGCGAGGCTGGGGAAGGAGAAGAGTAGGAGATGCTCAGGCTACAGGATAGTACGGCTCTGATACCACTTGTTAGTCGCTGGATTCTCACTTTTTGTAGTAGCAGAATCCTTACTCTCATCGAGAGAGGATGACACTAGGAGTTGGGACAATTTTCTGGTTTATTTCTCACACAACCTCATACAATGCCATGCCAACTTAAAGGGTTAGGGATACATATTTATAGGGCTGCTAGCCAGGCAAGCATATGCTAAGATGCTGCTAAGATGCTAGTATAAGATACTGTCCTAGATGCTAGTCAAGATGCTGTCATAAGATGCCGATGCTGTCCTAAGATGCTGTCTTAAGATGCTAACTGCTGTTCTAAAAGCAGTCAAGGATGCTGTTACAAGGACACAAGGACCATGTGTTGCAGTCCCACAAAGACCAGCCACACATAGATTTATTTCTGTCAAAAACTGCTTGCTACTTCTCTAACATCACCAATAATCCTCAAAGTTTCAGGGCTAGCTTAGTTACCACAATGGCATAGGATACTGATACATGAGATTGTCAGATAGGCAGCCGAAAACTGTTCCAAATGCAGTTCCTGGGGCAGATGATCACGATGCATCAATCAGTCCCAAAATGCGCAGTTCATTACTTGTCAATCAGAAGGGGCAGAACCATCAATTATTTTCTGGAAAAAGTCTAAATAACCCCCTGAACTATGGATCCTGAAACACATTACCCTCTGAACTATGAAACGGTCTAATTTACCCCCTGAACTATTCAAAACCGTCTATTTTACCCTCTGGACGGGTTTCGACGGCGGTTTTGCTACAGTAACAATAGGTTTGCTACAGTAATGACGGTTTTGTCTTTTTATTTATTTTCGCTGAATATTTGAAAAATCATAGTAAATCACAGAAAAATCATAAAATAGAAAATCTAATTTTGTTGGACTCCACATAAGTAGATCTACACAGTGAATATATAATACGGTACGCTTTAGTATAAAGTTTTTGCTGTAGCTTTAGATTAATTGGAAAATCCAATTTAGACTAAAGTTACAGCAAAAACTTTGTACTAAAGTGTACCATATTATATGTTCACTGTGTAGATCTACTCATGTGGAGTCTAACAAAATTAGATTTTCTATTTTATGATTTTTCTGTGATTTACTATGATTTTTTAAATATTCAGCGAAAATAAATTAAAAAGGCAAAACCATTATTACTGTAGCAAACCCATGGTTACTGTAGCAAATCCGCAGTCGAAAACCGCCCAAAGGGTAAAATAGACGGTTTTGGATAGTTCACGGGGTAAATTAGACTGTTTCATAGTTCAGGTGGTTATGTGTTCCAGAGTCCATAGTTCAGGGGGTTATTTAGACTTTTTCCATTATTTTCTTTATTGGCAGAAGAGCTTGGACTTGATGGATCACTGACCGCATCAAAGTCAATCTTTCGACAAATGCCTGGGCCGAGTTTTAAGACTTTAAGAGATGGTCTCAAAGGTGCATCTGGGCATGTGGATGCAATGCCAGCAAGTAGAGGCTTCGAATCAGGTGTCTTACAGCTTTCATGTAGGCTTGAATCTGTCACGATCTCTCCAGTTTCTTCGTGTCGATCAAGAGGGCCATCTAGAATCAATAGATCCAAGATCATCTTGTGAATCACTTGGAGATATTGATCCTCCTCGTCAGAATCACTCCAATCAAAACTTAACCTTTTAACCGGGTAGTCACCTGAATCGAAATTTAGCTTCCTACGAGGTGGAACTTCACCACATCTAGTCAGTTTCTTCTTTGGTGCACAGGCCGCTTCTTCTTGTCCTGTAGCAAATGGATCAAAGATGCTTTCACGTGGTGTTTCACAACCCAATGAAAGACTATCATCTGAAGCCCTGCTAGAGATCGACAATTCAAGTATATCTCCCCTTGGAGAGATGGCCTCAGGAACATCAACCTTATTATTTTCAAGATAACAAATTGTACCAAGGCATTCTTTGTCTTCCTTATTTTCCAAGGGAACTAGCAGAAAGGGTTCCTTGCTCAAATTTGTTTCCACCCTTTCTATGATTATTGAATCACAGCCCACATCTTGTGAGGATTCAACCTCACTCTTAACAACTACATGATCTGGTAGTGATATGGATTCAAATCCCATGATATGGAAAATAATATTATTGCAGAACAAATGTTGACACAACAGTGATGTTTAAACCGTCCTTTTCAGTCAACCCACCACTGATCTTCAATATATACCAGTGCACTACAACCTGCAAAAAAATACAGATGGTACAAAACTTAATTCAGGATACCAAATAAATTATGCACAAGCACAAACATGAGAAAATATATGAATGCAAAAAGGATTAGTATGTATACCATATGTCAAAACATATATGTTTGAGGCTCAACAATTAATATATGCTGTATGGGAATTATGAACTAAGGCAAACAAGCCCCCACAATTCATCACTAATCCCAGTGTTTCCATAATCCTAACTGCATTTGAGATAAAAATGAAGTCTTTGTTTCCCACATTTAACACCCTTTATTATTAGATTGGGACAATCCCTTGAGCCTTGAAATGAAAATAAATAAATAAATAAATAAATAAAGAAGCCATTCACTCATCAATCAAGTTCAACTATGGATACAGGAATATGCCTTTATTGTTGTCCATAAACTTTTGAAAATCGACAATAATTAACAAATACTGGAAGCATTTTCTAAAGGCCCTGACATGACATGAAACAAAATCACAGTCGTTCAGCTTCAGATAACATTCAGGTCCGAGCAAAAGATAAATCCACTAGCTACCCTAAGAGCATCTCTAACAATGCCTATAAAATGGAGTCCAAAAAACACAGTATTAGATCCTTGCCAAAAAAAATATTGGGTGTGAAACCCTTCCTCCAAGAGTGATCCTATTTTTTGTTCCCCAAAACTTTGAATCATGCCACCTCATCCCAGGTGGGCTTTCCTTCCTTTGGACCAGATCAAAGTGTCAGGGCTTTTTTTAACTGCGTCGGGCAAGGTCCACAGCCAGCCAGGGCTATGCCAGGCACGGCCAGGCCCAGCCAACGAGCAGCCAGACCTATAGTAAGTTGACAAAAACAAATATTTTTCACAATACTTGAACTGCATATTACTTCTTCAACTTAAATTGGTCCATAACGTCACAGGTTCTCGGTGCTTCCCATGGATGTTGAATCTTATGGAAGCCATGAGTAGCAGAGTTACTGACATTAGTTCTGATGCAGGATATCATCGCCGCAACTACAGACTGAACTTGGTTACAGCGTTTTGGTTCTGAAAATCTAGTCTCTTTTCACAGTGTTTTTACTAGTATCAGTCCAGTTGAAAGAGAAGAGGCAGGTGTGGAGTCATGCATGGATGGGGGATTAGCCATTCTAGTTCATCAAATCTCTATAAAAAACATCTCGTTTCAGCAATCATATCATATCTACTGCAAAGGAACACGAACTCGTGTGGCCAATACCTTGATGGTGTGAAACAGTGAAAGAGAAGAGACAATATCTAAAGCAATACCTTGGGGGCAGCTACTAGTGGTGGCTGCAGTGGGTCGGAGACGGCGACACTGGCGCCGTGGCGCAGGACGACCTCGTGGCGGCGGCGGCGACGGGTGCGCAGGCCGGGGGTATCGGCTGACAGCACCTCAGACGAGGATGGAGCAGCTCGCCGCCGTCAGAGGAGAGACACGCTGCTGCGGGCGCGCAGCGAGGAAACTGCGCGCGAGCGCGACGGCGCGAGGACGATGGAAGGCGCGGAATTGTGGCGCGCCTTCGATTTTGGAGCAGACGCCAAATCCCCGATTGGGTGTGCGCCCGTTGGGCGCAAATATGCGGCCGGGAAAGGAGGGATTTTGGGCGAGCGGGGTTGTTTGGTGGAGAAATTTAGGGTATTCGTTTTAAGCGGAGTAATTCCTTCCAGATGCATTACTCTCAAAAAAAAATTCCTTCCAGATGCCATTAAGGGCAGTCCCATGCACAATTTCTAGAGTAGTTTCCAAAAACAATAAATTACTTACAATGCATAGTTTCATCATTAGTTTCTAAAGCAAAACAAAATTAATGAACTTGTGTGTGTTTTACAAAGAGAACATTATCAGTTGTACCAAGGATATATGTAGCACTCACGTGGCCACAAATAAATCTCCAACTCTGATATCCATGATGTGCTTTGACGATGCTAGTTTGCTTTCTTTCTTTCACGCATAGCTCATAGGCACAGTTGTAGCAAAATAGAGATGGGGAAGCTGATGCGGGAGCACTGCATCGTCAGAGCTGGGCTTCTCCTGGGGTGTCCTCGGCGAGCTCGTCCTCACCTTTTTCATCTTCATCGGCGTCGGAACCGCCATGACCGACGGCATGCAGCTAGTTATACCATCGCATGCACGCACACATTCTATGGATGGCACCAATCCACTAGCTAGCAGCTAGATCGATCTCCATATTATATGAATCCACGAGTGAGGGCTAGGCGGCTCGACATGGACGACCGTGGTCGCCACACCATCCGCCTCACCAACAAGGGCGTGCGCTTCCTCGAGGCCACGATCGACGTTGCGCTTGACGGCATGCTGCCTCGGAGGCAAGCGCAAGAAGTGAGACAAGCCTGCAGGTCGTCGATGAACCCTTCGTTGAGCGCACCGCGGACACAGCTCCAGCACGAAGGAAGCGAGAGCACATGAGCATGTAGGAAGATGGGAGAGGGACGTGGGAGCATAGGTGGTGCTGGAGATCTTGGCGAAGAAGGAAAGAAACCGCCGGTTTCTCCCTAACGCAGCTCGGTTTCCTAGGAATAGGTCGACGTGAAGACTTCGTTTCTTTTACAGAAAATGGTTTCTCTATTTTTCTTTCTCTTTCTTCGATAAATCTACTACCACATCAATAATTTGCTTAGTTGGCATGATAATTAATAGAGATGGAAACTGTTGACACTTCTAACACCACTTTAAGTACTAGGTTGTCATCACTAGCATGGTGCTAGAAGTATTGGTCTTATAAATGCTCTTCTAGAAAATAAATAAGGGATCCACAAGCGCACAGATTAAATACCATTATAGCACTTCACCAGGAAATATTCAAGGTATCATTAATTTATATTTAGCTCAAGGGAAAGAACTAAGGACTTAAACTAGAGATGAACTTGTAAAACACGACTACTTATGAGATCAATCACACAGTCACTTGCTTTGACAGGGGTAAGCTATTATAAATAAATATAATAAATTGATAAGCTCAGAGGATAACACACGTAGAGATTAGAGATAGGCTACTCATCATAAAGGTAGATAGACATCTAACTAGGCAAAAGATTGAATTCTAGGTAGGTTCTAATCAACTAAGTCTTTCATCTACTCTTGCATATACACTATCATATATAGTATAAAGACTCTTCATCTATGTATAAGGAACATCACTGAAGAAAGCCAGAACATAGCATGACTTCCCACGTAATACCAATTCTGCCTATCCTACTAACAGGGGTGGATTATATAAGACTCAACGAAACTGTCACTTCCGCGAACTACCACACGACCCAGCCAATAGGGTGCATTTATAGGTAAACAGCATCTAGGCACCATGCCTACATGTAATCTACCACTTAACTCCCTCGAGAAAAGAGCTAAGTGTTTTGCAAACTTATACATAAACTCATCATCAATCATAACTATATCAAATATAGAACTAGAGCAAACTAGAAACATAATGATATTTAGAATAAAGTCGTAGAGAAAGATACAAGATAGTACCAAACTTGTAGACGATGATCCGAATCCTGGGCACAGGCGCCCAACTCTTGAATCTATCTAGTCTAAACCTATGTAGAATTTGAAGTATTAGAGTAGCTATTCTAATTCTCTGGTGGAGAGAGATCTCTAAACCCTAGCTCTGATGATGGCTTCCTCTTGATAATAATGATAATGAATTAGGGTTTCAACCCAGGGGTATGGCCTTGCTTATATAGCCTCGTCAAATGCACCAGAGCCCTCGGATCAAACCGACCTTCATGCACGGTGTTGATTGATCCTCAAAGGCGGTTAGGGGCATGATCCACGAGCTCGGCCCTGATTGGCTGAGGGGTAGGGCGGGCGCCCTGATGATGTGGGCGAGCGCCCTGTCCACCTAACAGGTGGGCCCCATCCTCCAGGAGGGTGCCTTCTCGAGTCTTCTAGAGTCTTCTTGCAGATGCGTGGGTCTTTATCTCTATGTAAACATGACATGTGGGCCTTCTTTGGTTATTTCCTGATAACCCTCTGTAGAAACAGACATTCACCAAAACTTGTGGAAATCGTCAGTTAAAACCCCTAAGTCTATGTTGATGTTCATTTTAAGTCATTTATCTTCTTTTGTTGACATTTAAAATTGATAGTTAATTACTATCAACAAACTCCCCCAAGCTTATCTTTTGCTCGTCCCTAAGCAAATAGCTAAACCTAGATGGATCAGGAGTTGCTGTAATGTTTTCACACTTTAAAAGTACACATGCATTCAAACAGGAGTTTTTTTCTAGACTAGAGTGGACTGTTTTGACTTTCAAACTTACTCATGCTACTTCCAACCATGGGGCTTTTACCTCCACTTGGGTCTTAAGCAATTGAAAGACAGAACAATTAAATTAAGCACTATGTCTCAAGCTCTTTACTCCACCACTGTTCTGGAGTTTTCTAGAGATTTTCAAAATAAAACTCAGAGTTCCATAAATATGACTCTCACAAGTCTCTCCATATGTGGTATTTGTGGATCCTCACTAAGGCATTAGAAAGGATTATGTCTTATCTCTTCTCTCAAAATATGTAGTATTTTTTGTTCAAGGAAAACTGTGTCATGCCTGCTCTTCCTCACTCTATAACTAATAAAGCTTATGTGGAGTTCATAGGTATGGAAATAGCTCACATATTTGCATTGCATATGTTGCCTAGTCGAACCATGGATCTAGAGGGACTCGTCATACAATCAAATCAAGATATGCATGTGTGGTTAATATGGTGAATAAAACAAGGGGTAGAAAGGAAAATGGATGAATGTCTGATTCTACAATGCTCCATTGATGAAAACTCCTCTTTAAAACTTTGAAAGAAATACTTGGGCTTTTATGAGAGAGGATTTTTTAATAGAGCATTTTTTTCTTGCTCTCCCTTCTTTCTCTTTATCTCTCTTCTCTTTTCTTCTTTTTTTAAGTACTTGCCAACAAACTCTTTGATGAAACATAATTGAGAGGATAAATGATAATACTTGGAGCAGTTGTAATGATAAGTGGCTAACAGAATAAATAAATTCTATGGGGCAAATATTTTTGGTGCTCACTCTCAGGGTAAGAGTAGAATATTTTTGGTGGATCTAAATGGGATAAATATATGGTGCGTACTTCCAGGATAGAAGTAGCAAGGATGCATGATGTGTGAAAGTGAATCTTGATTTTAATCGCATGAAGAGCTCCTAAGGGTCTACACAGCTCGACCAAACTTAATACAAATACAAGCAGCAAATATATGGAATTTTTCTATACTAATAATTATGTATGACTATGGTAGGAATTTCACACTCTGTCATATTAGGAACTCATCATGTGGTAATTTTAATTTTCAAAAATAAATCTCCAGAATTTAGTGTTGCTAGGAACAAGATAAACAGCAGCTCAACCATATCATATCATGTTCGTCAATTACCTAGACTTTAGATTAAGCATATACTCTCACAGGTTTCCAGTTTAGAGTAAATCTTCATGTCTAACAATTTTATCCAATCCTTGGGAGAACTCTAGGTTGAATACTAGGTATTTGAAAAGAATTACAGCAGAACAATTATTCATCATTTCCATCATGCATTCTTGAAAATCTACTTATCTATAGCAACAAGATTAAAGCACACCTTTGTACACACTCTTTTTATTTGTTTTTCATATTTAAGAAGCACACTAAAATAAATAGAAAATATTTATTTAGTTTTCTAAATTTTTATGCAAACATAAACAACGCTACGAAGAAAAGCAGTAAATAAATTTTTTATTTGCTTTTGAGGTTTTTCAGTTTTTTAAATGCGTGAACTAAAATGAAAGAAAATAAACTTATAGAAAAGAAAAACTTACCTTGGATAAATAGGGGTCCTCTCCCAAGCTAGATCTTGCTATAGTCAATCACTCCAAGTAGAAGTACCTGAACAGGGTGCTCATGTTCTAGTTCATGGTTTATTGGCTGTCACGGATCTCATTCAAGGTCTGGGTGGTGTTTTCATTCCACTGGCGCTGGTCTTCCCACCACTGGTTCTGTTGAACTTGGTTTTCTTGTACGGTCTGGAGGGAGTGCTTGATGGAACACCACATTCTCTTCATGTATCTCTAGGGTGTAGTAGAATCCGGCATCAGAAGCACGTCCAGGTTGGAAATTCTGGTGGTGATGACCATGATGGGCACCAGAGGATGATGCTCCAAGAGGGTCAACCGAGTGTCTTGCAGGCTGACTGTATGGGCGGTGTTGCCATTGTTCATCATCTCCTTGTGGCCAATCTTCTTCTTCCATGTACTGGGGAGCAGGTTGGGAGGCAGAATGCTCCCAAGGGTTCCTCAGGATGCGGGGGTTGCAAGCATTGAAATCATCATAGCATGTATGAACTGGCGCCTCAGGACCAGGGTCAGCGCTGAGCCATGTCGGCTCAGGCTGATATCCCATCCTGGTAGAGGCTGCCCTCCAAGGGATCCGACGATTCACTGGTGCTGCCTGCACATCAACTAATAGAACTTGTACAGTGTAAAGGCTAAGTCCCAGGTTAGGTAACCAGAGCCTGCCTCTACTTTCAAAAATCATGTATAGTCCATCATGCTTCCTTTTTAAAATTCTAGCATGTCTAAAAGATTCATATCCATAACATGGTTGGGCTTCCTCGATAAAGTTAACTGAAGAATTATTTAGCGCCCCTAAATTGGTGGCCAGACAAGTAATTAAAGAAGTGCAACCAACAGGGCCCATCAATTCATGAGTGGAAAACCAATGAGCTACCAAGAGACGAACAGGTGAGACTCTAATCTTTTTGAGCGTAGCATAAAGCAACTGTAAATCTCCTACCCTAACCTTGCGGATGTCGTCTCTAGGAAACATAGCATAACCCATCCATTTATGTAAAAAATGAAGAGTGGGGAGTTGTATGGTATTGGTACAGGCTTGAAAATAAAAGTCTTCTCCAGTCATTTCTTTCCAAAATTGATTTTCTCAAAGCCTGGCAACGCGTCATCTAAATCTATCGCAGCTCTTGGGTGGAAACTAAGGTGGTTACTTAGTTCCCTCTAAGTAAGATTAAACGTCTCCTTGAAAAATCTAAAGGTTACCCCATCCTCCGTGGTTTGTAAAGTGCACATGAATTCGATGGTCAAAAGCTTTGACCCTAACTCAGTTATGTCCCAAAATGACTCCCAACTCACCAATGGAAATACTAAATCAAATTCAGCATCTATACTTGTCTCATAGAGAAGTGCGAGGTCGAGGACTGGTGTGTGAGTGTAAGCCTTGTTCTTCAATTCCTTAAAAATCTTCCTCTCCCGAGAAACCTTCAAACCAAGATGACTTTCCTTGAGGAGAATCTTCCTTGTTGGTGCTGATGATGGTGGTGGTGGTTGGTCGGCTGGTGGGTCGACGCTCATCTCAGAGTTGCCTCGTGAAGCGGACTGGGTCATGCGTCCCGATCCAAGACTCTTGAGCGCGCTCTTCGTGGCTCCTTTGGCAGCTTTAAACATCTTGAATATCCTGCAAAAACCTTAGCAAAAACAAACTTGTGGATAATGTTAGCAGGTTAGTGGTTAGCTATCTAGAATTAGTGGTCCAGGGGTCAGTTGTTCGAACAAGATTTTAGTTGAGAAATCAGCAGAACCTCCCCCCTAATTCTTTTGAATTGCTTCCTAGGACAGCATGTCCAGTAAGTGCACTACTTTCTTCTACTTATTGTAGCACTACACTCTCCTCTCATAAGATCACTACTACTCTTCTTCCTTCTCCTATTTCTCTTACTCCTATTCTCTCTTTTCTTGCCTATGCTTGGAGCAGAACACTAGAAGTTGAGAGCTCGAGGTATGAGAGGTTTTGTGGAATGCTTGTGATGCAATGAAGTGGGGAAAGGCAGGATATTTATAGAGGGGGAGAGAGCAGGGTAGGCGCCCAAGTGGTGGGGGCGGCCGCCCACCTCCTAGCTCCTCAATGGATGAATGTTTGCCACTCACCTCTTTGCTTCATGACTAAGCAAAATAAGTGTGTTGGTGGTGGATTTGGATGGTGGAAATGAGAAGATAGTGGAGGTGAGTGGAAGTGGATAAAATAATGTGATGTGATATATGTGAGGTGGAGTCTATGACATGTAGGTCCTATAGGAGTGGGTCCTATTATAAATATTTATATATGTGGTAGAACCGACCAAATTATAAGAGCACAAGTACAAAAACAAGCGCCGAAACGCTCAAATTTTTGAACTTGAACCCATATAATCCTGGTAGTCAATCGAAACCACGAAGAATTTCAAACCAGCTCACTTACAACCAAGATCGCATCATTTAACATAACACATCACACGTTACATTTCACAAGTAGTTCGGAAATTAACTTACAACACCACGGAGTCACAATTATTACAAACCGAGTTTATAAAGTAGCGGAAGCATAACACATACACTTAGTTCAAATACCACTGCCAGTCTTACAGATCAACATCCCACAAAAGCATTAAGAAAAGTAAACTAACAGACGATCACGCCCGGGTGATCTAGTCCTCATCACCCGCCGGGAGGAGGAAAGTCTTGCAGAAGCCCTGATATAGCATGTCATCTGCAACAGGAGGGAATAAACCCTAAGTACGGGAATGTACTAAGCTAGACATACTCATCAAAATGGAAAATAAAAGATACCAAGGATCATGCAAGGCTTTCTTAAAGTGGAGCTAGCTGACATCATATTTTGTGGAAAAGCATCAGTATTAATAATTCTTTTCACCTGTACTAGCAGTTATTTTTAGCATTAACCTGTCAGCTATCTTAGCACCTGTACTAAACATTCACTTGATTATAAGCAAACAGTAATAACCATAGCAGGTATAAATTGAGGCAACATTATATCATCATCCACTTAACCATCTGTTCAATTTAATGAGATCTACATTGCCGCTGCTCAAGTCAAGTGCTCACTAACCGGGAGCGACGGTGATTCAAATCAAATTCCTATCCAGCTGGAGGGGTATTTCTAACAATCATCGCACAGGCCCTTGCTAGGGTTGCACAAGCCACCTTTGGTACAATTCAGGAGCCGTGGGTCCGACTGATGCCGCATCCCCAAGGGCAACACTCTGCCAGGTGATAGGGACTCTAACCCCCTTGGTCTCATGCCAATGTCCCCAAGCACATCCATACTTCCTCCAAGATGTGACCTACCATTCGATTCCCGGCCTGAACTATATTACTCGGCTTTGCAGTCGGAACAACTTATCCGGCCAACTAAGTGTTAGACTGCGTTCAACATGACTCAAGGACGTACAACGAATCGGTCCTTAAATGACTCAGACGGGCATAGCTTCGCACCCAAGACGTAAAGTGTCTTGCGGCTGCACTATCGAATTCCCGCCCGGTCTCACATTCATTTTAAGCATGGTTCCATCCACGATAGCTAACATAGCCACTCGTGACCCACTTCCTAAATCTCGCGGATGACCGAAAATCATCCGACTTCTACCGCACTAAGCAGGGCTAAGCATTGACACGCGCCTAAACTTAATTTAGGATTCAAGTGTGATATCTGGACAAGGATAGATATAATGCAACAAGTGTTTTCACTCAACTCGTACAACTTAATGTAATAAACAAGTAAAAGTACTCAATGATTGATATATATAAAGATCGGGTTAGCATGCACCGGGGCTTGTCTTTCAAGAAAGAGGAAGGGCGATGGTCCGGGCACTCAGGTAGCTCGTCTTCGCGAACTCCTTCACCGGCTAGTTCCTCTGGCTCCCCTGGCTGCTCCTGAACCTCCTCCGGAATTGCTCCCTCGAACTCCAGGAGTGTCACTCTCTCTGGTACACCTATTGCATGAATACACAATAAATCTTATGGATGCATAAGAAGAAATGCAACATGCTCATAATAAAATGTAACTACAGCAGTCCTAGTGCTCTATTCAAATCACTTCACAAAAAGTGCATATTTCTTCTCCGGTAGAGAAGTACTTACCTAATCTACACAACCTAATGTACAATTGTTCCTCCTCAGTTAAGGGTCTAACATCTAACAATCAACAAGAATAATATTACTTAAGGTTACCACCAACTTAAGCGTAATACAGCATAACATAGCTCTGGACAGCAGATCAGTAATTTTACCATAACTAGAGATCCAAAAATCTAAATGATATGATACTAGACAATCTGGAAAGCTTATAAAATGATCTACAATTCACTTTCAGACCTCAAAACCTGGTTCTCAAGTTTACTTACTCAAAATCCTAAAATTCCAGAAATATGTTCTCTCCAAACAGAGAGCAACTATTTCTAGATAGCCACTTTAAACAGCCACAACTCCTAAACTACTGGGCCAAATGCCACCAAATTTTGACACAAGCTAGTTTAACAAGTTTACTACAACTTTGGTATTCACAAGTTTCCCAGAAAACACCTTTATCAAGGTCTAAACCCAAATATGCTATCAGCTATCCAGAGAACCTAGAAATATAAAAATTAAATATTTATTCATGTGTCAAACTACCCTTATGACCAAACAAATGACACTACTAGGTCACATATGATATGAAACCACTAGAAAGTAAGGTATATTTACCCAAATCATTTATTTTAACCCCTTTCTTAATTTACTGAATTAATTAAGTGGAAAAATAAACCCATATGCAAACTACTCAGAAAATTCTACAAACATTACAGGAGACTCGATACCCTACTAGGAGGCTACTGTAAAAATTTGAACTAAATTTATTCACAGAAACGCCCTACACAAAATTCACAAGCCCGAAGGGCTGATTTTTGCATAATTAACAAATCATAATGAAAGGTGTCAAACAATAGAACAATATTTTTCTTAGCAACCTTAGGGTACCAGGACACTCTCCATAAAATTTCATGATCATTGCACATACAGAAAAATTATTAAAATTCATTCAAGTATCTCCTAATATAACATGACAACATCATAACTTGAAAAGTACTCAAGCAATAGTACCCAAATTTTTACCAGAGCTAGTATAGACAAGAAATACCACACCCACCAAATTTCATAATTTTTGGAGCAATACAACTCAAGTTATCCATTTAACAAGTTTACATCCATTTTAAAACACATTTCAAAGACATATTTAAATCTTCTAGAATTGGAATAACACATATCCATTTTATATTTTTCATAAATATTACACTTCACAAAGAACTAAACACAATTGGAATCACCTCAATTGGATCTATATTGCATGAGATATGGAATTTACAATATAGCAAGAAAATATGTGAAATAAATAATGAAAAACCAAAAATCAAAAACCCTAAAGATCTACTGGGCCGGCCCGCTTAGCACCAGCGCGGCCCAACTCAAGCGCGGCCCACGTCGGCTCTCACCCGCGCGCGCCTGACAGGCGGGGTCCACCAAACAGAGAGAGAGGTAGAGGAGAGGCGGCGGTGGCCGGAGCTCGCCACCGGTGGCGATTCCGGCGAGGCTGCGGGCACCATTAGGTTCGCCTCAGCCTCCTGCATCGAGTAACCCCCCAACCGTAACCCCTACCGAGCTCTAAGTACATCGGCCATGGCGGCGGCGGCTCGGTAATGGAGCTCGGCGGCGCTCCGACAAACTCCGGCCGCTAGACGACTGGATAGGACGCGCATGAGCTTCCTAGGACCAAGGCGAACCTAACCGTGCTACTGCTACTAGCTAGGGGGAAGCGGTGGAGTCTGGCCGCGAGAGCTCCTTGGTGGAGGCCATGCCGTGGCGGTGCGCGGTCATGTTCTGGCCCTGCCTGACCGTCATTGGTGGTAACGTCATCACCTTAGCATCTACGGGTGATGGAGAAGAAGAAACACGAGCTAGGGGAAGCGGAGGTGCACAGTGCTGTGCTGGCCACGGTGGGCCATCGTGCGGACGAACGCCGGCGAGGCACCGTGGTGGCGGAACGGGCAATGCGACCCTACCGTTGCTCGGCTGAGGGCATGGATGGGACGAGAAGGTAGAGGGGTTCCAGGCGGAGTTGTTGGCCGGATTTGAGGAGTAGTGGGGCGGTGGAGAGTGCGTGCAAGCTCGCCGGAGCGGGGACGGCAATGGTGGCTTGGTTGTTCCGCCAAGAGGGAGAGTGAGGAGGGAGGAAGGAATGAGAGCCGCAGCCGCATCCCGTGGCGTCTTGAGAGCATCGTGGACTGACCAGTGGGGCCGTAGCCGGCGTACGGCCACCACGGCTCGTCCACACGGCGGCAATGGCCTAAGGCCGGTCGGCCACTGTCGTTCTGAAGAACTGAATGGAAGCCGTAACCGATGACTGATAGTGGAACTTTGATGTCCTATATCTCCCTGACTAGGCCGAATTAGTGCAAACCTTAAACATCAAAGTTGGAGATGGATATGTGGTCTACAACTTTGTCAATACGAGCTCGAACTGGTTTAGCATGGTTTGAGAGTTACAAGGCTCTGAAGTAGGGTACAGTGAAACAGTTTTAGTGTTTGACTTAGCAAATTTTTACTAAGTCCCAAAACAGCCACTACCACTGGCTTGTGGGCCACTTTTGAGCAGGTTCTAGCCATTTTCATGAGATGGCCATGTTGAGACTTTTGTTCCCCATTAAATTCTCTACAAATTTGATTAAGGGTGCTCCTCCATGCAAGACATCTAAGCTAGACTTTTTAAACAGTCAAACTAGAGCATTCTAAGGCTAAGGGCTTGGTCAACATCACATAGGAGGGCATTTTGGTCAATTTGGTCAACATGAACATTGTTCCACTAATGATCCTAAGTGTAATTAAGATGTTGTAGGGAATAATTACCCACACCACACATTGATCACACCAAAATCAAGCGTCACATGCATTGAAACAAGGAAAAATAAGTGAATTGCTACTTTTGTTTCCAAGCCATGTTTCATATGTTTCATGAGTGTGTTGCATAGCACTTGCTAATCATGTTTCACTAAAGTAGGTGACATGTCTCAAAAGGAAGTTGCACATGTTGCACTTGGGTGTTGCACACTACTCATTTCATAAACACACATGAAATATAAGCACATGTTGCAATGTTTCAAAAGCATGTTTCACACATTAAGCTCATGCATGAATGAATGATGCTCAAGTTTATGAAATGCAAGTGCAAATATGGAAGCCAAACACCTGGGGTGTTACAGCCCTTCCCCTTATAAAAATCTCATCCCAAGATTTGGAAAGCGTACCATTATTGATAGAATTCCTTACAACCCTCTCGTAAATAGTCTTCTCTCTCCCACGTAGCATCACTCTCACTACCTTGATTACTCCATATTACTTTATACCACTTAACCACTCGACTCCTAGTTACCCGCTCTCGAGTGTCAATCACACGAACTAGCTTTTCTTCACAAGTTAGATCAGATTCTAGCTTGATATCCCCTAATGGAACTCTTTGTTCAGGAACCCGAAGACACTTCTTTAACTGAGATACATGGAAAACATTGAAAATGGCGCTCATTTCAGGAGGTAACTGGATCTTATATGCGATAGCTCCACTCTTTCCTTTGATCTAGAAAGGACCCATGTATCTCGGTGCAAGCTTCTGCTTCACACCAAAACGTTGTACACTCTTCATAGGTGAAACTTTCAGATAGACGAAGTCTCCAACTTCAAACTCAATCGGTTTTCTATGGCGATCAGCATAACTTTTCTGTCTAGATTGAGCTGCAACCATATGTATTTTGATGGTACGGACTTGTGCTTTAGCTTCCTTGACAAAATCAATACCATAATACTTTCTTTCGCCAGCTTCTACCCAATTCAGTGGGGTTCTACACTTACGACCGTACAATGCTTCGAATGGGGCCATCTTAATGCTCTCTTGATAACTATTATTGTATGAAAACTCAGCTAAAGGAAACCATTTCTCCCATGAACCCTTGGACAAAATAACACACACCCATAACATATCGTCTAAGATTTGGTTAACTCGTTTAGTCTGACCTACCATCTGGGGGTGATACGTAGAGCTTCTCACTAGCTTGGTTCCCAGAAGATGATGCAAGTGCTCCGAAAAATGAGTAGTGAACTGCAGACCTCAATCAGAAATAATAGTCCGAGGGATCCCATGGAGTCGGACTATTTGATTAAAGTACAACTCAGCATAGTCAGTAGGACGATAGTCTACTCGGACAGGAATGAAGTGAGCCGACTTGGTTAAACGATCTACAATTACCCAGATAGAGTTATGATTCTTAACAGTAGGAGGAAGTCCAACGATGAAATCCATACTTATCTCCTCCCATTTCCAACCTGGGATAGAAAGTGGCTAAAGCAATCTAGCTTTCATGTGCACAGCTTTAACCCTACAACAGGTATCACACCTAGCAACATATGCAGCTATCTCTTTCCGCATTTTGGTCCACCAATAGTATGGCTTCAAATCGTAATACATCTTACTGCTACTAGGATGGATGGACAACTTAGAGGAATGTGCTTTAGACATAATATGATTCCTAAGCTCTTGGTCCTTAGGCACAACTAACCTATCCTTAAACCACAGCACACCCTCTTCATCTACCCTAAAATGTTTAGTTTCTTGCTCTTTCATCTTACACTTGATGTGGAATATACCGGTGTCAGTCTTTTGGAGCTCAATGATTCTACTCTTGAGAGTGCAACTGACAGTGATATGGTGCAGAACAGCTGGGTGTAGAAGGCGAGACAGATGAAAATCACTTTCAACTAAGGAATGACAATGAGACTTACGGCTTAGAGCATCGGCAACTACGTTTGCCTTGCCTGGATGATAGTGCACTTGGAGATTATAATCCTTAATCAACTCAAGCCATCTTCTTTGACGCATATTTAACTCGGGTTGGGTGAAGATATATTTGAGACTTTTATGGTCAGTATAGATATTGCACACATTGCCCAACAGATAATGTCGCCAGACTTTCAAAGCATGAACAACTGCAGCGAGTTCTAAGTCATGCGTTGGATAATTCACCTCATGTTTTTGAAGTTGATGAGAGGTATATGCAATTACTTGGCCTTCCTGCATCAGAACACCTCCCAAACCTATGCCTGAGGCATCACAATACACATCAAATGGTTTCTCGATATCCGGTTGCGCTAAAACCGGAGCCGAGGTTTGGAGGGTTCGCAGTTTGTGAAAAGTTGCATCACACTCAGGAGTCCAGACAAACCTGATGTCTTTTTGTAGCAACTGAGTCATTGGCTTGACTATTTTAGAGAAATCCAGGATGAAGCGATGATAATAGCCAACCAATCCTAGAAAACTCCGGACCTCGTGAACCGTGGTAGGAGCCTTCCAGTCTAGTACTTCTTGGACCTTAGTGGGATCCACCATAATTCCACCATCGGACAACACATGCCCAAGGAAAGGTACTTCACGAAGCCAGAATTCGCACTTACTGAATTTTGCGTACAGTTGATGTTCACGCAGTCGTGTGAGGACTATACGCAGATGTTTAGCGTGATCTTCCTCATTCTCAGAATACACCAAGATGTCATCTATAAATACTACCACGAACTTGTCCAATTCGGGCATAAACACCGAATTCATCAAGTACATGAAGTGCGCGGGGGCGTTGGTCAAGCCGAAGGATATAACAAGATACTCATAGAGACCGTATCTTGTAGAGAAAGCAGTTTTTAGAACATCTTCAGGACGAATTTTAATTTTATAATAACTAGACCTCTGATCAATCTTGGAAAAGACTTTGGCTTTAGACAACTGATCAAACAAGATGTCGATGCGTGGTAGAGGATACTTATTCTTGACAATAACTACATTCAGAGGCCTATAATCTACACACATCCGCAACGACTGGTCCTTCTTCTTTACAAAGATAGCAAGACATCCCCACTGAGATGAACTAGGACGAATTAGCCCTTTCTTCAAAAGTTCATTTAACTGTACCTTAAGTTCAGCTAGTTCATTTGGAGGCATCCTATAGGGTCTTCTAGAGATGGGTGTCATGCCAGGTAACAACTCTATTTTAAACTCCACATCCCGATCTGGAGGCAATCCCGGCAAATCATCAGGAAAGACATCAGTAAACTCACGTACTATAGGAATATCAGCTATGGACTTCACTTGCACCGCAGGAACTTCACCAGAAAGATCAATTTTTCAGGAAAGTTGCACTAGAAAACCTTTTTGATCAGTACGATCTCTGAGCATAACTACCTAGGTTGATGTATCAGTGAGTACCCCATTCTGACTCATCCAATTCATGCCCAAAATAACATCTATGCCTAGTCCAGGCAAAACCACTAAGGTAAGCAAGTACTTTCACCCTTCTATTTCAAATTCTACATCCTTCACTACTTGATTTGTGGAAATATTACCACTTGCCGCTCTAATGCAATAACCCCCATCTTCAACAGTATGTAATTTGTGTGCAAACTTCGATGCAAACATAGGACTGATAAAAGAATGCGAAGCACTTGAATCAAATAGCACCACTGCAGGATGTTGGTCAACTAGGAACTTACCAGCAGTGACTACCTCACCAGATGGAATTTCTTCAATACTATTTTAATGAACATGCCCCTGACGGCCACCTTGATTTGCATTCTTCTTAGGATACGGGCAATTCCTAGACCAATGACCTAGTTTGTTGCAGTTCTAGCAAGGCATGTTGCTTGGAGGAACACTAGAGCTGCATTGGCCAGAACTACCCTTCGGAAGAGAAACTGTATACGCTTTGTGAAACCCAATCTTGGCTGGAGCCTTCTTCTGCGGGGGATGAAACTTAGCACCCGTTGCCGGAGGACGAGAAGGAGCCCTCGGTGCAGCTGGAGCTCGGGACTGTGAAGCACCCGCCTCAAAGGCCCTCTTGCGGCTCTTAGAAGCAGCATAGATAGAATTGTTGTTCTCTTAGGTCAGGGCATCACTAATAAATTCATTGAAAGTGGCACATTTGCTAGTGCCCATGGTCTTCATCAACTTTGGACTGAGGCCACACTTGAAGCTAGCAATCTTCTTTGCATTAGTATCCACAAACTCAGTTGCATACCTTGCAGGGTTGTTAAAGGCTTGTAGGTATTCCATCAAACTCTTATTGCCTTGAGTTAATCTCATGAACTCAGTGTGCTTCATTGCCATTAAACCTAGAGGAATGTAATTCCCACGGAAAGCCGCCTTGAACTAGTCCCAAGTGATTGGGACATTAGGAGGCAACGTGGAGCGGTAGTGACTCCACCAAATACTAGCCGGACCATGCAATTGGTGGGAAGCATACTCGATCTTTAGCTCATCAGTCAGACGAAGCAGACAGAACTTCTGCTCAATGGTATTCAACCACTCATCAACTTGCAGAGGTTCCTCCGCCTCCTTAAAGAGCGGGGGCTTGGTGTTAAGAAAATCCTTGAAATTACTATGCTGATTTGGCTCCGGTCCCTGACGACCATGCCGAGCATCCCGGTTGATTAACTAGCGCATAGCGTCTGCTAACAGGCGCTGCCCTTCAACCACCATCTGCATCAATTCCGCCGGGGTGGGTGGTGGCGGAGGTGGTGGCTGTTGTTCCTCATCCTCAACGCCACAACCACGACGGAGGTTATGCGCCATCTGCAAAATGCATAGTCAATGAGCACTGACAATGTGGGAAATTTGTAGATGAATTGTGTAAATATGCCGAACTAATTTCATTGGGAAAATAAATTCACACAACAACCGAGGCACAATAATTCATCACAACTACACAACCTCATCAAGCGCATCAATTGAAGCAATTATGCGATGTACTTCACAATTACTATAGCTTCCGACAAAAAGATGGAGTTTATTAAAGGCTCACATACAAGGAGCACAAACGTGCCTTGACAGGTTACATCCATATCAACAGGGTTTCACCCTTACATAATAGGGGTGTCCGGATTCGATATAACCTTCTAGCCAAATAGGAAAGGCTACCCAAGGAAATGACCACGAGGAGACAACCAATTGGTAGAGTTCCATGATGGATCATGACTAGCCACCTCGATACCAGTGCGTGCCAAGTAGCACACCCTTATGTCACGCACCACAGGAGACCCTCGGTTTCATCACAGCACCGGAGGGTGCTAATTGTGACACCATCATCGAAAACCACACAATGAGACATCCCTTGTGACTGAAATTGGCATGTTCAAACAAACATCTAGGATAACATAGAGTTTGATGTTACATCCCAAAAGCTAAGTTATTACAAAGTCCCACTCCCACACACGGAGGGCACAAAAGATAACTCTAGCGCAGTAGCTATGCGATGACTACTCTAAGCATCACCCTCCGAGTCAGTGTCGAAGATCTCCCCGCCATCCTCGTCACTAGCAAGCTCTAGCTCCTCATCTTCTTCTTCTTCTTCTGGTGGAACATCCTCTGGCCCATTGATCTCCATGTCGTCATCACCTTCACCATGAAGACTCCAGAGCCCATCTCCTCATCATCGTCATTGTCATGAGCGAGCAGAGGATTGAGCTGATTGTTTAGGTGGTGCACTTCCTCATGAAGATTGTCGTTGTATTCTTCAGCAGCTGCTAACTGTTGCTCAAGCTCCACCTAGCGAGCTCTCAGGATGTTCTCTTCGTGCCAGGCTTCATCCCGCTGGTTCATCACGTGGACCAGCATGCGCTGATAGTTGCGATGAGCCACGGTCAACCTCTAGACCGCAAGTGTCTTCTGATCTCTGTCATGTATCACTTGCTCTAGATGTTGCTGAGCCGCATCTCTAGCAGCAGTCACCTCGGCCAACTCAGCCCTCAACCTTTCCGCCTCGGTGGGCTCAGGGCGAGGCTCACGTGGAGCGAGCTGGTGTCGAGGAGCCCGGCCTCTAGTGGACTTGCGAGCGGTCCTCTTGGTGTGTGCCATCTGTAGCAACAAGGTATAACTTAAAGTGAGGATAATTTAGGGGATACGAAATTTAATTTAATTTAATCGGGACAATTGAAATTTTAAGGAGGGAGTAATATGAAATGTATGACATGAATTAAACATGATGCATGCATGTTCCGTACGCCCTCTCACCCTAGTAGAATCATAAACTTCTAACGCTAGGCGGTGGCATACATACGCTCTCTCATATAGGCGAAACTATCGGTCTACTCGTTTGCGTTGTTAGTGTACCTGCAGAAAATCTCATTTTAGCCCAACAGTTTTCCCATATAAGCATGCAAGTAAGCAGTAAGCTAAATACTTTCCATATACACATCCCCAATGTATATACTTCAATATCACAACTACCCGACAGATATACCCACAATTAAGTACTTTCATAATTACATGATTGAACATGTAAGTATGCAAGTAACCACAACTACTCTCCCATAGACCGCCGGTTGGACGGTCATGCTCTCACAACTCACACTTACCAGAGCGTCGAGGTGTTTGATCTATACATTACCACCCAAGCAGATGACATCCATACAATATCACGCCGTATGGACGACGAAACAGAAACAAACAAGACCCCTAAATTAGTATTTTACTAAGCCACCTAAGAGTCCTTATTTGAGCTACGGGATGTGATCACTGGCATACTATAGAAATAAATTTCAGATTTTTAACACTTTTTGCAAACAAAAACTTTTGTTTTTAAATACCCGTACGATGTGTTAAATGTTAAATTCTGCTCCGGTACCAGCTGTGACAGAACTGACCAAATTATAAGAGCACAAGTACAAAAACAAGCGCCGAAACGCTCAAATTTTCGAACTTGAGCCCATAAAATCCAGGTAGTCAATCGAAACCACGAAGAATTTCAAACCAGCTCGCTTACAACCAAGATCGCATCATTCAATATAACACATCACACGTTACATTTCACAAGTAGTTCGGAAATTAACTTACAACACCACAGAGTCACAATTATTACAAACCGAGTTTATGAAGTTGTGGAAGCATAACACACACACACTTAGTTCAAATACCACTACCAGTCTTATAGATCAACATCCCACAAAAGCATTAAGGAAAGTAAACTAACAGACAATCACGCCCGGGTGATCTAGTCCTCATCACCTGTCGGGTGGAGGCAAGTCTTGCAGAAGCCCTGATATAGCATGTCATTTGCAACAGGAGGGAATAAACCCTGAGTATGGGAATATACTCAGCTAGATTTACCTGTCGAAATGGAAAATAAAAGACACCAAGGATCATGCAATGCTTTCTTAAAGTGGAGCTGGCTGACATCATATTTTGTGGAAAAGCATCAGTATTAATAATTCTTTTCACCTGTACTAGCAGTTATTTTTAGCATTAACCTGTTAGCTATCTTAGCACATGTACTAAACATTCACTTGATTATAAGCAAACAGTAATAACCATAGCAGGTATAAATTGAGGCAACATTATATCATCATCCACTTAATCATCTGTTCAATTTAATGAGATCTATGTTTCCGCTGCTCAAGTCAAGTGCTCACTAACCGGGAGCGACGACGAGTCGAATCGAATTCCTATCTAGCTGGAGGGGTATTTCTAACACTCACCACGCAAGCCCTTGCTAGGGTCGCACAAGCCACCTTTGGTACAATTCAGGAGCCGTGGGTCTGACTGATGCCGCATCCCCAAGGGCAACACTCTGCCAGGTGACAGAGACTCTAACCCCCCTTGGTCTCACGCCAATGTCCCCAAGCACATCCTTACTTCCTCCAAGATGCAACCTACCATTCGATTCCCGACCTGAACTGTATTACTCGGCTTCGCGGTCGGAACGACTTATCTGGCCAACTAAGTGTTAGACTACGTTCAACATGACTCAAGGACATACAGCGAATCAGTCCTTGAACGACTCAGACGGGCATAGCTTCGCACCCAAGATGTGAAGTGTCTTGCGGCTGCACTATCGAACTCCTGCCCGGTCTCACATTCATTTTAAGCATGGTTCCATCCACGATAGCTAACATAGCTACTCGTGACCCACTTCCTAAATCTCGCAGATGACCGAAAATCATCTGACTTCTACCGCACTAAGTAGGGCTAAGCATTGACACGCGCCTAAACTTAATTTAGGATTCAAGTGCGATATCTGGACAAGGATAGATATAATGCAACAAGTGTTTTCACTCAACTCCTACAACTTAATTCAATAAACAAGTAAAAGTACTCAATGATTAATATATATAAAGATCGGGTCAGCATGCACCGGGGCTTGCCTTTCAAGAAAGAGGAAGGGCGATGGTTCGGGCACTCAGGTAGCTTGTCTTCGGGAACTCCTTCGCCGGTTGGTTCCTCTGGCTCCCCTGGCTGCTCTTGAACCTCTTCCAGAATTGCTCCCTCGAACTCTAGGAGTGTCACTTCCTCTGGTACACCTATTGCATGAATGCACAATAAATCTCATGGATACATAAGAAGGAATGCAACATACTCAGAATGAAATGTTACTACATCAGTCCTAGTGCTCTATTCAAATCACTTCACAAAAAGTGTATATTTCTTCTCCGGTAGAGAAGTACTTACCTAATCTACATAACCTAGTGTACAACTGCTCCTCCTCAGTTAAGGGACTAACACCTAACAATCAACAAGAACAACATTACTTAAGGTTACCACCAACCTAAGCGTAATACAGCATAACATAGCTCTAGACAGCAGATCAGTAATTTCACCATAACTAGAGATCCAAAAATTTAAATGATATGATACCAGACAATCTGGAAATCTTATAAAATGCTCTACAATTCACTTTCAGACCTCAAGACCTGATTCTCAAGTTTATTTAGTCAAAATTCTAAAATTCCAGAAATTTGTCCTCTCCAAACAGAGAGTATCTATTTCTGGACAGCCACTTTAAACAGCCACAACTCCTAAACTACTAGGCCAAATACCACCAAATTTTGACACAAGCTAGTTTAACAAGTTTAATACCACTTTGGTATTCACAAGTTTTCTAGCAAACACCTTTATCAAGGTCCAAACCTAAATATGCTACCAGTTGTCCAGAGAACCTAGAAATGTGAAAATTAAATATTTATTCATGTGTCAAACTACCCTTATGACCAAACTAGTGACACTACTAGGTCACATATGATATGAAACCACCAGAAAGTAAGACATGTTAACCCAAATCATTTATTTTAACCCCTTTCTTAATTTACTTAATTAATTAAGTGGAAAAATAAACCCATATGAAAACTACTCAGAAAATTCTACAATAATTACAGGAGACTCTATACCCTACTAGGAGGCTACTGTAAAAATTTTAGCTAAATTTATTCAAAGAAACTCCCTACACAAAATTCACAAGCCAGAAGGGCTGATTTTTGCATAATTAACAAATCATAATAAAAAGTGTTAAACAACAGAATAATATTTTTTTAGCAACCTTAGGGTACCAGGACACTCTCCATAAAATTTCTTGAGCATTGCACATACAGAAAAATTATTAAAATTCATTCAAGTATCTCCTAATATAACATGACAACATCATAACTTGAAAAGTACTCAAGCAATAGTATCCAAATTTTTACCAGAGCTAGTATAGACATGAAATAGCACACCCACCAAATTTCATAATTTTTGGAGCACTACAACTCAAGTTATCCATTTAACAAATTTACATCCATTTTAAAACGCATTTCAAAGACCTATTTAAATCTTCTAGAATTGGAATAACACATATCCATTTTATATTTTTCATAAATACTACACTTCACAAAGAACTAAACATAGTTGGAATCACCTCAATTGGATCTATATTGCATGAGATATGGAATTTACAATATAGCAAGAAAATAAGTGAAATAAATAAAGAAAAATCAAAAATCAAAAATCCTAAAGATCTGCTGGGCCGGCCCACTTAGCGCCAGCGCGGCCCAACTCAAGCACGGCCCGCGTCGGCTCCCGCCCGCGCGCGCCTGACAGGCGGGGTCCGCCAAACAGAGAGAGAGAGGTAGAGGAGAGGCGGCGGTGGTCGGAGCTCGCCGCTAGTGGCGATTCCGGCGAGGCTGCGGGCACCATTAGGTTCGCCTCAGCCTCCCACATCGAGTGACTCCCAACCCTAAACCCTACCAAGCTCTAAGTACATCGGCCATGGCGGCGGCGGCTCGGCAATGGAGCCCGGCGGCGCTCCGACAAACTCCGGCCGCTAGATGACTGGATAGGACACGCATGAGCTTCCTGGGACCAAGGCGAACCTAACCGTGCTACTGCTACTAGCTAGGGGGAAGCGGTGGAGTCTGGCCGCGAGAGCTCCTTGGCGGCGGCCATGGCGTGGCGATGCGCGGTCATGTTCCGGCCCGGCCTGACCGTCATTGGTGGTAACGTCATCACCTTAGCATCTATGGGTGATGGAGAAGAAGGACCACGAGCTAGGGGAAGCGGAGGTGCACGGTGTTGTGCTGGCCACGGTGGGCCGTCGCACGGACGAACGCCGGCGAGGCACCGTGGTGGCGGAACGGGCAATGCGACCCTACCGTTGCTCGGCTGAGGGCGTGGATGGGATGAGGAGGTAGAGGGGTTCTAGGCAGAGCTGTTGGCCAGATTTGAGGCGCAGTGGGGTGGTGGAGAGTGCGTGCGAGCTCGCCAAAGCGGGGACGGCAATGGTGGCTCAGTTGTTCCGCCAGGAGGGAGAGTGAGGAGAGAGGAAGGAATGAGAGCCGAGCCGCGTCCCGTGGCGTCTTGAGAGCATCGCGGACTGACCAGTGGGGCCACGACCGGCGTATGGCTGCCACGGCGCGTCCACACGGCGTCAATGGCCTGAGGCCGGTCGGCCACTGTCGATCTGAAGAACTAAATGGAAGCCGTAACCGACGACTGACAGTAGAACTTTGATGTCCTATATCTCCCTGACCAGGCCAAATTAGTGCAAACCTTAAACATCAAAGTTGGAGATGGATATGTGGTCTACAACTTTGTCAGTATGGTTTCGAACTGGTTTGGCATGGTTTGAGAGTTACAAGGCTCTGAAGTAGGGTACAGTGAAATGGTTTCAGTGTTTGACTTAGCAAATTTTTACTAAGTCCCAAAACAGCCACTACCATTGGCTTGTGGTCCACTTTTGAGCAGGTTCTAGCCATTTTCATGAGATGTCCGTGTTGAGACTTTTGTTCCCCATGAAATTCTCTACAACTTTGATTAAGGGTGCTCCTCCATGCAAGACCTCTAAGCTAGACTTTTTAAATAGTCAAACTAGAGCATTCTAAGGCTAAGGGCTTGGTCAACATCACATAGGAGGGCATTTTGGTCAATTTGGTCAACATAAACATTGTTCCACTAATGATCCTAAGTGTAATTAAGATGTTGTAGGGAATAATTACCCACACCACACATTGATCACACTAAAATCAAGCATCACATGCATTGAAACAATTAAAAACAAGTGAATTTCTACTTTTGTTTCCAAGCCATGTTTCATATGTTTCATGAGTGTGTTGCATAGCACTTGCTAATCATGTTTCACTAAAGCGGGTGACATGTCTCAAAAGGAAGTTGCACATGTTGCACTTGGGTGTTGCACACTACTCATTTCATAAACACACATGAAATATAAGCACATGTTGCAATGTTTCAAAAGCATGTTTCACACATTATAAGCTCATGCATGAATGAATGATGCTCAAGTTTATGAAATGCAAGTGCAAATATGGAAGCCAAACACCTGGGGTGTTACAGCCCTCCCCACTTATAAAAATCTCGTCTCGAGATTTGGAAAACGTACCATTGTTGATAGAATTCCTTATAACCCTCTCGTAAATAGTCTTCTCTCTCTCACGTAGCATCACTCTCACTACCTTGATTACTCCATATTACTTTATACCACTTAACCACTCGACTCCTAGTTACCCGCTCTCGAGTGTCAATCACACGAACTGACTTTTCTTTGTAAGTTAGATCAGATTCTAGCTTGATATCCCCTAATGGAACTCTTTCTTCAGGAACCCGAAGACACTTCTTTAACTGAGATACATGGAAAACATTGAAAATGACGCTCATTTCAGGAGGCAACTGGATCTTATATGCGATAGCTCCACTCTTTCCTATGATCTGAAAAGGACACACATATCTCGGTGCAAGCTTCCGCTTCATACCAAAATGTTGTACACTCTTCATAGGTAAAACTTTCAGATAGACGAAGTCTCCAACTTCAAACTCAATCGGTTTTCTACGGCGATCAGCATAACTTTTCTATCTAGATTGAGCTGCAGCCATATGTATTTTGATGGTATGGACTTGTTCTTCAGCTTCCTTGACAAAATCAATACCATAATACTTTCTTTCGCCAGCTTCTATCCAATTCAGTGGGGTTCTCCACTTACGACCGTACAATGCTTCGAATGGGGCCATCTTAATGCTCTTTTGATAACTATTATTGTACGAAAACTCAGCTAAAGGCAACCATTTCTCCCATGAACCCTTGGATGAAATAACACATGCCTGTAACATATCCTCTAAGATTTGGTTAACTCCTGTGACAATGACTCTGATATGTCTTCCTTGTCCTGGCATACCATCTTCACAGTGGAGTTGAGTTCGGGTTTTGGCTTGAATGCAAATTGTTATTCTTGCCTATTTATAGTAAACTTGATTTCTCCTTTCCCGACATCAATGTGTGCATTGGCGGTGCTAAAAAATGGTCTCCCAAGGACGAGTGACACTTTTGAGTCTGGACTCATGTCTAGTACCACAAAGTCTACTGGAACAAAGAATTCTCTTATCTTGACTGGGATGTTCTCAATAATGCCCAACGGGTATCAAACTAATTGATCTGCCAGTTGTAAGCACATTGATGTTGGTTCGAGTGTTGCAAAATTGAGCTTGTGATAGACTGCTGCTGGCATCACACTGACACTTGCTCCAAGGTCACAGAGTGCATTGTTGAAATGTTGGTCTCTAATTGAACAATCAATAGTGGGGCATCCTAGATCTTTCTTCTTCTCTGGTTTTTTATTGAGGACGGCCACGCTACATTCTTCTGTCAGTTTGATCACCTCAGTGGTCACTTCTTGTTGAGAATGTCTCTGATGTACCTTGCATATGTAGGGACCTATATGGCTTCTAGTAGAGGTATGTTGACATATAACTTCTGAATAACCTCCATAAACTTACTAAACTGTTCATCTGATTGCAGCCTTCTATTTCTTCGAGGAAATGGTAAATAATTTGTATCATGAAAATCTTGTCTCATTTCCCTTTCTTGAGGTTCTTGTAATAATTCTTCAACTTCATTGTGATTTTCCTCTTCTGCCACTGCTGGTACTGCTGGTGCCCTTCTGGTCCCTTTAGGATAAGAGGGATCTCTGGTAGATTTTCCTCCTCTTATAGTTATAGCACTTACCTGCTCAGGGTTAGTGGCAACAGGCAATGCAGCAGCTATCTATGCTAATTTGTCTTCAATCTTTTTATTAAACTTATGTTACTTTTCAACCACAGATGAGAAAATTTCTAGCTTACCATGAATATCTTTGAAAATATTATCATTTACAGCAAGCCTTTTATTAATGTCTTCATTGATTCTAGTTTGCTGCATGACTAACTCTCTTAAAGTGGGTTGCTTGGTAGAATTACCTAGATTCATACCTTGGGTAATGTTTTACTGTTTCCAACTTGGTTGATGTGGAATCTTTCTAATGGCAGTATTTGAATTCTGGTAAGTTGTTTCAATGGCTCTCTGATCTTCTTTATATTTGGCCATCTGATCAAGCCAGTTGAGCAAATTATCCATCTTGGTAGACAACGCATTTACTTCTTCAATGGTTTCTTCACTTTGATGACAATGTTGAATGTTGTCTTAGGGCCAGCTCTAATTATCTGCTATCTTGTCCATAAGTATCTTAGCTTTTCCAAGAGTGAGTGATAAGAATGATCCTTCAGCAGTTGCATCCAGGTGATCACGGGTCTTTGGGATTAATCCATAATAAAAGCCTTGCATGAGTAACCATTCTTCCATTCCATGATGAGGACAATCTGATATATATCCTTGAAAATGCTTCCATGCTTCTAAAATGGTTTCTGTCTTCTGCTGTTGGAAATTAGTAATCTTTCCTCTTAAGGCATTGGTTTTGCCTACAGGGAAGAACTTTGCTAGAAAGGCCTTCAAATATTTTTCCCATGTGTTGATGTCTTCTTTATTAGCATAGAACCACTGCTTCACTCTTCCCACAAGTGAGAATGGAAAGAGACAAAGTAGTATAATGTCTTGAGCGACTACATCAATGGTGATGGTGCTTCCAATCTCTAGAAAATTCTATAGATGAGCACTTGCATCTTCATGTACCTTTCCGCTAAATTGGGTAGCTTGCATCATATTTATGAGGCTTGGCTTAAGCTCAAACTCAAGATTCTCAGTTTGAAGTGATGGACCGGTGAGAATGTTCTCAATGCGTGGAGCAGAGAATTCTTGCAAGGTCTTTTCTGCCATAGCTTCAGCAATTGGTGACGAGCTCCTTCTTTGGTCCATCCAATTCTGATGATGAAGAGTTGAGTGAATCAGAATCAATCCTGCTATACCCTGTATAAAATATAAACATAGAAAAATAACAGGGGTGATCCTATCAAAGCAGAGGTGCCTTGTTACAATTTCTCATTTTTATAAGTATCTATTTACGCAATTTTTCTCAATAGTTTATTCCTTCCCCGGCAATGGTGCCACAAATGCTTTTGACACTTCTAACACCACTTTAAGTACTAGGTTGTCATCCCTAGCATGATGCCAAAAGTGTTGGTATTATAAATGCTCATCTAGAAAATAAATAAGGGATCCGCAAGCGCACAGATTAAATACCATTATAGCACTTCACCAGAAAATATTCCAAGTATCGTTAATTTATATTTAGCTCAAGGGAAAGAACTAAGGACTTAAACTAGAGATGAACTTGCAAAACACGACTACCTATGAGAATCAATCACACAATCACTTGCTTTGACAGGGGGTAAGCCATGATAAATAAATATAATGAATTGATAAGCTCAGAGGATAACACACGTAGAGATTAGAGATAGACTACTCATCATAAAGGTAGGTAGACATCTGACTAGGCAAAAGATTGAATTCTAGGTAGGTTCTAATCAACTAAGTCTTTCATCTATTCTAGCACATACACTATCATATATAGCACAAAAGACTCTTCATCTATGTATAAGAAACATCACTAAAGAAAGCCAGAACATAGCATGACTTCCCACGTAATACCAATTCTGCCTGTCCTACTAACGGGGGGTGGATTATATAAGACTCAATGAAACTGTCACTTCCGTGAACTACCACACGACCTAGACAATAGGGTGCATTTGTAGGTAAACAACATCTAGGCACCATGCCTACATATAATCTACCACTTAACTCCCTCAAGAAAAGAGCTAAGCGCTTTGCCAACTTATACATAAACTCATCATCAATCATAACTATATCAAATATAGAACTAGAGCAAACTAGGAACATAATGATATTTAGAATAAAGTCATAGAGAAAGATACAAGATAGTACCAAACTTGTAAACGATGATCTGAATCTTGGGCACAGGCGCCCAACTCTTGAATCTATCTAGTCTAAACCTATGTAGAATTTAAAGTATTGGAGTAGCTATTCTAATTCTCTGGTGAAGAGAGATCTCTAAACCCTAGCTCTGATGATGGCTTCCTCTTGATAATAATGATAATGAATTAGGGTTTCAACCCAAGGGTATGGCCTTGCTTATATAGCCTCCTCAAATGCACCAGAGCCCTCGGATCAAACGACCTTCATGCACGGTGTAGATTGATCCTCAAAGGCGGTTAGGGGCATGATCCACGAGCTCGGCCCTGATTGGCCGAGGGGTAGGGCAGGCCCCTGATGATGTGGGTAGGTGCCCTGTCCACCTAACAGGTGGGCCCCATCCTCTAGGAGGTGCCTTCCTGAGTCTTCTAGAGTCTTCTTATGATGCGTGGGTCTTTATCTCTATGTAAAGATGACATGTGAGCCTTTTTTGGTTATTTCCTGATAACTCTCTGTAGAAACAGACATTTACCAAAACTTGTGAAAATCGTCAGTTAAAACCCCTAAGTCTATGGTGATGTTCATTTTAAGTCCTTTATCTTCTTTTGTTGACATTTAAAATTGATAGTTAATTACTGTCAACAGAAACCACCATAAATATACCATTGGGACTACCCTAAGTAAAATATAGATTTATTACCATATATTGTTTTATTTATCAAACAAACTTGAGTTCTTAAAATGCCATTTCATTAATTTGATATTCATTTAATCTTATTTTAGTCAAAGGAGTGATATGGACTGTCAGTTTTGCCCCTAGGCATTTCACATTATCCTTCTTCTCACTTTTTGTGAAGCTATTTTGTTTCCTCTCATCTCATTCTCCTTATCAATGGCTACCCTTCTCTTATTCTCCATAGCCCCACCATTGACCCACCCCTCGCCCTACCACCTAAAGCTCCCCGATCCTCAAGCGCACATGCCACCGCCTCCCTAGGCATAGTCAACTCCACCACCACTCTAAGGCCACTAGTGCCCTAGCCCTGCCAACTTGCATGTAGTAGCAAGGAGAAATTGTGCGCTACATCCAGCTAGAGCATGGAGGAATACATAGAATGACACTGAGGTGACATCAATCTTGCATAGGGGAAGAGGTAGACTGACACGAAGGCCATAGCTATCCGAACAACCATTTCATCAAATAGCGTAGGGGCATCCTATGAGTGGCTCCATCCTACATCACCTAGATCTCGAGGATCGATGATGACACCTCAAAAAGCTTCGATCGTAGTCATTATTCTTGCCTTGGGCAGACTTAATACCGCTAGGCGTGTTACCACGTGTGGGCTCACCGCCACTAGTGGTGGGCTAGGGTGGGGTGGGCTAGCACGGGGGCTATGGACGGCGGTGACAAGGAGAACGAGAGGAGAGTAAATAGAGAAAGCACATGAAGAATGGGGGAAAGGATAAGATGAGAAGCTAAGGGGCATAACTAGAAATCCATGTCACTCGTTTTGCTAAGTTTGATTAAATAAATATCGAATCTATAGCCCACCTTCAAGCCCTTGAAAGAGCTATATACAAGGGACTCAGAAGAGAAGCAGCCTTTGGACCCCTCCCCCTAAATGCAGTTGTTGCCTTCTCAACAACCGAACTTAAATCGAAATCTTCATCGTTCACTTCAAAAAAAATTCACCCACTTTGCAATCTTCTTTAAGGAAGCACCACCTTTCCTCTTTAAGCTAACCTTTGTAATATCAAGTGCCTTTGAACCATAAGAAGGCATTTTCCTCTCTCCATAGGAAATATTGCATAAATAAACAACTTGATTGAACCAATTGTAGTTTCCAATAATATCACAAGCTTTGCCCTCACACATAGCTAAAATTTCTTCATCAGATTTAAACTTCTGGGGATTTTGACTTCGAAGTCAAGAAACTTATATTGTTTGTAATTAACACTCCTATTGAAGAACTTGCATGGCCTCCAGCTACGACAAAGAGGCCAGATGCTACAAGAAACATATCCCTCAACCAAATCTCTTGCACTTTGCAAAGAAGCACACAGTTTGTTTGCCTTCACCACAATCTTACAAATCCTAGTATCCTCTAGCAAAGGCTTACATTCAAAGACCCTCTTTTCCATCATAACAGCTAGAGGGTACCTTGCTCAATAGTGCCACTGATGTTCTTCTCTTCAACCATGGGAACCCTATGGTAGAACTAGGGCTTTAACCAGTCATCATGCCACTTGTTCTTCATAGCCAAAGCAATCTGACATGCATCATGACAAGGCTTGAAGCCACAACAGCCAAAATATTCTGATACCATTGCCCCATCAATAATAACACTCTTAAATTGAGGGTGCATCTCGTGCAAAGAACAAAAAGCATTGATTTTGGGAGTAACATCTGGAGTCTTCATAGCCCAAATGAACAAAGCAATCTTTGAGATGCCATTCAAAAGGAATCTCCTCCCATGGATCATCACAAGAAAAACAAAGACCAGCTATCTAAAACAACATCCTTGTTAGGATTTGGAGCAGGGGTATCTCCCTTCCTAGGTGCATGAACCAAATCCTCTGAAACAATCCAACGAGAAATATAGTCACTAAGGACATCCTTCGTTACCGATGATCTCCCAAACTTTAGCGAATTTGTCTCATCATCTATAAGCTCTAAATCTGACACCTCAGCTCCCTCCAAATCTTTGTCAGAACGGGGTGCAGAACCATGAGCATCTTCACTCATAGACATCTACAATAGATACAATAATAAGAAATAACAAGTAAAAATGAAGTCAAATACTAGGAATGAGGAATAATTACTTTCATCACAAGCAACTAAGTTCACAAACGAAGAGTTATCAAACCTTCATTTTAGGAGAATTGGAAATGGAAACAACAAGTCAGTATCTTGTGGCATGATAACAAGAGCATTTACAACCACGGTATATATAGGCACCTTCGATAAAAGATGCTCATTTAACTTCAATATATAGTCGCCTTCGGTCAAAAGTGACCGTTCAAATTCAAAAAGTTCCTAAAAATACCAATTTTTTCTGTCTCATGTGAACCAATGGCTAACTCTAAAGTTTAGGGACAATGATAATACCTTCAATTGAAATGAATGATTTCGTGGAATCAGACATTTGAAGCAGACCTTCGCCTGCGTGTGGCTACCGATGGTGATTCAACCTTGGATAACGCAGTCCCCTAAAGTCACAACCTGATGGCTTTGAATACAAACTATTCATCTTTGCTTTTCAAGATGGCTTCGCTCCTAAAGGCAAGAAGAGCGAAGCCTTTAGTATATGGTCGCTAAAAGCCCTAGTTTGGTTTTAGATAATTGATGAAACTTATTTGGACTAATCCTTGCATCTAAGTGTGTGACTAGATAGGATGGTCCAATCCAAGTGGTGGAGCAAGATGAAGTCTTTGGTGATGGTGGACATGTGATGATGGTGATCACGCTCTGGACTTGAAAAAGAAGAAAGAGAAAAACAAAATAGCCTCAAGGCAAAGGTATATTTAATAGGGTCATTTTGTTTTGCCACTCAAGACACCTAGTGGGTGTGAGTGGATTTAGGATAGATAGCCATACTATCAAGAGGGGAGAATCTTGGTTAAAATAGTTGTCAAGTGCCACTAGGTGAAGTGATTCATGCATATGCATTAGGACCTAGTGAGCTAACTAATAAACCCTTGAAAAATGTTTTGAAAAATGCAAACACACATGCACATTGGTTCGGGTTTTATGTTATGGACTGTGGGTTCTATATATAAAAAGTACAGGGACTCTTTAGCAAAATTTCCAGGCGAACAGGTATCTTCTAATCTGAGCCGTTAAATTTGATTTGAATGCTCCAGATCAGATCGGGGAAAGCTGGGCGGCGGCGCTCCGGCCAGAACAGGAGCCCGATGGCGTTCCGTGGCGGCGCCATGGCCGGACTTGGCTATCTCACGCTACAGAGCGTTATCTCATGAAATAAAAACACCAGCAGGTAGAGCATACCAAGGCGAACTCACCACGAGCAAAAATGACCCCGATGAGGAACCAAGGGAGGCGTGCGGCTCGGAGAGGTGGATGGTGGTGGCGAGATTGGGCTCCCGCTCACGGTGGCAATGCTTCCAAGCGTCACAGCAGCTTCGAGAGGGCAGGATGGATGCAGAGGGGTGCGGCACCCTTGCTTATATAGCCCGAAGGCGCTCCGAGTAAGGAAAGGGGAAGATTGGGTGTGGATTCGGTCGGTGGCAACAAAGGAAAGCGGCGACGGCATTGACTTGAGGAGGAAGGCGGCTCTGACATGCAGGCCGGCGGTGTCAGTGATGGCAGAGGAAGGAAGCACGCGCGCACGTTAGCTAGGCCAGCGGCGGCTCGCTGGGCTCGGCCCAGGTGGGAAAGCGGGGAAGGAGAGCGGGCCGCGCGCGGGGAAAGGGCAGACGCGGGCACTGCCGCTGAGCTGGGCTGGGCCAAAACCGAATAGAAGAAAATTTCCTTTTCTTTTTCCTTTTCCAATATTTCAAAGCATTTTCCTAATAGATTTTGAATTCCCTGTTGAATTTAATTCAAACCACTCAATACAAAATTTCAAATGCAGCATTATGAATGCACTAACATGTTCCTACCCTTATATTTGATTTTAAGTTAATAAAAATTATTACTTTTCTAAGTTTGTATACTCAAAAAAATACATAAAAATCATATTTACCTATTTTTAAATCTTTCCAAAATTTTAGGGTGTTACAATTCTACCCCCCTTAAGTTGAATCTCGTCCTCGAGATTCGAAAGATGGTGATAAAAGAGATATTGATACTCTGCCTTTATTTGATCCTCAACTTCCCAAGTTACATCTTCCTCTCTTCGATTGCTCTAATACACTTTACACGCTTTAAGTACTGTTTGCCTAAAAGTCATTGGACAGTTTCTAAGATCCTGGCTGGCTAATCTGCTTAAGCATTATCATCTCTCTTATTGAGCTCCTCCAAAGCCGTTTGTTCCTCTACTCTGACTTCTGTAAACTCATGGTCCACTTTTCTATCCTCGGTGTTCCTATCTTCTAATTGGTCATTCTCGTCTTCCTCAGGTAAGAGTCGACCACCTTGATACTCAATTCTTTTCCCTGACGGTGTTGTTAAGAGCATTGTGCACCAAGTACCATGAATCACTCCTTTGTGCACACAGAGCCATCCATTACCAAGAACCACGCGAATTTTAAGTGACTCCAACACAATGAGAGTTGCGGTGAAGTTTTCCTTGTTTATGACAAGACTGACATTCGGGCATATCTGATCTACCTGCATTTCTCCCACTAGGGTACGAATTAGCAAAGGCCTCCTCGTTGGACACTTCACCATCTTGCACTTCTCTACTATGTCGGCGGAAATGAAAGAATGCGAAGCACTAGGGTCAAACAGAGCAAAAACTTGTACTGTGCTTACTTGAATATAACCACCCACCACTTTGGTAACTCCATGAATTTTATCCATATCCACATTGCTCAATCTTCCATTGACATAGTTTCGTTGCGCTTTGCTTTCTTGAGCAGGCTTCTTATGGACTTTCCTTTTTCGCTTTTGGCGTTGTGGATTCTGACTTAGTTCACTCCTCGTTTTCCTAGTTAGCAACCTTAAATGAACCATTGCGATGGGTTGCTGGCTTGCTCTTCACATTAACACTATTTACACTTCTCATAAAGACCACCTTGTTGTCACTTGTATGATAAACTCTTGTCCCCATTGATTCAAACTGCAATGCAATAACTCTCATCATGTTTGGCTATATTCTTGTCTAACCCATACTATCCATCCTCCTACTTCATGCATTCACCTTCCAATGAAGCCTTCTTACTTTCTTTGTCTAAAGTAGATTCTACCACCAACTTTGAAAAGCATATGACTATTTATGCTTAGGTTAAGTTGCACAACCCTTAAAAATGATGCTTAGTCCATGGTGTCGTACGAATCTTCCTAGCAAAATTCTCCTTTGCTAAGGGCATTGGTAACGACTCTTACTTTGCTTCTCCCAGTGACAGCACTTTTTGAAGTCATATATAATCAATTTCGTTCCATTGACAATGTCACTAGCTTAACCCCAACCTAGTAATGATGTCCTTTATATTCTTACAATCCATGTAGGTGTCATTCTTATAAACCGTGTAAATACCACACTTGTGTCCAATAGGATAATATCTCCAAAACCTTCAGAGCATAAACTGATATCTCCACTTCCTTGTGTCAGGTAGTTCAACTCATATTTCCCATGCATCCCTAATGCTCAAACCATCACATTTTCCTTCTTGCATAAGGACACATCCCTCACCTTGACATGGTGCATCACTATAGATGAGACACTCTTGTATTGACCTAGCAGATCTAACTCATAAGTTTTACTTCTCCAATGCCTTTATAATTTTCCTTAGGTTTACGAGTCCAAAGATACTTAATATCTTCTCTAGTAGTAATATCTTGAGAGTCTTGGATAAACCTTCCTTCAACTTCTAACTAAATGTCATCATTTTTAAAAGAAACTCTGAGTCACTCTTGCATCCCTAGGTGAATTCCCCATCACCCACTTTCTCGAGCTCTTCTTCACCACTAGAGATAACTATCCAAATAGAGGACTTCCTTCCCTCATAGCTCACTTGCTAAGCTAGTCATAATGTCAACATCCTCCGAACCTTCGTGGAATCAATTGTAGATGTCTAGTATCGATGCCAACTTATCTTGAGTAAGATTGGACTCCCAATTGATGATAGATCAGAGCGAAGACCAAGACTCGTCTTGACGATTACCCGAGCTCCTTGTAAACGATCCAACTAGTCATCAATCCTGAGAAAAGATGTCTGCACTCAATAGTGACTTCTCCACCATGGATCCAAAATTATCAACCTTGTACACAAGACATTTTTGCTTGAGAGTGCCAACTCAATCATGGAAACTAACCAATACTTCTAAATAGAGAATTAAAACTTAATAAACCTTCTTTACATTGGCTACCCCCTTAAAATAAGGGACACCAAATAAGGTAGCTTGAACCTTTTTCTAGATGAGCTAACTAGCATCCATACGTTCTAATATCCTAATGATTCTTTTGTGCATAGGTAGAAACAAGAAATCTGAAGTTTCTCGCGAGCAGAAAATCAGCAACACGGTAAAACTGCTACCACTTTCGTTTTGTAATTCCAATGAAGTTCCACCTTATACCGTTGGAAAGCTTATGAAATTTCCTGAAACTTTCTTATAGAATACTTTTCCAAATTCTGTAGATGACTTGGTCGAAAACAGCACATAACAGATTCTGTTCTGATTTTCAGACAGCACAGTTGCATTGTCTTGTGATTTTTGTATCTCCCAATCTATAATGGCTATAAAGGTGATTCTAGAGGCATTGGAAAGATACGTGAATCTAATTACTCTCATAAAAATTTCAGATCTTTTAGCTGAACTATTAATTTTGAGCATAAAAGAGAAGACAGACTGCTCCAGAAAAGACAGAACTGAGGGAACGATATAGATCAACCCAACTATATATTTCATTAGTCCTTATGCCTTAGGCCTATAAACTAAATGAATTTATGAACATACTCCACAAAATCATTGCAGTCACTACAAAGATCCAAAAGAGGCACAAGCATAATGACAATCCAACTAACACATTGGTTCACACATCACGCATTGACTCAACCTACGATTACTATCGTTATCTACATATTAAACGCAAAGATCCTAATGTTTCTCTTTCAATATCGCAAGAAGTGGTAAGATGAGATTCTAAAAGCATACCAAATCAAGGAGTGAAGATGAGAACAAAGACTTTTAAAATAAGCAACAAGGCGGGGATAATATCAAGGACAAGGATACAGTATGGAAGAAAATACCAAGGTTTATAGAACAAGGATTGTTATAGCAGTTTCAAAACCTTCACATGACCAATTCCTAACTAGGCTTGCGTTCTACAGTCAGCATTGCTCTGATACCACTCTGTCACACCCGGTTTTAAGGACAAAACCAGACATACACTATATGTGAAATAAAGAAGTCAAATCTCACATATAGCCACAGATAAGTGGAATATCAAGAGATAAATGCTTAATATACATAACACAATAGTATAAAATATACCTTAGAGAACAACATAGCGGAAAGACAACTCCGAACACCGGGTGTAGACTTCACTCTAGGAACAAACTGACTGGTTGATCACAAGCCTAAAAATTCTAGAATCTAGCAGTCTGGTACCCTTCCTGATATGTGGGAAATAGCAAGAGTGAGTCCATGTCGAACTCAGCAAATATATCATAGGGTTCATGAGGCTCAAAAGGCTAGACACTGGTTTGACTGCATTTAGCTTTTAATTGTCACAATTTTATTACATGAGTAGCATCAAGTTTGCATTAATCCCACAATAAACATATGATCAATGTAAATATGAATAACGAATAGCAAAACACATATTAAACCAATAAATGTTCATCTATTCTGTGAAGGTCCAAGGCCGCTCGTATCCGTGAGCATGACTAGTATACCAGTTTATTAAACTCTACGCAGAGGTGTACACTTTCACTGTGAGTCATGATTACCCATATGCCCGGGATCACGACTCCCAAAACACTTCCAAGGTGAGCAGGCAGGGAAACACTATGAGGCCTTTCAAAGGCTCGTCTAACAAGTTAGGACCGCTAGGTTTCCAAAGTCAGTCTGTGTGATACAACCACGTAGGGATTCACAGTCTGCTTTTCCCCATTTGCGCCACAAGGGTAACCTCTAACAAGCTAGAAAAGGTCCTCATAATGAGCTAAAGCCAGAGCCATATAGCCCTCATAGTTGTACTGTAAATCCCAGATGTTCGTCCACAGATGAGTCCTTGTGGAGAGAAACTAGAGCACCAAGAAAAATAGCATCATGCTCTAGCCCTCTTTAAACAATAATCAAAATGTCATCTTTTAGTGTTGTTGCATATTCCATTAATCATATTACAAGATCATAATTTATGCTCAGCGCTAGTAAAAGCCGCGCAATGCAAAATCTCATAGGTGACAAGGTATAGATCAAAACCTAGAAAAATCCTTAATGTCATTCAAGGTAGACACATGCAATATGATTTTATGAGGTTAAAGTGAATAGGACAACAAGGGAATCCCATGTTATACTTGCCTTGACTTTCTTTTCCCCCAAAGCAATACGCTCGAAAGCCTTTAGTATTCAACTTTCAATCATCTGCTTCCAATTCTCAGCTTCTAGTCTTCAGAGAATAGCTTCTTAATCACCACGTAAACCTCACCGATTGACTGAACCAAATAGCACCACACAAGCATCCATACAATCATACACGAAGCAAACAATAGATCTATATTAGAATAGTACACCAATCATACAAAAATAAGTAAAAGAGTTTGAAACACGATTCTACGCATCGCTACGAACACAAAGTCACGAAAAGCACGCTAATCGGAGCTACGGTTGAAAAGATACAACTACCGATAGATTTACCCATAAAACTATTAGCTTCATGTATCTTAATGGTATAAAAACATATATAAGATATTTTATAGAGATTAAAATTTAAGTCAAATTTAGATTCGAATTATAAAACTAAAGTAAAACAAATCATATTTTATTTACAAACCCCAGTTTCATAATTGTTATTTAAGATATGATTCAAACCATAAAATTCCAATATTAGTGACATGATAAACACTGTTACAAATGCATAGATCTCATTGCTATGAATCTAACGTAACTTGAATGGCTTAAAACAGAGTTGAAACGTAGAAGATATGAAATAAACAAGATGTCCTCAATTAAAATAATGGATTAAATCTAATCACGAATTTTAAAAGTTGAAAACAATCTAACGCAATTTGAATGGGTCAAATCGGAGTTAAAATGGAGAAGTTATGGCTAAAACAAAATCATTGGCAATTCTATAAATAGCTGAAAACGTAATTTATTCTTAACCGAAACAAACTACGCTTTCAAAAGAAGAAAATGAATTCGGGTTTTACGTTATGGACTGTGGGTTCTATATATAAAAAGTACAGGGACTCTTTAGCAAAATTTCCAGGTGAACCGGTATCTTCTAATCTGAGCCGTTAGATTTGATTTGAACGCTCCAGATCAGATCGGGGAAAGCTGGGCGGCGGCGCTCCGGCCGGAACAGGAGCCCGACGGCGTTCTGCGGCGGCGCCATGGCCGGACTTGGCTATCTCACGCTACAGAGCGTTATCTCGTGAAATAAAAACACCAGCAGATAGAGCATACCAAGGCGAACTCACCACGAGCAAAAATGACCCCGATGAGGAACCAAGGGAGGCGTGCGGCTCGGAGAGGCGGACGGTGGTGGCGAGATAGGGCTCCCGCTCGCGGTGGCAATGCTTCCAAGCATCACATCAGCTTCGAGAGGGCGGGATGGATGCAGAGGGGTGCGGCACCCTTGCTTATATAGCCTGAAGGCGCTCCGAGTAAGGAAAGGGGAAGATTGGGCGCGGATTCGGTCGGTGGCAACGAAGGAAAGCGGCGACGGCATCGACTTGAGGAGGAAGGCGGCTCTGACATGCAGGCCGGTGGTGTCAGTGACGGCAGAGGAAGGAAGCACGCGCGCGCGTTAGCTAGGCCAGCGGTGGCTCGCTGGGCTCGGCCCAGGCGGGAAAGCGGGGAAGGAGAGCGGGCCGCGCGCGGGGAAAGGGCAGACGCGGGCACTGCCCCTGAGCTGGGCTGGACCAAAAAACCGAATAGAAGAAAATTTCCTTTTCTTTTTCCTTTTCCAATATTTCAAAGCATTTTCCAAATAGATTTTGAATTCCCTGTTGAATTTAATTCAAACCACTCAATACAAAATTTGAAATGCAGTAGCATGAATGCACTAACATGTTCCTACCCTTATATTTGATTTTAAGTTAATAAAAATTATTACTTTTCTAAGTTTGTATGCTCACAAAAATACATAAAAAATCATATTTACCTATTTTTAAATCTTTCTAAAATTTTAGGGTGTTACAATGCAAACCACTATGAAGAAATACACAAAGTTGACACGATGATTTTTCACCGAGGTTCACTTGGTTGCCACCAAGCTAGTCCCCGTTGTATCGACCAACACCTCGTGGTTTGGTGGCTAATTGGTATCCACAACCAAGCCTCCCAAAGGCGTCACAAGAACCTACCGCAAGTGTGGTAGCTCAATGACACGCTCTACTAGAGTTGCTCTTCGTGATCCCCGCGGGCTGAGCACAATCTCTCTCACAAATCTTCTCCGAAGCCTCGCACAATCTTCTTGCAAGCTTCGACGGAGCTAGAAGCCACCAAGCCATCTAGGAGATGGCGACCTCCAAGAGTAACAAGCACCACTGGCTTGCAACATAAACACCTAGTGCCACTCAAAGCAACCTCACGATGCAATCGCACTAGAATCACTCACTCGCTTATTGATTCACAATGTAGCAAGCACAAGTGAGTCGGAGGCTTCTCAAACCAAGCACACACAATGGCAACACATCCCCAAGGTGCTCAGTGATAGCTAAGGCCGGCCACCACTTCTATTTATAACCTCACGGTCAAATAGAGCCGTTACCCCTTTACTAGGCAATTTTCGGTGTGACTGGACACACAGGTCATACTGACCGGATGCGCTCGACCAGCGTCTGGTCACTCTTGGCCATCCACATGGTGCTTGGATTCAACCATGGCCACCTGATCCCAACGGTCGACATGATCGGACGCACCGATCACTGACCTAACGCTGCTGCCCGCGTCCGCTTGTGCCCCGCACGTGCAGCCATCAACTGACCGGACGTGTAGACGCTGATGACCGAACACTAAACAATGCGGTGTCCGGTCGTTTCTAGAGAGGTCCCGAGAGGGCCAACTGATAACCAGATGCGTCAGGTCGAGCACGACCTGACGCTCACCCAGCGTCCAGTCACTTTCCGGCTACCACCTGCCACTGCTGTACCTCGTGTCATGACGTCACCGTATGTCAGCATTGACCAAACGTGGCCTCCGCGCGTCTGGTCACAAAGTGACCCAGTGTCCGATCAGTGAGGTCGAGGCCGCACTGTAGCTCCACCACTGACCGAACGCACTAGACTAGCGTCTGGTCCAGCGTCCGGTCAGCTCCAGTGAGCTATTTCGCCTTCGTTTCTTCACCGAGTTGATCCACTTCAGCTCCAACATCTTCTCCTTTGTAAATATGCCAATACCACCAAGTGTACACCACCATGTGCATGTGTGTTAGCATTTTTCACAATCATTTTTCAAAGGATTAGCCACTCAACTTGCCACGCCACTCGATTCTAGCAACGATGCATAGTTAGATCACTCGAGTGGCATTAGATGACCGATATGCAAACAAGTTTGCCCCTCTTGATAGTACGACCATCTATCCTAAACCCGGTCACGCACTTCTCTACACAACCTTTGACCGATAAAATGAAATGCCCTAGGTTATACCTTTGCCTGGCGCATTCCATTCCATCTCCTTCGATGTTGATGCAACACATGCACCAACATGATCAACAATGATATGATCCACTTCATATCATCAAATGATCGTATTGGTTCATCGATCTTGACTCCACTTACTCTTCATTGTTGTGTCGGTCCATCGGCACTAAGTCTTGCTCAAGCTTCACTGTCACACGTAGTCCCTCACTTCAAAGTCTCCGACTTGCCCTTCACACTTGCAACCAGTCCATCGAGCCAAGCCTCATCTTGATCTTCTCCACCTTGGTCGCATGACTCCATGTCATGTCTCATATGCAATAAGCTCCTCCATCATCATATGTGCAAGCTTTGCAACATCTCCAAGCCATTTTCACCTCCATGGCATATGTTGCTCACACATATGTACATGCGTACTAATCACCTGTGTATCTCACATAAACACAATTAGTCCACCTAAGTTGTCACTTAATTACCAAAACCAAACAAGGGCCTTTCAATCTCTCCCTTTTTGGTAACTGATGACAACTCTACAAAGATATCAAAATTAAGCTCTTTTGGATTCATGTTGGTTGCCCAAGCAATTTTACCATGTGTAAAAGATATGGACAAGTTTCATGGACCTAAATTGGTAGTATTAGCTCCCCTACATATGTGCTAAAAGTTTGGATTTGAGGCTTGCACATATGCATAGATTGGAATTGTGGGACAGTAATTACTACCAATGATGCTAAGGTGTATAGAATAAACCTTTGAAGCATGATACCAATTGGAGTTGCACTTTTAAGTTCATCCTTAGCACCATGAATAACTAGATGCCACTTGGAAATAAAAACACTAGATACCCCATGAGATCAACATTAGAATTAAGGTACTCACAATACTTGAAACCATACCAAGTGACTAGCTATTATCCTATGCATGCTAGTTTTCATTTCATCATTCAAGTTCTATAATTAGCATACACCACACAAGCATGCATATTGAAATTAAAAACTTATGCAATGCAAGCAAGCACTTGAATATGCACATATCAAATGCAAACAACTAATGGTCATGAGCTTGCTCCCCCTACTTGTGTGCTTCTTTTATCCAAGAATTTTGATCCCCCTCATATTCTTCAATGTTGCTCCCTCTTTGTCCAACATCATCTATCTCTCCCCCTTGATCATATCTTGATCTAACTTTATATCTTTGTACAATCTCTTCCCCTTTGTCATCAATTTCCATAAAAGGTGTGCTTCTCATTGATGCAAAGGCTTGCATTGGGGAAGATGGTTGAGACTTAAATCTTCATTTTTGATGGACACCACCACATATGTTGAAATGACACACTTGTATAGCTCTTGAGATACCACTCATAGGATCTTTGACCTTGATACGAATTTATAGGACACCTCCCCCTATGTCATAGCTGTTGATATTTGTCAACGCACACAGAAAAGGATCCGCAAGCAAACGGATATCGGTGAGCACTTCACCCAGAGATTTTAATATCGTATCCACAGGGAAATGTGTGAGGATAACTATGGTCTAACCTAACCCGGAGCAGCACAAGACTGTAGAAGGTTGAAAGTGTAGAGGGAATCACCAAGGTATTCGCGTTCCTATCTCAAAGAGCTATGTCTATATCTAGGGATGTACAAGGGAAAAGACACCACAGAGGATGCTTTACCCCAGCACACAAATCCTACGAGCCCTATAAATGGGAGGTGGACTACAAGGGACTCAACAAGACTGTCACTCCTGCGATCTACCATCGATCTAGAATAATAGGCGGCATTCACAAGTAATCTAGGCCTAAGCACCATGCTTACACCTATACTACTCCTCTAACCTATAGTGTCCTATAGATTAAAGTACTTAGAAGAGTTGCAAACTAGAAGTACAAAGTAAATAGTAATTGCTCAATGAAATAAGAAGTTGATTACCAGAGAAATCCCAGGCGTAGGTTGACTTCCACCAAGGTACAAGCCATGGAGGGTAAGCACCGACAGGCCGACACCTCCTCCCAACTCTTCCCTCTCTCTACCCCTCTTATTCTAAAGACTAGATCCTAATGAGGACTAATCTCTCTTGATAGCTCTGGAGAGGAGATCCATTCAAGGGACCCCTCTCAGCTGACCCTGGCTAGGAGATAATGAATTAGGGTTTTAGGGATTGCCTCCTCTAGGGCCAGTGACCTTGCTTATATAGCCCTCTAGGAAGCACCACAGTCATCGGATCAAACTGACCTTGATCTATGATTAATATTCATCCTCAAAGGCGGTGGAGGCAGGATCCACGAGCTCGCCTCTAATTGGTTTTGCAGGTGGGGCGCCCGCCCCACCCCTTGGGCGGCCGCCCGGTTTTCAGGCTGGTTTCGCCTCTCGTTTGGTCCAGAGCCTTCTCGTACCTTCCAGATTCCAGAAAAGTTGTTCGTGGCCCTTTATCTCTATGTAAACCTAACATGTGGGCCTTCCTTGGTTCTTTTTAATAGACACCCTGCAAAAATAGGCATTCACTAAAACTCGTGGAATTCTATCAGTAGACCCCCTATATCTATGTGGTAATTATGTTTTAGGTCCTTTTTCATGTTTCGTTGACGGTTAAAATTGACACTTATCTGCCATCAACAAACTCCTCCAAGCTTACCCTTTGCTCATCCCTGAGCAAAGATAAACTCAGTGATGGATCAGGAGTTGCTACAATGCTTTCACGCCTTAAAAGTACACATGCATTCAAACAAGGACTCTCCTCTAGATTAGAGTGAACTATTCAGACTTTCAAACTTACCCATATTACCTTCTACCATGGGGCTTGTAGCTGTCACTTGGGCCTTGAGCAGTTGAAAGACAGAATGGTTAAGTCGAGCACCATGTTTCTAGCTCTTTGATCCACCATTATTCCAAAGTTTTTGTAGATTTTCAAATAAAACTCAGAGATTCCTTTGTCTGACCCTCTCAAGTCTCTTATTTGGTATTTGTGGATCCTTACCAAGGCAGTAATGGTATATGCCTTCTCTCTTTCACCCTACAACTAATAGGCTTATGTGGAGCTCATAGGTGGGGAGACAACTCATACATACTTGCAAAACATATATTGCATAGTTAAACCATGGATCTAGAGGAATGACTCCAGCCATACAGTCAAATCAAGATATGCATGTGTGTGGACCTAAATATATGGGTTGAGTGGATATAGGGTGATAGTGGTAAATGGTGATGATGGTAGATGTATGTAGAAATGAAGGGGTAAAGGGATGGTGAATACCTAATTCTACTTTTGCTCATTTGAAGAAACACATACCTCTTCTGATCTTTGAAGAATTTTGGGGAGGACTTGGACTGCTCAAAAATCTCTCTAAGTTGGGACATTTGTCCTCTTTCTTTTATTTTTTTGATGGAGCACCCAAGTCTCTTTTGGACATATTGATGGAGGTAGTAACAAAGGGATATTTGGAGCTTTATTGCATAACAAAAATGGCTAGCAATGGATGAAGTGAAATTTTTGATGCTCACTCCTAGTGTAGGAGTAGAACAATTTTGGGATGTGTCTAAATGGAAAGTATGTTGATGTGTACTTTCAGGGTAGAAGCAGCATATATGGGTGGAGTGTGCGTGATCTTGATTTTAACCACATGACCAATCCCAAAGGGTCGACACAGCTTGACCATACTCAATGCTCACAAGTAATAAATATAAGTGAAAGTTTTCCTAGTCTAACAAGCATGTATATATGGTTGTGGTAGGAATTTAAGCTCTCATCAAACAGGAACTCATCATGTGGCATTTTTATGTTTTTTAAAAGATAAATTCTCTAGAACTCTAGTATCTCTAGAAACAAGATAAACAGTAGCTCAGACCTTCCCATATCATATCCGCCAACTACCTAGACTTAGATCAAGCATTCGCTACCCACAAGTTTCAGGTTCAGAGTAAATCTGAGATCAAAACAGTTGTGTCTAAAACTCGGGAGAGTTCGAGATTGAAAACTAGGTACTTGAAAGCAATTACGATAGAGCAACTATTCATTATCTCTATGCAAGAGATTATTGAGAGACTCCTCTTTTATTATCAACTTCTTTAAGAACAAAGACAAGCAAACTAGACACACCCTTTTTATTTTTCTTTAATTATTTTAGACCATTGCTATTACTAAATAAGAAAACTCATAAAGTAGAACTAAGGGAAGAGAATACTTAGCTAGATACATGGGGGTGTTTTCCCCCAAGCTGGATGTTGACGTAGTTGTTCAATCTTGTGAAGTAGTAGACTGGCAGCGGGGATGTTCTTCCTCCTCTAGTGGAGCATTAATTGAAGTTGATGATTGTTGAGACAGTGCTCCAGTAGTGGATAGAACATCCACTTGCTTGTCGGCTCTTCTTAGTCCTTCAAATCCTGTGGAACTCAAATAGACAACAAAACTTGTGGAATAGATTAAGCATTAGTGGTTGGCCACTCAAGCCTTAATTGTCCATAGCTTTTGAAATGGTTCTTGATTCTTTCAAGTAGAGTTTCAACAGGATTTCTCTCAAATACTCTTTTTTTATATTTATAATGCAGAGAAAGTATACAAGATGAATGCATAATTATTTTTATTCCTATGCCACCACAGTGAATATTCCTATGGGTTTTTACACGCCACGAAATTATTCATATGGGGCTTATAATTTATGATGCGGTAAAGCAAACAAATATTTGTTTTCTTTTCTAATGTAATGCTAATGCAGAAAAGTAAACATGCTAAAAGGAGAATGATTATGCAAATGCTGGAAAGGATAAATATGGATAACTACCGATTTTACCTTCCGGCAAGGGTTCAGTGTTTTAAGTCCTCTGAACAGGACCTCTTACCATGTTCATTTTGTAGGTGCACCATCTGGTCCCATAGTAGAGACCTTGATAGCTTGCACCTCTTGAGATGGTGTCACCCACGTTCCTTGCTCTTCTAGCAGTTTTGAAGTGAAGTAGTAGTTATGGAAACTGGTAGCATCTTGCTCAGTGTGCATGTTCATAGGTCTAGGTCTTTCACTTGTAGGATTCTTGGGGAGTTGACAAACTCCTCCACTGTTCTGTTCAAAGTGTGTCCTGCTCATAAGGACAAGGCAGAGATCAAGTGCATAGGCTCTGTTGGTGGAAAAACACCAACAGAACCAAAAGTTTATTCTTCTCTAATCTTAGGCATATTGAGCAAGATAAAGTTGATGTTTACTCCTGGCATGGGTGATAGGATTAGACAATGAGTATGAATGTAGCATTAAAACATTTAGCAGATCAAATTACTCAACCAAAGATAAGATGTGCAACATTTTTAGTTCATTTGGTTAAAGCTGTGAGATCAAGAAAGTGGTGATAGGAACAAAGATTAAAGAACTAAACATGTTGAGTTAATCAGATTAGATCAAGTGGAGTTGCAACTCAGAACATGTTTGAATCTCTATTTATGCGCATGCCAGAATAAAGGAAAAACTTTAAAGTGATGATTACTTACCTTGGTATGTTACCTCAAAGATTGGAGCGTGATAGCATCATAACACCTTGTGGAAGCTTTCCTTTCTTAGCTAGTTGTGTGTCATGTTCATGTACACTTTGTCTCCTCTATTACACTCCTTCTTTCTCATCCTTTAGTCATGACGTCTTTTGTTCTCTCTTGGACCTTTAGCTCTTCTTATTGTTCCATTCCAGCGTGTGAAGTGATGCGGAGGAAGGTCATGGTTGGATCATCTAGAGGAGTTGGCCTTCCTTCCTCATGCATCAGCTTCTCAATCTAGGTAGTGAGGATGCAGGAAGCTGCATGCTCTTCTCTTGTCAATCTTTCTTGACTTCTGATGATTAATGATTGATAAGAGGATGCAACTAAAACTGCAACTCGAAATCCTCCATGATGATCTTTGTCTTCAAGTGGCATGCTGGAAATTTGTTCACCTACTTCCATGGAGTGAGTGCTTTGATTATGGATCATGTTTTGTGGCACTCTTCTTCCTTCTCTTTGGCTATGAACGAGTTGTGCCTCCCTTGTGCAAAATTGTTGAAGTTCATGGGTCTTGCTTCATCTCCAGTGTGAGTTCATCTCAGGACTTTCCCAATTTGATTTTGAAAGTTTCTCTATAGGGGTTAGTCCAACAGAATATACCAATGTCTACTACAACATACTATCGGCTCAAAGATCAACCTAGACACCACGTCTAATTTGATTTAAGAGGGCATTTTAACCTAAGCACCACGCTTAATTTAAAAATCCTTTGGAAGTAAGATCACCACTCCTAAACTAGGCATCATGCTTCATTTAAGAGATGTATGAAACTACTCCAAACCTAAACATATACTATAGAAAACAAAGGAAGCATGAGAGCATTATAGAGATTTACTCAAACAGTGATGAAAGAACATGATTATTGTTTAGAAAATTGAGCATGTCTTAAAGGTAGGGACAACCAACGTGTAGCAACATGGCAAGAGATGTTTTTAGTAAGTATATCCCCAAGCTTGAATTTTGTAGAAATCAAGATTGGATGTAAATCAATGTTGCATAATGATTGGTTAGACATACCTTACATTTCTCATTCCTTTGATCTTTTTGCTCCAAACCTGGAAAGGTTAGTGACAAGAATACCCAAAGGAATATTTTTACAATTATAACTCTATACTCATTTCATAAGGGCAGCACAACAGAAAGTGGATACTCATGATATGATCTAGAGAGTGCTTGTTCTAGGACACTAAGCTTGTCCTTGGGAAACCTTCAAGATGTGCCTTTATGAAGTGGTTTCCCCTCCAACACCAATCTATGTACACTAATCTCAAGATTCAACACAATGAGATCTGCAATATTTATGATAAACATATGCGCCTACAACCACCCTTTTAAAATCTTTAGGAACAGGGAGCATGAGGGGGTTGAAGATCTCGTGTGGGTCAATGTTAGAGAGACTAGGTGAATCAAGAGCTTTCTCATACGAGCAAGGACTTGATGAGGTATTTATGAAGTAGCTTCCTTGCTCATTGATGTCTCCATCATTTTCAACCTCTAAGGGTGACTCTTTATAAATGTCCAAAATTTCCCTTGGATTATTGTCTCTCAGGTTGGTCTTATCTATGGCCTCATCCATCCATTCAATGGCAATAGCACATAGGCTTTTAGTGCTCTCTAGCCATTGATGTTGCTCTTCTCGATCCTCCTTATGGTCTAAATAATTTTTATACGTGGGATGTGTAGATGGATTTCTAGGATCGTCAGGAGGTTTAGGAGAAAGGGCATTAGAGGATTCATCGGGGTCAAGGATGGGTTCAATGATGGGTTCGTAGAAGTTATCTAGTGTGGGCATAGAAGAGGAGAGGATAGGATTGTATTCTAGGTGGCCTTGCTCTCCTACTATGGCATTACTAGACATGCCATCCTTGGGTTCATCCCAATGTCCTATATGAGAATAAGGACGTTTTCTAAGAGACTCTTCCATAAGGAATTTCTAAATATGTTTATTTAGAGGTCTCTTACGTGGACTAGAAATTATTGCTCTCCCAAAATCTTCAATGTTCCCCTAAAATTCACAAGGGGGATTTTGGGGGCATTGGTGATTCAAGATGGATAGCCGAGTCTTGGGATTGGACTGATTGTGACTTGGCTATCAAAACTTCTTCTTCTTGTTTAGAGGGTAATTCATCCTTAGGAAAAATATTAAGGCAAGGGGTGCATTCACAAAATCTATCAATGATGGCCCTCACTTTAATAATAGGCAAACGAAGGAATGATCCTCTAGAAGCACAATCAAGGTTTTGCGCATCAGCCTTGCTAAGTCCCAAATAAAAATGTTGAAGAAGAATTGATTCTGGAATAGCAAGGTTTGGGCCACTATAGATGAGGTCATCAAAATGGTCCTTGGCTGCGATAAAAGGCTCTTCATCGTGTTGTTCGAAGTTTAGAATGTATCTTCGAAGGTGGCCAATTCTAGATATGGGAAAGAATTTGAAGAAGAATTCAGAGTGCAGGGTTCCCCAATCTCCTTGCACACTCCCTACGGTCTTATGGTACCATTGTTTAGCCTTTCTCGTTAAAGAAAACGAAAAGAGCTTCCATCGTATGGTCTTATCAGACATGCCCTCTATGGAGAAGAGGTCACAGATCTGCTCAAACTCTCGTAGGTGTGGGTGTGGATTTGCAATGCCTTCCCCTGAGAAGGAAAGTTTCTGAATCATGTCTATAAAACCTGGGTCTAGCTTATAGCTAGGTGTTAGGATAGGCTCTGAAGATTCTATTCGCTTATAGCTAGACTCTATGGGTGCATGGAATTCATAGATAGGCATGGAATTCATGGTGAAAAAGAAAAGAATATAATGAAAGGATAAAAATAGGTAAGGAGAAAAGAGTAAAAGAATATGATATAAGGATAAGCAAGATTCAAAGTTAACTCAGCAACCATTTCCTCAGCAACGACGCTAGAAATGCTTGTTGATATTTGTTAACGCACATAGAAAAGGATCCACAAGTGAACGGATATCGGTGAGCACTTCACCTGGAGGTTTTAATATCGTATCCATAGGGAAACGTGTGAGGATAACTACGGTCTAACCTAACCCAGAGCAGTACAAGACTGTAGAAGGTTGAAAGTGTAGAGGGAATCACCAAGGTATTTGCGTTCCTATCTCAAAGATCTATGTCTATATCTAGGGACATACAAGGGAAAAGACACCACAGAGGATGCTTTACCCCAGCACACAAATCCAACGAGCCCTATAAATGGGAGGTGGACTACGAAGGACTCAACAGGATTGTCACTCCTACGATCTACCACCGATCTGGAATAATAGGGGGCATTCACAAGTAATCTAGGCCTAAGCACTGCACTTACACCTATACTACTCCTCTAACCTATAGCGTCCTATAGATTAAAGTACTCAGAACAGTTGCAAACCAGAAGTACAAAGTAAATAGTAATTGCTCAATGAAATAAGAAGTTGATTACTAGAGAAATCCCAGGCGTAGGTTGACTTCCGCCAAGGTACAAGCCATGGAGGGTAAGCACCGACAGGCCGGCACCTCCTCCCAACTCTTCCCTCTCTCTACCTCTGTTATTCTAAAGACTAGATCCTAATGAGGACTAATCTCTCTTGATAGCTCTGGAGAAGAGATCCATTCAAGGGACCCCTCTCAGCTGATCCTGGCTAGGAGATAATGAATTAGGGTTTAAGGGATTGCCCCTCTAGAGCCAGGGGTCTTGCTTATATAGTCCTCTAGGAAGCATCACAGCCATCGGATCAAACCGACCTTGATCTACGATTAATATTCATCCTCAAAGGCGGTGGAGGCAGGATCCACGAGCTCGCCTCTGATTGGTTCTGCAGGTGGGGCACCTGCCCCCACCCCATGGGTGGCCGCCCGGCTTCCGGGCCGGTTCACCTCCCGTTTGGTCTAGAGCCTTCTCGTACCTTCTAGATTCTAGAAAAGTTGTTCGTGGCCCTTTGTCTCTATGTAAACCTGACATGTGGGCCTTCCTTGGTTCTTTTCAGCAGACACCCTGCAGAAATAGGCATTCACCAAAACTCATGGAATTCTGTCAGTAGGCCCCCTATATCTATGTGGTAATTATGTTTTAGGTCCTTTTTCATGTTTTGTTGACGGTTAAAATTGATACTTATCTACCATCAACAATAGCATGGGTCATTCACTTAACAAACTTAAGCTCTTATAGGTGAGGGATGCATTCTTCTCTTGATGATCACTTTAAAGCTGAGGATCACTTGTGGAACCATTTTCTTGCATGAATGATACCACGTGTAGATACCACATGAAGGTAGCATGTGAAGGTGTGATACCACTTGAAAGAATTTTCTAGTATGGAACCACTTGTTGAATTTGTCAATTAGAACCATTTCTTGAACATTTGCTATCTTGATTGAGTACCATTTGTAAGATATCATGAAGCTTGATCTAGACATCACTTATGAATACCACGTGAAAAGACATTTGGGCCTAGATACCACTTGAACCTAGATATCCATTTGCATTGTTGTCTTGTACTTGTACTATTGTCATCATCATGAGCTTCTAATGTGTCTTGAAATATTTTGACTTGCCTAAGCTTCCAAGTCCAGTTTGATCCAATGACAAGCTTCTTCACACCTCATGCTAAGGGTTATCTTGCCAATGTTGTACTTGTTATTTGTTAGTAATCCAAAATAGATCAAGTACTTGGGTTTACTAGCTCATGAATAAACTCATACACATACCACTAGATCATTTAATCATTCAAGCAATAGTGGTAGGCTATGAATTTAAACATTTTCATTTGTCATGAATGATCCTAATAAGCATGTACTATATGCACTAACCGCATACTAGTAAGGGATGATGTGATCATGCACATTACAATGATACCTTTGCTATGTTGGAGTAGAGGATAGTCACATAGATTCTAATTTATTACTCCAATAGCAATGTGAAATCTAATTTATAAGTTTGGTGAAGACCAATCATCATAGATAAATCCATTCTCCACCCTTACAAAATGAAAACCACTTATGATCAAGTACACTATCTTAATGTGGTTGGCTTGCTTCATCTTTTGACCAATACTTGCATGAGAGAACTATTTAGAATACCACTTGAAATACATGACTAGCTCTCTTTTGGGTGTTGCTTGCTTTTCTTGATCAACCCTTTTGATTTGCTTCAACTAAGTATCTTAAATGTCCCTCAGATCACCACTTCTATGTTAGCCTTCCAAGTCATAAACTTGGTTTACCTTCCAAAGGTGGCAAGGCCTAACCAAAGGGAGAAGTGACCTCTCTCTAAAGAATCATTCTTGATACTCACTTGAAATGACATTGTTTGATTGATCCAAGTGATGGACTTAATTTGATGAGTAACCTTGAAACCTTCTTTAAGTCCTTTTCTTTCTACTTGTTTAAGTCTTTTCTTTCTACCAAAAGATCTCCAATCATCACTAGAACTTAAACTTCATCTTCATCTTGAGTTTGATCTTGATCTTCAAATTTGAGTACCAAATATGTACACCAAGTACATTTCATAATCAAATGGCCTTGTACTCATTTCTTGTCACGCTTCTAGATCAATTCAAAACCAAACTTAGGTACCTCAACCACTTGTAAATATGTTTCTAACTTGAGGACCTTTCAATCAAAGTGATTCTAGATCAATGCAATAATTGTCACTTTTCTGGTAGATTCTATATCCTTCAAAGAAAAATGTATATCTCTCAATATACAGATCCAAATACCATGAAATTTGGTGAAGATGTGGTTTACTAAGTTATCTAGCAGCCAAAAAAATTTGAGCTTCATTTGAGTTCTAGATTGCTATTAGATTTTAATTCTTCCACCACTGCTACATGCTGAAAACTAGTGCACTATAGTTGACAAGATCTACTCTAAAACCAAAGCATCTCTCATCCAATTCTTATGAATTTTGTACAGCACCTTCTATCATAAGTCTAGAGCATGCATGCCAAATTTTAAGCCAATCCAAATAGATTTGATCGCACAAACTCAGACTTGTTCACGGCTAGCTCAGATTTTCAATAATGGACAGGTTTCACTACTTGAGCTATTCTTCATCAAATGTGAATCAAACTTGAAACTAACTTGTTTGAATACTTTCACAAGACATATATCCTTTCAATCCACTTGCTAAAGGTCATCTCATGAACTTATTCAACACAAGTCAATCCAAACTTGATTACTAAGCATTTATCCATTCAAACATCTCATAGCAAACAACATATGCATATATATCCAATTCAATCAACTCATATGCACCCAAATAAAATGATCAACAAGAGATATATCTTGGTTAGCTCATGATCATCCAATAGCAAGCTTCAACTCAAATAATTTGCAAGCCATCAATTAATTCCAATACATCACCACAACTAGATCATGACACTTGTATGTTATAGCACTTGGACTTCACTCATCTTGACTTGACATTGGGTTTGGATATGCACTAAGCTTCACTACTTGACTCAGGATATGAAGATCAATATGAAATCAATTGAATCAAGCCTCTAATACCATAGTACCTATAAACTTTCATCCACTTTTTGATGGTACCCAAACTAGTTTGGGTCCTCTCAAGTTAGGAGCGACATACTTACGCAAAGCCTTAGTATGGATAGCGGAATATTTTGCAATTGCAACCAATGAGGTATCATTGCTATCCTTTCTAAGCACATTAGTATCATCAATTGAAATAGTCTTAGAAATGTTACCTAGGGGACATGAATGAGTCATGTATCTCCTTTCCCCGGCATGAGTAGCATATTCTCTTTGCTTGAGCCTTTTTTTCTTGCTCATGTGATGCTTCTCATTGCCTTGCCTCTCCTGCATTGCTTGATCCTTCTTCTCAAACTTGGTAGGACACCCCGAGGCAAAGTGCCCTATGTCTCTACACTTGAAGCACTTAATGTTAGCCAAATCTCTCTTTTCAATTTGATTCTTGCTCATCATCTTGGCATCTTGGATTTGTATTGGATGCCTTACTCTTCCACCCCTTCTTGTCTTCTTCTTCATCATCAAGTCATCGCCATTATCTTCATGATTGATCTTGACTTGAGCTTGGGGTGTCTTCTCTTGCTCAACTTGTGGCTTTGGTTGAGGCTCTATTCGTTGCTTCACCAATTGCTTGGTTGGGCACATTGAGGTGAGGTGACCCCAAGTGCGGCACTTGAAGCACTTTACATGCTTGAGCCTCTCTTCTTCTTTTTTCAACTTGAGCTTTTCTTTATTAGGGCATGCATTTGCAAGATGTCCCACTTCATGATACTTGAAGCACATGAATTGAGATAGGCTTTCTTGTTCTTGTATCTTCATGTCTCTTTCATATCTTCTCTTGCCCCATCTCTTTCCTTTGATCTTGCTCTTGTTGAAGCTTATGCCACTTGTATCACTTTGGCTTCTTTGTGTGTTGACTTTGCTTGTCTTGAAGCCGAGATCACTCTTATCACCATAGCTTCTTTGATTGCTCAACATAAGCTTGAAGGTGGCCTTTGAGTTGTAGCACCTCTCCAACTTGTTGCTCAATTTTTTCACTTCATTCTTGAGCTCATTGTTCTCCTTCAAAAGGTTAGTTTCACAAAACATGGAAGTAGAACAAGCATCTATATGTGAAGAGCATGTCATATCTAATAAATTATCATAAGAGGTGGATACATGCTTCTTGCCTATATCACAAGGGTTAGTAACATTTTGCAATTGATCATTTGATCTATGTGACGAGCTCTCATTATTTTTAATTTTTGTTGAAAGAGCTTTAATGAGAAAAGCATGGTGTTCTAATAATTCCTCATGAGATGCAAGAAGTGTCTCATGAGTCAATTTTAGCTCACCATGTAAAGATTTAAGAACATCAAGTAAGTGCTTATGTTCTTCACATGAGTTCTTTAGAAATGAGTTTTCATTTTTTTAATTTTAATGTTTTAGCCTTTTTATTTTCTAAAGATATGGTCATGCTAGCAAGTCTACTAACAAGCTCATCATATGAATCAACATGATCAATCACATTATCATTTGATACCTTTGTGTCACCTTGTGACATGAAGCAATGTGACGTAGTGGATGGGCTTGTAGTAGCATCATCAAGGCCAGAGCATGAACCATTGTTGGGTATTTTAAACGCGAACAGGAAAAGATCCGCAAGTGCACGGATACCGATGTAGCTTTCACTCGGGAGTATTCCAAGGTATCAATTTCCACGGGGAACGTGAAGTGTACTAGAAGAATTAGGAATGTCCAAGGAAAGGGTAATTATAGGGTAGAGAGGGATTTTAGGGTTTTCTAAGTAATCCTATCTTGTTGAAGCAGTGGCGGATCTAGGATTTTACCTCAGGGTATGCTGCTCAAAAAAATTCATATATAGTTCGGTAAAAATCATTTACCAATCCGGTATATAATTGTAAAATTTACACATAATTCAATATGCATACACTAAATAAGTACTCTATACTGTTCCAAATTATGAGATATTTTTAATTTCTAGATACATAGCTTCTGTTACTGAATTGGACTGTTCAAATGGATAGAAATTTAAAATTGGTCTATTTGTTCTGTATTTTATTAGGGATGCTGCTAAAGGCCAACTGATACGATTGCTTAATACAAATTAAGATCAGTAAATCACACTTCACGATGACATGCATTATACACTTATGCGAGCTATGTATATATAAAATAGAAAATCTGAAAAATACAAGATAGCATCTTACCTTGGCCTCGGCGGCTTGGTTGTGTCTTCTAGCCACTCGACGTTATGGCCATAGGGCGTCCAGCGCAGCGGCGCATTCATGTCACTCGATCCGGCTACAAGAGAGGAGCGCACTAGCGCTCAGATAATGACCTGTGTTGTGGCATTGCGACGGACGGTGACTCAATTCCGGTGCCTTGTATGAAGCCGCAAACTGACGATGGTGCGGTGCGGGAGGCCGTTTGCATTAATTTGAGGAATAACTCTTTCATTCGATCTGCACCGTGAATTGAAAGACCGCTCACTCTATGGGTCACTGCACTAGCTACGATCAATGCGTATGGGTGCTAGGCTGCTTCACGAGTTCGCATGGGGAAGCCAAACGTCGCGGCGGCCGTTCCCGATTGAATCTACACAAGTTTTTCTTACGTACCTGTATTCCAATAGGCAGAATCGTAGGGTATGCCAGGGCATACCTGGCATACCTTGTAGATCCACCCCTGTGTTGAAGGCTTACTCTACTTTACTTACATCAGAGCAACAGGTCCTTTCCAATTCTTGAAAAAGACTAGGAAAACAGTAGTTAGGAGAAGGCTGCCAAAAGCTCTACGAAAACACCAACCCTAATGTGGTGGATTACAAAGGCCTAACAGAGCTGTCACCTCTGAGGCTACCATAACTATCCGGAGGATTAGGTGCAAACTCAGGTAAACCCTAGTCTAGACGCCACGTCCACACTAGTGCTTACCACTCTAATTATCTAGGATAACTAGAGCACTCAATACGAGTGGAGATCTAGTAAATACAATAAAGCAAGAACTAAAACTAAATAAAATACTTAGAAATAAATGTTAAAGAACCTGGAGATTGCTCAAGATGAACCAGATGCTGCAGAAGTACAATGTTGAGGAAGATTCGACAGATCTGGCTCCTCCTCAGCTCTCTCCTCTCCTCTATCCCTGATCTCTAGTTTACAACTAGATGAACTAGAACTAGAAGATGAACTAGAAGAACTAGAACTAGACGATCATCTAGAAGGATCTCTACTTCTACTTGGATGGAGGAGTGAAACCCTAGCTTTTGCTCTGAATATAGCTAATGAAGATGGAGATGGCCTGAGGGAGGGGGTCTGCCCCTGCTTATATAGCCCGGTGGGGTGAACCACAACCCTCGGATCAAACCGACTTGAAACAATGGTTGAGATGCGTCGTAGAGGTCGGTTGGAGGCCGTCACGCAAAGCTGGTCTCACTTGGAGGTAGGCCCAGGCCGGCCGGCCCCACCTGTCAGCCTCTGGGCTCCCGCTTTGTTCCCGTGTCTTCTTGTGTCCTCTAGAACCTTCTCGTCAATTTTCGTAGAATTCCGACTTGATTTGGTCCGGTTTCTTGACTCCTACTCCTTCATGGCTTATTTTGTTTTTACCCCTGAAAATTCACAATTCACTAAAGCTGTGGAAATTGTTATGTTAGTCCCTAAAACTCTTGCTTGGTGATGGTTCTGGAGTCTTCTAGAATGTTCCGAGTCGTATCCATTGGGGACTTTCTCTCCGGAACTCCAAATATAGCGAATGATATGTCCGTTTCGATCGTCTCGACGAGCTCTTCGCAATGATGTCCTGTAATTCATCACTTGAGAAACTTTTATATAGTGAAATATTAAATATCCTGCAAAACAAGTGAGAACAACACAACTCGTGGAACTCGTTAGAATCAAACCCTACAACTATGCTTTGTGATTCATTTCATTCTTTTTCATGCAATAGTTGATGGTTAAAAATGAGCATTAGTGACCATCAACAATCATCATCACCATCAAGTGTGCTTGAGGTAGAGTCATCATTTGCATCACTTGTGGCATCATCATCAATCTTATCAAGTGAACTTGTGGTAGATCGATCATCATCATCACTTGACCTTGAGGTGGAGCAATCCTCCACAACCACTATGTTGTGGTCATGCTCAACACACTCATGCGCCTCCTCCTTGGTCTTAACATCATCATCATCATCGGTGATAGCTCCATACTTCTCTTTGAGATAAACCCATATCTCATGAGCGGACTTGAAGTCCATGATCTCTCTAAATATGCTATCATCCATAGATTGATAGAAAAAGTTAGTAGCTTGGCAATCGAGATGTAGGTATTTCTTTTGCGCTTGAGTAGCAACCTTTCTACCAATTGCACAAGAAAAGCCCACATCTATGATCCACCACATTTGAGGAGAAATAAATTTAAAATTGCATTGCATCCAATTTCTCCAATGTGCAAAGTGTGTCCATCAAAAGTGTATAGACACCCAACATCTAGCCTGTAGTTCGCCATCCTCTCGGGTCGGTGAAGACCACAAATGAGAGATTGGGCTCTAATACCATGTGAAGGGTCGAGATGGCAGACTAGAGGGATGTGAATAGTCCTTTCTAAAACTTAATCACATAGGCTAACCGAAACAAGTACAGAATTAAAACTATTGGTCTAACCAAGACTACACCCCTCTATCTAAGTTCTCTAGCACATTACAAAGATCCTAATTAAGCAACTAAAGTGCTAAGCCTAGCAAGAGCTCACCTAAATAATTCTAGAGCAAGGCCACATAAACATATGCACTAGTACTTTACCAACCGAGGGAGCTCCTACACAGCTAGTAAGCAAAAGCACAAAGACCTTAAGCTCACTAGCAATGCTCAATAATAAGGCAACCAATGCTAAATTAGAGAGCGCAAATTACTTAGCTATACAAACTAAGCAATGTGACTAACAGGGTTACACAAACTAAATTAGCCACGGAAAGGGGATACTTCTAACTGCACAAGCAAGAAGGTAACTAGCTAGCTACACAAGGAAACCAGTTACAAGAGCAACTACACAAGCACTATGTGTATAATGTAAATACAAGCTTGCGTAGAGAGGATGCAAACCACCATGAAGAAATACACAAAGTCGACATGATGATTTTTCACCAAGGTTCACTCGGTTGCCGCCAAGCTAGTCCCTGTTGTGTTGACCAACACCTCGTGGTTCGGCGGCTAATCGGTATCCACAACCAAGCCTTCCAAAGGCGCCACAAGAACCTACCGCAAGTGTGGTAGCTCAATGACATGCTCTACTAGAGTTGCTCTTCACGATCCCCACGGGGTGAGCACAATCCCCCTCACAAATCTTCTCCGGAGCCTCGCATAATCTTCTTGCAAGCTTTGATGGAGCCACAAGCCACCAAGCTGTCTAGGAGGTGGCAACCTCCAAGAGTAACAAGCACCACTGGCTTGCAACACGAACACCTAGTGCCACTCGATGCAACCTCACGATGCAATCGCACTAGAATCACTCACTCGCTTATTGATTCGCAATCTAGCAAGCACAAGTGAGTTGGAGGCTTCTCAAACCAAGCACACACAAGGGCAACACATCCCTAAGGTGCTCAGTGATAGCCAAGGCCAACCACCACTTCTATTTATAACCCCACGGTTAAATAGAGTCGTTACCCCTTTACTAAGTAATTTTCGGTGTGACCAGACGCGTAGGTCATACTGACCGGATGCGCCCAGCTAGCGTCCGGTCACTCCTGGCTATCCACGTGGCGCTTGGATTCAACCATAGCTGCCTAATCCCAACGGTCAACATGATCGGATGCACCGATCATCGACCTGACGCTGCTGCCCGCGTCCGCTCGTGCCCCCGCGCGTGCGGCCATCAACTGACCGGACGCGCAGATGCTGATGACCGGGCGCTGAACAATGCAGTGTCTGGTCGTTTCCAGAGAGGTCCTGAGAGGGCCAACCGATGACCGGATGTGTCAGGTCGAGCACGACCTGATGCTCACCCAGCGTCCGGTCACTTTCCGGCTGCCACGTGCCACTGTTGTACCTCATGTCATGACGTCACCGTACATTAGCATTGACCGGACGTGGCCCCTATGCGTCCGGTCACAAAGTGACCCAGCATCTAGTTAGTGAGGCCAAGGCCACGCTGCAGCTCCACCACTGACCGAATGCACTGGACTAGCGTCCGGTCTAGCATCCGGTCAGCTCCAGTGAGCTATTTCGCCTTCGTTTCTTCACTGAGTTGATCCACTTTGTAACACCCTAGGTGTTAGGCTTGCATTTTGGACACTTGCATTGCATGAGCCTAAGCATCATTTGTTCATATACGAGCATGGAACATATGAAACATGCTAGTGCAACATGTGAAACATGTGTATATGGAATGTGCTTGCAACACCTCCTTGAAACATATGCAACATACTTATGTTATGGGTGTTTCAAGTGTGTATGTTAGGTGCTCATGCTTGGTAATGCAAGTGAGTGTTGATGTCACTTCTTTCATGTGTCTCACATCACTTTCTATCTATAGTGACCCCTAGAAAAGTTTCATGAACTTTGGAATCAAAAAGTCACATGAAATGATAAGTTATATGCTTGTTTGGATTATAACTGAAACCTGCCTTACATCTCATGGGAACTAGTGTTTATGAAACATACAAATGCAACATGTGCAACACATCTTGGACACAGGTGGAACAACCTAGTGGAACATGTGTAGCATGTATCTTGAAACAAACACATGAAACAATTGAAACATGGTGATGAAACAACTATAGCATTTCACTTGAGTTCTATGTTTCAATGCATGTGAGGCCTACACTTTTGTGCAACCTATGCATGGTGTGAATGTTTGGCCTCTACAACACCTTAACTACACTTAGGGCACTTAATGGAACAATGTTCATGTTGATCATTTTGCCTAAATGTGCTTCTAAGTGATGGTTGACCATGTATGGACCCTAGAACCCTTTTGTTTGACCATTTCAAAAGTGGGACCTAGAAGCTCTACATGATTGTGCACCCTTTTACAAAGTTGTAGAGAATTTTATAAGGAAAAAACTTTGTTTAAACTCAAGTCATGAAAATGTGTGGAACATGCCTAAAAAGGGGGCCACAAGCCAAAGTTAGGGTTGTTTCCCAACACTTAGCATATTCTAAGTCCCTAATCGGCATCATTAAGTCAACAGGTTCGTGACATTTTATCTTCCAATTTCATATAGTGGCTCAATTAGATTCCTTAATATGAGTTGGAGTACTGTTCATGAGGGAAACAATGAATCAAGTGTCATCACATTTGGAGTATATTTGGATCTCCAAAATCAGTGGCTAAAACAGCATGTTTTCAACTTTGTCACTCAAATGACCTTGACATTGGCATGTCACGTTCTCCAAAATTTGTTAAGTAACTTGGGTAGGTCCAAATGTAAAAGTTGGAGCTTATATGATGAGGAAGAGCATACAACAAGATGGCAACTATTGCATTTCGTTTGGACCATCAATTTGGATAGTTGTTCATTGTTATCAAATCACTGACATTGGCAACTTTGGAGACAATTATCTCCTAATCCAGAGCCCTAATGACTGTGAACCCTTAATCAAAGTTGGAGAGTATTTAGAGATGATCACATTTTGTTTTGGGCCCATTGTCCAATTCGGACCTGAGCCGGCCCAAAAATGGTCTCCAAGTCAGGCACAGCAACGCACGACACGGACTCGACACAATGTCCGAACCACCGACACGTGCTCTGGACGTGGCGGCCATGCTCGTGTCGCGCCCCCACCTCCATGGACGCATGCCTTGCTGCCCTGCCGAGCATTCTGTTGCTCCAGAAGGGGAGAACCGAGCCCATGTGCTCACTCTCCGCCCTCCTCCACGCTCTCTCCCTCTCTGTTCGTGCTAGGCATGGCGGCGCTCCTCTGGTCGCCATTGCCAGCCGCCGGAGCAGAGCTCCTCTACCACCGTCGTTGTTGCCCGCCTCTTTGTGCTCCATCCAGCCCAAAGCTCGCTCTTGCCCTGCTCGACCTTTCCTTGGTGTGGCGCACCCTCCGTCGGACGCCCGAGCCGCTCGCCATCGTTCTGCTCGGCCCCAGGCCACCGATGTGCGTGGCTAGAAGGCCGTCAGCCACCTCTGTCCTAGCTGACGAGGCCCTCCGGTGCGCCTCACTCCGGTGATGCCCTCGCGCTTCTCCTCCTCGGCCTACCACCCCCGGAGCATCGCGTTCAGGAGAGCCACCGCGGGTGAGCCGACTGCTCCCGTGGCCAGTCACCTACCGACCATCTCCTGCCACATTACGACCACCCATGGGTGCGGACGCGTGTGGTGATGCTCTGCCGCCACCGCTCGCCATAGGAGTGTCGGCAGGCAAGCCACCATCGCCTCCTCTGTTTCCGGCGACCGGAAGAGGACCGACTCCCTCTCTTTGTTCTTCTCTTTGGATGACAGGCGGGCCCATTTGGGCAGTGGGTCCTACATGTCGGTTTAAGTATGTGGTAGTTCTGGGTGTGTAACCGGGTGCGCCTAGCAAATTAAATAGAATTCAGTTTTATATTAATTTGAATTCTAGATTTTGTGTAAATCTTCTAAATTCTATATCTCATGCTAGGAAACTCCAAAAATAGCAAATGTGGACTTTTTGGAAACCTTGAGAAAATATCTATGCAGTAGAATCATAAAATGTTACTTGTTTGTAGAAAAGTTCTGGTGTTTTGATTTAAGTTGGAAAAGAGCTCTAAAAATGCCTTAAACATTGACCAGAGCAAGATCTGGAGTTTTAGACATCCAAAAATAGTGCTTCTTGTTCTGTTACTCTTGTGATAACATGTAATAACTAATAAAAATATTAAACCTATTAGTTATTCACTATTTTCTTAGGGTTTTGATTTAATCTTGCTAATTAGGCATTTCTTGCATATGTTGTTTGGGAAATTCATAACTGATGCTGTGATGCTCCAAATAATGTGAAATTTTTATGGTAGTCTTACCATGCTATGTATGTATTGTGGTACAAATTTTATAGTCATTGCTTACTGTATGGTCAAGTTATTGATTTAACTTGTTTACGGCTTGATAAATAGCTTATAAATAATATATAAATGATAAAATGGAAAATGTTGTTCCATTACCTTAGTATGATGTTTCTCTATCATGTTGATTCATACTGTGGCCATGTGTTCATAGAAAATATTGAGTTTTAGGTTTAACTTGCTCTCACATGATTTATTGCAATAGTTATTTGTCTTTTTCATAGAGGTTGGTGTACTTGTCTAAATGACTTGAAATTTGGATAGTAGACTATTGGGAGCATTGTAGGCCACTGTAATTTTGGTAAAATTTATCGAGCATCTTTAATATGTGTTCATAATTCCACCTAATTATCTAAGATAAATTAAGAAGTGTATTAAAATAATTTATCTAGCATTAGACACTATGTTTTCTGGTGTTCATTAGTCATGTATGAAATGTTGGTAAAGTTGGTTTTACACAATTATATGTTTGCAACATATGTTAATAATTATTTCTTGCAATTATTAGTTTTTGGACAGTTCTAGGGGCAATGTAAATTACCCCATGTTAATGATATTTTCTGAGCATCTTGTCTATAGCAAAGTTGTATATAATTCATATATCTAGCTTGTGTTAAAATTTGGTAGTATTTGGCTAAGTAGTTTTTGAGTTATAGATGTTTAAAGTCAGGTCCCAAATTTGGTTGCTCTATGTTTGAAGCGGACCAGATTCTGTAGTTTCATCTTTTCGACCTATTAAACTTGAGAATCAGGCTTAGGTGATTATAAATGAATTATAGACAATTTCATAAGCTTTCTAGATTATCCTCTTGTATGTCATTTGGAATTATGTAGCTCCTGGAATGAGGTTATCTCTGACTGTTCATGCTTATTGCAAATCTAAACTTTTCTGTTAAGCATAGTTGAATTACATAAGTATGTTGGTGTTGCTACTTGGTACTTGGGTTAGTACCCTGTGATCTTATGAGGCTTGTGTCTTGATTGATGTGGTTGCCGTCTTCTATGTGATGCCTTAGTGAGGTTAAGTTATTTAGCTCTAGGTGCTTATGGGAACCTTGGTATTCTTGCATGATTGCTTGGTTATTGCACTTCTATGCATTCACACATATGCATTGTTGCACCTTATATAGGTACACTAGCAGAAACATTGAAGGAGGTGGTGTTGGAGCCCAAACTTGAAGACGGTGTTTGGAGGATCCATCCCGAAGATGGAAGGATCGGACGGGTGCCAGATTGGGAGATGCTCGCCAAGTGGGTTTTATCTGACAAACTCTAACTTGAGTCAGATTCCTGGCAAGCCCCAGAGCATTATAAGCCTCCTACCTTCAAAGCAATTAATTCTATATATGTTATAAGTATTGTTGCATTAAATGGTAGGAGTTGGTTGGAAACCATTGCTGCATTATATCATTTCTTGTCCAGATATATGAATCCTTGAATCCTACATAGACTAGGATCGAGTAGATGCTTAGCCCTGCTTTAAGTGATAGAAGTCAGGTGATTTTCTGTCACTTACGAGATGCAAGGATATTCATATATGGCACGGTTGGCTATCTTGGCTATCGTGGAAAGGAACCATGTGTTAATAAAATGAAAGGAGACCGGACGGGATGATGATAGTGAAGCAACAAGGCATGGAGGTCTTGGGTGTAGATCTATCCCCGTCTGAGTCGTTTAAGGACCAATTTGTTGTACGTCCTTAAGTCATGTTGAACGCAGTCTAACACTTAGTTGGCCAGATAAGTCGTTCCGACCGCGAAGCCGAGTAATACGGTTCAGGCCGGGAATCGAAGGTTAGGTCACATTTTGGAGGAAGTAAGGATGTGCTTGGGAACATTGGCATAAGATCAAGGGAGGTTAAAGTCCCTATCATCTTGGTAGAGTGTTGCCCTTGGGAATGCGACATCAGTCGAACCCGCGCTTTTCTGAATGGTACCAAAGGTGACCTGAGTAGCCCTCGCCAGGCGTGTCTCGATGAGTGTTAGAAATACCCCTCCAGCTAGATAGGAACTTGATTCGAATCGCCGTCACTCCCGGTTGGTGAGCACTTGACTTGAGTAGCGGCAACGTAGATTCTATTAAATTGAACGAATGGTTAATTGGATGATGATGTAAATGTTGCCTCAATTTATACCTGCTATGGTTAATATTGTTTGCTCCTAATCAAGTGAGTGCTCTAGTACAGGTGCTAATATAGATGATAGGTTAATGATGATTAACTTGATGCTTAAGCATTAATGATTACTTATCTGTATTAAGCTTTTATGCAAAATATTGTCAAGCTAGCCCACTTATATCAGCCTTGCTTGGTGTCACTTTATTTCTGGTTTTTGACGGGTAAGTCTAGTTGAGTACCTTCTCGTACTCAGGGTTTTATCCCCACTTGTTGCAAGTTGTGATGTATCTTGGCGGCTGCAAGAGTTGGTTGACTCCTGCCATAGTGGCGAAGTGTGATCATGGGCCTGATCCCTCTGAGTTATCTTGTCTATGATGCTTTTGTTGGAGTTGACCTTGGTACTGGCATGTATTTGAAATAAGATTAATGTTAGTTTCAAATTACTTTGCTTCCGCTACTTTTCACTTCAAGTTGTAATAACTATGTTGAACTCCGATGTATATTGGACTACTTATGAAACAGATGTAACATGTGACTTGTTATGTTGAATCACTATAATCTTGGCTTGTATGTTGGTTGGTTTAAAATCCCTCGTGATTTCATTGGACTACCGGAGTTATATGGGCTCAAGTGCGAGAATTTGATCACTTCGGTGATTGTGTTTTGTACTTGTACTCTTATAATTTGGACGGTTTCATGACATACTTCAACTCCAACATCTTCTCCTTTGTAAATGTGCTAATACCACCAAGTATACACCACTATGTGCATGTGTGTTAGCATTTTTTACAATCATTTTTCAAAGGATTAGCCACTCAACTTGCCACGCCACTCGATTCTAGCAACGATGCATAGTTAAATCACTCGAGTGGCACTAGATGACCAATATGCAAACAAGTTTGCCCCTCTTAATAGTACGGTCTTCTATCCTAAACCTAGTCATGCACTTCTCTACACAACCTTTGACCGGTGAAATGAAATGCCCTAGGTTATACCTTTGCCTTGCGCGTTCCATTTCATCTCCTTCGATGTTGATGCAACACATGCACCAACATGATCAACAATGATATGATCCACTTTGTATCATCACATGATCGTATTGGTTCATTGATCTTGACTCCACTTGCTCTTCATCGTTGCGTCGGTCCATCGACGCCAAGTCTTGCTCAAGCTTCACCGTCACACGTGGTCCCTCGCTTCAAAGCCTCCTACTTGCCCTTCACACTTGCAACCGGTCCATCGAGCCAAGCCTCATCTTAATCTTCTCCACCTTGGTCATATGACTTCATGTCATGTCTCATATGCAATAAGCTCCTCCATCATCATATGTGCAAGCTTTGCAACATCTCCAAGCTATTTCCACCTCCATGGCATATGTTGCTCACACACATGTACCTGTAGACTAATCACATGTGTATCTCACATAAACACAATTAGTCCACCTAAGTTGTCACTCAATTACCAAAATAAAATAAGAACATTTCAGAGTGTGATGCCTATTAGCGTGTGAAACTCCAAGTGGGTGAATTACCACAACGGGGACTAGCTTGCCGGCAAGCAAGTGAACCTCGGAAGAAAAATCTTATGTCATCTTGTCTTCAAGGATTTCTTTGGTATTCAATGATATATTGTGATTGATCACTTGCCACGGTGGTATAACCCTCCTACCTCTCTTGTATTTATATTCTAGTGTAGTTAAGCTCTTTAGTGTAACTAGTTTTGAGAGCTAGCTTGTGTCTTGTTAGTTTGGTTAGTGAGACTCTTTAGTTAGTCTTTGAGAGCTCACTAACTTAGTAAGTAGTGACTTAGCCCTTGTGTGCAATAGAGATCATAGCTACTAGAATTGTGGATAGGTGGCTTGCATTTTTAGTAGGCTAGCGCAACATTTGTTTTACCACTTAATTGTCTAACCACATGGCTTAAGTATTGTTGTAGAAATTTTTATAAGCTATTCACCACCCTCTAGCCATTTAGGACCTTTCAGTCATGAAGGCAGAGGGAACGATGATGATCCTGAATCCAACTAATACGTGGGATCGAAGATGAGTAGATGACTAATCGTCTTCGGCCAATGACAAGAATCGAATGAAGCTCCCGAAGGCTCGAATGGCGAAGGCTCTGCCAGCGAGGATTCTCTCCCACAAGGGAAGCCTATCAATTGTCCTAGCCACATAAGAGGACTAAGTTGAGTTTGTAAATGACCGATGTACCCTTGTAATTTAAGGACCAAGGGTTAAAGGAGAGTATAGAGGGAAATTCAAAGACATCCTTCCCTATATATATTCTCTGATAGTGTATTGTTCCGAATATGAAATGAATATGCAATAGATTGAATTTAATTCCACCGCATATGATGATGTTTGTGTTTCATTAGTTTATCCAGCAAGAAACTTTACCCTTCACCATGAAAGTGTGACAAGTATCATTCTTGGTGTACGTTCGACGATCATCAATCAAAGACAGACAAAAATCACTCAAGCTAGTTTACGTAGCGAGCAAAGCGAGGAGTATTTGTTGTATGTGGTGTGCTTAGATGTTTGATGAGTTTTGGTATAAACAATAAACTTGATCAAACATACAATTACTTGATTTAAGATAAACTAGAATGCTATTTTTGTTAGGCAGAGGTAGAATGCTATTTTTGTTAGGCAGAGGTAGTACATCATAAGCTGTCATATTAGAATTTCTCCACTCCAAAGACCGAACACATTTTTTCTTTCTATGGTCGATTCAGGGTTCAAAATTTTGGCGTTATTTCGCCAAAATTTCGTGAATTTCAATGGTGGCCAAAAGAAAAATATGAAATTTTGTAATACACTAATTCATGTGGTATACTCTCTCCGTCGTAAGTAACTCGTAGAGATGGCAACGGGTACGTACCCGATGGGTAGTGGCCACCCGTACCCGTACCCGCCACTTTGTACCCGTCGGGTTACCCGCACCCGCACACGGGTAGAAAAGTGCTCCCGTACCCGCACCCGCGCGGGTAAATTCTACCCGACGGGTAACCCGTACCCGACATCATACCCGAGAATTACATGTAAATATCAAATATTCACGTACAAAAATAAATCATTCTAAGCTTCCAACAAGTTACAAACTAATATTCATATAATGACATCATTGCAATATATATAATAGAAGGGTTTAGTTGGATTTGGGCCAAATTCATGGGTTGTATGGACTAAAATGATGAGGGTGGTTGATTCTTTTTGCGGGTATTTTTTACCCGTGGGTAGACGGGTATGGGTAGTATATACCCGCACCCGTACCCGCCATACCCGATGGGTATAGGATTTTGCCCAATAACGTATACACGGGTAGAAAATTCATCCCATTTCTGCCTCTTTATCGGGTAATACCCGTCGGGTACTCGGGTTTCGGGTATCCGTTGCCATCTCTAGTAACTATCATTGTTGGTGTGCGTGTCGCAAGTTTGACTCAATTTGTAGAAAATACGTGAAACATTTGTATCCCAAATAAATTTATTAAAAAAATAGATTCAAAGATCTTTCAAATGATGCTAATTATTTACCATAAATATTAATATTTTTAATATATATTTAATCAAAATAGTTTCTCGAAAAACGAAAACAACAGATATTAGGGACAGAGGGAGTATCACTTTAGACTCATATTTTCTATTCAACAGATGTGTAGTCATAAATAAGCTAATATTTGTTTGTTTTAAAAAAAGCATACTTCATGTGCATACTTTATGTCGGAATTTTTTAATATCGAAATTGAAAACCTGGTCGATTATAGTTATTATTATATTATTATTATGTACTCTGTATATACAGTGAACGTCAAAAGTTTCCCACCTCGCCGACCCGTGACCGGCCCCACCTGGCAGGCACACTGACGGCCCAGACAGATCCAAGCTGCGACCCTGGTGGCAAGATAGAGCGAGCAGCCTCTCGATTCCCCCTCCCGCCGTGCTCCTCGTCTTCTCCAAATCCCTGGCCACGATGGCGCGCCTCCTCCTCCCCCTCCCCTTCGCGGCGGCCGCCGCCGCCTCTGCCTCATCGCTCCACCTCGCCGCCTCCCGCCTTCGTCTCCCCGCGGTCTCCGGTACGCAGTGCATCCTTATCCGAGCCCCTCGCCGGCTATCTATCGACCTTGGGTGGGGCACCCCCAGTGTGACGTATTGCGGTTCCTGTCGTTTCAGTCGCGCGGCGGGAGTGTCTCTTCGTGGGAAGGGTGGTAGGAGGAGTGGTGAGGGCGCCCGCGAGGCTTGCTAAGCGCGGGCTGTGCGCCGGCGCGGAGGCTGGCGGCTCGGCCGGCACAGTGGTCGGGCAGGAGGAGGCCATGGAGTGGGTCAAGAAGGACCGGAGGCGCCTGCTCCACGTCGTCTACCGTGTCGGGGACCTCGACAAGACGATCAAGTAGGACACGGTGCTTGCGACGGATTGCTTTGGGGTTCACTGCTGTTTTCTCCAATTTGGATGAGATTATCGTGTATCTGCAGGTTCTACACGGAGTGCCTGGGCATGAAGCTGCTTAGGAAGAGGGACATTCCGGAGGAGAGGTACACCAATGCCTTTCTGGGGTACGGGCCTGAGGATTCGCATTTTGTTGTGGAGCTCACTTACAGTAAGCTTCTTTGGTCAAAATACCTTTAAAGCATCTCTGTCAATCAGATAATGGCACTGTCTGTTGTGATTTAACATATAAAACCCCTTGGGTACTTTTCCTGGCAGATTATGGTGTGGAGAGCTATGACATTGGGACTGCTTTTGGCCACTTTGGAATTGCTGTTGAGGATGTAAGCAGTAAGCTTATATCTCACATTCTCCGTTTTACTCACTGACGTTCAGTTCCCTGCTGATGCAGTGTAATGTTGTTTTTTCTGTTTTCTTGAGTCAGCAATGTTGCTTAGAGAATTATGAAGAGTTCGTTTATTGGTTTGGTTTGCTAGGATTGGTCCCAAGTTGCTTCACGCTTTAGCACCAAAGGCAACCTGTATTTTCCTTTGACTTTCAAGAAAATAAATAAGCTCCAATTGATTAAGGGTTTCTCATTTGGGAGAGAACTAACCCATCTAGAGTGTACATATAATTAAAGACTTACCCCGCGGCCGCCAACCCCCCCCCCCCCCCCCCCCCCCAAACACACACACACACATTTTTTTTCGAGACGAATAGATTCTGCATACTCAGTCAGGATCTCAGTACACAGAAAATGGATATCATAGGATTTCATATAAATATAAAGACGAAATGGTACAAGATACAGTTCTTTCACAAGAAAAAAAAAGGCTATAATTGGTTGTTGCCACTTGCTAGTTACGTGCATAAATTAAAGTAAGAAGTTCATTCTAATATAGGGTGTTAATCCTTTTTTTTTTTGCTGTAATATGTCCTTACAGCACAAAGTCCATATATATGCATGTAAAATATTCTCTGTGAGTTATAAAGATGAAACTTCTGTACCCTAATAACTAATATAACACCCATGTCCTTTACTGAAAGCTAGTCGTGATGTATCACCCAAGTTATTACAAAGAATTGGACATGCTATATTGCTATCCATTGACAACATCTTTTGTTACTCGAATATGAACTAGTTTGGCACCTTGAATTTCAATGCTTGAAAATTGCAGGTTGCAAAAACGGTAGAACTTATTAAAGCAAAAGGAGGAACAGTCACAAGGGAGCCAGGTCCTGTCAAAGGTGGGAAATCAGTAATTGCCTTTATAGAGGATCCTGATGGTTACAAGTTTGAGCTTATAGAAAGAGGTCCTACTCCTGAGCCTTTGTGCCAGGTAATGCTTCGAGTGGGAGATCTTGATCGTGCTATAAATTTCTATGAGAAGGTAACTTATCTGCGTGAACTAAAACTGATATTGAGTTTGTTCATTTCTAATTTTGAAACAAGTCACTGATTCATTCTGTAATATTACAAAGGCATTTGGCATGGAACTTCTTCGCAAGCGAGACAATCCTGAGTACAAGGTTGGTACCTTTCGAAACCACCCATGAACGAACATCATCACTTCTTGTTTGCTAAGAACTTTATGTGGAGCCTGCTGATAGAATACATGCGTCTTACTTTGAAAGTACCAGAAATATATTAAATGTAGATGGGTATCTATTAATTGAAGTTTAACATAACACAGTACCATTTCTACTACTAGATATTTCATAGTTTGTGACAAATTTTCCCTTTCTTTTCTGCACTAGATTTAGGCTTGTGATATAAGCATGCTTATGATAAATTTCAAGTAAAAATCTCTATTGTCTGATATTGTACATGTAATGGTTGCCAATGACTGATGCTATATACTTTGTAAGCTTGGTACTAGGGGGCTGTTTTTTCTCTACTTCATTCTTTGGTATAAGCAGCTCTTTAGTTGTATACGCATCCCCTCTTTGCAATTATATGTTGCATGTTTTATAATATACATGTGATGTAGCTTGGTCTACCTGAAGGTGTAAATGGTAGCCACTATCAAGGTGTTGCCTTTTTTTTGTGATATATTTTTTATGTTCTTTAGCATGGTATAGGGTTTAAATGGGTTAAAATGAGCTGTAGCTGCTCAGTTTCATTCGTTTCAAAATTGACATTCAGTGACAAAAGTTGTAAGGTTACAAAAGGCAAATACCAGCCTGCACCAAGCTGTTTTCATGGGTAATGGGTTTAAATGGGTTTAAATGAGCTTGCTTAGGTTACTGTCTAACCCAGCTATTTTCTGGTTTCCATTTCCTTGGTCCCTACCAATGAACTGATGACTGCAACTGGGAAGGCAGTGAATTCATATGATTGTGATGCTTCTCTGACATGTTTCACTGTTCACTGTCTTATGGCACATGGCAGCAGCAGGGCTGTTTTATTAAGGTTTTCTCATTATTTATTTTGGACACCAGAATCACTGCTAGGGTTCCAAAGTTGTTGATGAGCCTTCTACTAGAAACCATCCAATCACATGAAAACCAAGCAGCCCAACATGATCTGCCTGCTAATTTCTCTCCCCAGGCTATTGAAAACCAGCCCAGTCCACCCATTATGCTCCCCTTATGGGTTTGACCAAAACAAGTTAGATCTTCGTAAGCCTGGTTGTGTTCCATCCACATAGGAGTACAGCCTAATTGCAATGGACTTATGATGCCACATTTTGGTTTCTTTAAACAAGGAGGAATTAAGTGGCACTGTAAATCAGCAGACACCCAAATTCGAGTTTGAAGATGATGCAATTACACAATCATGGGTGGTGGGGGTGTAGACCCACACCTCCCACAAACTGAGCTAGCGCAGGCACAGTTCATATGCTACATACTGGTTTGAGTGGAACAGTTTCCATTATGCTCCCCTTATGGGTTTGACCAAAACAAGTTAGATCTTTGTAAGCCTGGCTGTGTTCCATCCACATAGGAGTACAGCCTAATTGCAATGGACTTATGATGCCACATTTTGGTTTCTTTAAACTAGGAGGAATTAGGTAGCACTGTAAATAAGCAGACACCCAAATTTGAGTTTGAAGATGACGCAATTACACAATCATGGGTGGTGGGGGTGTAGACCCACACCTCCCACAAACCGAGCTAGCCGCAGGCACAGTTATATGCTACATATTGGTTTGAGTGGAACAGTTTCCATGCATGTCCAATCATCATGGGATCCACATGATGGTTATGTCTACAAGCTTCGATCTCTATTTCATTATATTATGTAACCAAATTTTGCATATTCCTCATCCAGTTGATCACTTGTAATGTTATCCATATGAGATCATGATTGTTTCATGCAATATACGTATGCACCTTTGGTCTATTCATGTTACTGTATACAATAACTATTGATATTTTCTTTAGTATACAATTGTGATGATGGGATATGGTCCAGAAGACAAAAATGCTGTATTGGAGTTGACCTACAACTATGGGGTGAAGGAATATGATAAGGGAAATGCTTATGCACAGGTATATTTTCTTTCATTGTTCACATTTGAACCTTGCTGTTCTGTACAATAATACGAGCATTCTTCACTTGGCCTTTTTCCTCTTGCTACATTTATGGAGTTTGGTTATTTTCCTTCCAGATTGCTATTAGTACTGATGATGTCTACAAGACTGCGGAAGCAATTAGAGTAAATGGTGGAAAAATTACTCGTGAACCTGGTCCATTACCTGGCATTAACACCAAGATAACTGCATGCACAGATCCAGATGGCTGGAAAACAGTATGTGCCTTTTCCTCTTGTTTTAGTGTGAAAACTACATTTCTACTCTTCTCTTTTCCTTTGTGGAGGGGCTGAGGAAATTGTTTTTTTAAAAAAAACAGGAAATTATTATTGTAAGTGGTTACAAAAGGATATTTGTTCCTAGGTGGCATGTTTGGTTATAGTGCCTTTGTCCATTTTTTCAGTAAATCAGGATAAGCAAAACTGATAGATTACATATTCTTCATTTCATTTGATGACATGCATATATCATGTAATTGTCATGGGCATCTCATTAACAGTAAACGCCCATGTGTAGTTTGCCTCCTAGCATGGCCTCGGGCTGCTCCATCGCATGGGCCCTAATGGGTTGATCATAATGATGCCCATGGGTTACCCATACCCATACCTGCTAATTGCCCATCCCCCATTTATCCATCTCCAAATGGATTGGATAATACCCAACAACTATAGAAAATCCAATGGACAAGAGCGTGTTGATCGCAGCAGTCACAATCCCACACACGAGTCATGAGCTAGCAGCCGAGGACGTGCTGCTGATCGCCGCTGCACTCGAGGCTGGGCTCTTTGGCGCTTTGCGTTCGTGGACATCAGCAAGGTGAACGTTAGGTAGGCTGACTTGGAAGTCGTGCATGAGCTCAAGAGGGAATTTGTGATGACGATGACCATGCCGCCGCCGGAGAGTGAGACTGGCAATGGCGTCGCCAGACACTTTGCAGACCCATGCACAGAAGATGAAGATGGTGGCGATGGTTGCCAAGAGAGCATAGCCAGCGAGAGCAACATGGGTGGGCATCTGATAGCTCTGGAAGTTCTGGTGTGCTGGTCATCGTCATGGCCTTGACTGGAAGCTCTGTGCTGCCATGACGCTGACAGTGGTGAGCTAGAACAGGCAGTCCCTAAGCACTAAGGAGACCTGTTCAGTCCTCAGGCTGGACAGTGAAGCGTCTGTGTACCATTTCCCTTGTTTTGCCTTGCACGATGGGCTATGTGATCCCTGAGGAGACGATGGCGCCGAAGACCATGTAGGGCTCTTTGGTGCTTGCATTCGTGGCTGGAAGCGTTGGCAGGAAAGACTAGAGCGGTCGTGCATGGCGACGTGGTGGCCGAGGTGCATTGGAGGCGGTCAGTGGCGACATGTTTTAGCCGGTGATGGGTCCCCGCCTCGGCATGCCCCTTGCCAGGGATCTTGTCATCGCACTTGACAAGATGTTTGGTGGCAGCTTGGCGTGTTCGCTGCTGCACATGGCTTATTAGGATAGAAAGCAGGTCCTTGAGGAGAGAGAAGGGACAAAACAGAGCAATGGAGGAGAAGATGATCACTTGTCTGCCCTCGGGAATGACGGACTGAGTAGCTAACCAACGTATAGCTGCTAGGTAAAGGATAAGCGGGTAATACCTGCTGTTATCCTACCCATATCCAGAAACAAATGGGTAGCCCCTGTACCCTACCCAATCAATACAGGTATAGTTTGGGTACGGCAATGGGTAGCCAGTGGATTTGTACAAGGTAGAAGAAAAATTTTGAGTTGCTAGTGGAATCAGCCGAGTTAACTTCTCCTGTTGACTCTAAGCTAACTGAGCTCCAAAATCCGGTTGAATAACTTAGTGTTCCCTGTGGCTTTAATGCAGAGTGTTTACCTTTAATGTTGATGTCTCTTGACTGTTGGTATATCCTCATTATTAATAGTTTGTCCTATCACAAAGCAAATAACAAACCCATAAAACATACCACTGTGAAATAGTTTGTTCTAAGTCGAATGGTAAGTTACTATATACAAAAATTGATATTAGTGTTACTTTCTGACCAAGTATTGAAGTGTTTAAAGATCGTATATTTTTTTATTGCTTTATCAGTTGTGTAAGTTTTCATAGAATTCTTGAGTCTCCACATTATTGATTTTATTGAGTTAGATTTTAAGTTATGCAAATAGTGTGTTTTTTAATTGTTGATTTCTGCGGCATCAGGTTAGTTTATCAAATACTTGAAATATTTTTTTGTTACTTATTCAAATTGATCATTGAAATAACCCAAAATACATACCGTATACAGATCACTGTCAGAATGAAAAGATATGTCTATTTATTGGGAATATATAATTTTTGGTGGCATTTTTCGTTGTGGATATTCTTGCCAATTATAGACATTCTTTTCAATATTGCAGGTGTTTGTCGATAACATAGATTTTCTGAAGGAGTTGGAAGAATGAGCTTTGCCTAGATCTCAGCTTGGTACATCAAGCTCCATAGGGTTGCCCTCCCGTGAGTTCCAAGCATGACCCGCAAAATCTTTGTAAAAGCCACCACCACCTCAAACAGAGGTTTGTAGATAGGTCGTCCAATCTACGGCATCACAACTGATAGTTGATAGAGCATTAGATTTGCGTTGCAGATCTATATAAATGGGCAATAAGTTTTTGTCAGTAAAATCATATGCAACTTTCCAGTTGCACACAAAATAGTCATTAATTGCTCCTTCGTATCAGGGACGTGTGCCTTTCCAGTTCGGCTGGTAGAATTTCAGCAGATTTCAGCTGGTTGAACAGTGTTATGTGAGAAAGAATAAGCTGAAACAAGCCGAAACATGACCAGCCGAACAAGCCCTACATGGTATCGTGGATTTTGGACTTTGGATGCTCGTGGATAGATTTTCATCCATATATGAGCATCCAAATAAGACCTAATGCAGAAGTTCAGTGGAAACTGTGGCAAATGAATCATCGTCTTTTTTCAAGGTAGCCCTATAAATATTACCTAAATATTACCAGTAAAAGATTAGGAAAGAGGTTATGGTTTTAGTCCTCGGCCCAGCCCAATCCTCATTTAATCCTCGTGGAGCAAGGCCAGCTGAAATGCACTGGTCTGTGGTTTTTCTTATTTCTCCACGCCTCCTATTTTGTATTAAATCCATGACACTCCTATTTTGTATGAAATCAGTTTAACAAAAAAAAAAGTACCAAATCCATGGCGTTGCGCCGAGCTCACCACCAGTGGCCGAGGAACAGTAGACTAGAAGAGGTTGAAGATGAGCTGTGAGAAATGGATTGGCGTCCAATAGCACATCCCCACCCTGAATTGCAACATACTGAGCTTATATACCGGTGTCCAATAGCTGCGAGAAATGCTATCTAGAGCTTATAAACTTAGCTGGTAGATACGTACTCCCTCTCTGCCCCTGAAAGAATAAATTCATAACAACTTTAAGACAGATTAGCGAAAAAGATAAAAGACTATGCTGCTCCTCATTAAACAGCTGAACCCTAAATAGCTCTCCAGTTACCGAGAAGCCTAATTAAGTAGTGTCGTTTGGAGTATTCAATAGTAGCGCAAGAGAGAGGTTGTGTTAAATGCAACCCATACTACGAGAGAAATTAATGTGGATCGGTGGATCACTCACCTCCAGAAATTGATTCTTTTAGAGACAATTTTTTGGCCTAGAAATTGATTCATTCAGGGACAGAGGGAGTAGTAGTTAAGGTTAAGTAAATTGCACGGTCGATCCTTAAAGTACTGGGCGGTTCTCATCTGGGTCTCCAAACTATGAAATTGCACGTCTGGCTTCCTAATGTATTTAAGTGATCTCATCTGGATCCAAAATAGATAAAAAGCTGACGTGGCTGTCCATGTGGACATAATTTAAGCAGAAAACCTGAGCTAACGGAAGAGGTTAAAGATGAGCTGTGAGAAATGGATTGGCGTCCAATAGCACATCCCCACCCTTGAATCGCAACATACTAAGCTTATATACTGATGTCCAATAGCTGTAAGAAATGCTATCTAGAGCTTATAAACTGAGCTGGTAGATACGTATTCCCTCTGTCCCTAAAAGAATGAATTCCTAGCAACTTTAAGATAGATTAGCAAAGAAGATAAAAAGACTATGCGCCCCTCATTAAACGGCGCATGATGTGGCGGTTCTGCCAGGCAGCAGTGGGTTCGCCGGTGGCCGTAGAGTAGTACTTCTTATGCAAATGATTAGTACAATTCAAAAGACATAATTCAGCATCAAAAATGAAGATTTTACAGAGTTAATAATGAGCACTACTAATGGAAGGACAACAATGAGATGAAGGAATGATTATGTCATGGCCATTGAGATAATCATATGGCTCCAATTCTCAACCTTGCATACTTTGCCAGACGGGAAGCAATGAATATCCGTCAATTTGTTCCAAAACCATTTGGAAAAGAATATCCTAGTACTCCAATACGTCATGACTCATGAGTAACTTTACAATCTCATAAACATATGATAATGCTAGATATTTTGAAGACCAATGTTGGTCACAGTTTTACGATGTCGACCAGTTTTTTTTCCCCATCAAATCGTCAAATCTTTATGATTAGAGGCAGTATCAAAGCGAGCTTCAACTGCCGATGGTCACCAAAAACCGTCCAGCGTTATAATGGCATTAATAGATCCCACACGTTCCCATGGGAGCGACCTCATAAAAACCCCCATTCATGGCCAGGCGCTGCCGATGCGTTGCATAGCAGGCAGGCGTGCAGTCTGCCCAGAGGGTGGTCGGACTGGGACAGCATCCGGGGCCCAGTGACAGTGAGAGCTCCATTCCCAGGGGAGGGGCGTTCCCCGGTTGCCATCACCCGCACTGCCGCGGCCGCTGCTCCCCGACCCGACCGCGTCGCCATCCGCACAGCCAGGCATGCTGGGCGCTCGCCCTGCTCGCTTTCCGCCCCGAAGTCCCTCAGCGCCCAGCATATGCGTCTTATCACCGACAGGTGGCCCCTCAGCAGGCCGGTCCCGCGGATCATTGAGACCGCAGGAGGGTGGGTGCGGGAGGAGGAAGGTGGAACCGGGCCCGCGCGGCGCATTATTTCTCGGCGGTGGGCCCCGCGGAGTTAGGGACGGGAGTGGGGGGTGTCTCCCCACCCGCAGCCACACTCCACTTCACCGCAGGCCCCACACGGCGCGCACGCCTGGCAGGTGGGCGACGCATGTACCACACGCTGACACACGGGCCCCGCATCTCGCTATGGCCCGCGACCAGTGACCCAGTGCGGTAGCGCGTGTCAGTAGCAGCGGTCTCTCACCTCGTTCCGGGTGGTGGCGGTGGCGGTGGCGGGCCCGCTCGATTGCGGGTGTGCGTTGCATCCATGCTCCGTCATTATGTCCTAAGCCCACTGCAGGGCCCACGCTCATAATTTCATTTCTACCCCCACCCCTTTTTTCCTTCATTATTTCTTTTTGACTGGAAAAGACAAAAAATGATGAGCTTCTTAGGTTTGCACAACAAAATTCTGTAGAGTCTGTCTAGCATGGCTGTGGATCTCAATCCAATTCCCAAGCATATGGGGCCCAGCTGCTTGCTACTTGTTGTTCCTGATTTGTTTTGTTTTGTTTTTTAAAAAATGGATTTGGACCATTTGGTGCTTTCTTTCGAGTTTGTTGGAGAATTTTTGGGACTTGTTTGGTGAAGATAGGAACTAGATTTTAACCTACACTGCAATGGTGAGCTTATAGTTATTCATTTCTACTGTATCAAAGGGAGACAAGATCCTGGAAGATCCAAATCCACACCAAACAGTTCTGAATGAATTCCCATCCATTTTGCATTTTAAAAGATAAACCGCATAAATTTCACGTGGGAATGAAAATAAAATTATTGCTTCTCCATGGTGGCCAACAGATGATTCTCCACTGGTACAAGAGACAGATCCATGTTGGCCATTTGCAGCTGCCATCACCAGTTGGGGGTCAAAGCTTGTGCAGTAATTCTCTTTTTTTTTTGCCCCTCTTCTGATACCAGACCTGACATTCTCAAAAAAAGTGCTGTAACGCCTGTGCAATTGTGCCTAGGCCTTATTTAGACGGTGGGAAGTTAGAATTTTTCTAACGGTAGCATTTTTGTTTGTATTTGACAAATATTGTTTAATCATAGGCTAACTAGGCTCAAAAGATTCGTCTCGTGATTTACAACTAATATGTGCAATTAGTTATTTATTTTACCAACATTTAATGCTACGTGCATACGTCCAAAAATTGATGTGACGAAGAGTGATTGCAAAAACTTGAATTTGGAAGAGAAGAGAACAAGACCCTACTCTAGAAAGTACTGTTTCCTGTCAGACTCAAACCACCGAAATTTAGGGTCTGTTTAGATACCCAAAATGAGCCAAAAAATTTTGCATAGTAACTGTCACATCGAATCTTTGGACGTATGCATGGAGCATTAAATGTAGGTAAAAAAATAACTAATTGCACAGTTTGTCTGTAAATATCGAGATGAATCTTTTGAGCCTAGTTAGTATATGGTTAGAAAAATTTTGCCAAATAACAACGAAAAGTGCTATAGGAACTTTTCCCCAAAAATTTTCACATCTAAACACGCCCTTACAGTTTAAAAAATTCTACAGGACCTCAACAGAATGGCAGAGGAATTCATCGAGAACAGAATCTTGATTCCATTCATTCGCAGGGGACGCATTTGTAGAGAGGTATGCAATATGCATGAGAGCAGTAGCACGCAACAGAAATGATGTAGACCTGAAAGACTGACATTTACCGAGGTTCATATCGGCATCATGGGAGTCAAAAAATTATCCATAGGGCCGGTCGAAGAGTTTTAATCATAAAATAATTGAGTGTAGCTTATTTGTTTGGATTTTTAGACCATGAATGAACTATCTAAAGATAAAATACAAATTTGCATGATTTTGTTGTCCAAAAGTCATCAAAAAATATATGACAAATCTTTTATTATATCTTTCTAATATATATTATTAAATTACTAGGTAAATGCCCGTGCGTTGCAACGGGATGTCAAAATATGAGATTCAAAAACATTTTATGGGACAATATATAGTGTGAATCAACATTTTACCAATCAAGAGTACAATACATGTTCAAGTTTAATCAAAACAAAAGTACCAATATTTTGGCTAGGTGACCTGACCTTGCCTCTGTATGGATTTGCTCCTAGTCGCCGATTAGAGCATCTCCAACAGCTCACCTATATTTCATCCCCAATAAAATGGTATTGGTGGTCACCAATAGTGCTTTGAATATTATGGGAGATGCTCCAGCATGACCATATGTGTATTCAAAGACAAATTGTAAATTTAGCTGCACTGAACCTGAATTTAGAAATTTAGTGGCTTTTGAAAACATAAATAAAATTTAGAAGACTATAAAAACATAGTAGACCTATTTTGATCATAACTGGAATCAGCCACCATTTTGCCATGCCAACTGTTTGGGAACACACACTGACCCTGAGTCCAAGGCCCAACTGTTTGGGAACACAAACACTGCGACCCTGAGCCCCAAGCCCCGAGAGGCATGACGATCTGCTGAAGGAGTTTGGAACGTTACAAGCATCATTTTTACCAAGGGTGGGAAGTATTTAAACTGGATTGAATTAATGCTTACAAAAGGTTCCAAGTACTAAGAGAGTTCTAACAAGTTCGGCTTCTGTAGATACATTAATCTAGATAACAAAGTGACTAAATGGCGCAATGATTCAGATGGCATGGCAAAAGGGTAGAGTGTTCTTGCTTCAATATTGCGAGCTTCACGTGAACTCAAATATTCGGAATTTCCCAGATAGGTAGGCTTCGAATTTCTTGACGGGACCTTTGGTTGCCCACTTTCACTTGTCCATGGTGTACATGCAACAATAAAAATACTCTCAAAATTAGTACAATAATTTATTAGATGCTTTCTTAATACTTGTCAATCCATTTCAAGGACACTCAATTCTATCATCCATCAACAAGTATAACATCGTGTATAACTATATTGGATTTACACTTACGAAAGCTAATAATACAAGACTGATTTACACTTACAACCATCAGGTAAACATGCCAAGTAACCAAATAAATTTTGAGCATGTCTTCTCAACTTACTAAGTTGCTAGCACCAAGGATAATGGCAAGATCAGAGTACTCAGAATTAAACCTACAACATCTACAAAGGTCCCATAAGAAAAGCATGAAACTTGTTTGCAAAACAGTACAACAAACTCACAATGAAACTTGTTTGGACAGTTTCAAACTTTCAGTGCATCAGTAAATATATGTTACCGATGAGAGGTAGTCATCTTGCTGAAGTCCCTCAGCATCAGCCCCCTGTTGCCGTTGTGTCGCTAGAATGCTCCTCAAGGTGACCTGCTGCTCCACTTGGAAAAAAGGAGAACGTATCAATCAGACTAATCTGCAGATATCTGGAAGAACACATCTTCCTGAAGGCCCTCAGCACAGATGATTCAAGGAAATTCAGACTAATAATGTTGTTGTGAACTCATCTAGAACATATCAGCAACTGGTTAATAGTTCATATATCATCAATGCTTCAGTACTACTGTCACTAAACCAATCAAAATTCCACCAGCATACCAGATGTTATAAATTCAGGTCAATATACTATGTTTACGTGGAAAAGCATTTTCTAAGAACCAGTGTGAGTTCTTCTCATCCAAAGTGTAGATCTTAGGGCTGCTATGAAATGTGCCTCAAGTAAATATTTCGCTTCCAGATATAGTGTTTGTGTTCTTTTCCTAAAGTTTCTGCAAACCTACCAACAGGCAATATTCCTAACATAATCAAATTACTTTAGAAAAAATTAATAAACATAGAAAAAGGTCTATTGCACTATGAGGAAATGAAGTCTAGATGCTGAAAGCTAAAACATTAGGGGAGTATTGAAGCCTCGAGACCAATATTTTGTCCAATCCAAGTTTTAATTGATCTAAATGTAATGCAGTGCTAACAGAGGCGTTCCAACACCTATGATGCAAGAACAAAACAAGACATTCATAACAACAAAAATAACCAATTTTAATGGAGGCCTCAACCTTCCACATTCAGAGCAGTGCATGGATTAGAGAAGTTTTAGATAGAGAAATAAAGAAGGCAGAGGTTGGCCTGCACTTCAGCATACCACACTCGAGTATCCTATAGAGGCCCCGTTGAGTTTCTTTATCGTATCCTCAAAACCCAATATCATCCAGTAGCAGCATAGAAAGAGATGATACTGTCGGTTACCAAAGATGTTGATGGCGAGGCTTCTTGTTGTGTCAGCCATGAATCTTGTAACATTTGAACATCATCACTGGTTGGTCTAGTCAAGAGTTCTTCTCCATCTCCAGTACAAACATAATCTCTTGTGCTTTATTTTTTTTCTCTCTAATGCAAACAACAACTGACGAACCACACCAATTTCAGAGGATATCACTGAATTGTGTCAATTTGTAGTGACTGAACATATATCTTGAGAGCATATCCCTGACGACATAGAGAAAATATTGGTAGCAATATGACTAAAAAAGACAATGTGTCCACCTGTAAAAGAAAAATCTCAAAGAAATCAGCATATTATATTTGCAAGAACTACGACAAATTAATGCTAGCCTTCATAGCTAGGTTTCAACTTGCACATCCAAACCATCTAGTAATTGTTGTCTACCAATCCTACCTATCCCTAATTAATCTGAGCAATTCCTCAAAATAAATAAAAGGAAAAGAAGTTTTTGATAGAAACCTTGTGACGAACAGATTGCGGGCGTTCTCCATGGGACATGTCCTTGCAGGTGTTGAGACCTTGGTGGCCACCGCCATGTTGCAAATGGATGCTGAGGGAGCCGCCAAATTCAAATTCAAGGCCAAAGACTGCATCTTCCATGCTAGCTCTAGGATGCTCCACGCCGGCAGTGTGCCCTTCCTGCGCCATGGCTGCGAGCACGTGCCGACATTTGTGGCATCACGCCGGCCCGACATTCGTCAGCCTGTAGGAAGGGGAGATAGAGGAAAACATATAACCTATTAGCAGATACAGGCATGGTCGATCTTGAGCTCGAGCAGAAGATGCAGGGCACCCCCACAGCTGCACGCGTGGGACGGCTAGGCTAGGCATGCCCGAGCAAGGCGGCTGGCAGCTCCCCCGCGTTGTGGCCCGGCGGCAGCTGGCGAACAGGCCTGCGGCACGAGCAGCAGCAGCCGAGCGCGCCATACATGGAGACCGGACAGATTTCGCCACTGCACCCTTGGGCTCCGCGATCGCCGCCGCCGCGCGCTTGAGTTCAGTGGTCGCTGCTGCCGCCGCGTCCTCACTCGGCATTTTGGGGAAGAAGGAAAAGGAAGTGGAAGGGGAGAGGGATTTTGGCGCCAACCTTCCCGCGTGATGCACTTGATCCGCGTCGCGACGACGAGCAGTAGAGCCATCGTCACCGGATCCACCTAGGGCAAGCGCCTCAACCCTAGCCGGTCCGCCTCGTCGCCGGATCCGCCGAGGGCGGCGGCCGATGGTCTGCTCATTGGCCGGGCTGACTCATCGTTGGATCCGCCCTCGGCCAGGACATCCTCGGCGTGGGAGGGGGCAGAGGGCGACGGTGGGTGGAACCGTCGGGGCAGGTGGGGGCCGCGGAGGGCGCGAGAGATTGACGAAGGGTCGACGGACGAGGAATGAACGGGCAGCCAGGGAGGTACTGCAGAGTACGGGGGCAGACCTGTGGGCCATGGACTTGCCGGGCTCACCATGTCGGTGTGAGAGGCCGGCTTTTTTTTCCGAGCGGGCGCGATTAGGGGAGGCGGGGCGACGAGTTCTGCGGAGACGATAAGATTTGACTTTTTTTAGTTGTAGAGAAGAGATATATTATGTATAAAATGTTTGCTGTGATAAAATAAGCACGGCCATGTCTCCAGAAAGGTGAAAGTTAAAGCAGTGAAGTAGTCTAAAAAGCTTTCACCATTGCAGGGCAGTAATCTGGAGACAAGGAAACATGTGGGTGGGATGGGCAAACCGCCGCATACAGGAGCATAAAAGAACCGCAAAGGCATTAAACTAGCCCCTAATGCGTGGCTTTATCGGTTAAGAAAGGGATCAAGCAAAGGTTTACAATAACCAAACCGACATAGTGGCATTGCAGGACCACAGCAAGGGAACAAAGGATTCCAGAGCCTACGCACAGGATGCTGCTGTATAAACTACATGGACAAAACAACAGGATATAAGTGTTGGGACAGCCATACCATACGATCCAGGATTGCTACATACACTGCCGATCTGCAAGAATTATAAACCCTATCCGTCGCTCTCAGCCGATGCACGGCGTGCTGTTGTCGAATAAATTCGTAAATTGGGATGCGACAACCTGCAAGCTATAAGAGATAAATAAGTGCAGATGAAGGCTCATTTGGGTTAGTGAAAGATGCCTTTTCAGCTGAAACATGAACAGAATCAGAATTTTAAGTGTCTTCCTTGGAACAAATAGGCAGTGCTCCACATGACACCAACTAACAGACACCAGTAAGGAGAAAAAGGCACCACAAAAGGAGAAGAGTGGAGCATAACTTCTAATGGGGCAGGCAAATAAAGCCTGATTCCAAGGGATCATGAGGCATTGCCATCTCTCTTGAAATCATAATATTATATTCAACCTGAATGATGGTTTAGATGGAAGCCTTTTTAAAATGACACTTTGGAGTTAGATCATAGACAACCATCATGACCTTCAGCAGATAAATAACTCAATACACTGCATGCCACCAACAATTAGGCATCAAAGCTGGCAAAAAAGAAATCAAAGTTTCCACAAAGAAACTATTGCACACAGGATCACTGTTTCAAAACAAGTTGCTTCATCAGATTTCAACACCATCAAAATGAATGAACCAGAACATGAACACAGATGGACCATACATTTGCAAGCTTCATTGAACATTTATATAGAGGAACAACAAACAGTTCATGGACACTATTTTGCAAACTAGGTAGGAGTGCTCAATCATAGTAGCACCACACAATGTACCAAGCCATTTACACGAATAACACTGGTACGAAGGCTTAACAACAATCAAATAGCATTTTGTCCATAGATGATGTTGCAAAACTAACATGACAGACGTGGAGTTCTTTACTTGCGTAACAGCAAACCATGTAGTACAGACCATAAGGCAGAATTCCTCTTAAAACTGTTAGACTTTTTTTTTTCATAAAGATCCCTACAGTCATTGGATCTCCCTCTTGCTCTGGACTGTGGGAAGCAACCATTCTAGTTGCGGTTCTTGGACTTATCAGCTGCCCTTGGAGCTGCAAAAGAAAAAAAAACAAGAGACGCGAATTATTCAGGGAAGTCAAAGTAAAAATGGAGCCAAACCTATTAGATTAACTCTGGAGTTGAATTAGAATACCTTGTTAGCAAGTGACAACTATGATTCAAATCTTCCAATTTCAATATTTAACTACTAATTTGACACCTATTTTTCCATATTATTATGTGCACTCCAAACTGATGACATACTTGGTTCTAGTATTGATAACAGTACTAATCAGGACGCTAGGCATCTCTCATCGTGAAGGGAGCATATTTTTGAATTTTCTTTCAGAGTCTAATTTTTATATTTTAATTATTTTGCAGTAGTTATTTACAAGGTGAATGAAAACTTTAATTAAATGTTCTTGCTAAATGCAACTGATAATTTTTTTGAAATGCAAAATGCAACTGATAATGGCTCATCCCACGCTTCTGATTTTGAACCAACATTTGAGTGCTATGTACAAGAAGATGGCAAATGGATTACCCAAGAGAGCTATCACCACAGATGCAGGGACCATGAATTATGTCCCCTTTGTGAGGAACTCCTAATAAAAATTATATCATGTACAACTAACAACACGACCTACTTGGATCATCATATCATGTATCATCCTACCATATCCACCAACCAACTAAGACAATATGATTAGCACGAGAATATACTAAACAGAATAGGAGTACAAACTTACCAAGTCCAATTGCATCTGATCCTTTCATGATCCTGAGCCTGCGGCAAGAGTCAGCGAACATCCTACAATTGCAGTGAAAGAAAATGTGACGGCTAAATATGTATCTAGTCGAGAAAATGAGCCACAAAATCAAATCGGTAATTAATTTAGTTCCATTTCCATTGTTTTAAGTAAGATCAGTGTGCTTACTCCCATGGTACATCGCCGACAAGCATCCAATCTCCATCCTTGTCCTCATAAGTCAGAACATATTCACCATCCTTGCGGTACTCAGATAAGCCGTCCTTGCCTGATATGGCATTACACCCATACTAACCTGTAAGACCAATAAAAGGAAAACAGAAGAGAGCCTCTTCTTGTACTAAAATTTCTACTGAAGAGACTTGGACCTTATTTTCATTTCCATTATTCTAAGGAAGTGGTGAAAACTAATGAGATATTAGATATATAAATACAGGACCATATATCTCCAAATTTCAGAAACATATAGGGGAATGTCACTCTCATAGTGATTAATAGCTTTCTGGAATAATACTCAGGACACGAAGATATCCTCGAATAATCATACACATGGAGCCAAAGTTTATTTTGCCTTACAGGAAATAATATCTTTCTAAGAAAGACTTGATACGGATGCAATAACTGAACAATCAGCAGGGTGCTTGTTTAGCAAGGAATAGAAAGTTCACCAAAGAAAAAAAAACATGCCAGATTGTTTGTAATCTTACAATTACTCAAAAATAACGGTAAGTTGAAGCTATTGCTTATCCTAAGAATCAAGTATGATGGATTTTAAAGGCTTCTTGATGTACTTCTAACACCATCCACATCAAAATGAAACACAATTACATACTGATGCGCCATCCGAAAGAGGGAGAGTAACCCGAGACATCTCACCAGTACTGAAGCCACTGAACATCTTCTCAAGCGCAGTCGACAGGTCCTTGTAGTTCTTGTAAGTCTTGAGGTCAATCTTCCTGAGGTACGGCGCGCCATCCATGCTGACCTTGACGTACAGGAACCCCTGGCCCTGCTTGGCCTCAGCATCCTCCTTGCTGCCCTTCAGCTGGGTGGTAGCCATCGTGTTCTTGCGGTAGCTGCGGATTGGTGGCCATCCCACCACCTGAGCTCTGCACAACACACCTGAGCTCAATAATCTTTACAACCACGGAACGAAGAGGTAGATCAGGAGATGCTCTACCGGTGACAAAATAAAGAAACGAATTTTGGCGAATTTTGGGATGGAAGTCACAGAATTTGAGCAAGGTAATGCCAAATCAAATTGTTATGAACAAAATACAACAAAAACAAAGCAGGGAGAGCAGAAAAAAGATGAGAAGAGCTTGAGCAAGAAAGAAAAGTGAAAAAAAACCAAGGAAGCTGAAGATAAATTGAAGGGGGCATTTTGGAAAGTAGAGAATTTGGAGGAAAAGTGGGAATTTAAAAGAACACCACAAAGCTGCAACTTTGGTTTCCCTCCTCTCTAGGCCCCAAGACAAACCGAAATTCTCACCCAAAGAAGAGTAAAAACAAATCGAAAATACCAAGCCAAGAGAGATCCCCTGACATACAATTCTGCCCCTTTTCAATTCCTCCTACCCTTTTGTTTCCCTGAAAAGCAAAGAATTTCCAAAGATAATTTTCTGTTACAGAACCTGGAAATGTCATGAACTCCAAGAACGATTTCCCCAACAGCAGAAAACTTGCTCCCAAACAAAGGGGCAACAATCACAATTTGCAAACCACTAGTTGCCGCAGTCCCAAGAACCATGGAGAAACGCCAGATGAACGCGCTGGCAAAGCCCCAAGCTTCCCCCCCCTTTTTTTTGTTTGAGGCAGTAAAACCCCAAGATCCACTTCCACACTCCACCTACTTTGCAGCCGGCTGCGGCGTCGCTGCAACCTTCTTGTCGTCGTCCTCGTCTTCCGCCACCTTCTTTCCCTTCCCAGCAGCGGCAGCGGGCGATGGCGGGGGCGCCTCGTCAGAAAACCCGCGCTTGGCGCCCTTGGCCGGGAGCAGGTCCAGGGTGGTAGTGGTGGCAGCCGCGACACGGCGGTCCGGCGACCCGGACCCTGGCAGACCGAGGCGGAGCTCGGTACCCTTCAGGTCGTCGTCGGCATCGGCAGCGGCGGCGGCCGCCGCCGCCGCCGGCGAGAGGCCTATGTAGTCGAGCTCGAGTGGGGGCGACATGGGGAGCAGCAGGACATGAACCGGAGGGTGGGGGAGGTGAGGAGTGGCTGTTTGTGTGGGGGTAGCCGGTAGGGGGAGAGTGGGAGTCTGGGAGTGGAGCGGAAGGAGAGAGAGAGAGACAGTGGGAGTGGAAGCCGGAGCGAAGAGTGGTTTTGTTTGAGAGGTGAACAAGCTTCCCTGGGTCAAGTTGGCTTGGTTTGCGACACTTGGCCGTGGATGTGCGGACTGCGGAGTACTAATACAGTACTACTAGTACTAGATACGTCTGAGTTTTGATAATTAATAATTGTAAACTAATGACGTTATATAAGACATGAAAGGTTAAGTGATACTAAGTTTGCTACATGCAGGCATGAATATGAGATGACATAGATTATGTGATGCAAAAAAAACTCAACAAGGTGAAAATGGAGATGAAGGATGGGAAAAAAAGTGAAGACAAATGTATATCCATAGGTTTTATCTTTTATCGAGGTGTTTAGTGGAGTAAGGTGGCCGATGTCCACATTTGTGAGATTGGCAGTTCAGTTAGTTATACTATCAAGAAGGTCGAATCAAGTTATCTACTGTCATTTGAGAACTGTCTATAGATTCAAGTGGTGTTGTGAAAATCACGTGACAAACCTTTGGAAAAAAGTTTAAAAAATGCTAACTAAGGTTTAAGGTGTTGCCTATAGGAGATCACTCGGAGTTAGCGTGTTTGGAAAGATTTAAAAAACATGTTGTTTGCACTGTTTTTAGGGTCACTAGAGCATCGAAACACTGACCTAGTCATATTGTTTTCAAACACTAAAACCCAACCTTCTGGTGTGCATCGAAGATGTTGCACCAGAGCTTTGGAACAGTTCATGTGCAGGAGGCCACAAATTCAAATCGTGCACCGGAGCTCTTCATTGTCGCACCAGAGAGGTGCACTGGAGAGTGACAACAGAGAGGGTGTTTTTTTTTCGCGCACACTAAGCTCTTCCAAAGCGCGGAAAGATAATCTCGTGGAACATCTTCTTGGCATGCTTGGAGTCGGTAACTCAAATGGTAAGGCTTCTACCCACCTAGAAACATAATCCATGACCACAAAGATGTATACACAATAATAGGACTTTGGGAAAGGCCCCATGTAGTCGATGTCCCACACATCAAAGAGCTCTATTTGAAGATTGTTGGTGAGTGACATAGTGTCACTGGCATTGATGTGTTCCATCACTACCAGGAATATCCACTTCTGTGACGAACAACTTTCGTCACTGAATGAGCTAAATTTGTCATAATTTTAGTTTTATGACGAAAAACCGTTCGTCATAAAAGTCGCATCACATTTGAACTTCTGTGACGAATCCGAAAACATCGTCACAGAAGTGGCTTGATCTGTGACGATAAACAGACCGTCATAGAACTATTTTGGCATGTGTGGCAGGGGGCTTTCCATATGTACATGCTATAGCCCACGTGTACATGCTATAGCCGGTTGCATTGGAGATGATTCGGGTACGTGCCACCTTCTTATTGCACAACGTGGCCATCTCTGGTTCTTGCACGTATCAGGTTCTTACTGGACCATGTGTCGGGTCCTTATTGTTCCACATGTTAGTTTTCTATTGGCACACGTGTCATGTTGCGGTTGGATCATGTGTCACTTCTTCATTGAATCATGTGTCGTATTTTTATTGGTCCACATGACCGTTTCTTAATTGATCACGAGTCATGGCACTGTCCGTCCATGTTTCGTATTTGTATTCGGCCACGTGGCTTCATGATTTTCTTCCACGTGTCGGATTTTAATAGCCCACATGTCGTGTCCTGGCTATTTCACGTGTCATGCACTGGCTCGTCCACGTGTCATATTTTTATTTGATCATGTGGCCTGTCCTGGTTCTACCGCGTGGAGTACAATCAATTTGTCATAGAAGTAATTCAAGATCGTCACTACTGCACAGATTGACTACATAACTATTTAGCCTAGCAATCAAACAACAATAATTAATATTTTATACGTCAGCAGCGAACCACTGACAGAGTATCACCACATCAAACTAGCATACAACTCCACACATCAAACCAACACATGAGTCCACACATCAAATGTTCACTGCATCAAGCCGCAGGAGTTGAAAACTAAGAGTTACTAGAAGAGCTGAAGCGCGTGCATAGCTCACGGAGATTGTTGTACTCTCCTGTTGTCATTTTTTATATTCCTCAAAGTCCCTTTTAGTATTTTCTGTCTTACTCTTCAGTTCATCCACTTGATTGACGAGGGCAGCAGAACTTTCCTGTTCAGCAGCAAGCTGTTCCCGAAGCATTCTCTCCGTCGATGTCTATATTCTAGTGCAGCTTATCTGGATACCAGCATTCTTCAAAAAAAGGTTGTTGCTGCTTCCCTAGGAGGGGGACTTGCCCTGGTAGACGCAGAGGACCTTGCAAACAACATCAACACTAGTTATTGGTTGTTGCCGATTAGCAACAAGGTTAACTTGCATAGTTTCCATAGCTTCCTGCGAAACTCAATCAGTAAAACATTAGGTTACAAATAGTATAAGAGGACTTCAATTGAAAACCCAAGAGATTGATTCATAACAAATAATGCATAGGTCTTCCTCGGCCTACTGCTGATAGAGATTACATAAGCTTCAGTAGATTTTAGTAGATTTTCATAACACTAGACTCCTGCTACGTTTCCTTCTTTTGTGGCAATGGCTTTAATAGATTTCAAGGGAAGCAAAAGAAGGTACTTACAATTGTTGCTCTTGCAACATCGCTCAGGCCTCTTTTGCTATTGGTATGGAAGTCCCTGAAGACTACCACAACATTAACATCTTCATCAGGTGGACCATGTTCTTCTTCAAGTCTTTAATCATGTTCTGCTACCTTCCTCTTGTTCTCCTTCTATTCACATTACACATGAGTTTTGGTTTATATTTATACAAAGGCAAGAGTAACAATAAAACATAACCATTACTTACAAATTTTTGTAGCTGGACAACATAGGAGCGAGATCCTGTAGCCTGGTGGTACTTCACTTTTGCACGTTTCGGTTGTTCTTCTTAGATGTTTGCTATAACTTCATTTGTGTTAGACTGCAGCCAAGTAGACCATAGTAAGACTAGATAGAAAATCGATGGGTTCACACACCTTGTTCTTAGCACTAGACCAAATCTTGACAAGTTCACACCACTGTGCATCGTTCATGGACGAGATAGGAGAGGTCATACGGATTTGATTAGCAGGGACGCCATTGAAGTACTTTTTCTTCAACCTATAGCATGCCTGCCATACCGCAAACTGCATTACATTCCGGCAAGCTTCTTTTGTTGGTGGGTGAGCACCGTTAACGCGCAGCCTTCGCTGCACATAGTAGTGTGAATGAAAAGTAAAACCGTTAAAGTTGCTCAAAGCAGAGTTGAATGTCAAGATGGGAACCCATACATACATTTAGCCTATCCATAAATTTTGTGCAATGGACGGCGCCGGGCCTCTCCCCTTGTATTGTTTCCAATGCGTCAAAATTGGTACTTCATGCCTGACTAGTACACCTGCCTCTGAGGCAAACTTGGCAGCTTGCACTGGATCATGTGGCCTTTTGTTCCCCTCGACAACAGAGATGTGCATCCTCAATTCTCCTAGTGATTTGCTCATTTTGTCAAGCATAATTCCACGAGTTTGAGGCCTTGGCTTCCTCGCTTTTCCTAGCAATGGTACTATATTGTTTTCATACATCCAGATTGTTATAAAAGTTACATGGATATCAAATAGCTAGTGCAAATTGATTGATAGACATCTGTAAGGTAATATCAACCTTGGCAACTTTCATCGTTCTGTGGGTGGGGGAGATGGGAGTTTGCTGAGAGGGCTCGTCTTCAACATGGCTATCATCATCTGGCTGTGAGGAGTCTCTCATAGGGCTAGGTAGGGTGCCGTCCTGACAAATATCTCTAGTTAATTCATGAACTTGGAATTGATCCCTGGGTGTTGGTCATGATGGAGAATTATATTCACCTACTGCTAATACCTCCACCATTTTGCTAGGCAGACCTCCAAGTACAAACTCCATGAGCAGTGTAACAACCTAGGTTTTCCAATAATAAAAAATCCCAACTTAAATTTTTTTTCTAACCAAACCCTGCATGGTGAGTGTGCATACTAGGAAACCACCCTTGTAGTTGCACAAGTAGACCCTAAGCTAGTATGATTGAGCATTTGCGTGGCAATCAACTTGTGAGTTGCATCTTCTTGATTTTATGTGATGTAATAAAACCAACTTAACCTTTATAAACAACTTGTTGTGTGTGAGTTGCCAACCCTTGGTTTGGACCCTAGGACCCTAGATGACCCCTAGTGGACCCTACTAGGATGTATATATGTTGGCAACACATGTATACATGCATAGGTGCCCAAGGTGTAAATAGAAATAGGACTTAGAAATAGAAAAGGAATAAGAAAAGAGAGAAAATGGGGAAAGAGGAAGCGGCCCTCCATGGGTGAGCTTGAGGTATAAAACCCCCTCCCTGGTGCCCTGGCCCCTCTGCATCTGCCCCGCCGCCACTGGTGGCTTCACCAACCACACGTCGAGCCAGAGAAGAGGAGAAGGGAGGAAAAGGAGGGAGAAGGGAGGAAGGAAGGAGGCCGAGCCGCCGGAGTGCCGCCAGAGCCGCCAGAGCGGAGGACGCCGTCCCGATCGGCTACACGACGCCGCGGTTCTCCCTGCACTGCCTCGACTCGCCACGGCCTCAACATGCCACCACACCGCCATTGTTGGTATTTCTTAACGTCTACATATATTAATCCACAAGCGTACGAAACTACCATTGTAGCTTTCACCCGGAAGTATTCAGGGTATCGTATTTCTATAGGGAACGGAGGTATTTCTTCTAGCTTATTCATCCAAGGACAACATAGAGATAGCTAATGAGGGTAGAGAAGGATTCCTATTGTAACACCCCAGGTGTTTAGCTTCCACATTTGCACTTGCATTTCATAAGCATGAGCATCATTCATATCATTTATGCATTGTTTGGCTTGAAACATGAGTATGCAACATACTCAAATGTGCTTGTTTCATAATTGATTGCTTATGAAATATGATTGGTGCAACATGTAGATGCAACATGTGTTTTCCATACCTTGAAACATGTCAAACCTACTGGTGTAACATGACAAGCTTAAGCTTTGCAACAAAGTCATGAAACATGTGAAACATGGTTTTGAAACAAATAAAGTAACCTGCTTGTTTTGCTTGTTTCAACATATGTGATACTTAGAAGTTGGTGTACCAAATGGTTAGAGTGGTTCATTATGTCCTAATACACCTTAACTACACTTAGGATAATTAGTGGAGCACTGTTCATGTTAACCAAATTGACTAATTTGTCCTCTAGGTGAAGTTTGACCATATGATGACCTACAGAGTGTTTTTGTTTGACTGTTTAAAAAGTCTAGCCTAGAGATCTTGCATGGATGTGCACCCTTAAACAAAGTTGTAGAAAATTTGTTAAGGAACAAAAGTTGTTTTAGGGTCATCTCATGAAAATAGCTAGAACATGCCCAAACAGGGCCCACAAGTTAGTTGAAGTATTGTCCAACACTTAGAAAAATTTCTAAGTCTAAAATGCAGTTCACAGTTTGCATGTGCCCTACTTGGGAGCACTGTATCTCTCAAACCAGGCCAAACCAACTCAAGCTTCAATTGATAACTTTGTATTACTCATATGGCTCTCCAATTTTGTCACTAATGTCATGACCTAAATCGAGATAGTTTGGGAGTTTTTGGGTGATCAAAATCGGCTGTCAATCGGTCACCCCGGGCTCCGATTCAGTCGGTTTCAGAGTTTGAAATCGGTCATGGCCGACTGACGCCAGACTTTGGCCATTGCGTGGCTCACCCGCGCACGCATGGAGTGCCATGACATCACTCTCTCCTGTGTGAAGAATGGAAAAACCGCACCCACGCTACCCTCTGCCTCATCACTTCACTCCGCCCTCTCTCGTTCTCTCTGAGCGGAGAACCGAGCCACCATTGCTACCTCCCGCTCTGATGAGCTCGCGCACGCTCACCACCGCACCCCTGCCCGCCAAATCGCATCAACCACTCTGCCTTGAGCCCGTCTACCCCCTCGTCCTCTCCACGCAGCAAGTCGAGCACAAGTAGGGCTGCATTGCCCATTTCCACCGCCGTGGTACCTCGCTAGAGTTTGTCCGCGCGACCGCTCACCATGGCCAGGGCTCTCCGGCCATCCTTTTCTCTTGCTAGTAGGTGCGTTGGGACAGGGGTAGTTCGGGGATGCTCACTGAGGATCTAGGATGGGTCCAGCGGCCACCGTCGGCGAGGTGCGCCGCCACGCGCCCTACCGAGCCGCCATGCGTGACAGTGAGCCATCCCCGGTAGCTCCGTCCTTCGTTTAACTAGGTCAACCAGTGCGGCTTGAGGTGCTGGTCATGCTGGTGCCCTCGGTTTCGCCGGCCGGCTAGCCGTCGGCGAGCTTCACCGTCGGTTGCCTCCTCCCCTGTCTCTGTCTCTCTGGCCTGCGGGCCCCAGGTGTCAGCAGGCGAACGGGCGGGCGGGATCCGGTTGCGGGCCGTGCAAGCTTAACGGGGCCGGCCCAGTAGCTGGTTTAGGCTTTTTGTTTTGGTTTTCTTTTATTATTTCATAGCTTTGAATGCTAGATTCAAAATTCCATATATCAAGATTTGTAGATCCAAATGATGTGATTCCAATTTTGTGGTGTTCCTAGTGAAGTCTAGTTTTTATTAAAAATATAAAATATGTTATGTTCTGTTATGGAATTTGAAGCTATAAATTATCTCTTTTATTCATTAGGAAATAGGAGGAAATTGTATCTACTGTTGTATAGCTCCAAATAACTTGAAAATTTTATGGAGTGCTGTATATGCATTGAGTAGCTTGTAGTTTAAATTTCACCAAATTTGGATACTATATAGTGGAGTTATAGTTGTTCCAAGTTGGTTCTCAGCTTTGGTTGCTCTCTGTTTGCACAGAGCAGATTCTGTATTTGCTTGATTTAGACCTAGTAAACTTTGGAATCATGCCTTAAGGTTTATAAATGTTTTGTAGATAATTTCATAAGCTTTCCAGAATGTCCTCTTGCAAGCCAATTGGATCTATAGAACTCTGTTGTGATTGATTGAATGAACTGCTCATTTCTATGTTTAACCTGAAACTTTCAGATTAAGTGTGTCTTTACTATACTTAAACATGTGGGATGTATTAGGAGTTTAAATTGATTAAGGTTAGTTTAGGTGCAGGTGTTAGGCCTTTAACTGAAGATGAACACCTTTATCTTAGGTTATGCAAGTTAGGTGAGTAATCTTGCTCTTTAGAAGAAAGATTTGAGACATGTTCTAATCTATTTGAATAGAGCGTTGCACCTACTCGGTCAACGAATGTCTTGTGATGTTGTGTTAATTAATGTCATTCATCCATCATAAGCATCATGTTACTCTTATGCATTCTTGTATTCATCTTCTGCATATGCATGCAATAGGTGTACCAGAGGGCGTGACGTTGCTGAAGTTCAACGGGACGAGCCAGGAAGCTCCTGAAGTGCAGCAGCCCGAACCCAAAGCTCAGGACATGCAGCTCGCAGTTGAGGAGCTAGGAGACGTGGTGGTTGAGTGCCCAGATCACAAGCTATGTAACTTTGTTAAAGGCAAGCCCCGGAGCATTATAAGCCTCCTAATTTCTGAAATGCAATTAAGTATTATGTTATATATATTGTTGCATTAAGTGATAGGTGTTGGATGAAAGCACTTGTTGCATTGGTACCCAATCCTTATCCAGATATTACTACCTAAATCCTATGTAGCTCAGGATCGAGTAGATTGCTTAGCCCTGCTTTAAGCGGTAGAAGTCTGGTGATTTCCTGTCACCTACAAGCTATAGGGCTATATATATGGCACGATTGGCTATATTTGCTATTGTGGAAAAGAATCTAGTTTAATTTGAATAAAGACTGGGTGGAGGCTTACCGGTGTGTAGTGACTCCGTCTGTGTCGATTAAGGACCGATTCTTAGAGCCTTTCCTATTCATGTTGAATGCATGCCTCTCTCTTAGTTGGCTGGGTCTGGAGACCGACCATGAAGCCAAGTAGCTCAACTCAGGCCGAGCTTCGGTAAGTATAAAGTTCACCTCGGAAGAGAGCCATAGGCGTGAGTCCAAGGGAAGGTGATTTAAAAGTCCTGATCGTCCTGGCAGAAGGGTAATCCTTGAGAGTGCTGGCGCTGACCGAACCCGCGAATTTGGTTCCTGAGTTGTACCAAAGGTGACTTGATGAGGACATCCTCCACTATTATCCGCTGGTAAAGACACAACAAAAAAGGCCAAGTGGCCTAGTTATAGTCAGGCGGCGACCGTGTGAGCCTCTGAATAATCCCACCTTGCTTAGCTTGGGAGGAGGAAGCCACCTTAAAAGAGAGAGCCACTCTTCCCCTATCGGACTAGTCTTTTAGGGACATTGGGCCTTTTCCCGAGTGGGTGTGCATAAGAACTGTTGGGGTCTAGACAACCTTAATTTATTGGGCCTCGGCCAACCCCACCTGGGCCGGATGTATCATTTGGTATCAGAGCTGGGCCCTTGTTTAAGGGGGGTGGGAATGATGAGGACATCCTCCACTATTACCCGCTGACAAAGACGCAAAAAAAAAGGCCAAGTGGCCTAGTTGTAGTCGGGCGGCGACCATGTGAGCCTCTGAATAATCTCACCTTTCTTAGCTTGAGAGGAGGAAGCCACCTTAAAAGAGAGAGCCACCCTTCCCCTATCGGACTAGTCTTTTAGGGACATTGGGCCTTTTCCCGAGTGGGTGTGCATAAGAACTGTTGGGGTCCGGGCAACCTTAATTTATTGGACCTCGACCAACCCCACCTGGGCCAGATGTATCATGACACACGGCTACTCTTGCAAAGTATGCCAGGGTGAGAGTTAGAAATACCCTCTCAGTTGAGTTGTAATTCGATTCGAGTCGCTGTCTCTCACCGGTTAGTGAGAACTTGACGGGCATATCTCCACAGTAGATATACTAAATAACATGATGGTTCAGGAATGATGATATGATGATGACAGCCTTATTATACATGCTATGGTTAATATTGTTTGCTCCTAATAAGTGAGTGCTGTAGTACAAGTGCTAATATAGTGACAGGTGAATGATGATGAATTTGATGCTAAGTTTAATTGGTTACTTATGCTCATAAGCTCCTTTATGCAAATGTGTCAAGCTAGCCCACCTTATAAAGCCTTGCATGATCCTTGGTGTTCTTTATTTCTGGTTTTTGACGAGTAAGTCTAGCTGAGTACCTTCTCGTACTCAGGGTTTATTTCCCACCTGTTGCAGATGACATGTTCTATTATGGGTGCTGCAAGTACTGCCTCCTCTTGGCTGGAGATGAGGATTAGATCATTGGGCACGATCTCTACTAGTTATCTTCTCTGAGATGTTTTTGTGGGATATGACTACTATCTAGCAATATATTTGAACTTATGAAGTTATGTATCGAACTATGTTGCTTCCGTGAAATAAACTTAGTTTGTAATATTTTATTTTGAACTCCGATGGATGTAATCCGTATGCTACTTGTGAAATGTTATAACAGATGATGTGTTGTGTTGAATCACTACGATCTTGGTTTATATGTCGAAAGTTGTTTGAAATCCTTCAAGATTTTCAGACTACCGGGATTATGGGAGCTTAAGTATAGGAATTTGATCACTTCGGTGATTGTTTTTGTACTTACGTTCTTGTAATTTGGTCGGTTCTATTACACCTATGGCTTAGAGTCTAAGGATAGACAAACTCTACTTATACTTGCTTACTTCGGTCACCGGATCGCACCTGGTCTGCCAAGTGATGCCGGCCTCTAGCTCTACACCGCATCCGAACATAGGGGATTACAAGGGATGGATAGGGCTGTCACCACCTGCCGCCTACCCCTCAACTGTGGAGTACAAGGCAAACAAAGGTAGCCTCTAGCCTAGACACCACATCTACGCTATCGACTACTACTCTAGTATCAATTAGGGTGATCCGTCTTTATCGAGAGGCCTCAACTAGAGTACCCGCCATGGGGATGGATGACGATCTCGCAAACAAGTAAGAGTATAGCTTAACTACTCAAAGACTTATAACCAAAAGAATCACAAACACTTACTAAGATACCCGTTGAGGTACAAAGCTCATGTTCGTTAAGGTACAAGGCAGGAAGACACCGACAACCTCGGCTCTTCCCTAACTCTTCACATCTCTCCCTATTTCTCTTTTAGCACTAGCTAGGGCCTAAGCCCATTGAGTGGTGTTGCTCTTGCTCTTGCTTGAGTGCTCTTCTCTTGTGTGTTGTTGTGAATCAGGGGGAGAGGTCCTCCTTTTATAGATGGAGAAGAGGGGCTCTTTGGAAGATGCATTCTCCCCTCATGGAAGGTAGCAAACCGCCCTCAAACCAACCTGAAGATGCATTAAACCTGGCCGGGCACCTAGGTAACCGCCTTTGCAACATCGATGAGAGGTGGCCCACCAAAGATGGGCCCGAGGAACGCCAGAACGGGTACGGCCGCACCCTAGGTTCAGCCACACCTTAGAGGTGTCATCTTGGCCCAATCTTTGTTTTGTAGGCCTCCAGGACTGCATGGGCCACTCCTACAAAGTTTGGTCCTATTTGGAGCACGTTTGCTTTGGGTTTTGGCCTTTTTTTCTCCTCCTAACTAGGTCCTGAATTTCCTAGTAAGTGGGCCTTCTCCCATTGGGCTCATGTCAGGTGATGTTACGCCTTGTTTTGTGTACTTTTGACATGTTTCTTGTGTTATTCCCGACATGTCCTCCTACAAATGGTCAAACACCAAAACTTGTGAAAAGTGTTAGTTTTAAAGCCCTATTTCTAGGTTTGGTGCTTGTATACTATAATTTTATGGTAGAATTGGTGGTTAGAAATGTGAGTTAAGGACCACCAATAGCCATCCTATCTGCCCCACCACCATGGTGAGCCCCTCCGCCGCTCACCCGTGCTCGCCGTCGCATGCTCATCGATGGTATACGAGAGCATAACCTACCTGTAACTCTAGGAAGAGTGCCCATAGACACTAGCTCCCCTTTGGCAACATTAGATGCACCAATAGATGTCAGGGAGTGAACATCACCATTGAGGGTCACCCTTTTCTAGCCAATCTTACCTTGCTTCCCTCTGATGGACTGGATGTCATACTAGGGATGGATTGGCTGACTCAACGCAAGGGAGTAATATCTTGCTCACCAAGGTATGTGGAGATAACCCATCCTAGTGGTCAAGTGATCTGATGTGAGCCCAACCTTGAGAGGACAGTTTCCATGTTGTGTGCCTTGGAAGCCAAGTCAGTTGAGGAGGTACCCGTAGTGTGTGAATATCCTGATGTGTTTCCCGAAGAACTGCTAGGTATGCCACCTGATCGGGATGTGGAGTTCATGATTGACCTTTTGCCTGGTACGAGACCTATTGCTAAGAGGCCCTACCACATGTTGATTGATGAGATGGAGGAACTTAAGAAACAGGCTAGGGAGTTGTCTGACAAGGGGTACATTAGGCCCAGTGCTTCACCCTAGGGCTCCCCTGTCTTGTTTGTGAAGAAGAAGGATGGTTCCATGAAGATGTGCATTGACTACTAGAACTTGAATGCTGTGACTGTCAAGAACAAGTACCCACTATCGAGGATAGATGATCTGCTAGACCAGCTAAGGAATGCTAAATTCTTTTCCAAGATTAATCTCTGATCTGGGTATCATTAGATGAAGATCAGGACTGAGGACATTCCAAAGACAGACTTTGTCACTAGGTATGGGCAATGTGAGTTCACTGTTGTGTCCTTCAGACTCACTAATGCCCTGGCCTACTTCATGAATATGATGAACAAGGTGTTCATGGAGGACTTGGATAAGTTTGTAGTAGTACTCATCGATGACATTCTTGTCTATTCAGCCACCGCAGAAGAACATGAGCAGCATTTAAGGTTAGTGCTGGAGAAGCTGAGACAGAATTAGCTATATGCCAAGTTCAGCAAGTGTGAGTTCTGGCTTCAAGAAGTCGCCTTCCTAGGTCAAATTCTCACTATTGAGGGAGTACCTATCGATCCCACCAAGATTGAAGCTGTGAAAGAGTGGGAGCAACCCCGCAATGTGACTGATATCCGGAGTTTCCTTGGGTTGGTAGGATATTATCGCCGCTTCAATGAGAACTCCAAGATAGCCAAGCCAATGACCAACCTGCTTAAGAAGACTAATGAGTTTGAGTCGATGCTAGAGTGTGAACAAAGCTTCCAAACCTTGAAATAGAAGCTTACCTCCACTCCTGCGCTAGCATTGCCTGACATTCAGCAAGACTTTGTGGTCTATTGTGATGTGTCTAGATAGGGAGTTAGCTGTGTTCTGATGTAGAACGGGAGAGTTATAGCTTATGCTTCCCGCTAGTTGAAGGACCATGAGCAACACTACCCTACCCATGACCTTGAGCTTGCAGCTATTGTGCATGCCTTAAAGATCTGGAGACACTACCTGATCGGGAACAAATGTGACATCTACACCGATCACAAGAGTCTGAAGTACTTCTTCACCTAGGAGGATCTGAATATGAGACAACATCGATGGCTAGAGCTGATTAAGGACTATAACTAAAGATACACTATCACCCAGGGAAAGCCAATATAGTCACAGATGCCCTGAGCCGTAAGAGCTATTGCCGTAGTCTAATGACAGAGGCTATACCACCAGAGTTGAGTCAGGAGATGGAGGACCTCCGACTTGAGATCCTACTAAAGGGAATGCTAAATGAGCTTTGAGTGCAGTACAACCTCGAAGATCATATCCACAAAGCCCATCAAGAATGCCTTGAAATCTAGGAAATTTGAGAGCTCATGGAGCTAGGTAAGTGTCCTGAGTTTAGAGAAGATGAGCAAGGAGTGTACTGGTACAAGGACAGAATCTGTGTACCCTCTGATGCAGCCTTGCGAGAAGAGATCCTAGCTGAGGGTCAAGACTCCAAGTATTGAATTCACCTAGGGAGTACCAAGATGTATGCTAACTTGAAGAAGCTTTTCTGGTGGAAGAACATGAAGGATGATATTGTGGGACATGTCGCACGATGTGACATCTGCAATAGGATCAAGGTCGAGCACCAAAGACTGGTAGGACTATTGAAGCCTTTAGATGTTTTGATGTGGAAGTGGGAAAGCATATCCATGGACTTCATAGTGGGTCTACCTCAGACCCCGAAAGGCCAAGACTTGATTTGGGTGAATGTTGATAGATTGATCATGGTAGCTCACTTTGTGGCAGTTAGGATTGACTATCGAGTTTGCACAAGGCAATTAGGACTTGACTGGATTAAAACACCGCTTACCACCCTTAGACGGATGGTCAGACAGAGAGAGTGAACTAGATCTTGGAGGATATGCTCTAAGCTTGTGTTCTGAAGTATGGATCTGATTGGGAGAAGAGTTTGCCACACGCGGAGTTTTCTTACAACAACAGTTACCAAGCTAGTCTCAAGATGTCACAATTTGAGGCCTTATATGGGAGGAAGTGTAGGACCCCTCTGATGTGGTCAGAAGTAGGAGAGAGGTTGTTCTTTGGCCCTGCAAAGATCAAGGATGCCAAAGAAGGAGTCACCCAAGTGTGAGAGAACCTGAGAATTGCTCAAAGCCGATTGAAGAGCTACATAGATAACAGGCGGAGAGACCTTGAGTTTGAAGTTGGGGACTATGTCTACCTCAAAGTCTCCCCACTCTGAGGCACCATCAGGTTCCATGTGAAAGGGAAGTTAGCATCAAGGTATGTAGGACCATACAAGATCTATTAGAGAATTGGCAAGCTAGCCTATAAGTGGAACTACCTGAAAAGTTGACCAGAGTGCATCCAGTGTTCCATGTATCCCAGCTACGCAAGTGCTTGAAGCTACTAGATGAGCAAGTACCTACAAAGGCACTTGATATACAGGACACTCTAGAGTATAGGGAGCACCCTATCCGGATACTTGACAGGGCCGAGAATGAAACCAGAAGCACCACCATACCCATGTGCAAGGTTCAATTGAGCAACCATACTGAACGGGAAGCCACTTGGGAGAAAGAGTCAGAACTTCAGATGCTTTACCCCTACCTCTTTGAAAGGTACATCACACCTTAAATCTCGGGACAAGATTCCTGTGAGGGGGAGGACTATAACAACCCAGGTTTTCCAACAACCAAAAATCCCAACTTAAAATTTTTTCTAACCAAACCCATGCATGGTGAGTGTGCATACTAGGAAACCACCCTTGTAGTTGCACAAGTTGACCCTTAGCTAGTATGATTGAGCATTTGCATGGTAATCAACTTGTGAGTTGCATCTTCTTATTTTTATGTGTTGCAATAAAACCAACTTAACCTTTATAAATAACTTGTTGTGTGTGAGTTGCCAACCCTTGGTTTGGACCCTAGGACCCTAGATGACCTTTAGTGGACCCCACTAGGATGTATATATGTTGGCAACACATGTATACATGCATAGGTGCCCAAGGTGTAAATAGAAATAGGAATTTGAAATAGAAAGGGAATAAGAAAAGAGAGAAAAGGGGGGAAAGAGCAAGCAGCCCAGCCGGCCCAGCTACCCCGCCATGGCCTAGCCTCCCCCGCATGCGCCTACGCCCGCGCGGCTAAGCCAACCCAGCTCCCGTCGCCGTGCCCAGCATCACAACAAGCCGCTGTTTCACCTCCAGTTGCTGCTGACGCATGGAACCCACATGTCATCCCCTTCGCCTATTCCCCCTCCTCTGCTTTTCCCACCGTGAGCCGCCGAGCAGAGCATCTCACTAGAGCAAGCATTTGAGGCCCCATCTCGCATACCCACCACCCATTCCCAGTTTGTTGGGCACTGACACATGGATGGACATGACGTCCATGATCCGCGGCACCCCAGACCCCTCCCCCAGCCATGTCGTGCCGCCGCTCACGCTCGTTGCCACAGCCCACACCATAATGCCACCACGACCCCTTTTGACCAGACGCTGCTTGAATTGGGAGCACCAGCGCCCGTGCGATTACCCTATGCTCCCAAAACCCTAGCCTTGAGGTCGTATCAGCCTTACACGTACCCCCTCTACCCTTCCCCACCATCCACCACCTGCCATGGGTGAGCTCAGGGTATAAAACCCCTCCCCGGTGCCCTAGCTCCTCTCCATCTGCCCTACCGCCACTGGTGGCTTCACCAACCACATGACAAGCCAGAGAAGAGGAGGAGAAGGAGGGTGAAGGGAGGAATGAAGGAGTCCAAGCCACCGGAGCAGAGGACGCCGCCTCAATTGGCTACACTGATGCCATGGTTCTCCCTACACTGCCTCAACTCGCCATGGCCTCAACATGCCACTGCACCGCCATCCTATCTGCCCCTCCACCATGGTGAGACACTTTGCCGCTCACCCATGCTCTCCGTCACATGTTCACCATGGATACTGCCATGCTGTCTCCACCTAGGAGAGTCAAAGGCTGAGCCTTTAGGCTCCACACTATGCCGTACATGCCGGAGCACATACACAGCCAAAGTTTGGCCTTGCCGAGCCTTGGACGGTCAAGAACACTAGTGTGCCCTCACCATGCACTACATGGTCGCCATGGCCGAGGCTGTGACACCCCTGGTGTTTAGCTTCCACATTTGCACTGCATTTCATGAACACGAGCATCATGCATCCATTCGTGAACTTATATCACATGAAACATGATTTCGAAACATTGCAACATGTTGTATATTTCATGAGTGTTGTTCTTTTATGAAATGTAAAGTGTGCAACACTTAAGTGCAACATGTGCCACTCACTTAGTGAAACAAGATTAGTTAATACTATACAACAAGATCATGAAACATGTGAAACATGACTATGAAACATTTGCAACATTTCTTATGTTTTTCATTGTTTCAGTATATATCCTGCTTGACTCTTGTGTGACCAATGCATGGTTTGGCTAAAAATGCTTGTAAGTAACTTAGTCACACCTAAAATGTCATTTGGAACATTGTTCATGTTGATCATTTTGCCTAATTAGGTTTCCAAGTCATGGTTGACCAATTTGGACCCTAGAGCTTCTGTGTTTGACTGTTTAAAAAGTGTAGCTTAGGATGTTTGCATGCCTGAGCAACCTAAAACAAAGTTGTAGAAAATTTAATAAGGAACAAACTTTGTTTAGAAGTCAAGTCATGAAAAAGTGCACAACATGCTCAAAAAGGACCCATAAGTCAGATTTGAAGTTGGATTCAACACTTAGAAAATTTCTAAGTATGAAAACTGAGTTTCAGTTTCATATACCCTAGTTGAGAGCTCTGTAGTCTGCCAACCAAGCCGAACCAGCTCGAGCTCCAATTGTGAAAGTTGTAGACCACATGTAGATCTCCAACTTTGTTAACTACAACTTACCATGGATCGCCGCGGATTGGGAGATCCATTGTCAACAAGTTTCGCTGTCAGTCGGCTCGATGGATACTGAAACGAAAAGTTCAGACGCTACAGTGCTCGGGCGATTCAGAACTCGGTGGCCGCGTGTACGCCGCACGTCGACGGCCGGCTGACCGCGCTGGCCACGCGCCGTGCGCATTCTGGCGTCGCAGCCGCGTCTTGAAGCCACCCCACGCCTACCGACACCCTCACCCGCTCCAGTTCGCCTTTCTTCTCCTCCACCGCGCGCTGCGCCAAGCAAGCAGCCGCTCTGCCATTACCGCCGTGAGCTTCGGCAAGCTCCCGCGCACTCACCACCGCGAAAACGCGCACTACACCTTCACCGAAGCTCCACCGAGATCCCCTCTTGCTTGTCATCATCTCCGCGCGGTCAATCGACCTCAGGTGAGGCCGCTGTCGGCGTTCCTGCGCCGTCGCACCCTCGCCGGAGATGGCGCTCACCGTGGCCAGAGCATCACCGCACCACTCCTTCCCTCGCCTTCGTTCCGTCTTCCCTAGCACGCATAGTAGCCCTCATGTTGAGGTTGCCGGTGAAGCCAGTCCGGCCGAGCCGGAACACGGCCGCGCACCGTCGCGCCATGGCCGACATACCTAGGGTTCGGTACGGTTTGCGGTTAGGGTACCAATCGACGCAGTAGGTTTAGGCGGTCACGATGGTGCCGTTCTCGTCGCCGGTGAGGTCACCGTCGACGAGCTACGTCGTCTTCCGCGTGTCGCAGCCGCCTCCTCTGCTTTGCTGTCGCTGACCAGTGGGGTCGGCTGACAGCCGGGTCCCACATGTGAGTGGCTGTTGTTCTTAAGGATAGTTCAAATTTTCAGTTTTGAATGCTGATTTGTGATTTTTGTAACTCCTAATTGGTAGCTCCAAATTGAGTACTTCCAATTTTGTTAGACTCACAGTTAGGTATAGTATTTAATAAAAATATGTCTTGAGCATGTTATGTAGAAATTTTTGGATGGATTAAATAGGAACTTGAAAAGTGTTTTTGAATGCATGCAAAATTGTTTAAATCATATCTTGAGTTTCTGTGATCCAAAAATTATGAAATTTTGTGGGTAAGCTAGTCTTGTGTAGTAGAAGCTCTGGTTAAAATTTGAAAGTCATTGCATGTGTCGTTTTTGAGTTATAGATTTTCCTTTTATCATTGGTAGATACTTGTGTGAATTTTTGTAAATTATATATGAATCCTATGGCCATGAAACTTGGTAGGTAGTATCTTGGTACCTTATAGATGCTAGGAAAAATATGAAATCTGTTGCTTGACACTTTTCACTAAGGTTTCCTAATTATGCCATTTTAAGCCATTCTGACTTACCATTTTTGTGTAGGTTGTTATACTTACTCAAATGGTATGAAATTTTTATGATAGTCTACTTAGGACGTGTAGTGTCTACTGTAATTTTTGTAGATTTAATGGTGTAGTTTTCTTATATGTTTACTATTCCTCTAATTAATTAAGTAAATTAAGAAATGAGTATAAATAAATATTCTAGGTGGGCACACCTTACTTTCTGGTGTTTTTGTGACCAGTGTGAACTTTTGGTAACATTGGTTTGGTCTTAGAGAAAGTTTGCTACATGAATAAATATTTAATCCTTGTAATTCTAGGTTCTCTGGACAGCTGGTAGTATATTTGGGTTTGACCCTTAATAAAAGTGTTTTCTGAAAAACTTGTAAGTACCAAAGTTGTAGTAAACTTGATAAACTAGCTTGTGTCAAAATTTGGGAGTATTTGGCCAAATAGTTTGGGAGTAATTGCTGTTTAAAGTGCCAGTCCAGAATTGGCTACTCTTTGTTTAGAAAGGACAGATTCTGGAACTTGGGAAATTCGACATGAAAAACTTAGGAATTTAAGGTTGAGGTCTGAAAATGATTTATGGTGCATTTCTTAAGCTTTTCAGATTGTCTTAGACCATAACTTTTGGAGTTAGGAATCTTCAGTTGTGTTAGAATCTTTGAGCTGCTGTCCAGAATATCTTACTGTGGTAACCTAAGTAATATTACTCTTGTGTTGTTAGGTGTTAGGGCCTTAACCGAAGAAGAACAGCTGTATCTTAGGTTGAGTAGCTTAGGTGAGTACTTCTCTACCAGAGAAGAGATTTGCACGTACTGATAAAGTGACTTGATTAGAATATTTTTATTTCTGAAATGCATTTCATTCCGAGCATGTTGCACCCATTATGCACCCATGATATTTATTATGCACTCATGCAATAGGTGTTCTGGAGGGGGTAACGCTCCTCAAATTCGAGCAAGTGATACCGGAGGAGATCCAGGACCAGCCGGAGCAGCCAGAGGAACCAACCGGCGAAGAAGTTTTCGCAGACGACCTGCCTGAGTGTCCTGACCACCGGCCCTCGACCTTTCTGAAAGGCAAGCCCCGGTGCATGCTGAACCTACTATTTTATAAATTAATCTTGAGTACTTTTAATTGTTTAATGCATTAAGTGGTAGGAGTTGTATGAAAACAATTGTTGCATTACACCTGTCCTTGTCCAGACATCGTACTTAATCCTATATTAGGTTTAGGTACGTGTCAATGCTCAGCCCTGCTTAGTACGGTAGAAGTCGGGTGATTTCCGGTCATCCGCGAGATGTAGGAAGGAGTCACGAGTGGCTTTATGGCTATCGTGGATGGAACCATGCTTTAAAATGAAATTGAGACCGGGCGGGAGTTCGATAGTACAGCCGCAAGACACTTCACGTCTTGGGTGTGGAGCTATGCCCGTCTGAGTCGTTTAAGGACCGATTCGCTATACGTCCTTGAGTCATGTTGAACGCAGTCTAACACTTAGTTGGCCGGATAAGCCGTTCCGACCGCGAAGCCGAGTAATGTGATTCAGGCCGGGAATCGAATGGTAGGTTGCTTCTTGGAGGAGAGAAAGGATGTGCTTGGGGACATTGGCGTGAGACCAAGGGGAGGGTTAGAGTCCCTATCACCTGGCAGAGTGTCGCCCTTGGGGTCGCGACATCATTCGGACCCGCGATTCCTGAATCATATGAAAAGGTGGCTTGTGCGACCCTGGCAGGAGCCTACGTGGTGAGTGTTAGAAATACCCCTCCAGCTGGATAGGAATTCGATTCGAATCGCCGTCGCTCCCGGTTAGTGAGCACTTGACTTGAGCAGCGGCAACGTAGATCTCATTAAATGAACTGGTGGTTAAGGGAATGATACAATGTTGCCACAATTCATACCTGCTCTGGATATAATAATGATAATTGTTTGATTATAATCAAGTGCATGTTTAGTACAGGTGCTATGATAGATGACAGGTAAATGCTAAAAATCACTGCTAGTACAGGTTATAAGAGTTTCAATGACTTATGCCTTCATGCAAAATGTGATGTCAGCTAGCCTCTTGTGTAAGCCTTGCATAATCCTTGGCGTCATCTTTTTTCTGGTTTTTGACGGGTAAGTCTAGCTGAGTACATTCCAGTACTCAGGGTTTATTCCCTCCTGTTGCAGATGATATGCTCTACCAAGGCTTCTACAAAAATTGTCTCCACCCTGCGGGTGACGAAGACTAGATAACTAGGGCGTGATCATCTTTTACGTACTTTCCTAATGCTTTTGCGGGTTGTTGATCATCAAGACTGACAGTAGTTAAACAACTGGTGTGTGTTATGCTTCCGCTACTTTATAAACTTGGTTTGTAATAATTGCGACTCCGTGTGTGTAAACTTATTTCGGAACTACTTGTGAAATGTAACGTATGATGTTGTATGTTGAATGATGCGATCCTGGTTGTAAGCGAGTTGGTTGGAAATCTTTCGTGGTTTCGATTGACTACCGGGATTATATGGGCTCAAGTTCGAAAATTTGAGCGCTTCGGCGCTTGTTTTTGTACTTGTGCTCTTATAATTTGGTCGGTTCTGTTACAGCTGGTACCGGAGCATAATTCAACATTAAACACATCGTACGAGTATTTAAAAACAAAAGTATTTGATTATGAAAAGGGTTAAAACTATAAAAATTATTTTTATAGGTATGCCAGTGATCACATCCTTTAGCCCAAATAAGGACTCTTAGGTGGCTTATTATAAGTACTAACTTGGGGATCTTGGTTGTTTCTGTTTCGTCGTCCATACAGCGTGATATTGTATGGATGCCATCCACTTGGGTGGTAATGTATGGATCAATTGCCTCGACGCTCTGGTAAGTGTGAGTTGTGAGAGCATGATCGTCTAACCGGTGGTCTAAGGGGAGAGTAGTTTTGGTGACTTGCATACTTATATGTTTAAACCATGTAATTATGTAAGCACTTAATTGTGGGAATATATATCGGGTAGCTTTGATACTGAAGTATATACATCAGGGGATGTGTATATGGAAAGTATTTAATTTACTGTTTTTTTTTGCGTGCTATATTGGGAAACTGTTGGGCTGAAATAAGATTTGCTGCAGGTACACTAACAGCGTAACGAGTAGACCTATAGTTTCACCTATATGAGAGAACGTATGTATGCCACCGCCTATCGTTAGAACTTTAGGTTTCTACTAAGGTGAGAGGGCGTACGGAACGTGCATGCATCATGTTTAATTACATCATACATATCATTTACTCCCTCCTTAAAAATTTCAATAGTCCCGACTAAATTAAATTTTGTATCCCCTAAATGATCCTCACTTTAAGTCGTATCTTGTTGCTACAGATGGCACGTACTAAGAGGACCGCCCGTAAGTCGACCGGGGGAAGGGTCCCTCGCCACCAGCTAGCTCCACGTGAGCCCCACCCCGAGCCCACTGAGGTGGAAAGGCTGCGGGCTGAGTTGGCCGAGGTGACTGCTGCCAGGAATGCAGCGCGTCAGCAACTGGAGCAAGTGATCCGTGACCGTGATCAGGAAACCCTTGCAGTCTAGAGATTGACAGTAGCAAACCGCAACTGTCAACGCATGCTGGTCCGTGTCATGAACTAGAGGGATGAAGCCTGGCACGAGGAGAACATTCTGAGAGCTCGTCAGTTTGAGCTCGAGCAACAGTTGGAGAATGCTGAAGAATACAATGACAATCTTCATGAAGAAGTGCACCGCCTGAACAACGAGCTTAATCCCCTGCTGCCTCGAAACAACAACGTCGATGAGGACATGAGTTCGGGAATCTTCATAGCTGAAGATGATGATGAAGTGGAGGTCAATGGGCCCCAAGATGTCGCACCAGAAGAAGCGCCAGAAAGAAGAGCCAGAAGAAGAAGATGATGAGTTAGAGCCTGTTAGTGATGAGGACGGCGGGGAGATCCTTGACACCGACTCTGAGGACGATGCTTAGAGTAGTTATCACGTAGCTATGATGTTAGGATCGTCTTTTGTGCCCTCCCTGTGTTGGAGTGAGGCTTTGTAATAACTTGACTTTTGGGATGTAAGGTCGAACCCTATGTTTCCTGGATGTTTAGTTGAACTTGTTAATTTCGATCACAATTGGATGTCTTATTGCGTGCGTTCGATGATGGTGTCACGATTAGCACCCTTCGGTGCCGCGACGAAACCAAGGGCCTCCTATGGCGCGCGACATAAGGTTGTGCCGCTTGGCACGCGCTGGTATCGAGGTGGCTAGTCATGATCCACCATGGAGCTCTACCGTGAGAAGTCTCTTTGTGGTCAGTTTGAAATAGCATTTCTCAGACAATTAAAAATGTTGAGATCGAATCCAAGTATCGGGCGAAAGGTCAAAAATCACGTAGATATTATCGTAAACGGTTCAGTAACTGCTGTGCTCTTTGTGAGTGAGCCTTTATCAAAGTACATCTCGTTGGGTTCCCTCGCATGATTGCGCCAATTGATCCGCTTGAATGGATTGCGCGGTTGTGATGAGTTATTGTGCCATGAGTATTTTGAGAAGTCTATTTCATGAAGTCAGTTTGACATATTTATAATAATTCATCTACAAATTTCCCACATCGTTAGTGCTCATTGGCTATGCATTTTGCAGATGTCGTACAATCTCCGTCGGGGTCGTGGCAATGAGGATGAGGAACAGCCACCCCCTCCGCCACCACCTACCCCGGCTGATCTGATGCAGACAGTGGTCGAAGGGCAGCGCATGCTGGCAGATGCTATGCGCCAGCTTGCCAACCGGGAGGCTCGTCATGGCCGCCAGGGCCCAGAACCCAATCAGTACAGTGATTTCAAGGACTTTCTTGATACTAAGCCCCCGCTCTTTAAGGAGGCGGAGGAACCACTGCAAGCTGATGAGTGGTTGAACACTATTGAACAAAAGTTTCGTCTGCTCCGCTTGACTGATGAGCTAAAGACTGAATATGCTTCTCACCAATTGCATGGTCCAGCAGGTATTTGGTGGAGCCACTATCGTTCCACACTGCCTGCAAATGTCCCGATTGCTTGGGACCAGTTCAAGGCCGCATTCCGTGGGAACTATATTCCTCCAGGTCTTATGGCTATCAAACACACAGAATTTATGAGGCTGTCGCAGGGCAATAAAAGCTTGACTGAATATCTACAATCTTTCAACAACCTGGCAAGGTATGCCACAGAGTTTGTGGATACCGATTCTAAGAAAATTGCTAGCTTTAAAAGAGGCCTTGGCCCAAAGCTGATGAAGACTATGGGCACTAGCAAGTGCACTACTTTCAACGAATTTATCAGTGATGCTCTGACTCAAGAGAACAATAATTCTATCTATGCTGCTTCTAAGGGCCGCAAAAGGGCACTTGAGGCAGGTGCTTCACAGTCTCGAGCTCCAGCTGTCCCGAGGGCTCCTCCTCGCCCTCCTGCCACAAGTGCTAAGTTCCGTCCCCCGCAAAAGAAGGCGCCAGTGAAGACTGGGTTTCGCAAGGCATATACAGTGGCTCTGCCAAAGGGTAATTCGAGCCAAGGCAGCTCCAGTGTCCCTCCTAGCAACATGCCTTGCTAGAACTGCAACAAGCCAGACCATTGGTCCAGGAACTGCCCTTACCCTAAGAAGAATGTCAACCAAGGTGGCCGTCAAGGGCACGCCCATTATAACAGTATTGAGGAAATCCCATCTGGTGAGGTTGTCACTGCTGGTAAGTTCCTAGTTGACCAACATCCTGCAGTGGTACTTTTTGATTCAGGTGCTTCGCATTCCTTTATCAGTCCTAAGTTTGCATCAGAGTTTGCACATAAATTGCATACTGTTGAAGGTGGGGGTTATTGTATTAGCACAGCAAGTGGGAACATTTCCACAAATAAAGTAGTGGGGAATCTTGAGCTTGAGATAGAAGGGCGAAAGTACTCGCTTGCCTTAGTGGTTTTGCCGGGATTAGGCATAGATGTTATTCTGGGCATGAATTGGATGAGTCAGAATGGGGTACTCATTGATACATCCACTCGGGTAGTTATGCTCAGAGATCCTATAGATCAAAAGGGTTTTCTAGTACAACTTCCCAGAAAAGTTGAATTGTCTAGGGAAGTTCATGCTGTGCAAGCAAAGACGTTGGCTGAAATTCCCATAGTAAATGAGTTTCCGGATGTTTTTCCCGATGATTTGCCGGGGCTCCCTCCGGATCGGGATGTGGAATTTAAAATTGAGTTGTTGCCTGGCACGGCGCCCATCTCTAGGAGACCCTATAGGATGCCTCCGAATGAACTAGCTGAACTTAAGGTGCAATTGAATGAACTTTTGAAGAAGGGGTTGATTCGTCCGAGTTCGTCATCATGGGGATGTCCTGCTATCTTTGTAAAGAAGAAGGATCAGTCATTGCGAATGTGCGTAGATTATAGACCTCTCAATGCAGTCACTGTCAAAAATAAGTATCCTCTACCCCGCATCGACATCTTGTTCGATCAGTTGGCTAAAGCTAAAGTTTTCTCCAAGATCGATCTAAGATCTGACTACCATCAAATTAAAATCCGCCCGGAAGATGTTCCAAAGACAGCCTTTTCTACCAGATACGGTCTTTATGAGTATCTTGTTATGTCTTTCGGCTTGACAAATGCCCCCGCACACTTCATGTACTTGATGAATTCGGTGTTTATGCCTGAATTGGACAAGTTTGTGGTGGTATTTATTGATGACATCCTGATATATTCTGTAAATGAGGAAGATCACGCTGAACATCTGCGTATAGTCCTCACAAGACTGCAAGAACATCAACTATATGCAAAATTCAGTAAGTGCGAATTCTGGCTTCGAGAAGTACCTTTCCTTGGGCATGTGTTGTCCGATGGAGGAATTATGGTGGACCCCGCCAAGGTACACGAAGTACTGAACTGGAAGGCTCCTATCTCGGTTCACGAGGTCCGGAGTTTCCTTGGTTTGGCTGGCTATTATCGTCGCTTCATCCTGGATTTCTCCAAAATAGCCAAGCCAATGACTCGGTTGCTACAAAAAGACACCAGGTTTGTCTGGACTCCTGAGTGTGATGCGGCTTTTCACCAACTGCGAACCCTCCTAACCTCAGCTCCGGTTTTGGCACAACCGGATATCGAGAAACCATTTGATGTTTATTGTGATGCCTCAGGCATAGGCTTGGGAGGTGTTCTGATGTAGGAAGGCCGAGTAATTGCATATACCTCTCGACAACTTCGGAAACATGAGGCGAATTATCCAACGCATGACTTAGAACTCACCGCAGTCGTTCATGCCTTGAAAGTGTGGCGGCATTATCTGCTGGGCAATGTTTGCAATATCTACACAGACCACAAAAGCCTCAAATACATCTTCACCCAACCCGAGTTAAATATGCGTCAAAGAAGATGGCTCGAGTTGATTAAGGATTATAACCTTCAAGTGCACTATCATCCTGGCAAGGCAAATGTGGTTGCGGATGCTTTAAGCCGTAAGTCTCATTGCCATTCCCTAGTTGAAACTAATTTCCATCGATCTCGCCTTCTACATCCAGCAGTCTTGTACAACATCACTGTCAGTTGTACTCTCAAAAGCAGAATTATTGAGCTCCAAAAGACTGACACTGGTATATTCCACATCAAGCGTAAGCTGAAAGAGCAAGAAAATACACAGTTCAGGGTAGATGAAGAGGGTGTACTATGGTTCAAGGATCGGTTAGTTGTGCCTAAGGACCGGGAGCTTCGAAATGATATTATGTCTGAAGCCCACTCCTCTAAGTTGTCCATCCATCCTGGTAGCAATAAGATGTATTATGATCTGAAGCCATACTATTGGTGGACCAAGATGCGGAAAGAGATAGCTGCATATGTGGCTAGGTGTGACACCTGCTGTAGAGTTAAGGCTGTGCATATGAAAGCTGGGTTACTTCAACCACTTTCTATCCCAGGTTGGAAATGGGAAGAGATAAGCATGGATTTCATTATCGGACTCCCTCCTACTGTCAAAAATCATAACTCCATCTGGGTAATTGTGGACCGCCTAACCAAGTCAGCTCACTTCATTCCTGTTAGAGTGGACTATCGTCCTACTGACTATGCTGAGTTGTATTTTAATCAAATAGTCCGGCTCCATGGGATACCTCGTACTATCATATCTGACCGTGGTCCCCAGTTCACTGCTCGCTTTTGGGAGCACTTGCATCACCTTCTGGGAACCAAGTTAGTAAGAAGCTTTGCTTATCACCCCCAGACGTCAGGTCAGACGGAACGAGTTAACCAAATCTTAGAAGATCTGTTGCGGGCATGTGTCATTTCATCCAAGGGTTCTTGGGAAAAATGGTTACCTCTAGCCGAATTCTCGTACAATAATAGTTACCAAGAGAGTATTAAGATGGCCCCATTCGAAGCTTTGTACGGTCGTAAGTGTAGAACCCCACTAAATTGGATAGAAGCTGGTGAGAGGAGATTTTATGGTATTGCTTTTGTTGAGGAAGCTGAAGAACAAGTCCGTACCATCCAAAAACATATGGCTGCAGCCCAAGCTAGACAGAAAAGTTATGCTGATCGTCGTAGAAAACCGCTCGAGTTTGAAGTTGGAGACTTCGTTTATCTGAAAGTTTCTCCAATGAAGAGTGTCCAACGCTTTGGTGTTAAGCGGAAACTTGCGCCAAGATACGTGGGTCCTTTCCAGATCATAGGCAAGAGTGGAGCTGTTGCGTACAAAATCCAGTTACCTCCTGAAATGAGTGCCATATTCAACGTCTTCCATGTACCTCAGCTCAAAAAGTGTCTTCGAGTTCCTGAGGAAAGAGTCCCTTTAGGAGATATCAGGCTTGAGTCTGATTTAACTTACGAAGAAAAGCCAGTCCGGGTGATCGATACCCAGGAACGAGTAACTAGAAGCAAAGTGGTTAAGTGGTATAAAGTAATGTGGAGTAATCAGGGTAGTGAAAGTGACGCTACATGGGAACGGGAGGACTATTTGCGGGATGGTTATAAGGAATTCTATGAAAAATGGTACGCTTTTCAAATCTCGGGATGAGATTTTTATAAGGGGGAGGGCTGTGACACCCCTGGTGTTTAGCTTCCACATTTGCACTGCATTTCATGAACACGAGCATCATGCATCCATTCGTGAACTTATATCACATGAAACATGATTTCGAAACATTGCAACATGTTGTATATTTCATGAGTGTTGTTCTTTTATGAAATGTAAAGTGTGCAACACTTAAGTGCAACATGTGCCACTCACTTAGTGAAACAAGATTAGTTAATACTATACAACAAGATCATGAAACATGTGAAACATGACTATGAAACATTTGCAACATTTCTTATGTTTTTCATTGTTTCAGTATATATCCTGCTTGACTCTTGTGTGACCAATGCATGGTTTGGCTAAAAATGCTTGTAAGTAACTTAGTCACACCTAAAATGTCATTTGGAACATTGTTCATGTTGATCATTTTGCCTAATTAGGTTTCCAAGTCATGGTTGACCAATTTGGACCCTAGAGCTTCTGTGTTTGACTGTTTAAAAAGTGTAGCTTAGGATGTTTGCATGCCTGAGCAACCTAAAACAAAGTTGTAGAAAATTTAATAAGGAACAAACTTTGTTTAGAAGTCAAGTCATGAAAAAGTGCACAACATGCTCAAAAAGGACCCACAAGTCAGATTTGAAGTTGGATTCAACACTTAGAAAATTTCTAAGTATGAAAACTGAGTTTCAGTTTCATATACCCTAGTTGAGAGCTCTGTAGTCTGCCAACCAAGCTGAACCAGCTCGAGCTCCAATTGTGAAAGTTGTAGACCACATGTAGATCTCCAACTTTGTTAACTACAACTTACCATGGATCGCCGCGGATTGGGAGATCCATTGTCAACAAGTTTCACTGTCAGTCGGCTCGATGGATACTGAAACGAAAAGTTCAGACGCTACAGTGCTTGGGCGATTCAGAACTCGGTGGCCGCGTGTACGCCGCGCGTCGACGGCCGGCTGACCGCGCTAGCCACGCGCCGTGCGCATTCTGGCGTCGCAGCCGCGTCTTGAAGCCACCCCGCGCCTGCCGACACCCTCACCCGCTCCAGTTCGCCTTTCTTCTCCTCCACCGCGCGCTGCGCCAAGCAAGCAGCCGCTCCGCCATTACCGCCGTGAGCTTCGGCAAGCTCCCGCGCACTCACCACCGCGAAAACGCGCACTACACCTTCACCGAAGCTTCGCCGAGATCCCCTCTTGCTCGTCATCATCTCCGCGCGGTCAATCGACCTCAGGTGAGGCCGCTGTCGGCGTTCCCGCGCCGTCGCACCCTCGCCGGAGATGGCGCTCACCGTGGCCAGAGCATCACCGCACCACTCCTTCTTCCCTCGCCTTCGTTCCGTCTTCCCTAGCACGCGTAGTAGCCCTCGCGTTGAGGTTGCCGGTGAAGCCAGTCCGGCCGAGCCGGAACACGGCCGCGCACCGTCGCGCCATGGCCGACATACCTAGGGTTCGGTAGGATTTGCGGTTAGGGTACCAATCGACGCAGTAGGTCTAGGCGGTCACGATGGTGCCGTTCTCGTCGCCGGTGAGGTCACCGTCGGCGAGCTACGCCGTCTTCCGCGTGTCGCAGCCGCCTCCTCTGCTTTGCTGTCGCTGACCAGTGGGGTCGGCTGACAGCCGGGTCCCACATGTGAGTGGCTGTTGTTCTTAAGGATAGTTCAAATTTTCAGTTTTGAATGCTGATTTGTGATTTTTGTAACTCCTAATTGGTAGCTCCAAATTGAGTACTTCCAATTTTGTTAGACTCACAGTTAGGTATAGTATTTAATAAAAATATGTCTTGAGCATGCTATGTAGAAATTTTTGGATGGATTAAATAGGAACTTGAAAAGTGTTTTTGAATGCATGCAAAATTGTTTAAATCATATCTTGAGTTTCTGTGATCCAAAAATTATGAAATTTTGTGGGTAAGCTAGTCTTGTGTAGTAGAAGCTCTGGTTAAAATTTGAGAGTCATTGCATGTGTCGTTTTTGAGTTATAGATTTTCCTTTTATCATTGGTAGATACTTGTGTGAATTTTTGTAAATTATATATGAATCCTACGGCCATGAAACTTGGTAGGTAGTATCTTGGTACCTTATAGATGCTAGGAAAAATATGAAATCTGTTGCTTGACACTTTTCACTAAGGTTTCCTAATTATGCCATTTTAAGCCATTCTGACTTACCATTTTTGTGTAGGTTGTTATACTTACTCAAATGGTATGAATTTTTTATGATAGTCTACTTAGGAGGTGTAGTGTCTACTGTAATTTTTGTAGATTTAATGGTGTAGTTTTCTTATATGTTTACTATTCCTCTAATTAATTAAGTAAATTAAAAAATGAGTATAAATAAATATTCTAGGTGGGCACACCTTACTTTCTGGTGTTTTTGTGACCAGTGTGAACTTTTGGTAACATTGGTTTGGTCTTAGAGAAAGTTTGCTACATGAATAAATATTTAATCCTTGTAATTCTAGGTTCTCTGGACAGCTGGTAGTATATTTGGGTTTGACCCTTAATAAAAGTGTTTTCTGGAAAACTTGTAAGTACCAAAGTTGTAGTAAACTTGATAAACTAGCTTGTGTCAAAATTTGGGAGTATTTGGCCAAATAGTTTGGGAGTAATTGCTGTTTAAAGTGCCAGTCCAGAATTGGCTACTCTCTGTTTAGAAAGGACAGATTCTGGAACTTGGGAAATTCGACATGGAAAACTTAGGAATTTAAGGTTGAGGTCTGAAAATGATTTATGGTGCATTTCTTAAGCTTTTCAGATTGTCTTAGACCATAACTTTTGGAGTTAGGAATCTTCAGTTGTGTTAGAATCTTTGAGCTGCTGTCCAGAATATCTTACTGTGGTAACCTAAGTAATATTACTCTTGTGTTGTTAGGTGTTAGGGCCTTAACCGAAGAAGAACTCTGTATCTTAGGTTGAGTAGCTTAGGTGAGTACTTCTCTACCGGAGAAGAGATTTGCACGTACTGATAAAGTGACTTGATTAGAATATTTTTATTTCTGAAATGTATTTCATTCCGAGCATGTTGCACCCATTATGCACCCATGATATTTATTATGCACTCATGCAATAGGTGTTCCGGAGGGGGTAACGCTCCTCAAATTCGAGCAAGTGATACCGGAGGAGATCCAGGACCAGCCGGAGCAGCCAGAGGAACCAACCGGCGAAGAAGTTTTCGCAGACGACCTGCCTGAGTGTCCTGACCACCGGCCCTCGACCTTTCTGAAAGGCAAGCCCCGGTGCATGCTGAACCTACTATTTTATAAATTAATCTTGAGTACTTTTAATTGTTTAATGCATTAAGTGGTAGGAGTTGTATGAAAACAATTGTTGCATTACACCTGTCCTTGTCCAGACATCGTACTTAATCCTATATTAGGTTTAGGTACGTGTCAATGCTTAGCCCTGCTTAGTACGGTAGAAGTCGGGTGATTTCCGGTCATCCGCGAGATGTTGGAAGGAGTCACGAGTGGCTTTATGGCTATCGTGGATGGAACCATGCTTTAAAATGAAATTGAGACCGGGCGGGAGTTCGATAGTACAGCCGCAAGACACTTCACGTCTTGGGTGTGGAGCTATGCCCGTCTGAGTCGTTTAAGGACCGATTCGCTATACGTCCTTGAGTCATGTTGAACGCAGTCTAACACTTAGTTGGCCGGATAAGCCGTTCCGACCGCGAAGCCGAGTAATGTGATTCAGGCCGGGAATCGAATGGTAGGTTGCTTTTTGGAGGAGAGAAAGGATGTGCTTGGGGACATTGGCGTGAGACCAAGGGGAGGGTTAGAGTCCCTATCACCTGGCAGAGTGTCGCCCTTGGGGTCGCGACATCTTTCGGACCCGCGATTCCTGAATCATATGAAAAGGTGGCTTGTGCGACCCTGGCAGGGGCCTGCGCGGTGAGTGTTAGAAATACCCCTCCAGCTGGATAGGAATTCGATTCGAATCGCCGTCGCTCCCGGTTAGTGAGCACTTGACTTGAGCAGCGGCAACGTAGATCTCATTAAATGAACTGGTGGTTAAGGGAATGATACAATGTTGCCACAATTCATACCTGCTCTGGATATAATAATGATAATTGTTTGATTATAATCAAGTGCATCTTTAGTACAGGTGCTAAGATAGATGACAGGTAAATGCTAAAAATCACTGCTAGTACAGGTTATAAGAGTTTCAATGACTTATGCCTTTATGCAAAATGTGGTGTCAGCTAGCCTCTTGTGTAAGCCTTGCATAATCCTTGGCGTCATCTTTTTTCTGGTTTTTGACGGGTAAGTCTAGCTGAGTACATTCCAGTACTCAGGGTTTATTCCCTCCTGTTGCAGATGATATGCTCTACCAAGGCTTCTGCAAAAATTGTCTCCACCCTGCGGGTGACGAAGACTAGATCACTAGGGCATGATCATCTTTTACGTACTTTCCTAATGCTTTTGCGGGTTGTTGATCATCAAGACTGGCAGTAGTTAAATAACTGGTGTGTGTTATGCTTCCGTTACTTTATAAACTTGGTTTGTAATAATTGTGACTCCGTGTGTGTAAACTTATTTCGGAACTACTTGTGAAATGTAACGTATGATGTTGTATGTTGAATGATGCGATCCTGGTTGTAAGCGAGTTGGTTGGAAATCTTTCGTGGTTTTGATTGACTACCGGGATTATATGGGCTCAAGTTCGAAAATTTGAGCGCTTCGGCGCTTGTTTTTGTACTTGTGCTCTTATAATTTGGTCGGTTCTGTTACAGAGGCCACCCATGGTGCCATCGTGTTTTGGCCACACCAGGCCGGTAGCAGTTCTCAAACCACCATGAATGGACTTGCCTTGATGAGTAGCCCCCAAAGCACCCACCTTTTGGCCGTAGAGGGCTTAGACACCGTAGCCCGTGTCCGCCTCACCGGCGTGACCGCAAACCAGAGCACCGCTGTGTCGAGGACATTCTCGAGGATCCCGGCTACCTCATGTCCCGAGGAGGGGCCATTGATGTTCGCCAAGACCTCACGCACCTCGCTGAGTAGTTAGATGAACGGAAAGCCCTCGCCTTACCTTGGTTCACCGTAGCCGCAAGATCGCCGGAGCTCCATCGCGCACCTCGCCGCGGTGCAGACTCTATCATGCCCTTTGGTCATCGCCGACAAGCCCTTTGGTTCTTTGGTGACCCGAATCGAAGGAAAGGGCCACCTTTACCTCTATTGGAGACCATAGAGTTCTCGTCATAGCCCGCCATCACCGTCGAGCCGCTGCCCCCGTGGCCAGCCTTGCCTAAGCCGTTAGAGCCATGCCTAGTGCCCTAGTCATGCTCACTGGAGCACCAGGAAGCAGAAGGACCCTCGCCAGGGCCTTGCCAAGCCTTGCACGCCTTCACCACCATCCCCGCACCACCGAACCGCCATTGCCGGTCACCTAGGACCCCAAGCCACCACCTTTAGTCCCTTGGCGAGTTCACCGTGACCCGCAAAGCCATAGAGCCCCTAGCAGCCTCGCTGAGCGACCACAACGCGAGAATGTGCGAGCTCGCCACTGGTGAGGAGCGTCCCCGTGAGACAGAGAGAAGGAGGAGCCATCGCGCCTAAGCCACTCGATGCACCATGAACCACAGAGAGGAGAGGGAGAGATGGACGTGGTCCACCATGGACCATGCTTGCGGTCCATAGACCAGCGCCGCCTGGACCGTCGTAAACCACGCGCATAGACCTAGCCCTATAAGAGGCCAGCTGTGCCACGTGGTTGGCCTATCTGTGTGACACGTGTTCGGGCCAGGCTAGCCCAAACGCGGCCCAAATCTCGCCCACCGAGCCCAGTCTAAGCCCAGTCAACGTTGACCACTGACCGATCAACGCTTACCGTTGATCACGGTCCCACCTGTCAAGGACCCGCACCACTTTGACCAATCCCATGCTACCACGTGTCAAGCCCTAGATTTTCCATTCCTTTTTCTTTTTTAAAATGTGATTTAAACTTAGAAAATTTATAGGAAATGCATACGACCTCAGAAAAATATGAAACCAGAGTCCAAATTTTTCTAAAAATGAGCTCTACGTCATAGGCTTATGTATGAGTGCATTTGGATCTTTTGAATTTTTGTTGCTTCTATGTGATCATCTACAGGAGTCGCTTATCGTGGCTCCTGACTGAGGAGTACAACCTCGACTACATTGAGGAGCTTGGAGATGACCTACCAGGTGCCACGTCCTACCCAACCTCATAGAATCCTATTAGACATACTATAATGTAGATGCTAGTGCTTTACTTTTTTACAAATGATCTGTGATAGGTTGCATGGTAGAATTGCTTGTGAGCCATTACCTTGTCACAACCTATACCCCTGCACACCTGCTGATAGGCTAGACGCTCGCTTACTTACTTGCTACTTCTTCTACTACGCATTATATCTGTGATGTGATGTTTGGTGGAGGGTTGTTTGTGAGTGGTTAAGGCACTTGGTGCTGATAATGTGGTAACAACTGGGGAGATCTTGGCATGCATCTTGGGTGTGTGGTGAGGGTTGTGTCAATCGGGCAGGATCTTGCGGTGAGTCGTTGTATGAGTCTTGCTGGGGGCCTGTGACTTGGGCATTCCCTACGAGAGGTACCTGTGGCGGGTGCATGTGAGATGAGGAGATCTTGGGGTGGAGTGTCTTTGTGGGATGAGGCCCTAGGATGGAGGTGTCATCGAGGGATGGGGCATTGATTGGCCCCTTGTGAAGATATCCTATCCAATCCCCCTAAGGACTAGTATGTTGAGAGAACCGAATCATAGGACCCTACGTGCATGCCACTCGTTCCTGAATGGGCGGGGGACGGATGCTGACCAGCTAGGACAGTGCCACTACTACTAGGTTGGAAGTGGATAGTGTAGGGAGGTACGGGCGTGTGGCCCACACCCTCCTAAGATAGCATAGTGACCTCTTGGGCCCAGAACTACGTCTCACAATCTCAGTGTTTCGGTGGACTCCGGGGTGGCCTAGGGCTAAGTGTAGGGTGGCATCGCACTGGTTAGAAGGTAGCCCGGTATTAGCCTAGGCAAGGCGCTGCCGATGATGGTGATCTTACGGTTCTAGGTGTACACGCTCTGCAAAGTTGATCAATCTATACATATAGCCACATCCTCAGATGTGGACATTCCTATGACCTACGCTTCCCTTGATTAGTGAGTGGAATCCTTTCTTCTCTCCCTCTAGGTTCTTATGTTGGATTCCAGCAATGGCCGATGAGGCAAGGCACGCGAGGGAGTCATCCTTGTCACCTAGAGAGTGTGAGAGTGGTGAGATGTGTGTGGTGGGATGGGTGAACATGTGGATGAGATGGGTTTAAAACTTGATGAATTATTATTAAAACTTGACATACTCGCATAGGAAACTACGACCACAAATAGGTCTTTTGCGCTACCCTTGCATTCCACTACCATAAAGCAAGCTCAAAGCGTAGGGTGGGAGCCAGTGGCTAGTACAAATCGTACTGATAATTGTTTGGCAGATTCCGAGCCTGAGTACGACTACTAGGGAGATGGTTGGGAGGATTAGAGGTCTTGTTCCTACACTTAAGTTTGGTTCATGAAGATGGAGTCGATGCCTGCTATAACACCCTAGGTGTTTGCCTTGCATCTATGCATCCACATGAGCATGTGCACCATCATTTCATGTGCATTGTCTTGAAACATGACCTTGCAATAGTTGCAACATCCATGATTGAATGCATGTGTAGTCATATGTTTGTTTATTAATGCTAGCTTATGTGTGTACAACACTTGTAGTAGTGTGATGTGTGACACAACACCTTGAAACATGATCATGAAACACATGCCACATGCCTAATTAACCCATGCAACACAATGTTTCAATAATTTTCTTAGTGTTGTTTCAATGCACCTTGAGGTGAATTTTGCTCATATGTGATGCTAATTGTGTGACTTGTGGCGTGAAAACATCTTTGACATGTTAGTGGAGCAAAATAAGCTAGGGTCTATATTCATGTTTTGGCCAAAAATCCAATTTGATTAGGGTTGACCCCAGTTTGACCATAGTACTGATCTGCTTTGACCAATTTGAAAGTGGTATCTAGAGACCTTGCATGGATGTGCACCCTTTACCAAGGAACAAAAGTCTCAATAGGACCATCTCATGAAAATGGATAGAACCTACTCAAACAGGGCCCACAATCTAGGAATTCATGTTGTTTCTATACTTAGAAAAATATTCTAAGTCAGGGTGCATTTCAGTTTCAAGGTGCCTCACTTTGGGATATTTTATCTTCGAATCTAGGCCAAACTAGCCTAAGTCCATATTGACAAAGTCGAAGCCCTAACATAGCTCTACAAGTTTGTCAATTACAATTTGCACTGAATTGATTTAGATTGGGAGCTCTAGGGCAGTGAAGTTCGTCTGTCAGTCTGTTTCTTGACTGAATCGGCGTCTTCAGTTCAGTAACTGAACTCGGTCATGGCCGACCGGCTTCAGGCCGTCGATGCCATGTGGGCGGGTCGTGGCAGCCGTACGCCGGCTTGGGGTCCACCGGTCAGGCCATGGCACTCCTCAAGACCTCCACGACGCCACAGCCCGCCTCTCCCTCTCCATTCTCTCCTTTCCCCTCCCTCTGTGCGCGCTGAAGCTGAGGACCGAGCACCGCCAGCTCAATCACCGATGTGCACACCCACCACCGCATCCCTTGCCTGCCTAATTGCGGCCACAGCTTCGCCATCATCTCCTTTACCTCGTTCGCCCCTCCGACGAGTCGATCAAGCAAAGGTGAGGGCGAAATTCGCCGGTTCTGTCATCACCGTCGCGGACCGACCTCACCAGAGTTGGAGCTCACCGTGGCTAGCTATCACCGGGGCCCTTTCACCTCTTTTTCCCTATTCCCTCAGCTTCCCCGTGAGTCCAAGAAGCTCATACCGAGCTTCGTTGCGCCAGCTATGGCCGGACCTCGCCGGAGCACCGTCGTATCCCTCCGCCGTCCGCCATCACCGGCGGCGAGCACTTCCTCTAACCCTAGCCTACCCTTGCCCTACCTCTATCGACGCGGGATGGCTCGAGGAGCATGTTGGTGCCCTTAACCACACCGGAGCTGCCACAGGTGGCAAGCTACCGCCGTCGCCTCCTCCCTCCCCTGTCCGGCGTCTATGACGGGCGGGCCCCGCTGGTCAGCGCGTGCCCCCCCTCTGTTTGATTGCTAGGCTTCGGGTGGGCCGGCAGGTCACGGTTGGCCCCAAGGCCTTAGCAGGCCGGTGGAGTTCAGGCCCGTTTAGGCTTTTGGAATTGTTTTCTTTTTCCAGAAAGTAAATTTATTGTGCTAAAGTTTGTAGAATCATAACTAGGGCTAGAAATGTCCAATTGAGATGATCAAACTTGCACTATGCTCCATGAAATGTCTAGTTTATTTAGAAAATATAATATATGACATGTTAATTTATGTTTTCTGAAATTGGTAATTATTTTTGTTAAGCACTTTATTTAATTAGAGGATTTAGATAATTTTGTATCTCTCTGTGTATTAATCCTTTGGCCATGAAATTTTTGTGAGGTGCTAAGCTTGCTTTGAGGTTACTCCAGTTAAATTTTCATGAATTTTAGAGGTCACATGCTTCAGTTATAAATTCCCTTTTTGTATATGCTTTATATTGCTTATACTTTTGTTTATTTTGATATCTCCTAATCTACTTGTCAAAATGAGGTGAAATTTTTAGGTTAGCCTCTTGGTAGCATTTATTTTCCTCTGTAATTTTATTAGAATTTTCTAGTTACATTTTATATGTGATGCCATTTATGCTTATGTATTCTAAATAAATAGAAAAGAGGGATTAGATAAATGTTTATGCTAGTGCCATGACTTGATTTGGTGTTAATTAAACATGATCTAACTATTAGTGAAGTTGGATAGGTCATTGTGATGTTCTCAACATCACTTAATATTTAATTGTACAAATCTATCTTTTCTGGACAGATGTGGTGGTTAAGTAATTTAGGCTATGTTAATGAGGTTTTCGTGCTTAGTGATCTATATCAAAGTTGTTGAGGAGTTCATAAACTAGTTGCTGGTAAATTTTTGTAGCATTTGGACTTATAGTTTAGAAATGGCAGCTGTCCCAAGCTGAGTTCAGTTTTGGGAAGTGCTCTCTGTCTTTTAGAACAGATTTGGTACATGTGCTATTTCAACTTGGTAAATAATGCAATCATGCTTAGATGTTTATAAATGAAATGTAGACAATTTCATAAGCTTTCCAGAATGTCCTCTTTCAAGTCATTTGGATTTGTAGAACTCCAGTTATGAGTTTTCTTAGCTACTGTTGATAATATGATGGAAATACTAAATTTCTGGAATCTTGTTATGTGTGTGTAGTCTTAACTTTGTGCTACTTAGTGGTTTCTTAGAGATGTTCAAACATGTTAATATCAGAGAGGAAATTTGCACCTAACCTTGAAGTGATTTGAATAGAGCACCACATAACTTGGTTTTGTGCTTACGATGTTGCTATGTCATTACACCCACCTTCACATCATTCATGCGTGTTCATAAATCATCATGTCATCCTTGGTGCACACATGAAATTCATTGGATGCATATTCATGCAATAGGTGTGCCGAGAATCGTGTTACGAGCAAAGTCTCGCTGGACGTGGAACCTGAAGTTGGAGTCCGTTCTGGAGCCGGAGGTCCAGTCCGACGACGCCGGAAAAGACGTGGAAACCGTTCTTGAAGCTGACCCTTGATCTATCTTCTTTTGGTTAAGGCAAGCCCCGGAGCACTATAAGCCTCCTACTTTTAAAGCAATTATCTTTATATACATGTTATATGTATTGTTGCATTACGTGATAGGAGTTGGTTGAAAACCCTTGCTGCATTGATAACACTCCTTGTCCAGCAATTCGAACCTTGAATCCTATGTAGATAGGATCGTATCTATGCTTAGCCCTGCTAAATTAGACCGGTAGAAGTTGGGTGATTTCCTGTCACCTGCGAGATATAGGGACTTATCAGGTCACGGTTGGCTATATTTGCTATCGTGGAAATGAACCATGTGTTAATGAAATGAAATGAGACCGGGCGGGATGACGATAGAGAAGCAGCAAGGCATGGAGGTCTTGGGTGTGGATCTATCCCCGTCTGTGTCGATTAAGGACCACGACCTGGAGCCTTCTATGTCATTTTGAACACATGCCTGACATTTAGTTGGCCGGCCTGAGGTTGCCTACCGCGAAGCCTAGTAGCTCAACTCAGGCTGCGAAGTCGAAAAGTGAAAGTCGCCTCGGAAGGGGGCCAGAGGGTCCAAGGGCAGGTGAGTTAAAAGTCCTGAGCATCCTGGCCACTGGTATCCCGAGAATGCGGCACTGTTTGGGGCCACCCTGAGCTGTACCAAAGGTTATCTACGGCTGCCTTTAGCGGGGTTTGCCGGGTGAGTGTCAGGAATACCCCCCTCAGCTGAGTTGGAATCGATTCGAGTCGCCGTCTCTCCCGAATAGTGAGAAACTTGACTGATTATCTCCAGCGTAGATACACTATTTATTAATGATGGTTCGGAATTGATGATAATGATAATGATGGCCTTATTATACCTGCTATGGTTAATATTGTTTGCTCCTAATAAAGTGATTGCTCTAGTACAGGTGCTAATCTAGATGACAGGTTAATGATTATTAACTCGATGCTTAAGCATTAATGATTACTTATCTGTAATAAGCTTTTCTTCAAATGAGTCAAGCTAGCCCACCTAATAAAGCCTTGCATACTCCTTGGTGTCACCGTTGTTTCTGGTTTTTGTCGGGTAAGTCTAGCTGAGTACCTTCTCGTACTCAGGGTTTATTCCCCCTGTTGCAGGTAGCAGATTCGTACTTGTTGCTGCAAGTATTGTCTTCGCCATGTGGGTGTGAAGACTAGACCATATGGGCATGGTCTCTGTAGTGTCTCTTCTGGTATGCTTTTGCAGGATGTGACTATGTACTGGCAGTATTTGATTTTAAATGGTTTCAGAAATTATGTTGCTTCCGCTAATCTTTATTTTAGTTTTGTAATAAAATTATTTGTACTCCTATGTATGAGAGCTACTTACGAACTGTTGTAACAAGTGTTGTGTTATGTTGAATCACTACGATCTTGGTTGCTCTCGGTTTGGTTTGAAATCGCTCGTGATTTCGTGGACTACCGGAGTTATATGGGCTCAAGTTTGAGAATTTGATCGTTTCGGCGATTGTTTTTGAACTTGTGCTCTTATAATTTGGACGGTTCCGTTACAGCTGGTATCAGAGCAAGATTCAACAGTAAACATGTCATTTTTGTATTTAAACAAAAGCTTTTGTGAAAAATCTTAATTCTAATCTAAAGAGTGCCAGTGGTCATATCCTATATGCCCAAATATGGAATATTAGGTGGCTTACTAAGGTACTAACTTGGGGGTTCTTGCTTGTTTTCTGTTTCGTTGTCCATACGGTGTGCTATTGTACGGATGCCATCCGTTTGGGTGGTAATGTATGGATCAAAATACCTCTACGTCCTGGTAAGTGGGAGTTGTGAGAGCATGACCGTCCAACCATCGGTCTAGGGGAGAGTAGTTGTGGATACTCGCATACTTACATGTCCAACCATGTATCTATGAGGGTACTTAATTGTGGGTAAATCTGTCGGTTAGCTTTGATACTGAAGTATATACATCAGGGGATGTATGTATGGAAAGTATTTAGTTTACTGCTTTCTTGTGTGCTATATTGGGAATTGTTGGGCTGAAATGCAATTTTCTGCAGGTACACTAACAACGTTTCCTGTAGAACGACTAATTATCGTTATTGAGAGAACGTGTGTATGCCACCGAACTATACGCTAGAATTTTGAAATTATTCCTAGGTTTGTGAGGACGTATGGTTCGTGCATGCACCATGTTCGCATCATACATTGCATTCTGCATTACTCCCTCCCTTATAAATTGCTTATCCCATTCTTTCAAAATTTCTTTCCCTCCAAACAGTTGTCCCGTAGATAGTTGCATTTCTTTCGTGAAGAATTGGGGGTGGTCAACCAACCTAGTGGAGTGGTCAGTAGTGTCAGCCTTGAAACCCAATTCATACCTGGCCGTGAAGGAAAGCAAGACAATTTCAAGATGTGTCTCCTCGAGTTGGGATGTGTTTTGATCTGCAACTCGCCTCTCCATTGCTTCTACCCTTGTATCCATCCTTGTTTGCTACCCCATCTTTAGATGATACTGTTTCTACACGCCTAATTCCTGACACGTGAGGATTCCTCATGGGTGTGTTCGGTAATGGTGTTGCGATTAGTACTCCATGGTGCCGCGACGAAACCGAGAGCCTCCTGTGGCGCGTGACACAAGGTTGTGCTGCTCGGCACGCGTAGGTATCAAGGATTGCTAGTCATGATCTATTATAGAGCTACACCAATGTGTTATCTTCTCGTGAACCTTTTCCTTGAATGTCATTCCCTATCTTGTCAGAAGATCCGTACCTCAAACCAAGAAATTTCCCTCTTTTGAGAATGGACTTTGGATAGTTGGATACTATCTCTTCCTCATGCTTATGTAATTCGTCAGCAGCCTTCCGACGTCATCAATGCTTACTCGTTTCATCTACTTGCAGATGTCTCATCAGTTTTGCTCTAGCAGTCGGAGTCGTGGCAATACAGAACCGCCATCGTCTCCTCCGCAACCTACCTCTGCTGAGTTGCTGCAAGTGCTTGCCGAAAGTCAGCGAGCCTTGGACGAGAGTATCAGAAACCATGTCCATCAGGAACCTGAGCCTGCCAGTACAGCAACTATAAGGATTTCTTGGATACTGAGCCTCCTATTTTCTGAGAAGTAGAAGAACCACTTCAAGCAGACGAATGGTTGAACACTATTGAACAGAAGTTCCGTGTGCTCAAGGTGGCAGATAATATGAAAACAGAATATGCTTCGCAACAATTGCAAGGACCTACAGGTGTTTGGTGGTGTCACCATCGGAATACCCTGCCTGAGAATATGGAAGTAGTTTGGGATCAGTTCAAGGAAGCATTTCGGGGACATTACGTTCCTGCTGGCCTCATGGCAATCAAGCACATCGAGTTTATGAAGCTCACCCAAGGAGACAAAAGCGTAACAGAATATCTACATGCTTTCATCAGCTTATCAAGATATGCTCCGGAATTTGTTAATATGGAGGTTAAGAAGATCGCAAGTTTTAAAAGAGGGCTGTGTCCCAAATTGATGAAGGCCATGTGCAATAACAAATGTGCAACTTTCCACGAGTTTGTCAGTGATACTATACTTCAAGAGAACTGTAATGCTGTGTTCGCTACTTCTAAGAGCCATGAGAAATCTCATGAATCTAATGCACCAACGAACAATACTCTGGTGGTGATTACACCTTAGTATTATTCGCCTGGCATATCTACTCGATATCACCCATATCAGAAACAAGATCCGGTCAAGAGGAGCAGTATTAAGAAAGGAAAGCCTAAGGCACCGCCAAGTAACCGGCCATGTTGGAATTGCAAGATGTCAGGTCATTGGGCCAGAGATTGTCCTCTCCCGCAGAAGAAATCAAATGATAATAAGGCAGATATGTGTAAAGGATGGGTTTGATACACCACGGTGGAATCCATTCCTACGGGTGAAATTATCACTGCTGGTGCATTTTTAGTGAACCAACATCCTGCAATCGTGCTGTTTGATTCAGGTGCTTCCCACTCTTTTATCAGTTCAACGTTTGCAGCCAAGCATGGTATGAAGGTCGTTACTTTAGATAATAGTGGGTATAATATTAGTGCTGCTGGAAATAATATTTCAACCAACCAGTTGGTCTTAGGAGCAAAGATCGAGATAGAAAGACGTCTGTATGATCTAGATCTCGTGGTATTACCAGGATTGGGCCTAGATGTAATCTTAGGTATGAAGTGGATAAGTGGAAACGGTGTTCTGATCGATACCTCTACAAGAGTGGTTATGTTGAGGGATCCAAAAGATCAACAAGCTTTTCTAGTGCAACTTCCTCGAGATGTTAGTCCTCAGACTACAGTTAACACTATGATAGCAAAAGCAAGAGAGATTACAGAAGTTCCTGTAGTGTGTGAATTTCCAGATGTTTTCCCGATGATTTGCCAGGATTACCTCCATATCGTGATGTAGAATTCAAGATTGAGTTAATTCCGGGTACCGCACCAATTTCTAAAACACCGTATAGAATGCCGCCGAATGAGTTAACTGAACTCAAGACACAACTTAGTGAACTTTTACACAAAGGGCTGATCCGTCCTAGTTCTTCTCCATGGGGTTGTCCTGCTGTCTTTGTGAAGAAGAAGGACCAGTCTCTGTGTATGTGTGTAGACTATCGACCACTCAATGCAGTCACTATCAAGAATAAGTATCCGTTGCCTCGTATTGATATCTTGTTTGATCAGTTATCTAAAGCAAAGGTATTCTCGAAGATTGATCTGAGATCTGGTTATCACCAAATTAAAATCCATCCGGAAGACATACCAAAGACCGCTTTCTCTACCATATACGGGTTATATGAATATCTTGTCATGTCTTTTGGTCTGACCAATGCTCCTGCACATTTCATGTACCTGATGAATTCAGTATTCATGCGAGAGCTGGACAAGTTTGTGGTGATATTCATTGATGATATCCTCATCTATTCTGAAAATGAAGAAGAACATGCCGAGCATCTAAGAATTGTTTTATCCAGATTACGTGAACATAAGCTCTACGCCAAGTTCAGCAAATGTGAATTCTAGTTAAAGAAGGTACCTTTCCTCGGTCATGTATTGTCTGGTGAGGGAATTTCAGTAGACCCGACTAAGATACAGGAAGTTTTGGATTGGAAGGCACCAACTACAGTGCATGAAGTTCGGAGTTTTCTTAGATTGGCTGGCTACTATCATCGTTTTATTCATGATTTCTCTAAAATAGCTAAGCCTATGACTCAACTACTTGAGAAGGATAGGAAGTTTGATTGGACTCCGGAGTGTGAGCAAGCTTTCCACACTCTACGGACTTTGTTGACATCAGCTCCTATATTAGCGCAACCTGATATTGAGAAACCGTTTGATGTGTATTGTGATGCATCGGGTACTGGTTTAGGTGGCGTACTGATGCAGGGAGGCCGAATTATTGTGTATGCTTCACATCAGTTAATAAAACATGAAGTTAACTATCCGACTCATGACTTGGAGTTAGCTGCTGTAGTGCATGCTCTGAAAATCTGGAGACACTATTTGCTTGGAAATATATGCAATATTTATACAGATCACAAGAGTCTTAAGTACATATTTACTCAACCTGAGTTAAATATGCGCTAGAGAAGATGGTTAGAGTTGATTAAGGATTATAACCTCCAGGTGCATTACCATCCTGGTAAAGCAAATGTGGTTGCCGATGCCTTGAGTAGAAAATCTCATTGCAACTCTTTGATAGAAGAAGATTTTCATTTGTCTCATCTCTTGCATCCCGTTGTACTCCATCATATCACTGTGGATTGTTCTTTGAGAAGTAGAATCATTGAGTTACAAAAGACTGATACTGGTGTATTTCACATCAAGAGAAAGATGAAAGAGCAAGAAACTAAGCATTTTCGAATCGATGAGAAGGGAATTCTCTGGTTCAAGGATAGACTCGTGGTGCCAAAAGATAGAGAACTCAAAAATCAAATCTTATATGAAGCCCATTCTTCTAAGTTGTCCATCCATCCTGGTAGTAGTAAGATGTATCAAGACCTCAAGCCGTACTATTGGTGGACCAAGATGAAAAAGGAAATTGCAGCCTACGTCGCTAGGTGTGATCATTGTTGTAGAGTTAAGGCCATTCACCTGAAGCCTGGTTTACTCTAGCCTTTGTCTGTTCCCAGTTGGAAGTGGGACGACATTGTTATGGACTTTATTGTCGGATTACCAACCATCCAAAAAGGTTTTGATTCTATTTGGGTTATAGTAGATCGTTTGACAAAGTCTGCTCACTTTATCCCCGTGAAGAGTAACTATCACCCACACCAATATGCTGATATCTACTTCCAAGAAGTTGTACATCTTCATGGAGTGCCTAAGTCTATTGTCTCTGACAGAGGGTCACAGTTTACTGCTCGTTTCTAGGAGCGCCTACATCAGAATCTTGGAACTAATTTGGTTCGTAGTTCTGCTTATCATCCACAGACGTCGGGACAGACTGAGCGTGTGAATCAGATTCTTGAAGATATGCTTAGAGTTTGCATCATCTCTTGTAATGGCTCTTGGGAGAAATGGTTGCCTCTCGCTGAATTCTCTTACAACAACAGTTATCAAGAGAGCATCAAGATGGCTCCATTTGAAGCTTTATATGGTCGCAAGTGTAGAACTCCTTTGAACTGGGTGGAACCAGGAGAAAGAAGGCTCTATGGTATTGACTTTGTAAAAGAAGCCGAGGAGCAAGTCCGTGCTATACAGAAAAATATAGCAGCCGCTCAGGCTAGACAAAAGAGCTACGTAGATAATAGGAGGAAACCTATCGAGTTTGAAATAGGTGACCATATCTATCTGAAGGTGTCCCCTATGAGAGGAGTAAAGCGTTTTGGGATCAAAAGAAAGCTTGAGCCTCGATACGTTGGACCCTATCGGATCATCGAGAAAAGTGGAAGAGTAGCTTATAAGCTTAGTTTACCTCATGAGTTGGGAGCTATCTTTCCAGTCTTCCATGTTTCTCAACTGAAGAAATGTCTCCGTCTTCCTGAGGAAAGAGTAGAAGTGAGACGCATCAAATTGAAATCTGATCTTTCTTACGAGGAGAAACCGATATATGTTGTGGGTACTCTAGAAAGGGTAACTCGAAATCGAGTAGTCAAATTATACAAGGTGGTTTGGAGTAATCATGGTGAATGTGATGCAACTTGGGAAAGAAAGGATTATTTAAAGGATAACTATTCCGCTTTCTATGAAAAATGGTATGACTTTCAAATCTTGGGACGAGATTTTTTTTAGGGGGGAGGGCTGTAACACCCTAGGTGTTTGCCTTGCATCTATGCATCCACATGATCATGTGCACCATCATTTCATGTGCATTGTCTTGAAACATGACCTTGCAACAGTTGCAACATCCATGATTGAATGCATGTGTAGTCATATGTTTGTTTATTAATGCTAGCTTATGTGTGTACAACACTTGTAGTAGTGTGATGTGTGACACAACACCTTGAAACATGATCATGAAACACATGCCACATGCCTAATTAACCCATGCAACACAATGTTTCAATAATTTTCTTAGTGTTGTTTCAATGCACCTTGAGGTGAATTTTGCTCATATGTGATGCTAATTGTGTGACTTGTGGCGTGAAAACATCTTTGACATGTTAGTGGAGCAAAATAAGCTAGGGTTTATATTCATGTTTTGGCCAAAAATCCAATTTGATTAGGGTTGACCCTAGTTTGACCATAGTACTGATCTGCTTTGACCAATTTGAAAGTGGTATCTAGAGACCTTGCATGGATGTGCACCCTTTACCAAAGTTGTAGCCAATTTATCAAGGAACAAAAGTCTCAATAGGACCATCTCATGAAAATGGATAGAACCTACTCAAACAGGGCCCACAATCTAGGAATTCATGTTGTTTCTATACTTAGAAAAATATTGTAAGTCAGGGTGCATTTCAGTTTCAAGGTGCCTCACTTTGGGATATTTTATCTTCGAATCCAGGCCAAACTAGCCTAAGTCCATATTGACAAAGTCGAAGCCCTAACATAGCTCTACAAGTTTGTCAATTACAATTTGCACTGAATCGATTTAGATTGGGAGCTCTAGGGCAGTGAAGTTCGTCTGTTAGTCGGTTTCTTGACTGAATCGGCGTCTTCAGTTCAGTAACTGAACTCGGTCATGGCCGACCGGCTTTAGGCCGTCGATGCCGCGTGGGCGGGTCGTGGCAGCCGTACGCCGGCTTGGGGTCCACCGGTCAGGCCATGGCACTCCTCAGGACCTCAACGACGCCACAGCCCGCCTCTCCCTCTCCATTCTCTCCTTTCCCCTCCCTCTGTGCACGCTGAAGCTGAGGACCGAGCACCGCCAGCTCTGTCACCGATGTGCACACCCACCACCGCATCCCTTGCCTGCCTAATTGCGGCCACAGCTTTGCCATCATCTCCTTTACCTCGTTCGCCCCTCCGACGAGTCGATCAAGCAAAGGTGAGGGCGAAATTCACCGGTTCTGTCATCACCGTCGCGGACCGACCTCGCCGGAGTTGGAGCTCATCGTGACCAGCTATCACCGGGCTCCTTTCACCTCTTTTTTCCCATTCCCTCAGCTTCCCCGTGAGTCCAAGAAGCTCATACCGAGCTTCGTTGCGCCAGCTATGGCCGGACCTCGCCGGAGCACCGTCGTATCCCTCCGTCGTCCGCCATCACCGGCGGCGAGCACTTCCTCTAACCCTAGCCTACCCTTGCCCTACCTCTATCGATGCGGGATGGCTCGAGGAGCATGTTGGTGCCCTCGACCACACCGGAGCTGCCACCGGCGGCAAGCTACCGCCGCCGCCTCCTCCCTCCCCTATCCGACGTCTATGACGGGCGGGCCCCGCTGGTCAGCACGTGCCCCCCCTCTGTTTGATTGCTGGGCTTTGGGTGGGCCGGCAGGTCACGGTTGGCCACAAGGCCTTAGCAGGCCGGTGGAGTTCAGGCCCGTTTAGGCTTTTGGAATTGTTTTCTTTTTCCAGAAAGTAAATTTATTGTGCTAAAGTTTGTAGAATCATAACTAGGGCTAGAAAAGTCCAATTGAGATGATCAAACTTGCACTGTGCTCCATGAAATGTCTAGTTTATTTAGAAAATATAATATATGGCATGTTAATTTATGTTTTCTGAAATTGGTAATTATTTTTGTTAAGCACTTTATTTAATTAGAGGATTTAGATAATTTTGTAGCTCTCTGTGTATTAATCCTTTGGCCATGAAATTTTTGTGAGATGCTAAGCTTGCTTTGAGGTTACTCCAGTTAAATTTTATTGAATTTTGGAGGTCACATGCTTCAGTTATAAATTCCCTTTTTGTATATGCTTTATATTGCTTATACTTTTGTTTATTTTGATATCTCCTAATCTACTTGTCAAAATGAGGTGAAAGTTTTAGGGTAGCCTCTTGGTAGCATTTATTTTCCTCTGTAATTTTATTAGAATTTTCTAGTTACATTTTATATGTGATGCCATTTATGCTTATGTATTCTAAATAAATAGAAAAGAGGGATTAGATAAATGTTTATGCTAGTGTCATGACTTGATTTGGTGTTAATTAAACATGATCTAACTATTAGTGAAGTTGGATAGGTTATTGTGATGTTCTCAACATCACTTAATATTTAATTGTACAAATCTATCTTTTTTGGACAGATGTGGTGGTTATGTAATTTAGGCTATGTTAATGAGGTTTTCATGCTTAGTGATCTATAGCAAAGTTGTTGAGGAGTTCATAAACTAGTTGCTGGTAAATTTTTGTAGCATTTGGACTTATAGTTTAGAAATGGCAGCTGTCCCAAGCTGAGTTCAGTTTTGGGAAGTGCTCTCTGTCTTTTAGAACAGATTTGGTACATGTGCTATTTCAACTTGGTAAATAATGAAATCATGCTTAGATGTTTATAAATGAAATGTAGACAATTTCATAAGCTTTCCAGAATGTCCTCTTTCAAGTCATTTGGATTTGTAGAACTCCAGATATGAGTTTTCTTAGCTACTGTTGATAATATGTTGGAAATACTAAATTTCTGGAATCTTGTTATGTGTGTGTAGTCTTAACTTTGTGCTACTTAGTGGTTTCTTAGAGATGTTCAAACATGTTAATACCAGAGAGGAAATTTGCACCTAACCTTGAAGTGATTTGAATAGAGCACCACATAACTTGGTTTTGTGCTTACGATGTTGCTATGTCATTACACCCATCTTCACATCATTCATGCGTGTTCATAAATCATCATGTCATCCTTGGTGCATACATGAAATTCATTGGATGCATATTCATGCAATAGGTGCGCCGAGAATCGTGTTACGAGCAAAGTCTCGCTGGACGTGGAACCTGAAGTTGGAGTCCGTTCTGGAGCCGGAGGTCCAGTCCGACGACGCCGAAAAAGACGTGGAAACCGTTCTTGAAGCTGACCCTTGATCTATCTTCTTTCGGTTAAGGCAAGCCCCGGAGCACTATAAGCCTCCTACTTTTAAAGCAATTATCTTTATATACATGTTATATGTATTGTTGCATTACGTGATAGGAGTTGGTTGAAAACCCTTGCTGCATTGATAACACTCCTTGTCCAACAATTCGAACCTTGAATCCTATGTAGACAGGATCGTATCTATGCTTAGCCCTGCTAAATTAGACCGGTAGAAGTCGGGTGATTTCCTGTCACCTACGAGATATAGGGACTTATCAGGTCACGGTTGGCTATATTTGCTATCGTGGAAATGAACCATGTGTTAATGAAATGAAATGAGACCGGGCGGGATGACGATAGAGAAGCAGCAAGGCATGGAGGTCTTGGGTGTGGATCTATCCCTGTCTGTGTCAATTAAGGACCGTGACCTAGAGCCTTCTATGTCATTTTGAATGCATGCCTGACATTTAGTTGGCCGACCTAAGGTTGCTGACCACGAAGCCTAGTAGCTCAACTCAGGCTGCGAAGTCGAAAAGTGAAAGTTGCCTCGGAAGGGGGCTAGAGGGTCCAAGGGCAGGTGAGTTAAAAGTCCTGAGCATCCTGGCCACTGGTATCCCTGAGAACGCGGCGCTGTTCGGGGCCACCCTGAGTTGTACCAAAGGTTATCTACGGCTGCCTTTAGCGGGGTTTGCCGGGTGAGTGTCAGGAATACCCCCCTCAGCTGAGTTGGAATCGATTCGAGTCGCCGTCTCTCCCGGATAGTGAGAAATTTGACTGGTTATCTCCAGCATACATACACTAATTATTAATGATGGTTCGGAATTGATGATAATGATAATGATGGCCTTATTATACCTGCTATGGTTAATATTGTTTGCTCCTAATAAAGTGATTGCTCTAGTACATGTGCTAATCTAGATGACAGGTTAATGATTATTAACTCGATGCTTAAGCATTAATGATTACTTATCTGTAATAAGCTTTTCTTCAAATGAGTCAAGCTAGCCCACCTTATAATGCCTTGCATACTCCTTGGTGTCACCGTTGTTTCTGGTTTTTATCGGGTAAGTCTAGCTGAGTACCTTCTCGTACTCAGGGTTTATTCCCCCCTGTTGCAGGTAGCAGATTCGTACTTGTTGCTGCAAGTATTGTCTTCGCCATGTGGGTGTGAAGACTAGACCATATGGGCATGGTCTCTGTAGTATCTCTTCTGGTATGCTTTTGCAGGATGTGACTATTTACTGACAGTATTTGATTTTAAATGGTTTCAGAAATTATGTTGCTTCCGCTAATCTTTATTTTAGTTTTGTAATAAAATTATTTGTACTCCGATGTATGAGAGCTACTTACGAAATGTTGTAACAAGTGTTGTGTTATGTTGAATCACTACGATCTTGGTTGCTCTCGGTTTGGTTTGAAATCCCTCGTGATTTCATGGACTACCGGAGTTATATGGGCTCAAGTTTGAGAATTTGATCGTTTTGGCGATTGTTTTTGAACTTGTGCTCTTATAATTTGGACGGTTCCGTTACAGCTGCTGCCGCTCTACTTGATGTTGTTCTAGTTGCTGCATGCTATGAGTGATTCCACCAAGTGGCGATGTAATAATGAGTAACCTTGCTATTTGTACTCTTTTTAAGATAGGTATTCGATGTATGACTGTGATATCGACTGTTATTGGATAATGTGATGGAATGATCGCCTAGGACTATCACATTATACTTCATATCTATGGATTTCCCTTCAAGGAAATCGAGATCATTTCAAGCAGCCTGTTCTAGTGGTGTTGACCTCACTCGCTTGGAGGGCCTTCGCCCATGACTCATGGTAGCACTGCCTTTTGTCCTACTGGTAGAGCCTCCTCTATGGCTTCTTTGACACGAACACTGAAATTGGAGATACAAACTTAAGCAGCAAGCATGTACAAATTCCATTGATATCCAAACGGTAAAGCATTGCATGGCTACCTACACCACCACCTCCGAACTAAATACAAGACAGAACAAGCACCTCAATTGATAGGGGCATTGGCTCATCTTCTAAATCTGAATCGGTTTCATCTAAATCATCAAATCCCTCAACTACCTCCCCCGGTTTAGGGATATATTATAAATCTTCACCATGTCTACCCTTTGTGCTTGACTTTTTTTTTGCCTTTGGAGACATAGGTTTTGGGCCCACACGTATTCCAAGTTCTTCCATCTTTCTATGATTCCTTGCAATTTGTGCATCCTAGTTTCGTTCATAAGCAGTTAGTGGCTATTCATCTAGATTACAAAGGCAATTATTAACTAAAGCTTCTACGGAGTGTCTACACAATAGAGCAAGAGTATGTAAATAAGCGCCTAACTAGTAACTAAAGCTTATATGGAAGTCATTAATCCAATAAAGCACGTGTTAGCTACACTCAACTATAGAAAATATATAACCCCATCGCTATCTACATATCCTTGGTTCAGCCACTACATTAGAGCACACATCATAAAAGGAATTTGGGTACCTCTTACTCTGTGTCCCATGGCTACGCTTTATTGTTGGCACCGTCGGCCTGTCATCGCAGTCATGAAGCTGGTGCAGTCGGTGTTGATGAAGGGGTACCAGATCTGGCTCTAGCTTGGGTTCAGATTTGGTCGGTCGTGACAAGTGCCAAGCAAGGTAGGGGATCTAGATCCGGTTTGTACCTTCGTCGAGGCGGTCCTTCTGTTGTCAGCTGACCTGCTATCAATGAATCGAAGGGGATCTAGCTCTGGTTGGGGTTCAAAAATGTATGAGAGAGGGTGCGGCTGGAGACTGGAGAGGGAGTCGAGCTGCTGTTCCGATGTCGCCTAGGATCCCAAGCGAGATGGCAGAGGGGGTGGCTGGAGATTGGAGAGGGAGGCCATGGTACTAGGATTTGGAGCTAGAGGAGAGATGGTGCGGCTGGAGAATGGAGATGGAGGCGGAGACGGTGACTCTTTGTGCTTTTATGCGGCCATCACGTTTCCAGAAATGCCCTTGTCTGAAACCGATGGCATAGTAAGCCTATTTTCCTCACGGAGGGCAAAAGAGAGACATCTAATTTTCGGTGCGTGTTGGCGGGACTACTCAGCGCGGTGTGAAATCAAATTTTCGGGCGGACAGACCACCCCGTCTGCTCAGCAGAGACCAAAATTTATTCCATGTTTTAATAGAAAATGATTACAACAAAATGTTACTTACCTAATATCTATCTTTTCATTTTCTCTCTTGTGCACCTGTTTATATATCCGATCAGTTGTTGCTTTTTTGGTTTTGTCATAATATAAATAAATATAAACTAAAAGAGTATGATAATAAACAATTAAAGGATCCATGAATCTGACACCTAAAAATTATAAAAAAACCTGCTCACTGCAGCTTATTGTGCTGCAACTAGCGATATTTCTTTTTTGTGTGTGTGACTGCATCTGCGACTGTTTGAACTAAGGCCTAAAATTAGGAAGCTTGGGGAAGGCACACCCAGGGATGGAAAACCCTCCAAAAAAACTAAATGGGTTATTCAAATGATATCCTCATCGATTTCCCATGCTGAAAAAAGTAGTCATGAATTCTAAGAGCATCTCCAAGAGACTCTCCATATCCTTCCTAAATGGTGGGAATAGAGATTTTGGTGAAAAACTATCCTTCAACAGTTTCTCTAAATCGTCATCCAAATATAGTCATCTTCTATTCCGAATTTTTTGCTAGCTAAAAATAGAAGACAAGAATGGCTCTCTAGAGTGCGCATGAGATATAGAAAAACTATTAAAAAGTGAAAAGATATAGAAAGTGATTTTATTGCAAATGACTCTTCAAATGATGTTTTAGAGAGTGAGATTTAGAAAAGCTCTTGGAGATGCTCTAAGGTGCTTTGAGTTTCTAGAGAAGAGAAAAATTAAAGCATCCTCCTCGCTAGCGCTCTTGCGATTTGCCGACTCGCCAGTACTCTTGATCATCCTCCACCTCCCTAAAGTCACAGTCGGTGCTATACTTTCCATCGCTCGAGTACATTCCCATTGTTCATGAGCCTCGAGCCGGTCGCCAGCCCATCTTAGCAAAGGTGAATGCGGACGAAAACATCCTGCATGCCTGCCTTGACCCTTGATCTGTGGAACTTATCAGCAGTATAAGTCATGACTAGGTTTGGTATGTGGGACGACCGTATGTGAAGTCTTATTTGCATGCATGTCTGTGTTAACTTTTGTTGAACTTTGTATTAGGTCGGTCAAACTCTATTGAGCATGGTGTACCTCAGGTCCTTTGGTCATTTGGTTCATACTAACGGTGTTCGCCCTTTCTGATCGGAGGACGTGGGTGTATAGATGTTGAAATTTTCTAGACCCTAAGACAGTCTGACCCTACAAAATATAGACGATCTGGATCACTACAAAATACAGGGGCCATCCAACTAGTCCATAGAACCCGACTACTAGGGGCTAACAACAAGTTCTAGTCTATTGAACCCAACAATTAGTTCAGGATACAAACTGGTATGAACTAATAACACAACTAATTGGCTGATTTTTAGTTGGCTATTTTTTAGCCATGGCTAACTAGTCGCAGTCCATCCAAATAGGGCCTAAGTCAGTCCAATACTAAAGAAATCTTGACAGGCGGATAATAGTTTTGATGAAAGAACAAAATACAGATCGTGTCAACTCTTGCGCCGTATATGTGGGGTTCTAGGTGTGCAGGGGCGCGCACGTGGGTCGTGGGGTGGTCCACGACCCACGAACTATATAACAGTAGAGAGATGGGGTGAGAGGAAGACTCTCCAGAGCTCCTGCTTCAGTAACATCCCAAAGCTTTTGCCCTCCACCCTACTACTAGGCATCTTTGTTCTTCATTTTTTCTGCATATTGTTTTCTTTTTGACACAGAACCTGGATAACTATGATCATTCTTGGGACATGTCTGTGTATCACTATGTCTTCCACGAGCTTTGTGTTCACCATGGCCTACAAACAAGGGTTGTAGTGCTTGCAGTGCATTCTAACTTTTACAGTAGGTGGTACATTGCTTCTGTAGTTGTTCATCAAGTTCTTAGCCATCGAAACTACCATCTTAGTAAAGATCATCTAGGACCCTATGTGTTCGTTGTGGTTCATTCAAATGCAGATCTCTAGACTTTGCTTTCATTCCACTATGAGTTTCATGGCATAGAAGTATTTTCTCATCATATCCGTTATCTTACAATCCGTCCGAATGATCTAGAGACTGGTGGAGTTCATGCAATTCCTTTCAGCTGAGCAGTAGCAAAATGGTCAGATGATGTTAACATTAGTACCTATGGCATTAAAGATATGCTCTTGTTCTCTGTATCTGAAATAGGTGTGGCGTTCAAGTATCTCATAACTGATGTTCTGATTTATGTTTTCAATGTTCAGTGGAGACAATTGTGATATTCTTTAGTTTATCTTATTGTAATAATATCCATGTAAATGGACTTTTGTTGAACTTTGTATTAGGTGGGTTAAACTCAGTTGACCAAATATATATAGAGAAGTATAGTATTGACAAAATGACGTTTACCTATTTCATGTAAATCGTATGCACGCCTCATAGTCTGATTCGTGTAAATTTGACTAACCTAGACATTTTACTCTGCTACTGAGCTATGAGTACAACTTTTGCCAGATCGGCTGTGCTACAAAGAACAGCTACACCAGCTGTGGCTGCATGCATGAAGTGCTAGTAAGGTAGTTGGATTTGAAGCGGCATCTTCAGCCACAACCGAGTGACTGCAGACGATCAGGACCTATGAAACCATGTAGCCATCTCTAGCTAGCTGCTACTCTACAAAACCAAGCATGAGAAATTGCTTACAAAAGAAAGAGCAACTCCCTTCATTCTTTAGTCTGCCCCTCGACTTCTGTGAATGCTTGGAGTGAAATAATTGTAGAGGCTTTCTTCATGCATTCAATTCACTCTTCGCAACCGCGCAAGGGTTGCTTTGTGCCTTGGTTTGTTGAACCAAACAAGTATCAGTAGTACTTGTAGTCGTGAGTGGCTTTGATCTATGTTGAACCCATCTCATGTCTTCGATAAAATTTATTGAACTTGCAAGAACCATGCAGCGAGGAGTTTATCTCAATAAGTATCGCCTAGATCTAATGCATAACGAATGAGACATAATTGTTGAATTTTACTACGAACACAAGAAAGTCCATCAGCTATATATTTGATGTCATAAGACATAGTATAAAGGGTTGTCAGTTTTGAATGTCATAGCAACAAGTCTGCCCCTCGATTGTTATGACTGCTTGGATTGGAGTCAAACAAGTATAGAAAAGACCTATCACAACTACACCAACCATTCAAGTCTGAAGCGTGTCATGGTGGTTAAAAGCTCTTTTTGTCAATTCCTTCTTATCTTTATCTTTCTTGCCGCATTCACTTCACCCTCGTTAACCATGCAAGGTCTATATGAAAGGAACGTCCTATTGGTGGTCCTTAACAATCATATCTGATTGCCAATTAAGACTCCAAAGAGGAGAAACTGGCAATCTTAAACACAGGCATTTGCTATTGACCTAGTTCCACATGTATTTGAAGATTATTATTTTGCAGGTCATAAGTACAAACACATGAAGAAATTCACTGAAAGGCGCTTTCTGACGCAGATTTGCGCAAAAGAATAAATAGAAAGGCGCATCAACTTGAGTCATCCGGGCAAAATACCAACCAAGGAGAAGCCCAGGACCAGCCCATAGCCCACCACGTGGTGGTGGCTAGGGGGCCAGGTCAGGGGGTGGCCAACCCAATGGGCGGGCGACCCCCAACCGGCGCCTCTCTGCCACCCCTTCATCTAGCGGTGGCATGACACCATGCAGTGGCGGTGGAGATCAGACTTCATGCCAAAATTAGCTTCAACACCACCTTACTCCCTGTATAAATAGAGGGGTAGAGCTCCCCTCTAACACATCACCACAAGGAAGAAGAGCACACCTCACTTGAGTTAGAGCAACACTCAAAAGGTCTTAGGCCCTAGTAGCTAGCTAGAGTTGTAAGGGGGAGATGTGAGGGAGAGCTTGGGGAAGCACCAGACTTGTCAATGTCTCCCCAACTTGTACCCCAACGAGCATCTTTACTTCAATGGGTTCTCTAGCTAAGTGAGTGTTCATGGTTCTTTTGGTTATAAAGTTTTTTGTTTAGTTAAGCTTTACTCTTACTTGTTTGCAGGTTTGTCGTTCATCCTTGAGGCGAATGCTCTCGTAGAAGGGCCCTGATAAAGACGGATAACCCTTGCTAGCGCACTAGAGTAGTAGTTGATAGCGTAGACGTGATGTCTAGGCTAGAGGCTACCTTCATTTGTCTCGTTCCCCATGGTTGAGGTGTAGGTGGCAGGTGGTGATAGCCCTATCCTTCCCTTGTAATCCCCCACATTCAGGTTCGACGTAGAGCCATAAGCCAGAGGTGCCTAGTAGACCAGGTATAAGCCGACACCCAAAGTGAGCAAGTAGAAGTAGAGTTTATCTATCGTTAGACTCTAAAACCATAGGAATCCTCTCTAGCCTCTACCAATTCTATCCTTTGTGTTGTCCTTGGACAAACTAGATAGAAGATTTACCTTCGTTCCCTATGGAAAATACGATACCCTAAATACATCTATGTGAAGTGCTACAATGGTACTTCCGTGAGCTTTTGGATTATTTCTGTTTGTGTTAAGTAATACCAACAAGCATTTCTGACGCCATTGCCAGGGAACAGTTGCCGTATTTTCTTCGAACCTAGTTCATCCTCATATTTGTATCTTTTCTTTTTATTATATAAAAAATACAAAAAAAATCACCATGAAAACCACTCCTATCCAATATCGGTCCGCTTCAAAGGGTGAGTTCTCTGAGCCACCACCAAAACCAAACCATTCATCTGGCAGTAGACTTGAAACGATCCTGATTTCCTCGAAGGGAAATCCACAGATTCAAAGTATAACATGATAGTCCTAGGCGATCATTCCATCACATTATCCAACAACAGTCGATATCATAGTTGTACATCGAATACCTGTCTTGAAAAGAGTACAAATAGCAAGGTTTACTCATTATTACATCGCCACTTGGCAGAAACACTTAGAGCATGCAACAACTAGAACAACAGAACGACAGCGGGCATCGACTCCATCTTCACGTACCAAACTTGAGCGTAGCAACAAGACCTCTAATCCTCCCAACCATCTCCCTAGTAGTCGTACTTAGGCTCAGAACCTGCCAAACAATTATCAATGTGATTTGTACCAGTCACTAGCTTCCACCCTATGCTTTACATTTGCTTTGTGGTAGTGGAATGCAAGGGTAGAGCAAAAGACCTATTTGTGACTGTAGTTTCCTATGCAAGTCTGTCAAGGTTTAAATAATAATTCATCAAGTTTTAACCCATCTCATCCACACATTCACCCATCCCATCACACATATCTCCCCACCCTCACACTCTCTAGGCAACAAGGATGACTCCCTCTCGTGCCTTGCCTCATCGGCCATCACCGAAATCCAACACAAGAACCCAGGGGGAGAGAAGAAAGGACTCTACTCACTAATCAAGGGAAGTGTAGGTCATAGAAATGTCCATATCCGAGGGCGCGTCTGTATGTATAGATCGATCAACTCTAAACAGCGTGTACACCTAGAAATCCACAAGATCACCATCATCGGCGCATGCACCGCCTAGGTTGATACCAGGCTGTCATCCAAACTAGTGCGATACCACCCTGCCACATAGCCCTAGGCCACCCCAGAGTCCACCGGCACACTGAGACTGTGAGACATAGTACCGGGTCCCCAAAGGTCACTACACTATCTTAGGAGGGTGTGGGTCACACGCTCATACCTCCCTACACTATCCACTAACAACCCAATAGTAGTGGCACTGCCCTAGCAGGTCAACATCCATCCTCCACCCAAATAGGGATGAGTGGGGTTTACGAAGGGTCCTACGATCTGGTTCTCTCGACATGCCAGTCCTTAGGAGGACCGAACAGGATATCTTCATAAGGGGGCCAACCAATGCCCCATGCCTCGATGACACCTCCATCTGGGGGCTTCATCCCACAAAGACACTCCACCCCCGGGATCTCCTCATATCACATGCACCCACCACAGGTACCTTTTGTAGGGGATGCCCAGGTCGCACCCCCTCGGCAAGATTATGACTCGTCGTAAGATCTTATCCGATCGACTCAACCCTCACCACACACCCATGATGCATGCCAAGATCTTCCTGGTTTTTACCACATTACAGGCACCAAGTGCCTTAACCACTCACAAACAACCCTCCACCAAGCATCACATTACAGATATAATGCGTAGCAGAAGTTGTAGCAAGTATGTAAGCGAGCATCTAGCCTAATAGTGGGTGTGTAGGGGTATAGGTTGCGACAAGGTAATGGCTCACAAGCAATTCTACCATGCAACCTATCACAGATCATTGCATAAAAGTAAAGTACTAGCATCTACATTATAGCTTGTCTAGTAGGATTCTACGAGGTTGGGTGGGATGTGGCACCTGGTAGGTCATCTCCAAGCTCCTTAGTGTAGTCGGGGTCATACTCCTCAGTCAGTGGCTCCTCTGGGTCTATCAAATGAGACGTATAGCCACGATAAGTGACTCCTATAGATGATCACAAAGAAGCAATGGAAATTCAAAAGATCCAAATGCACTCAAACATAAGCCTATGACGTAGAGCTCATTTTTAGAAAAATTTGGTCTCTAGTTTCAAATTTTTCTAAGGTCGTATGAATTTTCTAAGTTTAAATCATTTTCTAAAAAAGAAAAAGAAAAGGAAAATCCAAGGCTTGACACGTGGCAGCATGGGATTGGCTCGCGGCTCAATAGAGACTAACAAGTGGGACTAGGTCAATGGTCAATGAACAATGTCAATGGTCAACGGTTGATCGGGCTCGGGCTGGGTTTGAGGGGCCAGATATTGGGCCGGTCTAGGCCGGGCCGGCCCAGACACGTGTCAACCAGCCAGGCCAGCCACATGACGAGCACGTGCTGCTGCTGCTGGGCTACAGTCTATGGGTGCGATGCACCGTGGATAGCACAGCCACGGTCCATGGACCGCAGACAGGGTCCATGGGGGACCAAGTCCACCCTCTTCTCCTCCATTTGGCTCACGGTGCACCAGGTGCACCAAGCGGTCCTAGGCAGTCTGACGACCTCCTCCTCTTCTCTCGTGGTGGCACTCTCGCCAGCGGTGAGCTTGCTCGTTCGCATGCCATGGTGGCTCAACGAGGCTGCTAAGTGTCTCTACGACACCATGGGGGCATGGGGAGTTCAACAATGGACTAAAGGCGGTGGCTTGGGGTTCCAGGCAACCGATAAAGGCAGTCTAGTGGCTCACTGTGGCACAGGGACGACGGTGAAGGCGTTCTAGGCTTGGCAAGGCTCCGATGGGTGTTCTCCCGCTTCCTGGTGCTCCAGTGAGCACGACTAGGGCACTAGATGATGCTCTAGGGGCTCCAGCGAGGCTAGCCACGGCGGTAGCGGCTCAATGACGGGCTGTGGTGAGGAGGCCATGGCAACAATTGGAGCCAAAGGTGGCTCTTTTCCATTGATTGGGGCGATAGGGAAGGCAAAGGACTTGACGATGGTGACCAAAGTGCACAACGGAGTCTGCATCGTGGCAAGGTGCGCGGTGGAGCTCCGACGAGCTTGTGGTTATGACAAAACAAGGCAAGGCGGGGACTTTTTGGCCAACTAGCTACATGGTGAGGTGTGCGGGGTCACGATGAAGCTCGACGGCCATATCTCGTCGCGCGAGGCAGCCGAAGTTGGCTGGATTGTCCCTGGCATGGCGGCGGCAAGGGTGCACGACTGTCTGGCAAGGTGGACACGACCAACAGCCATCGGGGCTTCTCTTCTCCCATCTAGCGCACGACGTGTCCCTTGGTGAGGCAAAGCTTGCCGAGGTGCTCGTTCTACCTCTACTGGCTCGAGGTGGCCAGAATGGAGTGGCTATGTCACAGAACCGTCCAAATTATAAGAGCACAAGTACAAAAACAATCACCAGAGTGATCAAATTCTCGCACTTGAGCCGATATAACTCCAGTAGTCCAATGAAATCATGAGGGATTTCAAACCAACCAACATACAAGCCAAGATCATAGTGATTCAACATAACAAGTCACATGTTACATCCCTTTTCACAAGTAGTCCAATACACATTAGAGTTCAACATAGTTATTACAACTTAAATTGAACAGTAGCGGAAGAAAAGTAATTTGAAACTAACATTAATCTTATTTCAAATACATGCCAGTACCAAGGTCAACTCCAACAAAAGCATCATAGACAAGATAACTCAGAGGGATCATGCCCATGATCACACTCCACCACTATGGCAGGAGTTAACCAACCCTTGCAGTCACCATGATACATCACAACCTATAACAAGTGGGGATAAAACCCTGAGTACGAGAAGGTACTCAGCTAGACTTACCCATCAAAAACCAGAAATAAAGTGACACCAAGGATCATGCAAGGCTGATATAAAGTGGGCTAGCTTGACAACATTTTGCATAAAAGCTTAATATAGATAAGTAATCATTAATGCTTAAGCATCAAGTTAATTATCATTAACCTGTCATCTATATTAGAACCTGTACTAGAGCACTCACTGTATTAGGAGCAAACAATATTAACCATAGCAGGTATAGATTGAGGTAACATTTAAATCATCATCCAATTAACCATCCATTCAATTTAATTGAATCTACATTGCCGCTGCTCAAATCAAGTGCTCACTGACTGGGAGAGACGGCGATTCGAATCGAGTTCCTATCCAGCTAGAGGGGTATTTCTAACACAAACCGCACAGAGCCCTCGGTAGGGTCGCACAAGTCACCTTTGGTACAATTCAGGAGTCGCAGGTTCGACTAATGCCGCATCCCCAGGGGCAACACTCTGCCAGGTGATAGGGACTCTAACCCCCCCCTTGGTCTCACGCTAATGTCCCCAAGCACATCCTTACTTCCTCCAAGATGCGACCTACCATTTGATTCTCGGCCTGAACTGTATTACTCGGCTTCACGGTCAGAACGACTTATCCGGCCAACTAAGTGTTAGGCTGCATTCAACATGACTCAAGGACGTACAGTGAATCGGTCCTTAAACGACTCAGACGGGGATAGATCCACACCTAAGACCTCCATACCTTGTTGTTTCACTATCGTCATCCCGCCCGGTCTCCTTCATATTATTAGCACATGGTTCCTTTTCATGATAGCAAATATAGCCAACCATACCATATATGAATATCCCTACATCTCGCAGGTGATAGGAAATCACATGACTTCTACCGCTTAAAGTAGGGCTAAGCATCTACTCGATCCTAGTCTAATAGGATTCAGGTTCATATATCTGGACAAGGAGTGATATTGATGCAGCAAGGTTTTCACCCAACTCCTATACGTAATGCAACAATACATATAACACATATATAGTATTTGCTTTGAAAAGTAGGGAGTCTTATAATGCTCCGGGGCTTGCCTAGGATCCGACTCAAGTTAGAGTTTGTCGGATGAAACCCGCTTGGAGAGCACCCTCTAATCTAGCACTTGTCTGATCCTTCTATCTTCGGGATGGATCCACCAAACACCGTCTTCGGGTTTGGCTCCAATGCCACATCCTTCACACGTTTCAGCTAGCGTACCTAAATGAGGTGCAACAATGCATATGTATGAATGCATAGAAGTGCAATAAACAAAGTAATTATGCAAGCACACCAAAGTTCACATAAGCACCTAGAGCTAATTAACATAATCCTCATTAAGGCATAACATAGAAGATGGCAAGCACATCAATCGAGACACAAGTCTCATAAGATCATAGGGTACTAACCCAAGTACCATCAAGGATATGAGTCACACTTCAACACACAAACATGGCAAAGTGAATCAAAACACTAAAACTAGAATCTGCCACTTTCGAAACATACATGCAGTAGCTGAGTAAATCAATCATATATAGAGTTTTACAAATCTAAATGATGTGCAACAAGACATTATAGAAATATTATGAAATTGTATACAATTCAATTAATATCAACTAAGCTTGATTCCAAAGTTTAATAGGTCAAAAAGATGAAACTACAGAATCTGGTCTGCTCTAAACAGAGAGCAACCAAATTTGGGACCTGACTTTAAACATCTATAACTCAAAAACTACTTAGCCAAATACCACCAAATTTTAACACAAGCTATATACATGAATTATATACAAATTTTCTATAGAAAAGATGCTCAGAAAACATCATTAACATGGGGTAATTTACATTGCCCCCAGAACTGTCCAGAAACTAATAATTGCAAGAAATAATTATTAACATATGTTGCAAACATATAATTGGATAAAACCAACTTTACCAACATGTTACACATGACTAATGAACACCATAAAACATAGTGTCCATTACTAAATAAATTCTTTTAATACATTTTCTTAATTTATTTATATAATTAGGTGGAATTATGAACACCTATCAAAAGTGCACAATAAATTCTACAAAAATTACAGTGGCCTACATATACTCCCAAAAGTCTATTGTACAAATTTAAAGCCAATTGGACAAGTACATCAATCTCTATGAAAAGGACAAATGACTATTGCAATAAATCATGGGAGAGCAAGTTAAACCTAAAACTCAATATTTTCTATGAACACATGGCCATAGTATGAATCAACACAATAGATTAACATCATACTAAGGTAATGGAACAACATTTTCCATTTTATCATTTATATATTATTTATAAGCTATTTATTAAGCCATAATCAAGTTAAATCAATAACTTGATCATACAGTAAGTAATGAACATGAAATTTATACCACAGTACATACATAGCATAGCACGACTACTATAAAAATTTCACATCATTTAGAGCATCACAACATCAGTTATGAATTTCCCAAACAACATATGCAAGAAATGCCTAATTAGCAAGATTAAATAAAAACCCTAAGAAAATAGTGAACAACTAATAGGTTTAATATTTTTATTAGTTATTACATGTTATCACAAGATTAATAGAATAAGAATCACTATTTTTGGATATCTAAAACTCCAGATCTTGCTCTGGTCAAGTTTAAAGGCATTTTTAGAGCTCTTTTCCAACTTAAATCAAAACACCAGAAAACTTCTACAAACATATAACATTTGATAATTCTAATGCATAGATATTTTCTCAAGGTTCCCAAAAAGTCCACATTTGCTATTTTTGGAATTACCTAGCATGAGATATGAATTTTAGAAGATTTAACATAAATTCTGAAATTCAAAAACAGGATTACCAAACCCTACTAAACTAATAGATATACCCGACTGTGCACCCAAATCGGCCACAACTGAAACCGACATGTGGGACCCACTGCTCCGTCAGACCCGCTTGTCAAACACACATAGGGAGATATAGAGAGAGAAGCCGGCTTTCCCCTTCCTCCGGACAGCAGGGCAGGGGAGGTGGCCGGACTTGCGGCTCCGGCCGACAAGGGCGGCGCCGGCGGTGAGCGGCGGGGCCGTGGTGATGCCCTGGTCTGCGCGCATCCAAGGGAGGTGGTAGCTCCCCCGGAGACCACCTATGGCGCCCTGGCCGCGAGCGCCGGCGGCACGGAACGACGGCGGTAGGCAGTGGTGGTGCTCCGGTGACGAGCGGCCTAATGCGAGGAGCGCGGGAGGTGCGGCGTGAGGTGAGGGAGGTGATGTGGTGGTTCGATTTGGTGGTAGGGTGCTTCGTGGTGGTTAGCCACGGAGCTCTGCTCGGCTCGGCAATGGCGGCCAGGGTGATGGCGTGCTCTGGCAGGCTCCGGCTCAACCGAGGTGCGCCAGCCATAGAGGAGGATGAGGCGGAGGTGTCGGTGCATGTGATTGAGCATAGGGATGGATGGAGTGATGGGACAGCGGTGGCCGGAGCTCCGCTCGGCCCTGGCGGACGTGGCCGCACTCTGCGCGAGCGAGCGCCAGAGAGCGAGGAGGGAGTGGAGGGCGAGCACGGAGAAAGGAGAAGCTCGGGCAGGTTGCTCTAGTGCTCCACCATGCTGAGCGAGGTGCAGGCACGCGGCAGAGAAGAGGACGCATGGCGTCCATGGTGGAGGCGCTCTGGTGCATGGCCGCCACGTCCATCCGTTAGGGGACATCTGTCGAGCAGGTGGCGGACGTCGGTGAGACCGTAATGGGGCGCCATTTTGGGCTAGCTCCGGGCCGAACTGGATCATAGGCCCAAAACAAAGTTCTCTCTACTACTAATGCTCCACAATTTCAATTATGGGTGTTCAGCCATTAGGGCTCTGGATTATGAGATAATTGGCTCCAAAGTTGCCAATGTCAGTGTTATGGCAGTGATAGACAAATACAAGAATTTATGGTCAAAATGAAATCTCATGGATGTCATCTTCTTGTATGCTCTTCCTCATCATATAAGCTCCAACTTTTATATTTGGACCTACCCAAGTTACTTAACAAATTTTGGAGAACGCGACATGCCAATATCAAGGTCATTTGAGCGACAAAGTTGCGAACATGCTGTTTTAGCAACTGATTTTGGAGATCCAAATATACTCCAAATGTGATGAAACTTGATTCATTGTTTCCCTCATGAACAGTACTACAACTCATATTAAGGAATCTAATTGAGCTACCACCTGAACTTGGAAGCTAAAATGTCGCGAACATGTTGACTTAATGCTGCCGATTAGGGACTTAGAATATGCTAAGTGCTGGAAACAGCCCTCAATCTGACTTGTGGCCCCTTTTTAGGCATGTTCCACACATTTTCATGACTTGACTCTTAAACAAAGTTTGTTACTTATAAAATTATCTACAACTTTGTAAAAGGGTGCACAGTCATGTAGAGCTTCTAGGTCCCACTTTTGAAATGGTCAAACAAAAGGGTTCTAGGATCCATACATGGTCAACCATCACTTAGAAGCACATTTAGGCAAAATGATCAACATGAACATTGTTCCATTAAGTGTCCTAAGTGTAGTTAAGGTGTTGTAGAGGCCAAACATACCCACCATGCATGGGTTGCACAAAAGTGTAGGCCTCACATGCACTGAAACATAGAAGTTACTATAATTGTAGGGCTTGTTTCAAGGCCATGTTTCAATTGTTTCATGTGTTTGCTTCAAGGTCCATGCTACACATGTTTCACTAGGTTGTTCCACATGAGTCCTAGATGTGTTGCACATGTTGCATTTGGATGTTGCATAATTACTAGTTCACATGGAATGTAAAGCATGTTTCTTGGTTTCAGAAGCATGTTTCAATTATAATCCATACAAGCATCTAACTTATCATTTCATGTGACTTTTTGATTCCAAACATCATGAAACTTTTCTAGGAGTCACTATAGATAGAGAGTGATGTGAGACACATGAAAGAAGTGACCTCAACACTCACTTGCATTTCCAAGCATGAGCACCAAACATACACACTTGAAACAAAATTAACAAAAGTAGGTTGCATATGTTTCAAGGAGATGTTGCAGATGTTTCAAAGCACATTCCATATAGGCATGTTTCACATGTTGCACTTGTGCATCACATATGTTCCATGCTCATATATGAACAAATGATGCTTAGGCTCATGCAATGCAAGTGCCAAATGCAAGTCTAACACCTAGGGTGTTACAGGCTACACGGTGGACGTCGGCCATGGCGACCGCGGCAGGTGCGACGTGTAGGTGCTGTCATTCTCGAGCACTAGTGGCTTGGCAAAGCTGAGCCTTGGCTCATGTTCATGTGTGAGGTGCACCATGATGGCAAAAGACCAGCCTTTGGCCCTCGTAATGGGAGGAACATGGCTACGCGGCCTTGGCATGTCCACAGCGGCGAGCAAGTGGGGCTTCATGTGCTCACCGGTGGTGGCGGGGTAGATAGTCTAGTGGTGCGGTGGCAAGGGGAGGCCATGACGAGTCAAGGCAGTGTAGGTAGAACCGCGACGATGTCGAAGACAATCGATGTCATCCTCGGCTCCAGTGGCCACGGGTGGAACTTCGGCGACTCGGGCTTCTTCCTCTCTCCTTCTGCTTCCTTCTCCTCCCTCCTCCTTGGCTTGGTGTGGTTCATGGGTTGCCACCGAGTGGTAGTGGGGTGATGGAAGGGCGCTAGGGCACCAGCTCAGGCTTTTATAGCTCGAGCTCAGCCATGGCAGGTGGTGAACAGTGGATGGAGGTGGATAGGGTATGTGGAGGGCGGATATGGCCTCTAGGCTAGGGTTTTGGGAGCGTGGGGTGATCGTGTGGGCGCTGGCACTCCCAATTAGAGCAGCGTCTGGTCAAAAAGGTGGACGAGGTGGCATCATGGTGCGAGGCCATGGCGGTAGACGTCAGCAGTGGCGCGGTGTGGCACGGCTAGGGAGGCACGGGGGTGCCACGGATTGCGGACGTGGTGTCCATCCTTGTGCCCTCACCCAACGGCTTGGAAACGGGCAACAGTGATGCGAGGCATGGCCTTGAATGCTCGCCGATGAGGTGCTCTGCCTCGATGGGAAAAGCAGAGGGGAGGAGGAATAAGGGTGATGACAGGTGGGGCCCGATGGTCAGTGGTAGGGGGAAACGATGATGGCCGCGCATCGCGACGCGGTCAGGTGCGGCCTGGCCTGCTATTGGGCCAGCCGAGCCACACGCGGTCATGGGCATGCACGTGAGAGGGGAGCTACGCTGCGTTGCTAGGCCAGCGGCTGCTGGTGGGCTGCTTTCTCCTTTCCCATTTTCCCCCTTTTTCAATTCATTTTCTATTTCTATTTCTATTTCTATTTCTATTTCTATTTCTATTTCTATTTCTATTTCTATTTCTATTTCTATTTCTATTTCTATTTCTATTTCTATTTCTATTTCTATTTCTATTTCTATTTCTATTTCTATTTCTATTTCTATTTCTATTTCTATTTCTATTTCTATTTCTATTTCTATTTCTATTTCTATTTCTATTTCTATTTCTATTTCTATTTCTATTTCTATTTCTATTTCTATTTCTATTTCTATTTCTATTTCTATTTCTATTTCTATTTCTATTTCTATTTCTATTTCTATTTCTATTTCTATTTCTATTTCTATTTCTATTTCTATTTCTATTTCTATTTCTATTTCTATTTCTATTTCTATTTCTATTTCTATTTCTATTTCTATTTCTATTTCTATTTCTATGTTATACCTTGGACTTCTATGCATGTATACATGTGTTGCCAAGCATGTACATGTCCTTATGGGGTCCACTAGGGGTCAACTAGGGTTTTAGGGTCAATGCTAAGGGTTGGCAACGCACACACAACAAGTTAATTAAAAGGTTTAGTTGATTTTATTACATCACATAAAATCAAGAAGATGCGACTCACATGTTTTTTAAATATGCAAATGCTCAACCATGCTAACTTGGGTTCTACTTGTGCAACTACAAGGGTGGTTTCCTAGTATGCACACTCACCATGCATGGGTCTTGTTAGAAAAATTTTTAGGTTTCGATTTTTTGGTTATTGGAAAAACCCGGGTTGTTACAAGACTCCACCCTAGTTTTATAGCCATGGTTCAGGCACAACCCTTCTTAGACCAAGATAATGAAAACCCCTGCCATCACCTGCATGAGTTTGAGGAGATGTGTTCATGCCTGAGCATCTCAGGCATGACACAAGAAACTCTAAAATGGAAATTGTTTCCCTTTTCTCTCATAGAAGGCAAAGCAATGGTAGACACTTGCCGTAGAAGGCATGAACGGAAACGGGGAAGAACTTAAAGAAAAATTTTGTCTTGCATTCTTTCCTATGTCCCATATCAGCTCTCTACCAAGGGAAATCCTTGACTTTGAGTAGTATGAGAAGGACTCTTCAGGTGTAGCCTGGGCTAGATTTTTAGCATTAATACACGCTGGCCCAGACTTGTCTTTACCCGACAGCATATTGCTACAACTCTTTTGTTTAGGTATTGACATGGATGCTAACCTATGGCTGGCGTGACTGTCGAAGGTCGTTTTACACACAAAACTGTGACAGAACAAGTAGAATTCCTTGAGCATTTCATAGACAAACACTCCTCTTCCATCATAAGAACTAAATCCCTCTAGGAAAAAGTTCCGTCGAGTGTTGAAGAGTCCTCACCAGTCAAATCCAAACCTTTGGCATCCTCAGATTCGATTCATGAACCCTCACCCAAACCATGAATATTGAAGGAAAGATTAATTCACCTTTCGGAGTTCCTTATCGAATTAAGAGATTATGGCAATACCTCGAAGATATCACAGCATGAAAAGCGGACAAAAGAAGTTTCCTTCAAGGTAGAACCATCAAAGGAATGGTTAATGGAAGTGAAATGTTCTTCCGAAGCAATCTAGATTCTTTCACCTTCCACGACCATGCCTTGTTCGTTAAGGGGAAATGTTATAGAAGCCCTATACAACCCCATAGTCAGGACTGACATCATATCAGAATTTTTGGCAAAAAATCTTTTGGGCAACATGCCACTAGTCTCGACCAACAAACTTTTCAAAAGTCCATCAGGACCCATCTTTGAGTGTAGTGGGATTATCAGGGCTGTGCCAATTGAAATTAATGAAACCGAGGTTCATTTAGATTTCCATATCTATGCCATCCTCGATTTTGATCCTCTTATAGGCTGCCCTTTCGAAGCACTTATTCAAGAAAAATCTTCCCACAGGAGCCTTAATAAAAAGTTTGGGAAAACTGCTTCCGCCACCCACTTAGATATCCCAATGGCGAAGCTGCATCTTCCCAATCATGACCCATTCAAGGAGGTTTCTTGTGAAACGGAATATCCATCACCACCATCACTCGAACTAGAACCATGTCCCTCTAGCTATCCAATCATCATTCTTGAGAAAGAAAACTTCAGTGCCATGGACGTTCTTGAAGCACCGACTTACTGCGGAGAATGATTCCATCGTCGAGCATGGAAGCTTCTCTTTTTGGACCCCTCACATTTCATGCTCAATTTTGAAGTCTCCAGAATTCATCATGCTTCATACTCTGTGGTTCTACGAAGACCACAACCATCCCTTGACCCTCTTTTCTAAACTTTTAGAAGAATGGTTGTGGATGTATATGTTTATCACAAATATTGCAAATCTCATGGATGCATTGTGGTATTAACCTTGCAGCTTGGATGACAACGTTAAATGCTTGGTGGTGAAGCTAGGAAATACACCACCGTTGATAGCTGTAGGATGAGTTTCCAAGGTCAAGCTTATGACCATAAACAAAGTACTATCAAGAGATACCCCGGATTATCACAAAAAAATATACATAATAATAATGATTAAAAAACCAACTTTCCTTTTCAATAAAAGCAAGAACATGTTGTCAGGACAGTATGCACCTTTGGGTATTCTTGTTTGTTAACCCTTTCTGGTGAAGATCAAGAAGAATAGGGGACATAAGATACCTGAAAACATGGGAGCTGCATCGACTACATACCATGATGATCCTTGGTGATGGAACACACCCAAAAAGGAGACCCCATATTACACACTTGACTTTTACACAAAATTCCAAGTGTGGGGGAGGATGAGATAAAAAAGAGAGAAAGAAGAAAAAAGAGAAGGAGCCGCTAGACGGCCTAGCCTTGTTGATCGCCTGAGTAGGACTATCAAGCCACCATGCAGCAGGTTCAAAAGCTTCATCAACATACGTTGCCAGTAAATTACACTCAGGTATGCAAAGGTAACTAAATGTTCACCAACATCTCTAAATCACTTTTATCTCTAGGAGAACATAACCTGATCATACAAAGTTCATGCTTCCCTTATTTTTATCATAATGCTCTAGTTTGGATGTATTCATTGGTTATACATCCATAGGCTTTTTAAATTAAGCATGGTGCTTAGGTTAAAATAGCCTTCTTTAATCAAAATTTGACATGGTATTGAAATTTGATTAATGAACTTCGACTATTACTTTCATAAACAATAGGAGTAATCTACTCTTTAGATAAATCAAGGCTATGTTTATTTTTGCAAACTTTACCTTAGTCTTGTTTATGCTAAATGATAAAAAGTTGGGTGAACACATAAAATAACATTTAAAATATAATAATAATAATAATAATAATAATAATAATAATTATAATAAATAACAAAAAAATAAAAGTAATAATAAATATAATAAAATTATGGCTCCCCAATGTTTCAACTGGTAGAGCTCTTGTCTGTTTCTTTTTGTTTTTCTTATTAAATAAAAAGCAGGTACAACAATAAGTGTGGGGGAGATCTCTTAAGCATAACGAACACACATTCGAGATCTCCCACCAACACGTTGCACAAAACATCGGACAATGCAGCATGCAAGATGGACAAAATAGATGGCCTTTGAGAGGATTGGTTGAACCTCTGCTATAGCCAAAGCACTTCTGATCCCCTTAGCTCCTTCCTCTTCAACAGATCATTTGTGCAACACTACCCTCAACTCCCTACAAAACCTTGAGTTTAAACAAACATAATCTTAATCACTAAAATTAAACTCAATAAACCGACAAGTGCCTCTATGCAATTTTACAAGCCACACTTTGTACAGATAGAAGCCTGCATAAAGTTTGTTCCATATACATACACTTATGCTTGTGGAAAAATATTCTAATAGGACAATCATGTTGACTAAGTTGTTGTGAAGTGTGAAATAGTTCTGACTTAGAAATCCTACCATTTATATTCGAAGTACTTGGAGAATTTGTTTTGATAAAAATGTTATAAAACCATAGTATCGCATACTCCTCAATTGGTGAGCAATTCCTTCCAAAGCCAAATATAACATCTTGCAAGCCTTTCACATATGCTGCTTGTTATTGTATTGAGTTTGGTCAAGTCTTGTTGACCCTTGTTGAGAGATTTATCATGCTCCCAAGATCAAGATCACGTACACTCCACATACACATGCTACTCCTACACTGAGAGTATGCATAAACATGCTTCCATCTAGATCCACCAAAAATTTTGCTCCTGCACTAGGAGTAGACAAAAAAGTGTTTGTTAGATAAATACTCCATGTTCTAAAATATAGTAATCTCTCTCTAAATCTGTGGTTTAGAAGAAGAGACATAGGCTATGCAAAAAGTTTATAAAACTAAGAAATATGGACACATGAAGGTCCAAGTACAAAAGAAAAAAATGAGAACATGAAGGCTCATGTTTTGACAAGAGAAGGAAGAAAGATAACCACGTTTCAAAATAATAAGTTATAGAGAGAGATCAAATTTGCAAAAGGAGTATAGTTTTAGTTTACCTTTTTCCACACACATGCACATCTTGATCTAAGAGTATAGCACTTCTCTCATTGGATCCTTGATTTGACTTTATAACATATGCAATACAAGTATGCTATATTGTTTATCCCTACCTAAAGCTCCACATAAACCTTTTTAGAAGTAGGAGAAAACAAATTGCTATGCCTTGGTAAGGATGTATACACCATTGAGTGATTTGAGAGTGCCATTTGAGGAGTATGAAGTGAACTATGCTTTTCTTAAGAAAAACTTTCAAAACTCCAAGTTGCTAAGATGTGAAATTAGGAAGATGACTTTGTTTTGAGATCTATTCCGCTTTTCAACAACCCAAGGAAACATGTTAGCTAACGACACATACCCCACTTGTGTAAGGAATGTGTTGGAATAACTCTTATGTAAGCCATATATCTTAGGATGTTATGCTCATGATTACATTTAACACTAAGCTTGCTCGAGGATAAGCAAAGGGGGTAAGTGTGGGGGATCTTGTTGGCGGTCCTTAACGATCAAATCTGATCGCTAATTAAGACTCAAAAGAGGAGAAATCAGCAATCTTAAACACATAGGCATTTACTATTGACCTAGTTCCACATGTATTTGCAGATTATTATTTTGAAGGTCATAAGTACAAACACATGGAGAAATTCATCGAAAGGCATTTTTCAACATAGTTTTGCACAAAAGAATAAATAGAAAGGCCCATCAACTTGAGTCATTTGGGCAAAATACCAACCAAGGAGCAGCCCAGGACCAGCCCACAGCCCACCATACGAAGGCGGTGGTGAGGTGGCCAGGTCAGGGGGCGTTCGACCCCCACTGGCACCTCTCTGCTGCCCCTTCATTTGGCGGTGGCATGAGGCCATGCAGAGGCGGTGGAGACCAGGCTTCACGCCAAAATTAGCTTCGACACCGCCTTACTCCCTATATAAATAGAGGGGTAGAGCTTCCCTCTAACACATCACCACAAGGAAGAAAAGCACACCTCACTTGAGTTAGAGCAACACTCAAAAGGGCTTAGGCCCTAGTAGCTAGCTAGAGTTGTAAGGGAGAGATGTGAGGGAGAGCTCAAGGAAGCACCAGATTTGTTGGTGTCTCCCCAACTTGTACCTCAACGAGCATCTTTACTTCAATGGGTTCTCCCGCTAAGTGAGTGTTCATGGTTCTCTTGGTTATAAAGTCTTTTGTTTAGTTAAGGTTTACTCTTACTTGTTTGTGGGTTCATCGTTCGTCCTAGAGGCGAATGCTCTAGTAGAAGGGCCCTGATAAAGACGGATAACCCTTGCTAGCGCGCTAGAGTAGTAGTTGATTGCATAGACGTGGTATCTTGGCTAGAGGCTACCTTTGTTTGCCTCGTTCCTTATGGTTGAGGTGTAGGCGGCAGGTGGTGATAGCCCTGTCCTTCCCTTGTAATCCCCCACATTCAGGCTCGACATAGAGCCGTAGGCCGGAGGTGCCTGGCAGACCAGGTATAAGCTGGTGCCCAAAGTGAGCAAGTAGAAGTAGAGTTTATCTATCCTTAATTAGACTCTAAAACCATAGGAATCCTCTCTATCCTCTACCGATTCTATCCTTGTATTGTCCTTGGACGAATGTTGACAGTAGATAACTCTTATTTTTAACCGTCAATAAAACATGAAAAAGGGCCTAAACATAATTACCACTTAGATATAGGGGGTTTACTGATAGAATTCCATGAGTTTTGGTGAATGTCTGTTTCTATAGGGTGTCAGCTGAAAAGAACCAAGGAAGGCCCACATGTCAGGTTTACATAGAGACAAAAAGCGTACGAACAACTTTTCTAGAATATGGAAGGTACGAGAAGACTCTAGAAACAAACCGGAGGCGAAACGGGCCCAGAAGCTAGGCGGCCACCCAAGGGGTAGGGGCGGGCGCCCAGGTTGCAGAGCCAATTAGGAGCGATCTCATGGATCCTGCCTCCACCGTCTTTGAGGATTAATAAAAAGTCATTGATTAAGGTCGGTTTGATCCGACGGCTGTGGTGCTTCCTAGAGGGCTATATAAGCAAGGCTCCCCCTAGGGTTTGGTACCATATCTCTTCTATAGATCAAAAGCTATGGTTTCAATTCTCCATCCAAGTAGAAGAGGGTCCCTCTAGTTCATCTAGTTCTAGTTCTAGTTCATCTAGATCTAGTTCTAGTTCATCTAGTTGTATCTAGAAAATAGGGAGAGGAGGAGAGAGCTGAGGAGGAGCCGGATCTGTCAGATCTTCCTTAACATTGTACTTTTGCAGCATCTGGTTCATCATTTAGCAATCTCTAGGTTCTTCAATTATTATTTCTAAGCTCTAAGTTCTTATTTAATTCTTACTTTATTCTATTTACTTGAACTCCGCTTGTATTTGAGTGCTCTAGTTATAATATTTGGCTAGAGTAGTAAACCCTAGCGTAGACGTGGTGTCTAGGCTATAGTTTACCTGAGTTTGCGCCTAATCTCATGGTTATTTGTGGTAGCCCTTAGAGGTGATAGCTTTGTCCGGCCATTGCAATCCACCCTGTTCAGGTTGGTGTTTCGTAGAGCTTTTGGCAGCCTTCCCCGGACTACTTTCTTCCTAGTCTCTTTCGAGAGTCAGAAAGGTAATGTTGCTCCATAGTAAGTAAAGTATAGTAAGCCCGATCTTGATCACCCAATCAACATAGAAAACCCTAGAAAGTTCCTCTTTTCCTGCCAAAAATATATATATCTTTCTTCTCTTATCTTTATCCTTGGACGGCCTTGATTCTCTAGTACACTTCACGTTCCTCGTGAAAATCGATACTCTGGAATACTCCTGGGTGAAGGCTACATCGGTATCAGTGCGTTTGTGGATTTTTCTATGTGCATTAAAAATACCCAACAACGAACTAGATAGAAGATTTATCTTCATTCCCTGTGGAAAATACAATACCCTGAATACATCCGGATGAAGTGCTACAACGGTACTTCCATGCGCTTGCAGATTATTTCTGTTTGCATTAAGAAATACCAACACATCCCCTCTTCCCTCATCTGATAGCATTGCATAAATCTGCTTGCTCCCCCCTTCCCTCACCCGTTGGCATTTTACCAATTGTGTTCCCTAGTGGTTTTAGGATCTGGATAAAGGTAATGTGCTTCATATCAAACCATACTATTTGCATGAACTTATTATTGTGTCTGCTAACCTCATTGCTTCCCCCTTCCCTTGATTGTCATTTATTCTAGCCGAAATCATGTTTACAGATGGCAACTAGTTACCATACCACAGATGTGTACACTACAACAAACGATGTGTTTTGGTAGCTAGGTGTGGACCTAGGAGAATAGAACATGTTGCTTGTGACTTGGGGCATCGTGTACATGACCAAGCTGCGCGATGTCTAATCATTGAAGCTATTGTTCATGTAGTTGTTGGGCAACAATGCATTACCAGAGTTGTTGAAGACCATGATTCTAGAGAAATCTTTGTGCTTTGTAGCACTGTTGCGGATGCCCGTTGGCTCTCTGACTATAGTGTCGATGTCAGTGGAGACTACATTTTCAAGACCGTTCACCGTCTCAACTTGATCAAAAGTCCTTATGACCTCAACTATCTCAACAAGACCAAACTGATTCGACGACATTGAGATTTTGTGTGCTTTGGGTACTGTTCGTCGTCCTGTATCACTACTACTACTACTACTACTACTACTACTACTACTACTACTACTACTACTACTAGCTAGTAGTAGTAGTAGTAGTAGTACCATGATTGGCTTTGATCTGTGGGATAGCATGAAGTCATGTAGTGTATGTGTTGAGCTCGTGTAGTACGAACCCTTGCTAATATATGTTGTGTTATTTGCATGTCTATGTCAAACTTTGTTATACTTGGCAGAACCTTGAACCGAGGAGCAAGTCTGGCCTTAATCTAATGCAGAATAGAAGAGCCATTGGTGTTGAAATGTTACTGAACAATCAAGAAAGTCGTCTACCAGTTTTTTGAATGCCTCAGACAGTAAAGATGATGTACTGGATGAAGTTTCCTCAGTTGGTTTCTGTTTGTTTTTTTGTTGCCTTGGGTGTCTAGCCTAATGGCATGAAGTCATGTATTTTATGCGTTGAGCACATGTATGAGAGGGCAACTTCATGTTCCTCACGGTTTAGATCTGCAGAGGGAATGGGAGAACTCCAGGAAGGAAGGAAAACAAGCGTAGTTGTGGATCAGATTGTGGCAGTTAGAGCGATGGAGCAGAGAAAGCGACGGAGCGGAGATTTACTCAAAGATTCTAAATTTTGACCAAATAAATATATATAGAGAAGTATGATTTGTAATAAGTATTTTATACAACAAAAAACAATGAGCTTAACAAATAATCTTCTTCGGTGAAGTGTGAGAGGAATCTCTGTACAACTAGGTCAAGATACGTAGACAAATCTCGTCTGCACATCGGGCAGGTGGATCTCCTGCCGAACCACTTGGTGATGCACTTGCGGTGGAATGCGTGGCTGCAGCCGGGTGTTGGCGGTCCTTAACTCACATTTTCAACTGCCAATTCTCACATAAAATCTACACAACTAGTCACCAAACTTAGAATTAGGTCTTACAACTAATGAATTCTATGAGTTTTGGTGATTTACCATTTGCAGGAGGGAATTCATGGAAATACACATAAAAGGGCTAAAAATGTGCAAAAGAACAAAGCACAAATACCAATCTACACAAGCCCAATGGAGAAAGGCCCACAACCATGCAAAATAGGGCCCAAAAGAGGTGGAGAACAAGGCCAAATCCAAGTCCAAACATCTCAACTGCGTAGAATACCATCATGGGCCAAGTCCAGATGATCATTGGCGGCAACCAACAAAGATGGGCTGATTTGGGCTCATTGGTGGTGCGGCCGCACCCCCATCTTTGGTCGATTGAAAGATACCGCCTTGCCCATGACGGTTCACTGGTTACATCTAGGCTCAGTGCACTTTGATGGCGGTTTGGAGGCAGTTTGGTACCTTCCATGTGGGGAGAAAGCATTTTCCAAAGAGCCCCCCTCCTCTCCACCTATAAAAGGAGGCTCTCTCCCCTCTCATTGAAGAACACACAAGAGCACAAGAGTATCACAAAGCAAGAGCAAGAGCATCTCCATTCCATGGGCTTAGGCCCTAGCTAGCTCTAGCAACATAGTATGGAGACATGTGAGGGAGACTTCGGGGAAGAATTGCCGGGCTTGTCGGTAACCTTCCCCGCTTGTACTTCAACGAATACTGACTTTGTACCTCAATAGGTATTTAGTAAGTGTTCCTAATTCTTTTGGTTATAAAGTCTTTTGACTAGTTAAGCTTTGCCCTTGCTTGTTTGTAGGATCATTGTTCATCCTCATGATGGATGCTCTAGTAGAAGGGCCTTGATAAAGACAGATAACCCTTGTATACGCGCTAGAGTAGTAGTCGATAACATAGACATGGTGTCTAGGCTAGAGGCTACCTTTGTTTGCCTCATATCCTATAGTTGAGGGGTAGGCGGCAGGTGGTGATAGCCCTGTCCATCCCTTGTCTGGCAGACCAGGTATATGCCAGTGCCCAAAGTAAGCAAGTAATAGTAGAGTTTATCTATCTTTAGACCCTAAGCCTTAGGAATCCATCTCTACCCTCATCAGCTATCCTTGTGTTGTCCTTGGATGAATTAACTAGAAGAAATACCTCTGAATACTTCTGGGTGAAAGCTACAATGGTAATTTTCGTACGCTTGTGGATTAACTTCTGTAGACGTTAAGAAATACCAACAAGCTTTCTAGCGTCGTTGCCGGGGAACAGTTGCTATTTTCTTCAAACCTAGTTCACCCTCATATCTGTATCCTATTCTTTTTATAAAACAAAAAATATTTTTTTTACTTTTTCCATCATGAACCCAACTTCAAACCTTACTAGTCCGCTTCAAAGGGTGAGTTCACTGAGCCACCACCAAAGCCTAACCTTTCATCTAGCATTGAAATCCACCCTAGCTTAAAAGGTATGGTTCGGGCACAACCCTTCTCTAGGCTTGATAGCGAAAAACCATGCCATCACCTGCTAGAATTCGAGGAAATATGTTCATGCCTGAGCATCTCGGGCATGATAAAAGAAACTCTTAGGTGCATATTGTTTCCTTTCTCTCTCATAGGGAAGGCGAAACAATGGTACACATTTACCGTAGAGAGTACGAATGGGGACTGGGACAAACTTAAAGACAAATTTTGTCTTGCATTTTTCCCCATGTCTCATATTGGCTCTCCACCAAAGGCAATCCTCAACTTTGAGCAGCACAAGGAGTCTATAGGTGCAGCCTGTGCTAGGTTCTCAACATTACTACATGCCAGCCTAGACTTGTCATTACCCGATGGCATGATTTTGCATCTCTTTTGTGTGGGTCTTAAAATAGATGCTAACCTATGCCTTGACGTGACTACCGGAGGTCGGTTTACACATAAACCTATGACGAAGCAAGTAAAGTTCCTTGAAAACTTCCTTAGAAGACACACTTCCACCATCATGGAAACAAGAATCCTCTAGACAAAAGTCATGTTGAGTGTGGAGGAATCCTCATTAGTTGAAACAAAACACATACCATCCTTAAGTTTGACTTATGAGCCCCCACCCGAACCATGAACACTGAAGGAATGAATAATTCATCCTTCAGAGTTCCCTATCGAATTCAAGGATTATGGCAATACCTCAAAGTTATCATGGCACAAAAAGGACACAAATGAAGTTTCCCCTAGAATGGAACCACCAAAGGAATGGTTAATGGAAGTGAAACGTTCTTCTAAAGCAATTCAGATTCCTTCAACTTCCACGACCACACCTTGTTTGTTATGGGGAACGAACATAGAAGCCCTGCACAACCTCACAGTTGGGACTAGTATCATGTTAGAATTCCAAGTGAAAAACCATTTGGGTCACATGCCGCTAGTCTCGACCAATAAACTCTCCAAAAGTCCTTTGGGACTATTTTTTTGAATGTTGTGGGATTGCTAGGGTCGTTCCAATAAAAATTAGTGAAACCGAGGTTTGTTTGGACTTCCATATCTATGCCATCCTTGAGTTTGATATTCTCATAGGCCATCCTCTTAAAAATCTTATTCAAGAAAAACCTTCCCATGGGGGCCTTGATGAAAAGTTGGGAACAACTGCTTCCGCCACTCACCTAGAAATCTCAATGGCAAAGCATCTTCCCAACCATGACCTGTTCGAGGAGGCAAAATTCGTATCCCCGTTCATTTCACCTGAGCTAGCTTATGAAATAGAATGTATACCACCAACCTCGCTCGAACGTAAGCCATGTCCCTCTAGCCATAAACCTGTTGTTCTCGATAGTGACCGAGATTCAACATTGATCTGACACGAAAGGTTTTGTGCCATGGACATGCCCAAAGCACCAATTCTAGAGACAGAGGAGAAAGATTCAACAAATGAGCATGAAGGTTTCTGTTTTGAGACCCCTCATGTTTCATGCTCACTTTTGGAGTCTCTAGAGTTTATTGTGCTTAGTGCCACTTGCTGCTACGGGGAAGGCAACCACCCATCACTCCTTGTTTCCAAACTTTTAGAAGGATGGTTGTAGATGTCTTCATTTATCACAAATATTACAAATCTCATAGTAGCACTGCGGTACTAACCTTGCAGCTTGAGCAATAATGCTTTATGCTTGGTGGTGAAACTGGGAACTACACCACCATTGATAGCTACAGAACGAAGTTCCCACAGTCAAGCTTAAGACCATAAATCAAGCACTGCCGGGAGATACCCTGGATTATCATGAAAAAACAAATTTTCAATAAAAGCAAGAACATGTTTTCAAGTTAATATGCACCTTCAGGTATTCTTGCTTGCTAACCGTTGCAGGTTGAGACTGAGAAGAACAAGGAGCATACGGTGCTAAGAAAACCTGAGAGCTGCCTCAAACTAAATGCCATGATGCCCTTGGGTGATGGAATACACTCAAAAGGAGACCTCGACACTACACACTTGACTTTTATACAAAAGTCCAAGTGTGGGGGAGGGTGGTGAAAATCATCCACACCAAAGGTCATCTTGGGTTAAAAAGAAAAAGAAAATTGATGACAACTCTACCTTGCTATAAAAAATTATTAAAAAATATAATGTTGGAAAAAAAGAAAGAAAAAATATATATGATAAAAAAAGAAAAAAGAGAGAAATGATATAAAAAATAAAAGAAAAGAAGAGAGAGAAGGAGCCACAGGACCAGTGCTCCTCCTCTAGACCTTTGATGCTATCACTATGGCTCATGGTCCATACACACTAGTTGTGTGTACGGCCTAGCCTTAGTGATAACCTGAGATGGACCATATACAAGCCACCGCTGCAACAACTTCAAAACTCCCATCTACAAATGCTACTGGTAAGAACACTCAAGTATGCAAAGGTAAATAAATGTTCACTAAACTCCCTTACACATATTTGTCTCCATAAGAATCAACCTACTCATAAAATTTAGGCTCCCTGGTGTTCAAATTGGCAGAGCCCTTGTTTGTTTTCACTTTGTTTCTTTTGTTTGAATAAACAGGTACAAGAATAAGTGTGGGGGAGATGCTCCACACAAAGCTTTCAAAATCTCCCCCACAAATGATGCACAATGGATCAACAGTTTCAAACTCAGTTTGTGCATCTTCTCTCCCTACAATTTTGAGTTTGAACAAACATAAATCTTGATCACTAAAATCAAACTCATTTTTATCCCTGCTATCTCATCGAGATAAACAAATGCCCCTTTTGCACCACACTGCATTCAAATTTTTGAAAAGTGAACATGTTCATAACATCTCTATGATAGAAACTTGCATAAAGTTTATTCCATATACATACACTTATGCTTGTGAGAAAATATTCTAATAGGACAATCATGCTGACTAAGTTGTTGTGAGATGTGATATAGTTCTGACTTAGAAATCCTACCATTTCTATTCGAAGCACTTGGAGAATTTGTATTGATAAAAATGTTATAAAACCATAGTATCACATACTCCTCAATTGGTGAGCAATTCCTACTAAAGCTAAATATGACATCTTGCAAGTTTTAAAATCTTCCACATATAATGCTTGTTATTGTGTTGAGTTTGGTCAAGTCTTGTTGACTCTTGTTGAGAGATTTATCATGCTCCCAAGATCAAGATCATGTACACCCACATATACATGCTGCTCCTACACTAGGAGTATGCAAAAACATGCTTTCGTTCACCAAAAATTTTGCTCCAACACTGAGAGTAAACAAAAAAATATTTATTAGATAAAAACTACATCTTCTAAAAGATAGTGATCTCTCTCTAAATAAGTGGTTTAGAAGAAGAGACATGTGCTATGTAAAAGTATGAAGGTTCTAGGAAAGAAGCGACCATGAATTCCTCTATAGGATTAGACTTGGGTCTTGATTCTACTTTTGAATGTGCTGATTGGGATAGCAAACAAGAAAGCTTAACACTCTTCCTGAGATTTACATCTAGGTTCTCTGCCTTTTGTCCGTCATGTACAAGTTTTTCTAAGGGATGCCCTATCAAAAGATCAAAATTTGAGATTTCAAAGACATAGTAGTTTATAAGAATCTTAATTTTGTTCATGGTGATGGGGACTTTTCATATAATCCCCAAACACTACTATAGGATGCATTTTTGCAGGCGGGGAGAATGCATTTCTATAGGTGGGCATTCAATCCACTTGAGACAAAACGCTTCTGTTAATCAAGAACTTCCTAGGTGGCCACCCTGCCTACCTCCGAAACTATGAACTACAGAGGCGGGCGTGGTACACTGCCTGTCTGCAAAAATAACAACTACAAAGGCAGACACCATACAATGCCCACCTCTATTAATCAATAAAATAAAATAAAATAAAACAAATCCATGAGCCCATTGGTGAGCCCACTAGTGAGCCCGTTTCCTAGCCCCCCGAGCCTAATCCTCCACCATGAACTACCAAATCTGCTATCATTAACCATCGGATCTGCCGCCATGAATTGCCTCGGGGACTCATGCGATGCCAGATCCGATGGTCCGAGCCACGCCATCACTCAGGGCCCACCAGATCCATTGCTACTCCAAGGACGCGCCAACGCTTTGCTTCTGATTCTACTTGGGGCCACACCAGATCCACGCGAAGACACCACCGCTCGGGGTCGTGCCATCGCTCTAGGTCACGCCTCTGCTCAGGGAGGGGAGAGCCACGCCACTGCTGGGAAGTCAGGTCGTGCCATCGCACCAGATCCAAAGGAGGAGGGGGCCCTCCACGCCATGCTGCACCGTTAGAGAACGAGGCCATGCACCGCACTGCGTCGTCAGAGGGCCCTCGCACGTGAGATCCACCTGGGTCATTGGCTATAAGGGAGAGGGAGAGGGAGATGACTCCATGCTCTATCATGGAGAAGGGAGCCATGTCAGTCTAGGGAGAAGGGAGGGCCCGAACTCAATTGCAGAGGCAGTTGTGTGTCTGAGGAATGGAGGCAGCTGAGGGAAAGAAGGAATGGACCACAAGTGAAACCCTGTCTTTATTATATATGATGGAATCATTGGCCTAGACTTTGGGCCTCAATCTATTAATAGAGGCAGATTGGCCATTTTCAGAGGTGGACCTCTTAAGAGGCCTGCCTCCATAAATTCATTTTAGGAGGTGGACATTTTTTACTATCTCCATAAATTAATTTTAGGAGTGAGTCTTAACATACCCCTATGTTAAGAGGTGGCTAAAATTTGTTAGAAAATTGAGAAACTTCAGAGTGATAGCGTTGGACTATGTCCATATGTCTAAAAATCTGGCAGATCAATTCACTAAGGGACTATCACGTAATGTGAAAGATAGTGCATCAAGTGAGATGGGCTAGTGATCCACATGAAGTCTACCATAGTGGTAACCTATTCTATGTGATCGGAGATCCTGTGAAGTAGGATGGTGAAACAAGCCATTGGTAGACTATGAGGAAAGATCCTTACTTGGTCCATGTCAGATGCACATCTTTGCTTTGCTGTAAGGCAGGTTGGTTTTTACCTTAATGTATTCCGACTGGCTTATGGAAGCAAAGATGTTTTCCTACAGAACATTTTTTAAGGAACACACCCATATGAGTTCGACTGCTGGTCACAGCATGTGAGATTTGGGTGGTCTCTAAATACTCATGAAAGGCCAAGGAGTATGACTTATATGCTCCAACTAGAGGGGATGCTTTCTACAACCTAGTATCAGTAAAGAACCTAGATGAAACTTATCTTGCATAAAACCACCAATTCAAGGCATAGTCCATTGTTTAGTTGTGAAGAAGTGAAACCTTTGTTCTAGGTGGATGTTCAACTTAACAATTCCATCGAAACACTGGTATATCAAACCGTAGAGATTTGAGAGCATTTTATATGTGCCCTAGAATTTGGTGGGGACTATTAGATTTAATATGGGCTTATCCCATATTTTAGTTAATTAAATCAAATAAATCCTAGGCTCAGATTATATGCTACAGTGCATGAATTGCTTTTGCCACTCAAGCCAATTATGGGCAGGAGTTTCTATTCCTAAGTGTGAGCGGGAGTTACAAGAGTTTCTATTCCCAAATGAGAGAGTTATAGGAGTTTCTGCTCCTAATGGCTAGAGTTACGGGAGTTTCTACTCCTAATGGCGAGAGTTATAGGAGTTTTCACTTATGATGACGGAAGTTTCTTTCGTGAGCGTCTCTTCCACTTCTGACTCTTGATCTCTAGCACCCCTGCTCGGCTTTCTGGCTATATGATAAAAGCAAGACACGCTTCAATATCTAGACTAGCTCTAGTCTCTCTCGTACATGCAACTCACTAGTCTCTGTCGAGTTGCCTTAGAACTTCCTCGTTCCAATTCTCTGCGCGCATAGAGGATTGGGAGAGTGTTGGTATTTATTAACTCAACACTTGTTTTATACAGTCACATATTAATCACCTATACGTCTAGCTTTATTATACCGGGTTGTCATCCCCGGCGTTGGAAGCTAAAAGTGTTTAATGGCCTTTCTATCATTTCATGTGACTAAAATAATTATAAAGATGTATATGATAAAGTAAATGTATTCGTAAGCGCATAGATGATTATACCACTGTAGCATTTTACCTAGAGTATTACCAGGTTATCGATTTATATTTATACCACTGGGAATGGAAGGATAAAGGAATATATCACTTGTATGTATAAATGATGGAGAGAGTCAACTATACTCAATCTATCTACTCATAATAGGGGTAAGTCACAAGATAAAATAATAATAATAATAAGCATAGATAAGTCATAAATAGTAATCAACCTTAGAGCATTTCCAATCTAAGCATTAGCATGGATTAGGTAGGTATAGACAAATATTCCTAAGTTATTCTTAACTACATGTCAATGTATACCATGATTAGTGCAATTATGTCTAGCAATCATAGCAAGAAGGCATTATATCTACACATAAGGGACATTACAATAAGGTAGTTTATGAACATAGCATAAAATCTACCTTGGCAACTGAGTCTAACTTGGCCTATATTCGAGGAGTGGACTACAAAGGACTCAACGAAAGTGTCACATTTGCATTCTAATGCTACTTCGCGATCTACCACTAAGCCTAGAATATAGGATATTTCTATAGGTAAACAACGTATAAGCACCATGCTTACACAATGTTGACCACCCACCCATGATATCAAAGGGCGAGAGCTTTGCGATCCTATGTTTGAATATAAAGACAATCTAACTATGCTAGACATATAATCAAAGTATATAAAGAACAATATAATTGTAAATATAATAATATAGAGCAAAGTCATATCAATTGTATCTAGCATAATATAAACAGAAAGATACAAAAGAGAGGTTACAAGGGCTTTACCAAGCAACACTCGTAGACAGATTCGGAATCCAAGCCGAAGCTTGCCTTCCTCTAGATCTAGCGTACGTAGCTATGCTATAGATAATGGTGGAGCTCTAAGGAGACTAGGGTTGTTTGCTCTGATGACTTGATCAGGCTTGAGACTTATGAATTGAATTAGATGCCAGGGGGTGGAGGCTCTGCTTATATATCCCCATAGAATGCACCAAAGCCCTCAGATCAAACCAACTTGAAACAACGGTGTAGATGCAAACCCTAAGGCGGCGGAGAACCGACGTAAGAAGGGGGAGGCTGACCCATGGGTCCCACGGTCGGCCGACCAGGCCCACGGGCGGCCACCCGCCCCCTCTGCCAGGTGGGTCCTGCCTTCTTCCACACATTTTCTCGTGTCTTCTAGAGTCTTCCTAATTTGGTGCCGCAGATAACTATCAATTTTAATCCGACGTGTGGGTCCATTATTGCATATTTCCTGATAACCCTTGCAGAAATACAGTTTCACCAAAACCTGTGGAATTCTGTCAGTGTAAACCCTATCTCTATGTTTGGTATTGAATTATGTCTATTTCTATGCTTGGTTGATGGTATATTTTAGTAGTTATTAACCGTCAACAACTCCCACAAGCTTAACCTTTGCTAGTCCCTTAGCAAAACCAAGCTTAGCAACAAGTCAGGAGTTCTTAAAAGATTTGTGAAACATTTATATTATCTCCTTAAAAATTCACAAGTAATCAGACAGAAATTTTCTACTGAACTTAGAGCAAACTTGTTCTAACTTTCAAACTTACTCATATTACCTTTTTACCATGGAGCTTATAGCCTTCACTTGGGTCTTGAGCAATTGAAAGACAGAACAATCAAGTCAAGCACTATGTCTCAAGCTCTTTGTTCCACTATTATTCTAGAGTTTTTTTTACAAGTTTTCAAATAAAACTCAGAGATTCCATGTACGACCTTTCTAGTCTCTCATATATGTGGTATTTATGGATTCTCACCTTCTCTCATACCCTATACAACTAAGGCTTATGTGGAGCTCACAGGTATGGAGACAACACATACATACTTGCGAGGCATTTATTGTAAAGTCAAACTATGGATCCAAAGAGAGTTAAGTCATACAATCAAATCAAGATGTGCATGTGTGTGGAATATGTGTGGGATATAGATATGGTGGCTAATTCTAATTCTACTATGCTCCTTGAAAACATATCTCTCTTTTTGAAACTTAGGAACTTTTGCAAGAGAACATGGGCTATCTTATTCTTTTCTTCTTTCTTTCTTTCTTTTTTAGGCAGGTAGCTTTTGCTCCCCTTTTTCTATTCTTAGACACTTGTCCATTTTTTTTCTCTTTTTTCGAAAAACTTTTGCATAGCCATATGCTTCTTTTCTGCAACAAAACTTGTGAGAGATAGCAACAATAACTTGGAGCATTTATTAGGGGCTTCCTATAGGGTATATTTTTTATGTTCACTCCTAGTGTAGAAGTGTAACATTTTTAAGTAGACGAAAAAGCATGTTTTTACGCCTACTTCCAGTGTAGGAATAGTGCATATATAAGAGGTGTGTACGTGATCTTGATTTTAAGAGCATGATAAATCCCTCATAAGGTATCACCAAAACTTGACTAAACTCAATACAAAGCAAGTAGTACTTAATAAGTGAAAGTTTTCCTAGTCTAGTGTATGGCTGTGGTAGGAATTTAAACTCTCATCATACAGGAACTCATCATATAAGTTTTCATATTTTCAAAAGATAAATCTCCAGAACTCTAATATCACTCAGAACAAGATAAATAGTAGCTCAGACTTTCTTATATCATATCCATCAATCACCTAGACTTAGATCAAGCATTTGCTACCCACAAGTTTTAGGCTTTTAGAGTAAATCTTCAAGTCAAAATAATGTGATCTAAATCTCAGGAGAACTTAAGACTGAAAACTTGGTGTTTGGCAAAGCATTTTGATTTCATCATTATTTTAGTGCAAAGGGTTTATCTCGAGTCCTTAAGCAAACCTTGGTATACTCTCTCTCTTGTTTTATTTATTCAAAATCTAGAAAAAGAAAATCTTTATTTTTTTATGCATCTTTTTATTTCTTTTCTACTAATAGAAAGCAAACTTAGAATAGTAATACCGAAAAGGGAAAGAAATACTTAGCTAAATACATGGGGGATGCTCCTCCCCCAAGTTGGATGTTAGTGTAGTGGTTCACTTTTGTAGTGTAGCAGACTGGCAGTGAAGATCTTCACCTGCTTGTCAGCTCTTTTTGATCCTTCAAATCCTGTAGAGCTCAAATAGACAACACAACTAGTGGAACTGATTAAGTGTTAGCGGATAACCACCTAGGCCTTAGTTGCCTAGAACTCCATATTTATTCTAAGCAGAATTGCAACATGATTTCTTTCTCAATATTTTTGAATTTTTTTATGATGCAAATGGGAAAATACAATAAAGCGAGTAAATTTTTATTTTTATTTTTGTGCCTCCACGGTGAACATTCCTGCGGGGTAACCACAATCCTATTCACATGGGGCTTAAGGTTTTTTTATGCAGTGAATTTTTTTTCTTTTTCTTATGCAAGTAAAGTAAACATGAGGTGATTATGCTACTAAGGAAAATATGTGAAAAGGGAAATTATGCAAGAAGGGAAATATGGATAACTACCGAGTTTACCTCCCGACGAGGGTTCAGCAATTTAAGTCCTCTGAACAGGACCTTCCTCTGCATCTTCAATTCTAGGATGCTTCTTTAGATCCTGAGGATGGGGACCTTGATGGTTGTTCCTCTTGAGGTGATTGGCTTGATGATGGTGATCCTTTCTTCTTCCATACCTATTTGGTTGGTAGACTCAATGTTGAGGCAGATTGTTGTGGCTCATCAGTCTTCTCCTCTTTGTTGTCCTTCTCATTTTGGCAGTCTTCAGATCTCTCTACTTTTCCTGAATAGTTCGCCCATCCATCCTTGGTTGGTTTGTTCCCTTGTCAGCGAGCCGATCGACACCTTCTTCTGTTCTTCTTTGGCTGCTCATAATTAGTATAACTATTGAAGTAATAGCATACCTTTTCTGTAGGAAATTGAAAGTGGATCTCTCCAATCTCATTTAGATGATTGTGCGTGTAGTGTTGAGGAACGGTCTTCAAAGTACAATGGGTGGATCAATCTCTTCTTCTCCCATGTCTAGGACCATGAAGTCAGTGGGGACATAGTGGTCTTGAATATTTACCATGACATCTTTAGCTATCCCCTCTGGGAATCAGAATATTTGGTCTGCCATCTGCAGCTACATCTATGTTGGGTGCAAGGGTTCTTTACCAAATATTAATTCATATGTTACCTTGGCCATTATGTTGACACTTGACCCAGTGTCACAGAAGGTCTTCTAGAAGTTGAGCTGATTAATGTTGAGTGGATGGTTGGTAATCCAGCATCATCTTGTTTGGTTAGGAATGAAGACACTAGAAGGTGATTGTATTATGCATGGACAGTGTTGATCATCCTCATTGCTTTTGCCTGTGGCTGCTTGGGCTTGTTCTTGCTTTTCTTCTTCTTCTTGTCTGTTGTCTTGTCTTCATATGTGTATGCCATTTGTGGGTGAGCAGGAGTTTTGAGTGTCTTGTTCTTGAAACTGAATTTTTCCTTCCTATCACCGATGGTGAAACAGATCTTGGCATCACCAGTGTAGATGATGGCTTTAGCAGTGTTCGGGAATGGTCATCCTAGAATGATTGGTGATCTTTCATCACCTCCTATCTCTACTACCATGAAGTCTACAAGCACATACGAGTTTCCAACTCGTACATAGACATCTTCTAGGATTCCCTCTGGGAAGCAGAGTGACTGGTCTGCAAGCTGCAAGCACATGGTTGTGTACAATAATGTATCTCCAAGAAATTTTTCACATATTACCTTAGGCATTATGTTGATGCTTGCACCATGATCACAGACAGCTTCTTCAAAAATGTTCTATCCAATGGATATCGGGATGACGGGTCTTCCTGGGTCACCTTTCTTCTCTAGAGTAATTTCATCTTTCCACACACCTGATGGTCGATCTCTATGGTACCATCCTGCATGAAATATATCGACAAGATTTGCAGTTTCTAATTCTTCCGGTTGCCCTAGAATCTTACCTTTATCGGCTGGTGGAACAGATGCTACCAACTGAGCTATATGTGATTCTATCATCTTATTAAAACTGTGCTGATTCTTTATGGCAGAAGAAAAACTATCCATTCTATTATTTATGTTTTCTAGAATTTTATCATTGGCAGTTATCTTCTTAGACATCTGATCTAGTATTCTAGATTGACCAACAACAAGATCCCTCAAAGGTGGTTGATTGAAATTATTAAAATTGTTACCTTAGTAATTACCTTGGTAGTTATCTGAGTAGTTCAGTCTCTGTTGCTGATTCCAACCTTGATTCTACTGAGGATGGAAGTTGGTGTTGTTGTTGAAGTAGTTCACATCTTCTTAGAACTCTGAACAGTTATGGCCTGAGTGACCAACTTCTCCACACTCCTCATAGGTCATGCAAAATTCATTGATGAAGTTCACTTCCTTCTTATCATTGGCAGACAGCATGTCTACCTCTTTGAGCTGGTCTACCTCTTTGAGCTAGTGCATGCCACCCCTCTTGCGGGTTAGAGCCTTCTCTTCATTCCAACTTTGGTTGGAGGCCATCTCCTCCACAAGAGCTTTAGCATCTCTGAGATTGAGTGATAAGAATGCCCCTCCAGCAGCAGCGTCCAAGGTCTCATGGGTACTTGAGGTCAACCCGTGGTAGAAGGTCTACATGAGTAACCATTCCTCCATCCCATAATGAGGACACTCTGATATGTAGTCTTAAAAATGTTCCCATGCCTCTAGAATAGATTTATCATATTATTGCTGGAAACTTGTAATCTTCCCACAGAGAGCATTTGTCTTACCCATGGAAAAGAACTTTGCTAGGAAGGCGGTTGAGCAGTTATCCCATGTAGTGTGTCTGTCTTTATTAGCATAGAACCACTGCTTGGCCTTTTCCAATAGGGAAAATGGAAAGAGGCGGAGCAGAATAGCATCTCTGGTTACTCCCATGATAGTGAAGGTGCTGCAAATTTCTAGAAGGTGTTGGAGATGAGCACTTGCATCTTCATGTGCCTTTCCACAAAACTGATTGGACTGCACCATATTAATGAGAGCTGGCTTGAGTTCAAATCCATTGTCTCCAACATCAGTTGTCGGTCCAGTACGGATGTTGGCGGTGGTTGGAAGAGAGAATTCGCGTAGAGTCTTGTTTGCCATAGCTTCAAATTCTGGTGTCAAACTTCTTTTGATTTGGTGGTTGTCTTCCTAATCTAGCGCTAAAACTTTCTTGAGCTTAGCTTTAGTCCTTCTGAGTAGCGCTTCTGGATTTTTAACAAAGTTGTCAAACTTCTTTTGATTTGATGGTTGTCTTCCTAATCTAGCGCTGAAACTTTCTTGAGCTTAGCTTTAGTCCTTCTGAGTAGCGCTTCTGGATTTTCAACAATTTTTTCTAGAAGATCAAAACCATGCATTCATTACCCTGCATAAGATCACATAAGTAGACAAAACATGGGTAAGCCTATTCAAGTAGAGAATGTTAGTTCTCTCGATCTCATCAGTGATACAAGTGATATTGATATTCCTTTAATAGCCTTCAACCTTCCCCGGCAATGGCGCCAAAAATGTTGTTGGTATTTATTAACTCGACACTTGTTTTGGACAGTCACATATTAATCACCTATACCTCTAGCTTCATTATACCAGGTTGTCATCTCCGGCGTTGGAAGCTAAAAGTGTTTAATGGCCTTTCTATCATTTCATGTGACTAAAATAATTATAAAGATGTATATGATAAATTCAATGTATCCGCAAGCGCATAGATGAATATACCATTGTAGCATTTCACCTAGAGTATTACCAGGTTATCGATTTATATTTATACCACTGCGAAGGGAAGGATAAAGGAATATATCACTTGTATGTATAAAATGATGGAGAGTCAACTTTACTCAATCTATCTACTCATAACAGGGGTAAGTCATAAGATAAAATAATAATGATAAGCATATGATAAGTCATAAATAGTAATCAACCTTAGAGCATTTCCAATCTAAGCATTAGCATGTATTAGGTAGGTATAGACAAATATTCCTAAGTTATTCTTAACTACATGTCAATGTATACCATGATTAGTGCAATTATGTCTAGCAATCATAGCAAGAAGGCATTATATCTACACATAAGGGACATTACTAATAAGGTAGTTTATGAACATAGCATAAAATCTACCTTGGCAACCAGGTTCAACTTGGCCTATATTCAAGGAGTGGACTACAAAGGACTGAACAAAAGTGTCACATTTGCATTCTAATGCTACTTCACGATCTACCACTAAGCCTGGAATATAGAGTGTTTCCACAGGTAAACGTCTAAGCACCATGCTTACTGAAAGTCCTATGTTTGGTGTTGGTAATTAGTGACAATGCCTAAGTACTAATCCTATGCCTAAGTTGTATGTAGCATGTGAGGATTAGTACATTCCAAGGTTGGTGGCAAGATGGACATGGTGATCATGATGGCCACACTTGGATTTGGACGCAACCCTACATGATCAAGGCAAAGGTATATGCTTAAGGGTTGTGTTTTAGTAACCAAGACACCTAGTGGGTGTGGTTACATTATAGGATAGATAGTCGTACTATAAAGAGGGGAATGACGCGGCTATTGAACTCCTAAGTGCCTCTAGGTGTGCATTTCATAATCATATGCATTTGGATAGAACTAATAACGCCTCCAAAAATGATTGTGAAAATGCTAACACACTCACACATGACGAAGATCACTTGGTGGTGTTAGCACGTTTGAAAGGCGGTGGAGTTTGAGCGGTAGAGAAGGTTTGGGGTCCTGTCTCCCTCCCGCCGAGCTTGCTCGGCGGGATTCAGGCGTTTTCGAGGAGTTGAAACGACTTTTTTCCACTACGCCAGAAGTCAGAAAAGAAATGGAGGCGAACGGAGGTCACAGAGGTGACCGGACGCTGAACTGGACGTGGTCTCTGTTTGACCGGACGCGTCCGGTCAGTGTTCAGCGTCTACGCGTGTTTCAGCTTGATGATCGGACACGCAGCGCATCCGGTCACAGTCGATCGGACGCGTTCGGTCATTCAGGGAGCTTACTGGACTCTAACCAGACGCTGGCACTGTGGCGTATGGTCATTTCTTCAGCGTGTCAGGTCGTTGTTGAAAGGTCTTGATGGCTAGAGGGGGGGTGAATAGCCTATTAAAATTTTCTACAAAGACAAGCTAAACAAGTTTATCAATAAAACAAATAGCGAGATGCGAGTTTTGCTTAGCCTACGGGGTGTTTGCAAGCCACCTAACCAATTCACAATTCTAGTAATTGCACTCAACCGCACAAGTCAAATCGAGAAGGAAACTACAACTAGCAAGCTACACAAAGAAGCTACTCTAGCAAAGCTAACTAGCTAGCAAAGATAACTAAGAAAGTAATGTGGAGTTGAGTTAGGAGGGTATCACCGAGGGGCGAAGTATTGAGCCAACCAATATGATCAACAATGAATACCAAGATAACCGAACACCGGGATCAATCAATCACAATATGAAAGTGATGACACGAAGATTTATCCCGAGGTTCACGTGCTTGCCGGCACGCTAGTCCCCGTTGTGTCCCTCTTCACCACGTGGTTCGGTGGCTAATCGGTCACACACCGAGCCTCTCAAAAGGCGCCACAAGAACCTACCAAATGGCAAAAGGTTGCAATGACACGAGCAATATACTAATGTTGCCTTTGGCGCTTCGCCGAGGTAGGCACAAACTCCTCACAATCACCGGAGGTGGCCAAGAACAAACACCAACTCTTGCCAATGCCTCCAAGCTGCTCCAAGCCGTCTAGGTGGCGGCAACCACCAAGAGAAACAAGAATCCCGCAGCAAATCAACCACCAAGTGCCAACTAGATGCTATCTCACAATGCAAATACACTTGGATCACTCAATCTCACTTCGAATATGCAAAGAAGCAAGAGAGATGAGTGGGAGGGGAGTTGCTTAGCTCAAAGTGCTCACAAGTATGTCAAAAGTTCGAGAGAGGGAGCCTTGAGCCGGCCAACGAGTATTTATAGACGTACCCCTTCGAATATAGCCGTTAGAAACTTAAACAGCCGAAATCGGGCTGACCGGACGCGCTGGTCCAACTGACCGGACGCGCCGGTCGCCCAACGGCTAACTCGTGAAGTACTGACCGGACGCGCTGGTCCAAACGACCGGACGCGCTGGTCGCCCAACGGCTAACTGCGAAGCAACGACCGGACGCGCTGGTCCAACTGACCGGACGCGCCGGGAACGACCGGACGCGCTGGTCCCGTGAAGGACCGGACGCGCTGAAGAAAATGACCGGACGCGACAGTGACTGCGTCCGGTTAGAGTCCAGTAAGCTCCTTGAACGACCGGACGCGTCCGATCATTAGTGACCGGACGCGCCTCGCGTCCGATCATCGAACTGAAAAACACGCAGACACTGAACACTGACCGGACGCGTCCGGTCATGCAAGGACCGCGTCCGGTTCAGCGTCCGGTCACCTCTGTGACCTCCGTTCGCCTCCGTTTCTTTTCCGGACTTCCGGCATAGTGGAAAATAATCGTTTCAACTTCTCGAAAACGCCTGAATCCCGCCTCGCAAGCTCGGCAGGAGGGAGAGAGGAACCCAAACCCTCTCTACCGCTCAAACTCCACCGCCGTCGCAAACGTGCTAACATCACCAAGTGATCTCATCATGTGTGAGTGTGTTAGCATTTTCACAATCATTTTTCGAGGCGATATTAGTTCTATCCAAATGCATATGATCATGAAATGCACATCTAGAGGCACTTAGGAGTTCAATAGCCGCGTCATTCCCCTCTTTATAGTACGGCTATCTATCCTATAATGTAACCACACCCACTAGGTGTCTTGGTTACTAAAACACAACCCTTAAGCATATACCTTTGCCTTGGTCATGTAGGGTTGCGTCCAAATCCAAGTGTGGCCATCATGATCACCATGTCCATCTTGCCACCAACCTTGGAGTGTACTAATCCTCATATGCTATATACAACTTAGGCATGGGATTAGTACTTAGGCATTGTCACTAATTACCAACACCAAACATAGGACTTTCAATCTCCCCCTTGTTGGTAATTGGTGACAAACCTTTCACAAAGATATTATGATAAAATTTTGATTGAACCCATGTCACATTGTCCAAGTATATTACCATGTGTAAGAATTATGGACATGTGATCATGAATTCAAATTGATAGCAATGGCTCCCCCTACATGTATGCTATATGTTTGGATTTTGAAAGCATACATGTTAGATAGGAAAGATTAGGAGCATTGTCTACCAATAGGTGCTAAGTGTTTTAGATTATAGACCTTTGAAGCGTGATACCATCGGAGTAGCGATAAACACCATCTTAGCACCTTGTGTAGTTAGATTCCACTTGGAAAAGCACAAACATAGCTAGAAACCTCGTGAGATCAACATTATAAGCAAGGCTCTAGTACCATTTTGAAAAACGTGAAGCAAGAAAAATCTAACTACTTCCTATTCATACTAGTACCTCAATGCATCATTCAAATTATACTAGCAAGACACCACACAAGCAAAGTATCGGAGAAAATGAAATGCATAACTATGCATCATACATATGAGGTGCACATAGAAATGCAACATTCATGTTTAAAAGCTTGCTCCCCCTACTTGTGTGCTCAAAATTTTAGTTGATCCTCTTCTTTTATCAATTCTCCCCCTTTGTGCTTCTTCCTCTGTGTGCTCAAAATTTTAGTTGATCCCCTTCTTTTATCAATTCTCCCCCTTTGTGCTTCTTCCTCTTTGAGTTCTATCTTTGTGAACAACAATTTCTCCCCCTTTGGCACCAATTGACCACAATGAGCAAACTTTAGATAGATTATCATGTTGAAATATGGGGTGAGGATCAAGTTTATGATTCAACCTAGATTGCTTGCATAAATAAAATACTTCGGTTTGATCCAAGGGCAAGCTTCTTCACACCTCACTAGAAGGGTTATCATGCACCATGTTGAAGCAAATATTTAGACAAGTTTTCTAGATTAAATACTTAGGATCACAAGCTACTTAAACAAGTTATATGCTACCACTAGATCATACAAGTCATGGAAACAATAGTGGCACCATATAAACTTCAAATTTATTTAATTTTCATGAATGATCCTAGAACATAAGAAATCATGACTAGATGCACTAAACATGTCCTTAGTATAGAATGGATGACATGTCAACCAATTGTACCTTGGGGCTCGAAGGAGAGGCATGTCATATATGGGGTGCATCAACTCATGTTGGAGAAGTCAAGTATGTTCAACTCATTTTTTAGCTTGTGAAATCTCTTCTCATCAAGTGGCTTGGTGAATAGATCGGCTAATTGATCTTCGGTGCCCACACTCTCAATAGCAATGTCACCCTTTTGTTGATGATCTCTAATAAAGTGATGGCGAATGTAACACCCCAGGTGTTTAGCTCCTTAATGGCATTGCATTTGCATGAGCATAAGCAAGCATCATTCATTTCATGCATAAGCTTATGATATGTTTATATTTCATGTGAAGTAAGAAGTGAGTAGTGTGCAAAACATAAGTACCTTATGTGCAATTTCCTTGTGAGACATGTCAACCACTTTAGTGTAACATAACTAGCAAGTGTTATGCAACACACTCATGCAACATGTGCAACATGGGCTTGCAACATTTGGGTGAAAGTATTGAAATACTTGTTCCAAAGAATGTGACACTAGGAACTTTGTGCAACCAATATGTAGAGTGGTTAATTAGGTCTTATAACACCTTAATTACATTTAGGGTAAGTAGTGGAGCAATGTTCATGTTGACCAAAATTACCAAATTACCCTTCCAAATGTTGTTGACCAAGTTTGGAACCCTAGAGTGATCTGGTTTGACCAATTAAAAAGTCCAGCTTAGAAATCTTGCATGGAGAAGCAACCTTAAGTAAAGTTGTAGAGAATTTCATGAGGAACAAAAGTTCTAATATGGCCATCTCATGAAAATGACCAGAACATGCTCAAAAATGGCCCACAAGTCAGCTTGAGTGGTGATCAACACTTAGAAAAATTCTAAGTCTGGAAATTGGACTTTTCAGTTTCACTGTACCTCACTTTAGCAACTTGTAACTCACAAACTAGGCCAAACCAGTCCTGGAGCCAATTGACAAAGTTGTTGTCCACACATATCTCTACAACATTGTCAATATCACCATCACCTAGTTCTAAATGGTTTAGGAGATATGGTGTCTAGAAAATTGGGTTTCAGTCGGCTTAGTGACTGAAACTAAGTTTTAGTTTCAAGGGGCACCACTTTGGAGCCTTGTAGTTTCAAATCCAGGCCGAACCAGCCCAAACTCCAATTAACAAACTTGTAGTCCTCATGTAGCTCTACAATTTTGGTGTTATCATCTTCTTCTAACTCGAGCTGGATTAGGAGATGTAGGAGCTCAAACTTCGGCTATCAGTCACTTTTGCCGGCTTCCATTCAGAGTTTCAGAGCACTGAGTGACCGACCGTTTCAGGCCATCGCCGTCGCGTGTCCTCCACGCGCCACGCGCGACCTGGCGCCTTGGCCAGCTGCCGAGCGCCTTGAAGAGTATCTCTGCGGTCGTCCAGACCTCACCCACCCATTCCCTCCTCCTCCTTCCCTCTCTCATCTCCAGAGCGGAGAAATCGAGCCGCCATTGCCGCAGCTGCTCCGGCGTGCTCGCCCGCGCTCTCCACCACGCCACCGTGCCTCCAAACCGGCCACCAGCTCCGCCTTGAGCCCCTCTACCCCCTCGTCCCATCCCTGCCCTCAGACGCACCTCGGTAAGGCCAAATCACCAGTTCCGCCACCGCAAGACCTCGCCGGCGTTCTTCCACGCAACGACTCACCGTGGCTAGGGTCCTCTGGGCTTCCACGGCGAGCGCTAGTAGGTGCTTTAGGACCGGGGTAGTGCGGGGATGCTCACCGTGGGTCTAGGATAGAGTCCCTAGGTCACCGCCGGCGAGGAGCTCCACCACCGCCCCGTCGGGCCGCCATGCGCGCCGGTGAACCCTCTCCTGTAGCTCCGCCCCGCGTTTCTTTAGGTCAGCCGGTGCGGTTTTGGGTGCTGACCGTGTTGGTGCCGTTGGCCTCACCGGAATCGCCACCGCCGGTGAGCTCCGACCACCGCCGTTCCTCCCCTGCCTCTGTCTCGCTGACAAGTGGGGCCCGCTCGTCAGAGCGCGCGCGGGCGGGACGGCCGAGCAGGCCGCGCGCGCGAGCGCCGTGGGCCGCGTCCTTTCCCGGGCCGGCCCAGTATAAAATGAGATCTTTTTCATTTTTATTTATTTTTGCTACAGAATTTTGGTTAAGTTTGGAAAATGTAGATCTAGGGTTTTACTTGCTCAAAAATCATGAGATAAATTTTGTTAGGATCTGCATGAGGTGTAGTATTTTAGAAAAATATGAGTTTGCTATGTGATGTTTAGTTTTTGGGATATTTAAATAGGTCTTTGAAATATGTTTTAAATCACATGCAAAATTGTTTAAATTATATCTTGAGTTTCAGTGTTCCAAAAATTATGAAATTTGGTGGGTAGGCTAATTTATACTTGCTCTAGCTCTGGCAAAAATTTGGACAGTAGTGCTTAAGTACTTTTCAAGTTATAATGCTATCTTGTTATTCTAGGAAATAATTAAATGAATTTATTAATTTTTCTACATGTGCAATGTTCTTATAAATTTTTGGAGAATGTCTTGGTACCCTAGAGTGTCCAAGAAAATTAAGAAATCTGTTGTTTGACACTATTGACTATGCTTTGTTATTTATACAAAAATCAGCCTTTTTGGCTTGGGAATTTTGTGTAGGAAGTTCCTGTGAATAAATTGAGTTCAAAATTTTACAGTAGTCTCTTTGTGGGTCAGAGAGTCTCCTGTAATTTTTGTAGAATTGTAGGAGCAGTTTACATATATGTTTGAAATTCCACTTAATTACTTAAGTAAATTAAGAAATGGGTTTAAATAAATATTCTAGGTGGGCACACCTTACTTCCTGGTGTTTTTGTGACCTTTGTGAACTTATAGTAGTATTAGTTTGGTCTTAGAGAATGTTTGCCACATCAATAAATATTTAATCTTTGCAATTTTAGGTTCTGGACAGCTGATAGTATTTCTAGGTTTGACTTTGGATAAAGGTGGTTGCGGGAAAACTTGTAAATACCAAAGTTGTAGTAAAATTGATAAATTAGCTTGTGTCAAAATTTGGGAACATTTGGCTTAGTAGTTTGAGAGTTGTTGCTGTTTTAAGTGACAGTCCAGAATTGACTGCTCTCTGTTTAGAGAGGACAGATTCTGGAACTTGAGGAATTCGAAATGGAAAACTTAGGAATTAAGGGTTGAGGTCTGAAAATGACTTGTAGAGCAATTCATAAGCTTTCCAGATTGTCTTAGATCATATCTTTTGGAGTTGGGATTCTCCAGTTATGTTAGAATCCTTGAGCTGCTGTCCAGAATGTTTTACTGTGGTAACCTAAGTAATATTACTCTTGTATTGTTAGGTGTTAGGGCCTTAACCGAAGAGGAACAACTATATCTTAGGTTGGGTAGATTAGGTAAGTACTTCTCCACCGGAGAAGAGATTTGCACGTACTAATAAAATAACTTGAATAGAGTATTTTATTTCTGAAATGCATTTCATTCCGAGCATGTTGCACCCATTTATGCATCCATGGTATTTATTGTGCATTCATGCAATAGGTGTACCGGAGGGGGTAACTCTCCTCAAGTTTGAGCCTGTGATTCCGGAGGAAGTCCAGGACCAGGAGCAGCAGGAGCCCGAGGATCCAGCAGGCGAAGGAGTGCCCGCAGACGACCTTCCTGAGTGCCCAGACCACCGGCCCTCGACCTTTCTGAAAGGCAAGCCCCGGTGCATGCTGAACCTACTGATTTATAAATTAATCTTGAGTACTTTTAATTGTTTACTGCATTAAGTTGTAGGAGTTATATGAAAACACTTGTTGCATTATACCTGTCCTTGTCCAGATATCGTACTTAATCCTATTTTAGGTTTAGGCACGTGTCAATGCTTAGCCCTGCTTAGTACGGTAGAAGTCGGGTGATTTCCGGTCATCCGCGAGATGTAGGAAGGAGTCACGAGTGGCTGTATGGCTATCATGGATGGAACCATGCTTAAAAATGAAATTGAGACCGGGCGGGAGTTCGATAGTACAGCCACAAGACACTTCACGTCTTGGGTGTGGAGCTATGCCCGTCTAAGTTGTTTAAGGACCGATTCGCTGTACGTCCTTGAGTCATGTTGAACGCAGTCTAACACTTAGTTGGCCGGATAAGCCGTTCTGACCGCGAAGCCGAGTAATATGGTTCAGGCCGGGAATCGAATGGTAGGTTGCTTCTTGGAGGAGAGAAAGGATGTGCTTGGGGACATTGGCGTGAGACCAAGGGGGGGTTAGAGTCCCTATCACCTGGCAGAGTGTCGCCCTTGGGGTCGCGACATCATTCGGGCCCGCGATTCCTGAATCATATGAAAAGGTGGCTTGTGCGACCCTGGCAGGGGCCTGCGCAGTGAGTGTTAGAAATACCCCTCCAGCTGGATAGGAATTCGATTCGAATCGCCGTCGCTCCCGGTTAGTGAGCACTTGACTTGAGCAACGGCAACGTAGATCTCATTAAATAAACTGGTGGTTAAGGGAATGATACAATGTTGCCATAATAATATACCTGCTATGGATATAATAATCATGTTGTTTGATTATAATCAAGTGCATGTTTAGTACAAGTGCTAAGATAGATGACAGGTAAATGCTAAAAATAACTGCTAGTACAGGTTATAAGAGTTTCAATTACTTATGCCTTTATGCAAAATGTTATGTCAGCTAGCCTCTTGTGTAAGCCTTGCATAATCCTTGGTGTCATCTTATTTCTGGTTTTCGACGGGTAAGTCTAGCTGAGTACATTCTAGTACTCAGGGTTTATTCCCTCCTGTTGCAGATGATATGCTCTATCAAGGCTTCTGCAAGACTTGTCTCCACCCTGCGGGTGAAGAAGACTAGATCACTTGGGCGTGATCATCTTTTATGTACTTTTCTCATGCTTTTGCGGGATGTTGATCATCAAGACTGGCAGTAGTTAAACAACGGGTGTGTTTATGCTTCCGCTACTTTTATAAATTGGGTTTGTAATAATTGCGACTCCGTGTGTGTAAACTTATTTCGGAACTACTTGCGAAATGTAACGTATGATGTTGTATGTTGAATGATGCGATCTTGGTTGTAAGCAAGTTGGTTTGAAATCCTTCGTGGTTTCGATTGACTACCGGGATTATATGGGCTCAAGTTCGAAAATTTGAGCGCTTCGGTGCTTGTTTTTGTACTTGTGCTCTTATAATTTGGTCGGTTCTGTTACAGCTGGTATCGGAGCATAATTCAACATTAAACACATCATATGAGTATTTAAAAACAAAAGTATTTGATTATGAAAAAGGGTTAAAACACTAAAAATTATTTTTAGGTATGCCAGTGATCACATCCCTTAGCCCAAATAAGGACTCTTAGGTGGCTTATTATAAAAACTAACTTGGGGGCCTTGTTTGTTTTTGTTTCGTCGTCCATACGGCGTGATATTGTATGGATGCCATTCATTTGGGTGGTAATGTATGGATCAATTGCCTCGACGCTCTGGTAAGTGTGAGTTGTGAGAGCATGATCGTCCAACCGGCGATCTAGGGGAGAGTAGTTTTGGTGACTTGCATACTTACATGTTTTAACCATGTAATTACGTAAGCACTTAATTGTGGGAACCTTTATATCGGGTAGCTTTGATACTGAAGTATATACATCAGGGGATGTGTATATGGAAAGTATTTAAATTACTACTTTCTTGTGTGCATATATTGGGAAACTATTGGGCTGAAATGAGGTTTCTGCAGGTACACTAACAGCGTAACGAGTAGACCGATAGTTTCGCTTATATGAGAGAACGTATATATGCCACCGCCTAGCGTTAGAACTTTATGTTTCTACTAAGGTGAGAGGGCGTACGGAGCGTGCATGCATCATGTTTAATTATATCATACACATCATTTACTCCCTCCTTAAAAATTTTTGTACTCCCGACTAAATTAAATTTCGTATCCCCTAAATGATCCTCACTTTAAGTCCTATTTTGTTGCTTCAGATGGCACGTACCAAGAGGACTGCTCGCAAGTCCACTGGAGGCAGGGCACCGCGTCACCAGCTCGCTCCACGTGAGCCCCGCCCCGAGCCTACTGAGGTGGAAAGGCTGAGGGTGGAGTTGGCTGAAGTGACTGCTGCCAGGAATGCAGCGCGTCAGCAACTGGAGCAAGTGATTCGTGATCGTGACCAGGAAACCCTTGCAGTCCAGAGATTGACAGTAGCAAACCGCAACTGTCAACGCATGTTGGTCCGTGTTATGAACCAGAGGGATGAAGCCTGGCACGAGGAGAACGTTCTGAGAGCTCGTCAGTTTGAGCTCGAGCAACAGTTGGAGAATGCTGAAGAATACAATGACAATCTTCATGAAGAAGTGCACCGCCTGAACAACGAGCTTAATCCTCTGCTGCCTCGAAACAACAACGTCGATGAGGACATGGGTTCGGGAATCTTCATAGCTGAAGATGATGATGAAGTGGAGGTCAATGGGCCCCAAGATGCCGCACCAGAAGAAGCACCAGGAGAAGAGCCAGAAGAAGAAGAAGAAGAAGACGAGGAGTTAGAGCCTGTTAGCGACGAGGATATCGGGGAGATCCTTGACACCGACTCTGAGGGCGATGCTTAGTGTAGTCATCGTGTAGCTACAATGTTAGGATTGTCTTTTGTGCCCTCCCTGTGTTGGAGTGAGGCTTTGTAATAACTTGACTTTTGGGATGTAAGGTCGAACCCTATGTTTCCTGGATGTTTAGTTGGAGCCTGTTAATTTCGATCGCAATTGGATGTCTTGTTGTGTGGCGTTCGATGATGGTGTCACGATTAGCACCCTTCGGTGTCGCGACGAAACCGAGGGCCTCCTATGGCACGCGACATAAGGTTGTGCTGCTTGGCACGCGCTGGTATCGAGCTGGCTAGTCATGATCCACCATGGAGCTCTACCGTTGAGAAGTCTCTTTGTGATCAGTTTGAAGTAGCCTTTCTCAGTCAACTAAACACGTTGAAATTGAATCCAAGTCTCGGGCAAAAGATCAAAAAAATCACGTAGATTTTAACGTAAACGGTTCAGTAACTGCTGTGCTCCTTGTGTGTGAGCCTTTATCAAAGTACATCTTGTTGGATTCTCTTGCATGATTGCACCATTTGATCCGCTTGAATGGATTGTGCGGTTGTGATGAAGTATTGTGTCATGAGTATTTTGAGAAGTCTATTTCATGAAGTCAGTTTGACATATTTACAATAATCCATCTACAAATTTCCCACATCGTCAGTGCTCATTGGCTATGCATTTTGCAGATGTCATACAATCTTCGTCGGGGTCGTGGCAATGAGGATGAGGAACAGCCACCCCCTCCACCACCACCTACCCCGGCTGAGTTAATGCAGACCGTGGTTGAAGGGCAGCGCATGCTGGCAGATGCTATGCGCCAGCTTGCCAACCGGGAGGCTCGTCCTGGCCGCCAGGGCCCAGAACCCAATCAATACAGTGATTTCAAAGACTTTCTTGATACTAAGCCCCCGCTCTTTAAGGAGGCGGAGGAACCGCTGCAAGCTGATGAGTGGTTGAACACTATTGAACAAAAGTTTCGTCTGCTTCGCTTGACTGATGAGCTAAAGACTGAATATGCTTCTCACCAGTTGCATGGTCTAGCGGGTATTTGGTGGAGCCACTATCGTTCCACACTGCCTGCAAATGTTCCAATTGCTTGGGACCAGTTTAAGGCCGCATTCCGTGGAAACTATATTCCTCCAGGTCTTATGGCTATCAAGCACACAGAATTCATGAGGCTGTCACAGGGAAATAAAAGTTTCGCTGAATATCTGCAATCCTTCAACAACCTGGCAAGGTATGCCACGGAGTTTGTGGATACCGATTCCAAGAAAATTGCTAGCTTTAAAAGAGGCCTCGGCCCAAAGCTGATGAAGACTATAGGCACTAGCAAGTGCACTACCTTCAATGAATTTATCAGTGATGCTCTGACTCAAGAGAACAATAACTCTATCTATGCTGCTTCTAAGAGCCGCAAGAGGGCACTTGAGGCAGGTGCTTCACAGTCTCGAGCTCCAGCTGCCCCGAGAGCTCCTCCTCGCCCTCCTGCCACAAGTGCTAAGTTCCGTCCTCCGCAAAAGAAGGCGCCAATAAAGACTGGGTTTCGCAAGGCATATACAGTGGCTCTGCCAAAGAGTAATTCGGGCCAAGGCAGCTCCAGTGTCCCTCCTAGCAACATGCCTTGCTGGAACTGCAACAAGCCAGGCCATTGGTCCAGGAATTGCCCTTACCCTAAGAAGAATGTCAACCAAGGTGGCCGTCAAGGGCACGCTCATTATAACAGTATTGAGGAAATCCTATCTGGTGAGGTTGTCACTGCTGGTAAGTTCCTAGTTGATCAACACCCTGCAGTGGTACTTTTTGATTCAGGTGCTTCGCATTCCTTTATCAGTCCTAAGTTTGCATCAGAATTTGCACACAAATTGCATACTGTTGAAGGTGGGGGTTATTGTATTAGTGCAGCAAGTGGGAATATTTCCACAAATAAAGTAGTGGTGAATCTTGAGCTTGAGATAGAAGGGCGAAAGTACTCGCTTGCCTTAGTGGTTTTGCCGGGATTAGGCATAGATGTTATTCTGGGCATGAATTGGATGAGTCAGAATGGGGTACTCATTGATACATCCACTCGGGTAGTTATGCTCAGAGATCCTACAGATCAAAAGGGTTTTCTGGTACAACTTCCCAGAAAAGTTGATTTGTCGGGGGAAATTCATGCTGTGCAAGCAAAGGCGTTGGCCGAAATTCCAGTAGTAAATGAGTTTCCGGACGTTTTTCCCGATGATTTGCCGGGGCTCCCTCCGGATCGAGATGTGGAATTTAAAATCGAGTTGTTGCCTGGTACGGCTCCCATCTCTAGGAGACCCTATAGGATGTCTCCGAATGAGTTAGCTGAACTTAAGGTGCAATTGAACGAACTATTGAAGAAGGGGTTGATTCGTCCTAGTTCGTCGCCGTGGGGATGTCCTGCTATCTTTGTAAAGAAGAAGGATCAGTCGTTGCGGATGTGCGTAGATTATAGACCTCTCAATGCAGTCACTGTCAAAAATAAGTACCCTCTACCACGTATCGACATCTTGTTCGATCAGTTGTCTAAAGCTAAAGTTTTCTCCAAGATCGATCTAAGATCTGGCTACCATCAAATTAAAATCCGCCCGGAAGATGTTCCAAAGACAGCCTTTTCTACCAGATACGGTCTTTATGAGTATCTTGTTATGTCTTTCGGCTTGACAAATGCCCCCGCACACTTCATGTACTTGATGAATTCGGTGTTTATGCCTGAATTGGACAAGTTTGTGGTGGTATTTATTGATGACGTCCTGGTATATTCTGTGAATGAGGAAGATCACGCTGAACATCTGCGTATAGTCCTCACAAGACTGCGTGAACATCAACTTTATGCAAAGTTCAGTAAGTGCGAATTCTGGCTTCGTGAAGTACCTTTCCTTGGGCATGTGTTGTCCGATGGAGGAATTATGGTGGACCCCGCCAAGGTACAGGAAGTACTGAACTGGAAGGCTCCTATCTCGGTTTACGAGGTCCGGAGTTTTCTTGGTTTGGCTGGCTATTATCGTCGCTTCATCCCGGATTTCTCCAAAATAGCCAAGCCAATGACTCGGTTGCTGCAGAAAGACACCAGGTTTGTCTGGACTCCTGAGTGTGATGCGGCTTTTCACCAACTGCGAACCCTCCTAACCTCAGCTCCGGTTTTGGCACAACCGGATATCGAGAAACCATTTGATGTTTATTGTGATGCCTCAGGCATAGGTTTGGGAGGTGTTCTGATGCAGGAAGGCCGAGTAATTGCATATACCTCTCGACAACTTCGGAAGCATGAGGCGAATTATCCAACGCATGACTTAGAACTCGCCGCAGTTGTTCATGCTTTGAAAGCCTGGCGGCACTACCTGTTGGGCAATGTTTGCAATATCTACACAGACCACAAAAGCCTCAAATACATCTTCACCCAACCCGAGTTAAATATGCGTCAAAGAAGATGGCTCGAGTTGATTAAGGATTATAACCTTCAAGTGCACTATCATCCTGGCAAGGCAAATGTGGTTGCGGATGCTTTAAGCCGTAAGTCTCATTGTCATTCCCTAGTTGAAACTGATTTTCATCGATCTCGCCTTCTACATCCCGCGGTCTTGTACAACATCACTATCAGTTGTACTCTCAAAAGCAGAATTATTGAGCTCCAAAAGACTGACACTGGTATATTCCACATCAAGCGTAAGATGAAAGAGCAAGAAACTACACAGTTCAGGGTAGATGAAGAGGGTGTACTATGGTTCAAGGATAGGTTAGTTGTGCCTAAGGACCGGGAGCTTCGAAATGATATTATGTCTGAAGCACACTCCTCTAAGTTGTCCATCCATCCTGGCAGCAATAAGATGTATTATGATTTGAAGCCATACTATTGGTGGACCAAGATGCGGAAAGAAATAGCTGCATATGTGGCTAGGTGTGACACCTGCTGTAGAGTTAAAGCTGTGCATATGAAAGCTGGGTTGCTTCAACCACTTTCTATCCCAGGTTGGAAATGGGAAGAGATAAGTATGGATTTCATTGTCGGTCTTCCTCCTACTGTCAAAAATCATAACTCCATATGGGTAATTGTGGATCGTTTGACCAAATCAGCTCACTTCATTCCAGTTAGAGTGGACTATCGTCCCACTGACTATGCTGAGTTGTACTTCAATCAGATAGTCCGGCTCCATGGGATACCTCGTACTATCATATCTGACCGTGGTCCCCAGTTCACTGCTCGCTTTTGGGAGCACTTGCATCACCTTCTGGGAACCAAGTTAGTGAGAAGCTCTGCTTATCACCCCCAGACGTCAGGACAGACGGAACGGGTTAACCAAATCTTGGAAGATCTGTTGCGGGCATGTGTCATTTCATCCAAGGGTTCTTGGGAAAAATGGTTACCTCTAGCCGAGTTTTTGTACAATAATAGTTATCAAGAGAGTATTAAGATGGCTCCATTCGAAGCTTTGTACGGTCGTAAGTGTAGAACTCCACTAAACTGGGTAGAAGCTGGTGAAAGGAGATTTTATGATATTGCTTTTGTTGAGGAAGCTGAGGAACAAGTCCGTACCATCCAAAAACATATGGCTGCAGCCCAAGCTAGACAGAAAAGTTATGCTGATCGTCGTAGAAAACCACTCGAGTTTGAAGTTGGGGACTTCGTGTAGTTGAAAGTTTCTCCAATGAAGAGTGTCCAACGTTTTGGCGTTAAGCGGAAACTTGCGCCAAGATACGTGGGTCCTTTCCAGATCATAGGCAAGAGTGCAGCTGTTGCGTACAAAATCCAGTTACCTTCTGAAATGAGTGCCATATTCAACGTCTTCCATGTATCACAGCTCAAAAAGTGTCTTCGAGTTCCTGAGGAAAGAGTTCCGTTAGGAGATATCAGGCTAGAATCCGATCTAACTTACGAAGAAAAGCCAGTCCGAGTGATCGATACTCAGGAATGAGTGACTAGAAGCAAAGTGGTTAAGTGGTATAAAGTAATGTGGAGTAATCAGGGTAGTGAAAGTGACGCTACATGGGAACGGGAAGACTATTTGCGGGATGGTTATAAGGAATTCTATGAAAAATGGTACGCTTTCCAAATCTCGAGACGAGATTTTTATAAGGAGGGAGGGCTGTAACACCCCAGGTGTTTAGCTCCTTAATGGCATTGCATTTGCATGAGCATAAGCAAGCATCATTCATTTCATGCATAAGCTTATGATATGTTTATATTTCATGTGAAGTAAGAAGTGAGTAGTGTGCAAAACATAAGTACCTTATGTGCAATTTCCTTGTGAGACATGTCAACCACTTTAGTGTAACATAACTAGCAAGTGTTATGCAACACACTCATGCAACATGTGCAACATGGGCTTGCAACATTTGGGTGAAAGTATTGAAATACTTGTTCCAAAGAATGTGACACTAGGAACTTTGTGCAACCAATATGTAGAGTGGTTAATTAGGTCTTATAACACCTTAATTACATTTAGGGTAAGTAGTGGAGCAATGTTCATGTTGACCAAAATTACCAAATTACCCTTCCAAATGTTGTTGACCAAGTTTGGAACCCTAGAGTGATCTGGTTTGACCAATTAAAAAGTCCAGCTTAGAAATCTTGCATGGAGAAGCAACCTTAAGTAAAGTTGTAGAGAATTTCATGAGGAACAAAAGTTCTAATATGGCCATCTCATGAAAATGACCAGAACATGCTCAAAAATGGCCCACAATTCAGCTTGAGTGGTGATCAACACTTAGAAAAATTCTAAGTCTGGAAATTGGACTTTTCAGTTTCACTGTACCTCACTTTAGCAACTTGTAACTCACAAACTAGGCCAAACTAGTCCTGGAGCCAATTGACAAAGTTGTTGTCCACACATATCTCTACAACATTGTCAATATCACCATCACCTAGTTCTAAATGGTTTAGGAGATATGGTGTCTAGAAAATCGGGTTTCAGTCGGCTTAGTGACTGAAACTAAGTTTCAGTTTCAAGGGGCACCACTTTGGAGCCTTGTAGTTTCAAATCCAGGCCGAACCAGACCAAACTCCAATTGAAAAACTTGTAGTCCTCATGTAGCTCTACAATTTTGGTGTTATCATCTTCTTCTAACTCGAGCTGGATTAGGAGATGTAGGAGCTCAAACTTCGGTTGTCAGTCACTTTTGCCGGCTTCCATTCAGAGTTTCAGAGCACTGAGTGACCGACCGTTTCAGGCCATCGCCACCGCGTGTCCTCCACGCGCCACGCGCGACCTGGCGCCTTGGCCAGCTGCCGAGCGCCTTGAAGAGTATCTCTGCGGTCGTCCAGACCTCACCCACCCATTCCCTCCTCCTCCTTCCCTCTCTCATCTCCAGAGCGGAGAAACCGAGCCGCCATTGCCGCAGCTGCTCCGGCGTGCTCGCCCGCGCTCTCCACCACGCCACCGTGCCTCCAAATCGGCCACCAGCTCCGCCTTGAGCCCCTCTACCCCCTCGTCCCATCCCTGCCCTCAGACGCACCTCGGTAAGGCCAAATCGCCAGTTCCGCCACCGCAAGACCTCGCCGGCGTTCTTCCGCGCAGCGACTCACCGTGGCTAGGGTCCTCTGGGCTTCCACGGCGAGCGCTAGTAGGTGCTTTAGGACCGGGGTAGTGCGGGGATGCTCACCGTGGGTCTAGGATAGAGTCCCTAGGTCACCGCCGGCGAGGAGCTCCACCACCGCCCCGCCGGGCCGCCATGCGCGCCGGTGAACCCTCTCCTGTAGCTCCGCCCCGCGTTTCTTTAGGTCAGCCGGTGCGGTTTTGGGTGCTGACCGTGTTGATGCCGTTGGCCTCACCGGAATCGCCACCACCGGCGAGATCCGACCACCGCCGTTCCTCCCCTGCCTCTGTCTCGCTGACAAGTGGGGCCCGCTCGTCAGAGCGCGCGCGGGCGGGACGGCCGAGCAGGCCGCGCGCGCGAGCGCCGTGGGCCGCGTCCTTTCCCGGGCCGGCCCAGTATAAAATGAGATCTTTTTCATTTTTATTTATTTTTGCTACAGAATTTTGGTTAAGTTTGGAAAATGTAGATCTTGGGTTTTACTTGCTCAAAAATCATGAGATAAATTTTGTTAGGATCTGCATGAGGTGTAGTATTTTAGAAAAATATGAGTTTGCTATGTGATGTTTAGTTTTTGGGATATTTAAATAGGTCTTTGAAATGTGTTTTAAATCACATGCAAAATTGTTTAAATTATATCTTGAGTTTCAGTGTTCCAAAAATTATGAAATTTGGTGGGTAGGCTAATTTATACTTGCTCTAGCTCTGGTAAAAATTTGGACAGTAGTGCTTAAGTACTTTTCAAGTTATAATGCTATCTTGTTATTCTAGGAAATACTTAAATGAATTTTAGTAATTTTTCTACATGTGCAATGTTCTTATAAATTTTTGGAGAATGTCTTGGTACCCTAGAGTGTCCAAGAAAATTAAGAAATCTGTTGTTTGACACTATTGACTATGCTTTCTTATTTATACAAAAATCAGCCTTTTTGGCTTGGGAATTTTGTGTAGGAAGTTCCTGTGAATAAATTGAGTTCAAAATTTTACATTAGTCTCTTTGTGGGTCAGAGAGTCTCCTGTAATTTTTGTAGAATTTTAGGAGCAGTTTACATATATGTTTGAAATTCCACTTAATTACTTAAGTAAATTAAGAAATGGGTTTAAATAAATATTCTAGGTGGGCACACCTTACTTCCTGGTGTTTTTGTGACCTTTGTGAACTTATAGTAGTATTAGTTTGGTCTTAGAGAATGTTTGCCACATCAATAAATATTTAATCTTTGCAATTTTAGGTTCTGGACAGCTGATAGTATTTCTAGGTTTGACTTTGGATAAAGGTGGTAACCTAAGTAATATTACTCTTGTATTGTTAGGTGTTAGGGCCTTAACCGAAGAGGAACAACTATATCTTAGGTTGGGTAGATTAGGTAAGTACTTCTCCACCGGAGAAGAGATTTGCACGTACTAATAAAATAACTTGAATAGAGTATTTTATTTCTGAAATGCATTTCATTCCGAGCATGTTGCACCCATTTATGCATCCATGGTATTTATTGTGCATTCATGCAATAGGTGTACCGGAGGGGGTAACTCTCCTCGAGTTCGAGCCTGTGATTCCGGAGGAAGTCCAGGACCAGGAGCAGCAGGAGCCCGAGGATCCAGCAGGCGAAGGAGTGCCCGCAGACGACCTTCCTGAGTGCCCAGACCACCGGCCCTCGACCTTTCTGAAAGGCAAGCCCCGGTGCATGCTGAACCTACTGATTTATAAATTAATCTTGAGTACTTTTAATTGTTTACTGCATTAAGTTGTAGGAGTTATATGAAAACACTTGTTGCATTATACCTGTCCTTGTCCAGATATCGTACTTAATCCTATTTTAGGTTTAGGCACGTGCCAATGCTTAGCCCTGCTTAGTACGGTAGAAGTCGGGTGATTTCCGGTCATCCGCGAGATGTAGGAAGGAGTCACGAGTGGCTGTATGGCTATCGTGGATGGAACCATGCTTAAAAATGAAATTGAGACCGGGCGGGAGTTCGATAGTACAGCCACAAGACACTTCACGTCTTGGGTGTGGAGCTATGCCCGTCTGAGTCGTTTAAGGACCGATTCGCTGTACGTCCTTGAGTCATGTTGAACGCAGTCTAACACTTAGTTGGTCGGATAAGCCGTTTCGACCGCGAAGCCGAGTAATGTGGTTCAGGCCGGGAATCGAATGGTAGGTTGCTTCTTGGAAGAGAGAAAGGATGTGCTTGGGGACATTGGCGTGAGACCAAGGGGGGGTTAGAGTCCCTATCACCTGGCAGAGTGTCGCCCTTGGGGTCGCGACATCATTCGGGCCCGCGATTCCTGAATCATATGAAAAGGTGGCTTGTGCGACCCTGGCAGGGGCCTGCACGGTGAGTGTTAGAAATACCCCTCCAGCTGGATAGGAATTCGATTTGAATCGCCGTCGCTCCCGGTTAGTGAGCACTTGACTTGAGCAGCGGCAACGTAGATCTCATTAAATAAACTGGTGGTTAAGGGAATGATACAATGTTGCCATAATGATATACCTGCTATGGATATAATAATCATGTTGTTTGATTATAATCAAGTGCATGTTTAGTACAGGTGCTAAGATAGATGACAGGTAAATGCTAAAAATAACTGCTAGTACAGGTTATAAGAGTTTCAATTACTTATGCCTTTATGCAAAATGTTATGTCAGCTAGCCCCTTGTGTAAGCCTTGCATAATCCTTGGTGTCATCTTATTTCTGGTTTTCGATGGGTAAGTCTAGCTGAGTACATTCCAGTACTCAGGGTTTATTCCCTCCTGTTGCAGATGATATGCTCTATCAAGGCTTCTGCAAGACTTGTCTCCACCCTGCGGGTGAAGAAGACTAGATCACTTGGGCGTGATCATCTTTTATGTACTTTTCTCATGCTTTTGCGGGATGTTGATCATCAAGACTGGCAGTAGTTAAACAACGGGTGTGTTTATGCTTCCGCTACTTTTATAAACTGGGTTTGTAATAATTGCGACTCCGTGTGTGTAAACTTATTTCGGAACTACTTGCGAAATGTAACGTATGATGTTGTATGTTGAATGATGTGATCTTGGTTGTAAGCAAGTTGGTTTGAAATCCTTCGTGGTTTCGATTGACTACCGGGATTATATGGGCTCAAGTTCGAAAATTTGAGCGCTTCGGTGCTTGTTTTTGTACTTGTGCTCTTATAATTTGGTCGGTTCTGTTACAGCGAACATCAATATGCTTTGTTCTTTGATGTTGAATCGGATTGTTGGTTAGCTTCACGGCACTTTCATTATCACATAGCAATGGCACATTCTTGAAATTGATTCCAAAATCCTTCAATGTTGCCTTCATCCACAAGATTTGTGCACAACAACTACCCACGGCGATGTATTCGGCTTCGGCGGTAGATAGTGCAATACTATTTTGCTTCTTGGATGACCATGAGACAAGTGATCTTCCCAACAATTGACAAGTCCCTGAGGTGCTCTTTCTCTCAACTTTGTCACCGGCATAGTCGGAATCCGAATAACCAACTAGCTCAAAACTAGCACCCTTGGGATACCACAATCCAACATCTTGTGTATGCTTCAAGTACCTCAATATTCTCTTTGTTGCCTTCAAATGACTTTCTCTTGATGAGGCTTGAAATCTTGCACACATGCATACACTAAACATCACATCGGGCCTTGATGTCGTCACATAGAGTAGGCTACCAATCATTGATCTATATAGCTTTTGATCCACCATGTTGCCACTCTTGTCACTATCCAAGCTTCCACTAGTGCCCATTGGAGTTGTAATACTCTTTGCATCTTCCATGCCAAACTTCTTGAGCATATCTTTGATGTACTTAGTTTGGCTCACAAATGTACCTTCTTTCATTTGTTTGATTTGAAGTCCAAGAAAGAAACTAAGTTCACCAATCATTGATATTTCAAATTCCTTGGCCATCATTTTACCAAACTCATCACAATAATCTTGATTGGTTGAACCGAATACGATATCATCAACATATATTTGTAACACAAACAAGTCTTTCTCAATCTTCTTGGTGAATAGTGTTGTATCAACTTTGCCCATGACAAATCCTTTGGATAGCAAGAAGTCCCTCAATCTTTCATACCATGCTCTAGGTGCTTGCTTTAATCCATACAAAGCCTTCCTTAACTTGTATACATGATTGGGTTTCTTGTCATCTTCAAAACCGGGAGGTTGCTCCACATACACCTCCTCTTGAATGTACCCATTGAGAAATGCACTCTTTACATCCATTTGATATAGCTTGATATTGTGAGCACAAGCATAGGCAAGTAAGATCCTAATTGCTTCCAATCTTGCAACCGGGGCATAAGTTTCACCAAAGTCAAGACCCTCTATTTGTGTGTAACCTTGAGCCACTAGTCTTGCTTTGTTCCTTACTACTATCCCATCTTGATCTTGCTTGTTGCGAAAGACCCATCTTGTTCCAATGACATTGTGATCCTTAGGCCTTTCAACTAGTTTCCATACTTCATTTCTCTTGAAGTTGTTGAGCTCTTCATGCATTGCATTTACCCAATCCGGATCTCTCAATGCTTTATCAATGTCCTTGGGTTCTTCCATTGACACAAAAGAAGAGTGAGCACAAAATGATGTTAATCTTGATCTAGTTTGAACTCCTCTTTGTATGTCACCAATGATGGAATCCAATGGATGGTCTCTTGCAATGTTAGTTGGTTGAAGCACTTGGACTTGATTGCTTGGATGTTGATGTTGATCATGAATTGGAGATGATGAACTAGCCACTTGTTGATCTTGTTGCACTTGAGATGATGTACTAGCTTGATTTTGCATTAGAGAACCACTAGCTTGTGTAATTGGACTTTGGAGCACTTGATCTTTGTCATCATCCACATGAATTACTTGTTTTGGTCTAATATCGACAATATCCATCTCTTTCATAGCATTACTCAATTGAGTTCCTCTCACATCATCCAAGTTATCTTCTTCATCTTGAGAACTATTTGTTTCATCAAACTCAACATCATACACTTCTTCAAGTTGACCATTAGCCAAATTCCAAACTCTATAAGCTTTGCTAGTAGTTGAGTAACCAAGTAGGAAGCCTTCATCACATTTCTTCTCAAACTTGCTCAATCTAGTGCCTTTCTTCAAGATATAGCATTTACAACCAAATACCCGAAAGTATGCAATGTTGGGCTTTCTTCCATTTAAGATCTCATATGGTGTCTTCTCAAGGAACTTGTGGCAATAGAGACGGTTGCTATAAAAGCAAGTCGTGTTGATTGCTTCGGCCCAAAATGAATGACTCACATTATACTCATTCAACATTGATCTTGCCATATCAATTAAGGTTCTATTCTTCCTTTCAACTAGGCCATTTGATTGAGGTGTATACTTGGCCGAGAATTGATGCTTGATTCCAAGCTCCTCACATAGCTCATCAAATCTTGTGTTTCTAAACTCACTTCCATTGTCACTTCTTACTTTCTTGATTGTGGTCTCAAACTCATTTTGCACTCTCTTGATGAACTTCTTGAATATGTCAAATACATCACTCTTGTCCACAAGAAAGAATACCCATGTGTATCTAGTGAAATCATCTACAATCACAAAACCATACTTGTTGCCACCAATGCTTGTGTATGTAGTTGGCCCAAATAGATCCATGTGCAACAACTCAAATGCCTTGGAAGTACTCATAATGCTCTTCAATGGATGAGTGTTGCCTACTTGCTTTCCGGCTTGACATGCACTACATAGCTTATCTTTCTCAAATGTGACATCCTCCAAGCCTCTGACTAAGTCATGCTTCACTAACTTGTTCAATTGCTTCATGCCAACATGACCAAGTCTTCTATGCCATAACCAACCCATACTTGATTTGGTGAGCAAACATGTTGAAAGTTGAGTGTCACTAGCATTGAAATCAACCAAGTATAGATTCTCATATCTAAAACCTTTGAAGATCAAGTTAGAGCCATCAACACTAACTATCTCCACATCATCAACACCAAATATGCACTTGAAACCGAGATCACACAATTGAGCAACCGAGAGAAGATTGAAGTTCAACTTTTCAACTAAGAGCACATTGGAAATGCTATGATCATTAGAGATTGCAATCCTTCCAAGAGCCTTTACATCACCCTTGCTATTGTCACCAAATGTGATACTATCAATGCCACTATCATTTGATTTGAGAGAGTTGAACATTCTTGAATCACCGGTCATATGTTGAGAGCACCCACTATCAAGCACCCAATGCCTTCCTCCGGCCTTGTAATTTACCTACAAAACAATTTAATGTCTTTTAGGTACCCATACTTGCTTGGGTCCTTGGAGGTTAGTCACTAAGCTCTTTGGTACCCAAATGGCCTTCTTCTTTGGGCCCATAATTGGTGTACCAACAAACCTAGCATGCACACCTTTATCACCCTTGGTAAGCACATAACAAGAATCAAAAGGAATATAAGGTACATTAGCATTTTTCTTGTTCTTGTTCATTTTATTACAATTAATCTCTAGATGCCCAACTTGCTTGCATCTATTGCAATAACGACCATTGCCCTTCACAAAGCGAGACTTTGGAGTAGCAAAGGCCGCCTTGCCCTTCTTGGGAGTATAGCCCAATCCCTCTTTGTTAAGAGAGAACCTTTGGCTACCCAAGCATTTTAGCAAGCGGGCATCCCCACCATAGGCGTTGCCTAATGCGCGGGTGAGATCATCCACCTCTCTCTTGAGAGTCTCAACCACAAGTGATGAATCACTAGTAGTAGAGGTAGAGTTGGTTGTGGTGGATGATGATGAGCTACATGAAGCATTAGTAGGACTAACAAATAAAGAATCATCAATAATATCACATGTTAGTCCAATATCACAAGTGACAATCACTTGCTCCTCCTTAGCTTCCTTCATGAACTTCTCCAACTTAAGGTCCTTTTCCTTGATGAGCTCAAGTAGAGTGGAGTGGGCTTCCTTAAGCCTAGTGTGAGCAATTTCAAGATCCTCGTGGTCTTCCTTTAGACACTCACGAGAAGCCTCTAGCTCATCAAAGGATTTCCTAAGAGCTTTGAGCTCTTGTTCAATTCCTTTGCACTCCTTACTCTTTTTGAGAGCAACAAGCTCCTCCATCAAGGCATCATTTTCATTGCTCTTGGCAATGAGCTCTTGTTCCAAGATTTTGTATTTCTTGGTTGTCCTCTTGTAGCCCTTGCTCATTTGATCTATTATTCCTAATAGATCATCCTTGGAGTAGTCCTCATCCTCCTCATCATCACTCCTACAATCATCACTAGCACAAGAATCATCATCACTATCATCATGTTTTACCTTGGTAGGCTTGGCCATAAGGCATGTTGATGTAGTGTCGAAGATGGTTGGCTTGTTGGAGAGGGCGATGTTTGCAGTGGCTCGTCGAGTGATCCTCTCATCATCACTAGAGCTTTCATCATCATCACTATCGGAGTTGTCACTATCCCAAGTGACTACATAACCACCACCCTTCTTCTTCTTGTTGAAAGTGAAGCTCTTCTTTGCTTTCTTCTCATTCTCTTTCTTATCCTTCTTGTTCTTCTTGAGCTTCAAGTCCCCATTATGAAATCTCTTATCTTCATAGGGGCAATCCGCCACTATGTGATCGGGGCTATTGCAATTGTAGCAAAGGGTCTTTGCCTTTATAGTGTCTCTCCTCTTCCTTGCCCCATATCCTTTCTTCTTCATGAACCTTCCCATCTTGTGCACAAGGAGGGCCATGGTCTCATCATCGAATGGATCATCATCATCACTTTCTACCTTGCTCTTGCCCTTAGAGGATGAAGCCTTGAATGCAATGGGCTTCTCTTGCTTGACCTTGGTCTCCTTCTTCTCTTCTACCTCATCTTCATCATCATTGTATTGGGCATCGGTCATTATATCTCCAAGCACATTGGTTGGTTTGACCTTGTCAATCCCTCTCTAAAGATCATTCTTCTCAAGGTGGCAAACTTCTTGGGTAAGCACATCAAGAACTTGTGTGAGAAGTCCTTGTCCTCAACCTTCTCCCCAAGCCCCTTGAGATCATTGACAATGACTTGGAGCCTATAGAACATCTCCGGGATGGATTCATCATCCTTCATCTTGAATGTGGAGAACTTGTCCTTGAGCATATATAGTTTGGCACTTTTTACCGTTGAAGTACCTTCATATGTTTCTTCAAGCCTTATCCAAAGCTCATTTGCCTTTTCAAGATCTTTGATTTGCTCAAATACTTTATCATCAATGGCATGATAGATTGTGTCAAGTGCCGCCGTATTGCATTGTTTGTTGATGCGGTCATTGGGAGTGAGGTTTTCCTCATCAAGAATGACGTATCCTTCTTTGGTCACATCCCAAACCTTCTCATGTATATTGCCTAGATATTGCTTCATCTTCCTTTTCCAATGATCAAAGGAAGAGACACCATCAAAGAATGGAGGCTTGCCATTAACATGATTGAACATAACTTGAGCCATCTTACACCGAGGTTGTTAAGCCTTACAAACGGTGACCACGGCTCCGATACCACTTGAAAGGTCTTGATGGCTAGAGGGGGGGTGAATAGCCTATTAAAATTTTCTACAAAGACAAGCTAAACAAGTTTATCAATAAAACAAATAGCGAGATGCGAGTTTTGCTTAGCCTACGGGGTGTTTGCAAGCCACCTAACCAATTCACAATTCTAGTAATTGCACTCAACCGCACAAGTCAAATCGAGAAGGAAACTACAACTAGCAAGCTACACAAAGAAGCTACTCTAGCAAAGCTAACTAGCTAGCAAAGATAACTAAGAAAGTAATGTGGAGTTGAGTTAGGAGGGTATCACCGAGGGGCGAAGTATTGAGCCAACCAATATGATCAACAATGAATACCAAGATAACCGAACACCGGGATCAATCAATCACAATATGAAAGTGATGACACGAAGATTTATCCCGAGGTTCACGTGCTTGCCGGCACGCTAGTCCCCGTTGTGTCCCTCTTCACCACGTGGTTCGGTGGCTAATCGGTCACACACCGAGCCTCTCAAAAGGCGCCACAAGAACCTACCAAATGGCAAAAGGTTGCAATGACACGAGCAATATACTAATGTTGCCTTTGGTGCTTCGCCGAGGTAGGCACAAACCCCTCACAATCACCGGAGGTGGCCAAGAACAAACACCAACTCTTGCCAACGCCTCCAAGCTGCTCCAAGCCGTCTAGGTGGCGGCAACCACCAAGAGAAACAAGAATCCCGCAGCAAATCAACCACCAAGTGCCAACTAGATGCTATCTCACAATGCAAATGCACTTGGATCACTCAATCTCACTTCGAATATGCAAAGAAGCAAGAGAGATGAGTGGGAGGGGAGTTGCTTAGCTCAAAGTGCTCACAAGTATGTCAAAAGTTCGAGAGAGGGAGCCTTGAGCTGGCCAACGAGTATTTATAGACGTACCCCTTCGAATATAGCCGTTAGAAACTTAAACAGCCGAAATCGGGCTGACCGGACGCGCTGGTCCAACTGACCGGACGCGTCGGTCGCCCAACGGCTAACTTGTGAAGTACTGACCGGACGCGCTGGTCCAAACGACCGGACGCGCTGGTCGCCCAACGGCTAACTACGAAGCAACGACCGGACGCGCTGGTCCAACTGACCGGACGCGCCGGGAACGACCGGACGCGCTGGTCCCGTGAAGGACCAGACGCGCTGGTCGCCTGAGCAGCGCTCAACGAAATAGTGACCGGACGCGCTGAAGAAAATGACCGGACGCGACAGTGACTGCGTCCGGTTAGAGTCCAGTAAGCTCCTTGAACGACCGGACGCGTCCGATCATCAGTGACCGGACGCGCCTCGCGTCCGATCATCGAACTGAAAAACACGCAGACACTGAACACTGACGAACGCGTCCGGTCATGCAAGGACCGCGTAGTGGAAAATAATCGTTTCAACTTCTCGAAAACGCCTGAATCCCGCCTCGCAAGCTCGGCGGGAGGGAGAGAGGAACCCAAACCCTCTCTACCGCTCAAACTCCACCGCCGTCGCAAACGTGCTAACATCACCAAGTGATCTCGTCATGTGTGAGTGTGTTAGCATTTTCACAATCATTTTTCGAGGCGATATTAGTTCTATCCAAATGCATATGATCATGAAATGCACATCTAGAGGCACTTAGGAGTTCAATAGCCACGTCATTCCCCTCTTTATAGTACGGCTATCTATCCTATAATGTAACCACACCCACTAGGTGTCTTGGTTACTAAAACACAACCCTTAAGCATATACCTTTGCCTTGATCATGTAGGGTTGCGTCCAAATCCAAGTGTGGCCATCATGATCACCATGTCCATCTTGCCACCAACCTTGGAGTGTACTAATCCTCATATGCTACATACAACTTAGGCATGGGATTAGTACTTAGGCATTGTCACTAATTACCAACACCAAACATAGGACTTTCAGTTGTTTCATTGAGCGCTGCTCAGGCTTGACCAATGCGTTCGGTTAGTTACGGGACCAGCGTGTCCGGTCGTGCGCAGCACGTCCGGTCACAGTCGATCAGACACGTCCGGTCGTTCAGGGAGCTTACTGGACTCTAACCAGACGTTGACACTGTGGCGTCCGGTCTGCGCGTCAAGCGCGTCCGGTCGTTGCTTCGCAGTTAGCCGTTGTGCGACCGGCGCGTCCTGTCAGTTGGGCCAGCGCGTCCGGTCAGTGCTTCGCGACTTAGCCGTTGTGCGACCCAGTGTCACAGAAGGTCTTCTAGAAGTTGAGCTGATTAATGTTGAGTGGATGGTTGGTAATCCAGCATCATCTTGTTTGGTTAGGAATGAAGACACTAGAAGGTGATTGTATTATGCATGGACAGTGTTGATCATCCTCATTGCTTTTGCCTGTGGCTGCTTGGGCTTGTTCTTGCTTTTCTTCTTCTTCTTCTTGTCTGTTGTCTTGTCTTCATATGTGTATGCCATTTGTGGGTGAGCAGGAGTTTTGAGTGTCTTGTTCTTGAAACTAAATTTTTCCTTCCTATCACCGATGGTGAAACAGAACTTGGCATCACCGGTGTAGATGATGGCTTTAGCAGTGTTCGGGAATGGTCATCCTAGAATGATTGGTGATCTTTCATCGCCTCCTATCTCTACTACCATGAAGTATACAAGCACATACGAGTTTCCAACTCGTACATAGACATCTTCTAGGATTCCCTCTGGGAAGCAGAGTGACTGGTCTGCAAGCTGCAAGCACATGGTTGTGTACAATAATGTATCTCCAAGAAATTTTTCACATATTACCTTAGGCATTATGTTGATGCTTGCACCATGATCACAGATAGCTTCTTCAAAAACGTTCTATCCAATGGATATCGGGATGACGGGTCTTCCTGGGTCACCTTTCTTCTCTGGAGTAATTTCATCTTTCCACACACCTGATGGTCGATCTCTATGCTACCATCCTGCATGAAATATATCGACAAGATTTACAGTTTCTAATTCTTCCTGTTGCCCTAGAATCTTACCTTTATCGGCCGGTGGAACAGATGCTACCAACTGAGCTATATGTGATTCTATCATCTTATTAAAACTGTGCTGATTCTTTATGGCAGAAGAAAAACTATCCATTCTATTATTTATGTTTTCTAGAATTTTATCATTGGTAGTTATCTTCTTAGACATCTGATCTAGTATTCTAGATTGACCAACAACAAGATCCCTCAAAGGCGCGTCCGGTCAGTTGAACCAGCGCGTCCGGTCAGCACGTTTTCGGCTGTTTAAGTTTCTAACGGCTATATTCGAAGGGGTACGTCTATAAATACTCGTTGGCCGGCTCAAGGCTCTATCTCTTGAACATTTGACATACTTGTGAGCACTTTGAGCTAAGCAACTCCCCTCCCACTCATCTCTCTTGCTTCTTTGCATATTCGAAGTGAGATTGAGTGATCCAAGTGCATTTGCATTGTGAGATTGCATCTAGTTGGCACTTGGTGGTTGATTTGCTGCGGGATTATTGTTTCTCTTGGTGGTTGCCGCCACCTAGACGGCTTGGAGCAGCTTGGAGGCGTTGGCAAGAGTTGGTGATTGTTCTTGGCCACCTCCGGTGATTGTGAGGGGTTTGTGCCTACCTCGGCGAAACGCCAAAGGCAACATTAGTGAATTGCTCGTGTCATTGCAACCTTTTGATAAAAATGTTATAAAACCATAGTATCACATACTCCTCAATTGGTGAGCAATTCCTACTAAAGCTAAATATGACATCTTGCAAGTTTTAAAATCTTCCACATATAATGCTTGTTATTGTGTTGAGTTTGGTCAAGTCTTATTGACTCTTGTTGAGAGATTTATCATGCTCCCAAGATCAAGATCATGTACACCCACATATACATGCTGCTCCTACACTAGGAGTATGCAAAAACATGCTTTCGTTCACCAAAAATTTTGCTCCTACACTGGGAGTAAACAAAAAAATATTTATTAGATAAAAACTACATCTTCTAAAAGATAGTGATCTCTCTCTAAATAAGTGGTTTAGAAGAAGAGACATGTGCTATGTAAAAGTATGAAGGTTCTAGGAAAGAAGCGACCATGAATTCCTCTATAGGATTAGACTTGGGTCTTGATTCTACTTTTGAATGTGCTGATTGGGATAGCAAACAAGAAAGCTTAACACTCTTCCTGAGATTTACATCTAGGTTCTCTGCCTTTTGTCCGTCATGTACAAGTTTTTCTAAGGGATGCCCTATCAAAAGATCAAAATTCGAGATTTCAAAGACATAGTAGTTTATAAGAATCTTAATTTTGTTCATGGTGATGGGGACTTTTCATATAATCCCCAAACACTACTATAGGATGCATTTTTGCAGGCGGGGAGAATGCATTTCTATAGGCGGGCATTCAATCCACTTGAGACAAAACGCTTCTGTTAATCAAGAACTTCCTAGGTGGCCACCCTGCCTACCTCCGAAACTATGAACTACAGAGGCGGGCGTGGTACACTGCCTGTCTGCAAAAATAACAACTACAAAGGCAGACACCATACAATGCCCGCCTCTATTAATCAATAAAATAAAATAAAATAAATCCATGAGCCCATTGGTGAGCCCACTAGTGAGCCCGTTTCCTAGCCCCCCGAGCCTAATCCTCCACCATGAACTACCAAATCTGCTATCATTAACCGTCGGATCTGCTGCCATGAATTGCCTCGGGGACTCATGCGATGCCAGATCCGATGGTCCGAGCCACGCCATCACTCAGGGCCCACCAGATCCATTGCTACTCCAAGGACGCGCCAATGCTTTGCTTCTGATTCTACTTGGGGCTACACCAGATCCACGCGAAGACACCACCGCTCGGGGTCGTGCCATCGCTCTAGGTCACGCCTCTGCTCAGGGAGGGGAGAGCCACGCCACTGCTAGGAAGTCAGGTCGTGCCATCGCACCGGATCCAAAGGAGGAGGGGGCCCTCCACGCCATGCTGCACCGTTAGAGAACGAGGCCATGCACCGCGCTGCGTCGTCAGAGGGCCCTCGCACGTGAGATCCACCTGGGTCATTGGCTATAAGGGAGAGGGAGAGGGAGATGACTCCATGCTCTATCATGGAGAAGGGAGCCATGTCAGTCTAGGGAGAAGGGAGGGCCCGAACTCAATTGCAGCGGCGGTTGTGTGTCTGAGGAATGGAGGCAGCTGAGGGAAAGAAGGAATGGACCACAAGTGAAACCCTGTCTTTATTATATATGATGGAATCATTGGCCTAGACTTTGGGCCTCAATCTATTAATAGAGGCAGATTGGCCATTTTCAGAGGTGGACCTCTTAAGAGGCCTGCCTCCATAAATTCATTTTAGGAGGTGGACATTTTTTACTATCTCCATAAATTAATTTTAGGAGTGAGTCTTAACATACCCCTATGTTAAGAGGTGGCTAAAATTTGTCAGAAAATTGAGAAACTTCGGAGTGATAGCGTTGGACTATGTCCATATGTCTAAAAATCTGGCAGATCAATTCACTAAGGGACTATCACGTAATGTGAAAGATAGTGCATCAAGTGAGATGGGCTAGTGATCCACATGAAGTCTACCATAGTGGTAACCTATTCTATGTGATCGGAGATCCTGTGAAGTAGGATGGTGAAACAAGCCATTGGTAGACTATGAGGAAAGATCCTTACTTGGTCCATGTCAGATGCACATCTTTGCTTTGCTGTAAGGCAGGTTGGTTTTTACCTTAATGTATTCCGACTGGCTTATGGAAGCAAAGATGTTTTCCTACAGAACATTTTTAAGGAACACACCCATATGAGTTCGACTGCTGGTCACAGCTGTGAGATTTGGGTGGTCTCTACATACTCATGAAAGGCCAAGGAGTATGACTTATATGCTCCAACTAGAGGGGATGCTTTCTACAACCTAGTATCAGTAAAGAACCTAGATGAAACTTATCTTGCATAAAACCACCAATTCAAGGCATAGTCCATTGTTTAGTTGTGAAGAAGTGAAACCTTTGTTCTAGGTGGATGTTCAACTTAACAATTCCATCGAAACACTGGTATATCAAACCGTAGAGATTTGAGAGCATTTTATATGTGCCCTAGAATTTGGTGGGGACTATTAGATTTAATATGGGCTTATCCCATATTTTAGTTAATTAAATCAAATAAATCCTAGGCTCAGATTATATGCTACAGTGCATGAATTGCTTTTGCCACTCAAGCCAATTATGGGCAGGAGTTTCTATTCCTAAGTGTGAGCGAGAGTTACAAGAGTTTCTATTCCCAAATGAGAGAGTTATAGGAGTTTCTGCTCCTAATGGCTAGAGTTACGGGAGTTTCTACTCCTAATGGAGAGAGTTATAGGAGTTTTCACTTATGATGATGGAAGTTTCTTTCGTGAGCGTCTCTTCCACTTCTGACTCTTGATCTCTAGCGCCCCTGCTCGGCTTTCTGGCTATATGATAAAAGCAAGACACGCTTCAATATCTAGACTAGCTCTAGTCTCTCTCGTACATGCAACTCACTAGTCTCTGTCGAGTTGCCTTAGAACTTCCTCGTCCCAATTCTCTGCGCGCATAGAGGATTGGGAGAGTGTTGGTATTTATTAACTCGACACTTGTTTTAGACAGTCACATATTAATCACCTATACGTCTAGCTTTATTATACCAGGTTGTCATCCCCGGCGTTGGAAGCTAAAAGTGTTTAATGGCCTTTCTATCATTTCATGTGACTAAAATAATTATAAAGATGTATATGATAAAGTAAATGTATTCGTAAGCGCATAGATGATTATACCATTGTAGCATTTTACCTAGAGTATTACCAGGTTATCGATTTATATTTATACCACTGGCAATGGAAGGATAAAGGAATATATCACTTGTATGTATAAATGATGGAGAGAGTCAACTATACTCAATCTATCTACTCATAATAGGGGTAAGTCACAAGATAAAATAATAATAATAATAATAATAATAATAATAATAATAATAATAATAATAATAAGCATAGATAAGTCATAAATAGTAATCAACCTTAGAGCATTTCCAATCTAAGCATTAGCATGGATTAGGTAGGTATAGACAAATATTCCTAAGTTATTCTTAACTACATGTCAATGTATACCATGATTAGTGCAATTATGTCTAGCAATCATAGCAAGAAGGCATTATATCTACACATAAGGGACATTACAATAAGGTAGTTTATGAACATAGCATAAAATCTACCTTGGCAACTGAGTCTAACTTGGCCTATATTCGAGGAGTGGACTACAAAGGACTCAACGAAAGTGTCACATTTGCATTCTAATGCTACTTCGCGATCTACCACTAAGCCTAGAATATAGGATATTTCTGTAGGTAAACAACGTATAAGCACCATGCTTACACAATGTTGACCACCCACCCATGATATCAAAGGGCGAGAGCTTTGCGATCCTATGTTTGAATATAAAGACAATCTAACTATGCTAGACATATAATCAAAGTATATAAAGAACAATATAATTGTAAATATAATAATATAGAGCAAAGTCATATCAATTGTATCTAGCATAATATAAACAGAAAGATACAAAAGAGAGGTTACAAGGGCTTTACCAAGCTGCACTCGTAGACAGATCCGGAATCCATCCTAAGCTTGCCTTCCTCTAGATCTAGCCTACGTAGCTATGCTATAGATAATGGTGGAGCTCTAAGGAGACTAGGGTTGCTGTCTCTGATGACTTGATCAGGCTTGAGACTTATGAATTGAATTAGATGCCAGGGGGTGGAGGCTCTGCTTATATATCCCCATAGAATGCACCAAAGCCCTCAGATCAAACCAACTTGAAACAACGGCGTAGATGCAAACCCTAAGGCAGCGGAGAACCGACGTAAGAAGGGGGAAGCTGACCCATGGGTCCCACGGTCGGCCGACCAGGCCCACGGGCGGCCGCCCGCCCCCTCTGCCAGGTGGGTCCTGCCTTCTTCCACACATTTTCTCGTGTCTTCTAGAGTCTTCCTAAGTTGGTGCCGCAGATAACTATCAATTTTAATCCGACGTGTGGGTCCATTATTGCATATTTCCTGATAACCCTTGCAGAAATACAGTTTCACCAAAACCTGTGGAATTCTGTCAGTGTAAACCCTATCTCTATGTTTGGTATTGAATTATGTCTATTTCTATGCTTGGTTGATGGTATATTTTAGTAGTTATTAACCATCAACAACTCCCCCAAGCTTAACCTTTGCTAGTCCCTTAGCAAAACCAAGCTTAGCAACAAGTCAGGAGTTCTTAAAAGATTTGTGAAACATTTATATTATCTCCTCAAAAATTCACTAGTAATCAGACAGAAATTCTCTACTGAACTTAGAGCAAACTTGTTCTAACTTTCAAACTTACTCATATTACCTTTTTACCATGGAGCTTATAGCCTTCACTTGGGTCTTGAGCAATTGAAAGACAGAACAATGAAGTCAAGCACTATGTCTCAAGCTCTTTGTTCCACTATTATTCTAGAGTTTTTTTTACAAGTTTTCAAATAAAACTTAGAGATTCCATGTATGACCTTTCTAGTCTCTCATATATGTGGTATTTATGGATTCTCACCTTCTCTCATACCCTATACAACTAAGGCTTATGTGGAGCTCACAGGTATGGAGACAGCACATACATACTTGCGAGGCATTTATTGTAAAGTCAAACTATGGATGCAAAGAGAGTTAAGTCATACAGTCAAATCAAGATGTGCATGTGTGTGGAATATGTGTGGGATATAGATATGGTGGCTAATTCTAATTCTACTATGCTCCTTGAAAACATATCTCTCTTTTTGAAACTTAGGAACTTTTGCAAGAGAACATGGGCTATCTTATTCTTTTCTTCTTTCTTTCTTTCTTTTTTAGGCAGGTAGCTTTTGCTCCCCTTTTTCTATTCTTAGACACTTGTCCATTTTTTTCTCTTTTTTCGAAAAACTTTTGCATAGCCATATGCTTCTTTTCTGCAACAAAACTTGTGAGAGATAGCAACAATAACTTGGAGCATTTATTAGGGGCTTCCTATAGGGTATATTTTTTATGTTCACTCCTAGTGTAGAAGTGTAACATTTTTAAGTAGACGAAAAAGCATGTTTTTACGCCTACTTCCAGTGTAGGAATAGTGCATATATAAGAGGTGTGTACGTGATCTTGATTTTAAGAGCATGTTAAATCCCTCATAAGGTATCACCAAAACTTGACTAAACTCAATACAAAGCAAGTAGTACTTAATAAGTGAAAGTTTTCCTAGTCTAGTGTATGGCTGTGGTAGGAATTTAAACTCTCATCATACAGGAACTCATCATATAAGTTTTCATATTTTCAAAAGATAAATCTCCAGAACTCTAATATCACTCAGAACAAGATAAATAGTAGCTCAGACTTTCTTATATCATATCCATCAATCACCTAGACTTAGATCAAGCATTTGCTACCCACAAGTTTTAGGCTTTTAGAGTAAATCTTCAAGTCAAAATAATGTGATCTAAATCTCAGGAGAACTTAAGACTGAAAACTTGGTGTTTGGCAAAGCATTTTGATTTCATCATTATTTTAGTGCAAAGGGTTTATCTCGAGTCCTTAAGCAAACCTTGGTATACTCTCTCTCTCTTGTTTTATTTATTCAAAATCTAGAAAAAGAAAATCTTTATTTTATTTTATGCATCTTTTTATTTCTTTTCTACTAATAGAAAGCAAACTTAGAATAGTAATACCGAAAAGGGAAAGAAATACTTAGCTAAATACATGGGGGATGCTCCTCCCCCAAGTTGGATGTTAGTGTAGTGGTTCACTTTTGTAGTGTAGCAGACTGGCAGTGAAGATCTTCACCTGCTTGTCAGCTCTTTTTGATCCTTCAAATCCTGTAGAGCTCAAATAGACAACACAACTAGTGGAACTGATTAAGTGTTAGCGGATAACCACCTAGGCCTTAGTTGCCTAGAACTCCATATTTATTCTAAGCAGAATTGCAACATGATTTCTTTCTCAATATTTTTGAATTTTTTTATGATGCAAATGGGAAAATACAATAAAGCGAGTAAATTTTTATTTTTATTTTTGTGCCTCCACGGTGAACATTCCTGCGGGGTAACCACAATCCTATTCACATGGGGCTTAAGGTTTTTTTATGCAGTGAATTTTTTTTCTTTTTCTTATGCAAGTAAAGTAAACATGAGGTGATTATGCTACTAAGGAAAATATGTGAAAAGGGAAATTATGCAAGAAGGGAAATATGGATAACTACCGAGTTTACCTCCCGGCGAGGGTTCAGCAATTTAAGTCCTCTGAACAGGACCTTCCTCTGCATCTTCAATTCTAGGATGCTTCTTTAGATCCTGAGGATGGGGACCTTGATGGTTGTTCCTCTTGAGGTGATTGGCTTGATGATGGTGATCCTTTCTTCTTCCATACCTATTTGGTTGGTAGACTCAATGTTGAGGCAGATTGTTGTGGCTCATCAGTCTTCTCCTCTTTGTTGTCCTTCTCATTTTGGCAGTCTTCAGATCTCTCTACTTTTCCTGAATAGTTCGCCCATCCATCCTTGGTTGGTTTGTTCCCTTGTCAGCGAGCCGATCGACACCTTCTTCTGTTCTTCTTTGGCTGCTCATAATTAGTATAACTATTGAAGTAATAGCATACCTTTTCTGTAGGAAATTGAAAGTGGATCTCTCCAATCTCATTTAGATGATTGTGCGTGTAGTGTTGAGGAACGGTCTTCAAAGTACAATGGGTGGATCAATCTCTTCTTCTCCCATGTCTAGGACCATGAAGTCAGTGGGGACATAGTGGTCTTGAATATTTACCATGACATCTTTAGCTATCCCCTCTGGGAATCAGAATATTTGGTCTGTCATCTGCAGCTACATCTATGTTGGGTGCAAGGGTTCTTTACCAAATATTAATTCATATGTTACCTTGGCCATTATGTTGACACTTGACCCAGTGTCACAGAAGGTCTTCTAGAAGTTGAGCTGATTAATGTTGAGTGGATGGTTGGTAATCCAGCATCATCTTGTTTGGTTAGGAATGAAGACACTAGAAGGTGATTGTATTATGCATGGACAGTGTTGATCATCCTCATTGCTTTTGCCTGTGGCTGCTTGGGCTTGTTCTTGCTTTTCTTCTTCTTCTTGTCTGTTGTCTTGTCTTCATATGTGTATGCCATTTGTGGGTGAGCAGGAGTTTTGAGTGTCTTGTTCTTGAAACTGAATTTTTCCTTCCTATCACCGATGGTGAAACAGATCTTGGCATCACCAGTGTAGATGATGGCTTTAGCAGTGTTCGGGAATGGTCATCCTAGAATGATTGGTGATCTTTCATCACCTCCTATCTCTACTACCATGAAGTCTACAAGCACATACGAGTTTCCAACTCGTACATAGACATCTTCTAGGATTCCCTCTGGGAAGCAGAGTGACTGGTCTGCAAGCTGCAAGCACATGGTTGTGTACAATAATGTATCTCCAAGAAATTTTTCACATATTACCTTAGGCATTATGTTGATGCTTGCACCATGATCACAGACAGCTTCTTCAAAAATGTCCTATCCAATGGATATCGGGATGACGGGTCTTCCTGGGTCACCTTTCTTCTCTAGAGTAATTTCATCTTTCCACACACCTGATGGTCGATCTCTATGGTACCATCCTGCATGAAATATATCGACAAGATTTGCAGTTTCTAATTCTTCCGGTTGCCCTAGAATCTTACCTTTATCGGCTGGTGGAACAGATGCTACCAACTGAGCTATATGTGATTCTATCATCTTATTAAAACTGTGCTGATTCTTTATGGCAGAAGAAAAACTATCCATTCTATTATTTATGTTTTCTAGAATTTTATCATTGGCAGTTATCTTCTTAGACATCTGATCTAGTATTCTAGATTGACCAACAACAAGATCCCTCAAAGGTGGTTGATTGAAATTATTAAAATTGTTACCTTAGTAATTACCTTGGTAGTTATCTGAGTAGTTCAGTCTCTGTTGCTGATTCCAACCTTGATTCTACTGAGGATGGAAGTTGGTGTTGTTGTTGAAGTAGTTCACATCTTCTTAGAACTCTGAACAGTTATGGCCTGAGTGACCAACTTCTCCACACTCCTCATAGGTCATGCAAAATTCATTGATGAAGTTCACTTCCTTCTTATCATTGGCAGACAGCATGTCTACCTCTTTGAGCTGGTCTACCTCTTTGAGCTAGTGCATGCCACCCCTCTTGCGGGTTAGAGCCTTCTCTTCATTCCAACTTTGGTTGGAGGCCATCTCCTCCACAAGAGCTTTAGCATCTCTGAGATTGAGTGATAAGAATGCCCCTCCAGCAGCAGTGTCCAAGGTCTCATGGGTACTTGAGGTCAACCCGTGGTAGAAGGTCTACATGAGTAACCATTCCTCCATCCCATAATGAGGACACTCTGATATGTAGTCTTAAAAATGTTCCCATGCCTCTAGAATAGATTTATCATATTGTTGCTGGAAACTTGTAATCTTCCCACAGAGAGCATTTGTCTTACCCATGGAAAAGAACTTTGCTAGGAAGGCGGTTGAGCAGTTATCCCATGTAGTGTGTCTGTCTTTATTAGCATAGAACCACTGCTTGGCCTTTTCCAATAGGGAAAATGGAAAGAGGCGGAGCAGAATAGCATCTCTGGTTACTCCCTTGATAGTGAAGGTGCTGCAAATTTCTAGAAGGTGTTGGAGATGAGCACTTGCATCTTCATGTGCCTTTCCACAAAACTGATTGGACTGCACCATATTAATGAGAGCTGGCTTGAGTTCAAATCCATTGTCTCCAACATCAGTTGTCGGTCCAGTACGGATGTTGGCGGTGGTTGGAAGAGAGAATTCGCGTAGAGTCTTGTTTGCCATAGCTTCAAATTCTGGTGTCAAACTTCTTTTGATTTGGTGGTTGTCTTCCTAATCTAGCGCTAAAACTTTCTTGAGCTTAGCTTTAGTCCTTCTGAGTAGCGCTTCTGGATTTTTAACAAAGTTGTCAAACTTCTTTTGATTTGATGGTTGTCTTCCTAATCTAGCGCTGAAACTTTCTTGAGCTTAGCTTTAGTCCTTCTGAGTAGCGCTTCTGGATTTTCAACAATTTTTTCTAGAAGATCAAAACCATGCATTCATTACCCTGCATAAGATCACATAAGTAGACAAAACATGGGTAAGCCTATTCAAGTAGAGAATGTTAGTTCTCTCGATCTCATCAGTGATACAAGTGATATTGATATTCCTTTAATAGCCTTCAACCTTCCCCGGCAATGGCGCCAAAAATGTTGTTGGTATTTATTAACTCGACACTTGTTTTGGACAGTCACATATTAATCACCTATACCTCTAGCTTCATTATACCAGGTTGTCATCTCCGGCGTTGGAAGCTAAAAGTGTTTAATGGCCTTTCTATCATTTCATGTGACTAAAATAATTATAAAGATGTATATGATAAATTCAATGTATCCGCAAGCGCATAGATGAATATACCATTGTAGCATTTCACCTAGAGTATTACCAGGTTATCGATTTATATTTATACCACTGCGAAGGGAAGGATAAAGGAATATATCACTTGTATGTATAAAATGATGGAGAGTCAACTTTACTCAATCTATCTACTCATAACAGGGGTAAGTCACAAGATAAAATAATAATGATAAGCATATGATAAGTCATAAATAGTAATCAACCTTAGAGCATTTCCAATCTAAGCATTAGCATGTATTAGGTAGGTATAGACAAATATTCCTAAGTTATTCTTAACTACATGTCAATGTATACCATGATTAGTGCAATTATGTCTAGCAATCATAGCAAGAAGGCATTATATCTACACATAAGGGACATTACTAATAAGGTAGTTTATGAACATAGCATAAAATCTACCTTGGCAACCAGGTTCAACTTGGCCTATATTCAAGGAGTGGACTACAAAGGACTGAACAAAAGTGTCACATTTGCATTCTAATGCTACTTCACGATCTACCACTAAGCCTAGAATATAGAGTGTTTCCACAGGTAAACGTCTAAGCACCATGCTTACTGAAAGTCCTATGTTTGGTGTTGGTAATTAGTGACAATGCCTAAGTACTAATCCTATGCCTAAGTTGTATGTAGCATGTGAGGATTAGTACATTCCAAGGTTGGTGGCAAGATGGACATGGTGATCATGATGGCCACACTTGGATTTGGACGCAACCCTACGTGATCAAGGCAAAGGTATATGCTTAAGGGTTGTGTTTTAGTAACCAAGACACCTAGTGGGTGTGGTTACATTATAGGATAGATAGCCATACTATAAAGAGGGGAATGACGCGGCTATTGAACTCCTAAGTGCCTCTAGGTGTGCATTTCATAATCATATGCATTTGGATAGAACTAATAACGCCTCGAAAAATGATTGTGAAAATGCTAACACACTCACACATGACGAAGATCACTTGGTGGTGTTAGCACATTTGCGAAGGCGGTGGAGTTTGAGCGGTAGAGAAGGTTTGGGGTCCTCTCTCCCTCTCGCCGAGCTTGCTCGGCGGGATTCAGGCGTTTTCGAGGAGTTGAAATGACTTTTTTCCACTACGCCAGAAGTTAGAAAAGAAATGGAGGCGAACGAAGGTCACAGAGGTGACCGGACACTGAACTGGACGTGGTCTCTGTTTGACCGGACGCGTCCGGTCAGTGTTCAGCGTTTGCGCGTGTTTCAGCTTGATGATCGGACGCGCAGCGCATCTGGTCATAGTCGATCGGACGCGTTCGGTCATTCAGGAAGCTTACTGGACTCTAATCGGACGCTGGCACTGTGGTGTATGGTCATTTCTTCAGCGCGTCAGGTCGTTGTTTCATTGAGCGCTGCTCAGGCTTGACCAGCGCGTTCAGTCAGTTACGGGACCAGCGTGTCCGGTCGTGCGCAGCGCATCCGGTCACAGTCGATCAGACGCGTCCGGTCGTTCAGGGAGCTTACTGGACTCTAACCAGACGTTGACACTGTGGCGTCCGGTCTGCGCGTCAAGCGCGTCCGGTCGTTGCTTCGCAGTTAGCCGTTGTGCGACCGGCGCGTCCGGTCAGTTGGACCAGCGCGTCCGGTCAGTGCTTCGCGACTTAGCCGTTGTGAGACCCAGTGTCACAAAAGGTCTTCTAGAAGTTGAGCTGATTAATGTTGAGTGGATGGTTGGTAATCCAGCATCATCTTGTTTGGTTAGGAATGAAGACACTAGAAGGTGATTGTATTATGCATGGACAGTGTTGATCATCCTCATTGCTTTTGCCTGTGGCTGCTTGGGCTTGTTCTTGCTTTTCTTCTTCTTCTTCTTGTCTGTTGTCTTGTCTTCATATGTGTATGCCATTTGTGGGTGAGCAGGAGTTTTGAGTGTCTTGTTCTTGAAACTAAATTTTTCCTTCCTATCACCGATGGTGAAACAGAACTTGGCATCACCGATGTAGATGATGGCTTTAGCAGTGTTCGGGAATGGTCATCCTAGAATGATTGGTGATCTTTCATCGCCTCCTATCTCTACTACCATGAAGTCTACAAGCACATACGAGTTTCCAACTCGTACATAGACATCTTCTAGGATTCCCTCTGGGAAGCAGAGTGACTGGTCTGCAAGCTGCAAGCACATGGTTGTGTACAATAATGTATCTCCAAGAAATTTTTCACATATTACCTTAGGCATTATGTTGATGCTTGCACCATGATCACAGATAGCTTCTTCAAAAACGTTCTATCCAATGGATATCGGGATGACGGGTCTTCCTGGGTCACCTTTCTTCTCTGGAGTAATTTCATCTTTCCACACACCTGATGGTCGATCTCTATGGTACCATCCTGCATGAAATATATGGACAAGATTTGTAGTTTCTAATTCTTCCGGTTGCCCTAGAATCTTACCTTTATCGGCCGGTGGAACAGATGCTACCAACTGAGCTATGTGTGATTCTATCATCTTATTAAAACTGTGCTGATTCTTTATGGCAGAAGAAAAACTATCCATTCTATTATTTATGTTTTCTAGAATTTTATCATTGGTAGTTATCTTCTTAGACATCTGATCTAGTATTCTAGATTGACCAACAACAAGATCCCTCAAAGGCGCGTCCGGTCAGTTGAACCAGCGTGTCCGGTCAGCACGTTTTTGGCTGTTTAAGTTTCTAACGGCTATATTCGAAGGGGTACATCTATAAATACTCGTTGGCCGGCTCAAGGCTCTATCTCTTGAACATTTGACATACTTGTGAGCACTTTGAGCTAAGCAACTCCCCTCCCACTCATCTCTCTTGCATCTTTGCATATTCGAAGTGAGATTGAGTGATCCAAGTGCATTTGCATTGTGAGATTGCATCTAGTTGGCACTTGGTGGTTGATTTGCTGCGGGATTCTTGTTTCTCTTGGTGGTTGCCACCACCTAGACGGCTTGGAGCAGCTTGGAGGCATTGGCAAGAGTTGGTGATTGTTCTTGGCCACCTCCGGTGATTGTGAGGGGTTTGTGCCTACCTCGGTGAAATGCCAAAGGCAACATTAGTGAATTGCTCGTGTCATTGCAACCTTTTGCCATTTGGTAGGTTCTTATGGCGCCTTTTGAGAGGCTCGGTGTGAGACCGATTAGCCACCGAACCACGTGGTGAAGAGGGACACAACGGGGACTAGCGTGCCGGCAAGCACGTGAACCTTGGGATAAATCTTCGTGTCATCACTTTTATATTGTGATTGATTGATCCTGGTGTTCGGTTATCTTGGTATTCATTGTTGATCATATTGGTTGGCTCAATACTTCGCCCCTCGGTGAAACTCTCCTAACTCAACTCCGCATTTCTTTCTTAGTTATCTTTGCTAGCTAGTTAGCTTTGCTAGAGTAGCTCTTTTGTGTAGCTTGCTAGTTGTAGTTGTAGTTGTAGTTGTAGTTGTAGTTACCTTCTCGGTTTGACTTGTGCGGTTGAGTGCAACTACTAGAATTGTGTTTTGGATAGGTGGCTTGCAAACACCCCATAGGCTAAGCAAAACTCGCATCTCGCTATTTGTTATATTGATAAACTTGTTTAGCTTGTCTTTGTATAATTTTTTAAAAGGCTATTCACCCCCCCTCTAGCCATCAATACCTTTCAAGTGGTATCGGAGCCGTGGTCACCGTTTTCAAGGCTTAACAACCTCGGTGTAAGATGGCTCAAGTTGTGTTCAACCATGTCGGGGGCAAGCCTCCATTCTTTGATGGTGTCACATCTTTTGATCATTGGAAAAGAAAGATGAAGCAATATCTTGGCTCTATTCATGAGAACGTTTGGAAGGTGACACACCATGATTATGCTATCATTGATCCCGACAACCTCACCAGCAATGATCGCATCAACAACCAATGCAACACTATGGCTCTTAATACTCTCTACAATGGGATTGATGCAAAGGTCTTTGAGCAAATCAAGGATCTTGAGATGGCAAGTGAAGTGTGGACAAGATTAGAGGAAACATATGAGGGCACTTCAATGGTAAAGAGTGCCAAGCTCTATATGCTTAAGGATAAGTTTGTAAGTTTCAAGATGAAGGATGATGAGTCCATACCAGAGATGTTCTATAGGCTACAAGTTATTGTCAATGATCTCAAGAGCCTAGGAGAATATGTCAAGGACAAGGACTTCTCACATAAGTTCTTGATAAACTTACCTAAGAAGTTTGCTATCTTGAGGAAGATGATCCAAAGAGATGGTTTGGACAAGGTGACTCCAAACCAAGTGCTTGGAGATGTCATGACCGATGCTCAATATGATGATGATGAAGATGAAGATGAGAAGAAGGAGATCAAGGTCAAGCAAGAGAAGACCACCGCATTCAAGGCTTCTTCTTCCAAGGGCAAGAGCAAGGTTGATGATGATGATGATCCATTTGATGATGAGATCATGGCCCTTCTAATGCAAAAGATGGGTCGGTTCATGAAGAAGAGAGGCTATGGTGCAAGAAAGAGAAGGGACTTCATGAAGGCAAAGGAGGTGCTTTGCTACAATTGCAATAGCCCCGATCATGTAGTGGCGAAGTGCCCCTATGAAGACAAAAGATATCATGATGGGGAGTTGAAGCTCAAGAAGAACAAGAAGGATAAGAAAGAGAATGAGAAGAAAGCAAAGAAGAGCTTCACATTCAACAAGAAGAAGAAGGGTGGTGGTTATGTAGTCACTTGGGATAGTGATAACTCCGATAGTGATGATGATGCAAGCTCTAGTGATGATGAAAAGACCACTTGGCGAGCCATTGCAAACATCGCCCTCTCCAACAAGCCATCCATCTTCGACACTACATCGACATGCCTTATGGCCAAGCCTACCAAGGTAAAATATAATGATAGTGATAATGATTCTTGTGCTAGTGATGGTTGTAGGAGTGATGATGAGGAGGATGAGGACTACTCCAAGGATGATCTATTAGGCATAATAGATCAAATGAGCAAAGGCTACAAGAGAACAACCAAGAAATAAAAAATCTTGGAACAAGAGCTTATTGCCAAGAGCAATGAAAATGATGCCTTGATGGAGGAGCTTGTCGCTCTCAAAAAGAGTAAGGAGTGCAAAGGAATTGAACAAGAGCTCAAAGCTCTTAGGAAATCCTTTGATGAGCTAGAGGCCTCTCGTGAGTGTCTAAAGGAAGACCACGAGGACCTTGAAGTTGCTCACACTAGGCTTAAGGAAGCCCACTCCACTCTACTTGAGCTCATCAAGGAAAAGGACCTCAAGTTGGAGAAGTTCATGAAGGAAGCTAAGGAGGAGCAAGTGATTGTCACTTGTGATATTAGACTAACATGTGATATTATTGATGATTCTTTATTTGTTGGTCCTACTAATGCTTCATGTAGCTCATCATCATCCACCACAACCAACTCTATCTCTACTACTAGTGATTCATCACTTGTGGTTGAGAATGAGACTCTCAAGAGAGAGGTGGATGATCTCACCCGCGCATTAGGCAATGCCTATGGTGGGGATGCCCGCTTGCTAAAATGCTTGGGTAGCCAAAGGTTCTCTCTTAACAAAGAGGGATTGGGCTATACTCCCAAGAAGGTCAAGGCAGCCTTTGCAACTCATAAGCCTAGCTTTGTGAAGAGCAATGGTCGTTATTACAATAGATGCAAGCAAGTTGGGCATCTAGAGATTAATTGCAATAAAATAAACAAGAACAAGAAAAATGCAAATGTACCTTACATTCCTTTTGATTCTTGTTATGTGCTTACCAAGGGTGAGAAAGGTGTGCATGCTAGGTTTGTTGGTACACCAATTATGGGTCCAAAGAAGAAGGCCATTTGGGTACCAAAGAGCTTAGTGACTAACCTCCAAGGACCCAAGCAAGTATGGGTACCTAAAAAACATTAATTTGTTTTGTAGGTCAATTATAAGGCCGGAGGAAGGCATTGGGTGCTTGATAGTGGGTGCTCTCAACATATGACCGGTGATTCAAGAATGTTCAACTCTCTCAAATCAAATGATAGTGGCATTAATAGTATCACATTTGGTGACAATAGCAAGGGTGATGTAAAGGCTCTTGGAAGGATTGCAATCTCAAATGATCATAGCATTTCCAATGTGCTCTTAGTTAAAAAGTTGAACTTCAATCTTCTCTCGGTTGCTCAATTGTGTGATCTAGGTTTCAAGTGCATATTTGGTGTTGATGATGTGGAGATAGTTAGTGTTGATGGCTCTAACTTGATCTTCAAAGGCTTTAGATATGAGAATCTATACTTGGTTGATTTCAATGCTAGTGACACTCAACTCTCAACATGCTTGCTCACCAAATCAAGTAGGGGTTGTTTATGGCATAGAAGACTTGGTCATGTTGGCATGAAGCAATTGAACAAGTTAGTGAAGCATGACTTAGTTAGAGGCTTGAAGGATGTCACATTTGAGAAAGATAAGCTATGTAGTGCATGTCAAGCTGGAAAGCAAGTGGGCAACACTCATCCATTAAAGAGCATTATGAGTACTTCCAAGGCATTTAAGTTGTTGCATATGGATCTATTTGGGCCAACTACATACACAAGCATTGGTGGCAATAAGTATGGCTTTGTGATTGTGAATGATTTCACTAGATACACATGGGTATTCTTTCTTGTGGACAAGAGTGATGTATTTGACATATTCAAGAAGTTCATCAAGAGAGTGCAAAATGAGTTTGAGACCACAATCAAGAAAGTAAGAAGTGACAATGGAAGTGAGTTTAGAAACACAAGAGTTGATGAGCTATCTGATGAGCTTGGAATCAAACATCAATTCTCGGCCAAGTATACACCTCAATCAAATGGCTTAGTTGAGAGGAAGAATAGAACCTTAATTGATATGGCAAGATCAATGTTGAATGAGTATAATGTGAGTCATTCATTTTGGGCCGAAGCAATCAACATGACTTACTTTTATAGCAACTGCCTCTATTGACACAAGTTCCTAGAGAAGACACCATATGAGATATTGAATGGAAGAAAGCCCAACATTGCATACTTTTGGGTATTTGGTTGCAAATGCTACATCTTAAAGAAGAGCACTAGATTGAGCAAGTTTAAAAAGAAATGTGATGAAGGATTCTTGCTTGGTTACTCAACTACTAGCAAAGCTTATAGAGTTTGGAATTTGGCTAGTGGACAACTTGAAGAAGTGCATGATGTTGAGTTTGATGAAACAAATGGTTCTCAAGATGAAGAAGATAACTTGGATGATGTGAGAGGAACTCAATTGACCAATGCTATGAAAAAAATGGATATTGGTGATATTAGGCCAAAGCAAGTGATTGATGTGGATGATAAAGATCAAGTGCTCCAAAGTCCAATCACTCATGCTAGTGGTTCTCTAATGCAAAATCAAGCTAGTACATTATCTCAAGTGCAACAAGATCAACAAGTGGCTAGTTCATCATCTCCAACTCATGATCAACATCAACATCCAAGCAATCAAGTCCAAGTGCTTCAACCAACTAACATTGCAAGAGACCATCCATTGGATTCCATCATTGGTGACATACAAAGGGGAGTTCAAACTAGATCAAGATTGGCATCATTTTGTGCTCACTCTTCTTTTGTGTCAATGGAAGAACCCAAGGACATTGATAGAGTATTGAGAGATCCGGATTAGGCAAATGCAATGCATGAAGAGCTCAACAACTTCAAGAGAAATGAAGTATGGGAACTAGTTGAAAGGCCTAAGGATCACAATGTCATTGGAACAAGATGGGTCTTTCACAACAAACAAGATCAAGATGGGATAGTAGTAAGGAACAAAGCAAGACTAGTGGCTCAAGGTTACACACAAATAGAGGGTCTTGACTTTGGTGAAACTTATGCCCCGGTTGCAAGATTGGAAGCAATTAGGATCTTACTTGCCTATGCTTGTGCTCACAATATCAAGCTATATCAAATGGATGTGAAGAGTGCATTTCTCAATGGGTACATTCAAGAAGAGGTGTATGTGGAGCAACCTCCCGGTTTTGAAGATGACAAGAAACCAAATCATGTCTACAAGTTGAGAAAATCTTTGTATGGATTAAAACAAGCACCTAGAGCATGATATGAAAGATTGAGGGACTTCTTGCTATCCAAAGAATTTGTCATGGGCAAAGTTGATACAACACTATTCACCAAAAAGATTGGGAAAGACTTGTTTGTGTTGCAAATATATGTTGATGATATCATATTTGGTTCAACCAATCAAGATTATTGTGATGAGTTTGGGAAAATGATGGCAAAGGAATTTGAAATGTCAATGATTGGTGAACTTAGTTTCTTTCTTGGACTTCAAATTAAACAAATGAAGGAAGGAACATTTGTAAGCCAAACCAAATACATAAAGGATATGCTAAAGAAGTTTGGTATGGAAGATGCAAAAGGAATCACTACTCCAATGAGCACTAGTGGAAGCTTGGATAGTGACAAGAATGGCAACATGGTGGATCAAAAGCTATATAGATCAATGATTGGTAGCCTACTCTATGTGACGGCATCAAGGCCCGATGTGATGTTTAGTGTATGCATGTGTGCAAGATTTCAAGCCTCACCAAGAGAAAGTCATTTGAAGGCAACAAAGAGAATATTGAGGTACTTAAAGCATGCACAAGATGTTGGATTGTGGTATCCCAAAGGTGCAAGCTTTGAGCTAGTTGGATGTTTGGATTCCGACTATACCGGTGACAAAGTGGAGAGAAAGAGCACTTCCGGGACTTGTCAATTATTGGGAAGATCTCTTGTCTCATGGTCATCCAAGAAGCAAAATAGTATTGCACTATCTACCACCGAAGCCGAATACATCGCCGCGGGTAGTTGTTGTGCACAAATCTTGTGGATGAAGGCAACATTGAAGGATTTTGGAATCAATTTCAAGAATGTGTCATTGCTATGTGACAATGAAAGTGCCGTGAAGCTAACCAACAATCTGGTTCAACATCAAAGAACAAAGCATATTGATGTTCGCCATCACTTTATTAGAAATCATCAACAAAAGGGTGACATTGCTATTGAGAGTGTGGGCACCGAAGATCAATTAGCCGATCTATTCACCAAGCCACTTGATGAGAAGAGATTTCACAAGCTAAAGAATGAGTTGAACATACTTGACTTCTCCAACATGAGTTGATGCACCCCCATGATATGACATGCATCTCCTTCGAGCTGCAAGGTACAATTGGTTGACATGTCATACATTCTATGTTAAGGACTTGTTTAGTGCATCTAGTCATAATTTACATGTTCTAGGCTCATTCATGAAAATCAAATGAATTTGAAGTTTATATGGTGCCACTATTGTTTCCATGACTTGTATGATCTAGTGGTAGCATGTAACTTGTTTAAGTAGCTTGTGATCCTAAGTGTTTAATCTAGAAAACTTGTCTAAATATTTGCTTCAACATGGTGCATGATAACCCTTCTAGTGAGGTGTGAAGAAGCTTGCCCTTGGATCAAACCGAAGCATTTTATTTATGCAAGCAATCTAGGTTGAATCACAAACTTGATCCTCACCCCATATTTCAACATGATAATCTATCTAAAATTGGTCCCTTGTGGTCATTGGTGCCAAAGGGGGAGAAAATGTTGTTCACAAAGATAGAACTCAAAGGGGGAGAATTGATAAAAGAAGGGGATCAACTAAAATTTTGAGCACACAAGTAGGGGGAGCAAGCTCTTAAACATGAATGTTGCATTTCCATGTGCACTTCATATGTATGATGCATAGTTATGCATTTCTTTTTCTCCGATACATTGCTTGTGTGGTGAATTACTAGTATAATTTAAATGATGTATTGTGGTACTAGCATGAATAGGAAGTAGTTAGATTTTTCTTGCTTTATGTTTTTCAAAGTGGTACTAGAGCCTTGCTTATAATGTTGATCTCACTAGGTTTCTAGTTATGTTTGTGCTTTTTCCAAGTGGTATCTAACTACACAAGGTGCTAAGATGGTGTTTATCGCTACTCCGATGGTATCACGCTTCAAAGGTCTATAATCTTAAACACTTAGCACATATTGGTAGTCAATGCCCCTATACTTTCCTATCTAACATGTATGCTTCCAAAATCCAAACATATAGCATACATGTAGGGGGAGCCATCGCTATCAATTTGAATTCATGATCACATGTCCATAATTCCTACACATGGTAATATACTTGGACAATGAGACATGGGTTCAATCAAAATTTTATCATAACATCTTTGTGAAAGATTTGTCACCAATTACCAACAAGGGGGAGATTGAAAGTCCTATGTTTGGTGTTGGTAATTAGTGACAATGCCTAAGTACTAATCCTATGCCTAAGTTGTATGTAGCATGTGAGGATTAGTACATTCCAAGGTTAGTGGCAAGATGGACATGGTGATCATGATGGCCACACTTGGATTTGGACGCAACCCTACGTGATCAAGGCAAAGGTATATGCTTAAGGGTTGTGTTTTAGTAACCAAGACACCTAGTGGGTGTGGTTACATTATAGGATAGATAGCCGTACTATAAAGAGGGGAATGACATGGCTATTGAACTCCTAAGTGCCTCTAGGTGTGCATTTCATAATCATATGCATTTGGATAGAACTAATAACGCCTTGAAAAATGATTGTGAAAATGCTAACACACTCACACATGACGAAGATCACTTGGTGGTGTTAGCACGTTTGCGAAGGCGGTGGAGTTTTAGCGGTAGAGAAGGTTTGGGGTCCTCTCTCCCTCCCGCCGAGCTTGCTCGGTGGGATTCAGGCGTTTTCGAGGAGTTGAAACGACTTTTTTCCACTACGCCGGAAGTCAGAAAAGAAACGGAGGCGAACGGAGGTCACAGAGGTGACCGGACGCTGAACCGGACGCGGTCTCTGTTTAACCGGACGCGTCCGGTCAGTGTTCAGCGTCTGCGCGTGTTTCAGCTTGATGATCGAATGCCCAGCGCGTCCGGTCACAGTCGATCGGACGCGTCCGGTCGTTCAGGGAGCTTACTGGACTCTAACCGGACGCTGGCACTGTGGCGTCCGGTCATTTCTTTAGCGCGTTCGGTCGTTGTTTCATTGAGCGCTGCTCAGGCTTGACCAGCGCGTCCGGTCAGTTACGGGACCAGCGCGTCCGGCCGTGCGCAGCGCGTCCGATCACAGTCGTTCGGACGTGTCCGGTCGTTCAGGGAGCTTACTGGACTCTAACCGGACGTTGACACTATGGCGTTCGGTCTGCGCGTCAAGCGTGTCCGGTTGTTGCTTCGCAGTTAGCCGTTGTGCGACCGGCGCGTCCGGTCAGTTGGACCAGCGCGTCCGGTCAGTGCTTCGCGACTTAGCCGTTGTGCGACCCAGTGTCATAGAAGGTCTTCTAGAAGTTGAGCTGATTAATGTTGAGTGGATGGTTGGTAATCCAGCATCATCTTGTTTGGTTAGGAATGAAGACACTAGAAGGTGATTGTATTATGCATGGACAGTGTTGATCATCCTCATTGCTTTTGCATATGGTTGCTTGGGCTTGTTCTTGCTTTTCTTCTTCTTCTTGTCTGTTGTCTTGTCTTCATATGTGTATGCCATTTGTGGGTGAGCAGGAGTTTTGAGTGTCTTGTTCTTGAAACTGAATTTTTCCTTCCTATCACCGATGGTGAAACAGATCTTGGCATCACCGGTGTAGATGATGGCTTTGGCAGTGTTCGGGAATGGTCATCCTAGAATGATTGGTGATCTTTCATCGCCTCCTATCTCTACTACCATGAAGTCTACAAGCACATACGAGTTTCCAACTCGTACATAGACATCTTCTAGGATTCCCTCTGGGAAGCAGAGTGACTAGTCTGCAAGCTGCAAGCACATGGTTGTGTACAATAATGTATCTCCATGAAATTTTTCACATATTACCTTAGGCATTATGTTGATGCTTGCACCATGATCACAGACAGCTTCTTCAAAAATGTTCTATCCAATGGATATCGGGATGACGGGTCATCCTGGGTCACCTTTCTTCTCTGGAGTAATTTCATCTTTCCACACACCAGATGGTCGATCTCTATGGTACCATCCTGCATGAAATATATCGACAAGATTTGCAGTTTCTAATTCTTCCGGTTGCCCTAGAATCTTACCTTTATCGGCCGGTGGAACAGATGCTACCAACTGAGCTATATGTGATTCTATCATCTTATTAAAACTATGCTGATTCTTTATGGCAGAAGAAAAACTATCTATTCTATTATTTATGTTTTCTAGAATTTTATCATTGGTAGTTATCTTCTTAGACATCTGATCTAGTATTCTAGATTGACCAACAACAAGATCCCTCAAAGGCGCGTCCGGTCAGTTGAACCAGCGCGTCCGGTCAACACGTTTTCGGCTGTTTAAGTTTCTAACGGCTATATTCGAAGGGGTACGTCTATAAATACTCGTTGGCCGGCTCAAGGCTCTATCTCTTGAACATTTGACATACTTGTGAGCACTTTGAGCTAAGCAACTCCCCTCCCACTCATCTCTCTTGCTTCTTTGCATATTCGAAGTGAGATTGAGTGATCCAAGTGCATTTGCATTGTGAGATTGCATCTAGTTGGCACTTGGTGGTTGATTTGCTGTGGGATTCTTGTTTCTCTTGGTGGTTGCCGCCACCTAGACGGCTTGGAGCAGCTTGGAGGCATTGGCAAGAGTTGGTGATTGTTCTTGGCCACCTCCGGTGATTGTGAGGGGTTTGTGCCTACCTCGGTGAAACGCCAAAGGCAACATTAGTGAATTGCTCGTGTCATTGCAACCTTTTGCCATTTGGTAGGTTCTTGTGGCGCCTTTTGAGAGGCTCGGTGTGAGACCGATTAGCCACCGAACCACGTGGTGAAGAGGGACACAACGGGGACTAGCGTGCCGGCAAGCACGTAAACCTCGGGATAAATCTTCGTGTCATCACTTTCATATTGTGATTGATTGATCCCGGTGTTCGGTTATCTTGGTATTCATTATTGATCATATTGGTTGGCTCAATACTTCGCCCCTCGGTGAAACTCTCCTAACTCAACTCCGCATTTCTTTCTTAGTTATCTTTGCTAGCTAGTTAGCTTTGCTAGAGTAGCTCTTTTGTGTAGCTTGCTAGTTGTAGTTGTAGTTACCTTCTCGGTTTGACTTGTGCGGTTGAGTGCAACTACTAGAATTGTGTTTTGGATAGGTGGCTTGCAAACACCCCGTAGGCTAAGCAAAACTCGCATCTCGCTATTTGTTATATTGATAAACTTGTTTAGCTTGTCTTTGTATAATTTTTTAAAAGGCTATTCACCCCCCCTCTAGCCATCAAGACCTTTCACTTACACAATGTCGACCACCCACCCATGATATCAAAGGGCGAGAGCTTTGCGACCCTATGTTTGAATATAAAGACAATCTAACTATGTTAGACATATAATCAAAGTGTATAAAGAACAATATAATTGCAAATATAATAAATAGAGCAAAGTCATGTCAAAGTATATAAAGAACATGCTGTCAGTGTAAACTCTATCTCTACGTTTGGTATTGAATTATGTCCATTTCTATGCTTGGTTGACAGTATATTTTAGTAGTTGTTGACTGTCAACAAAGAGCAGGCCTCTAGAACTGCTTTCCATCAAGTGACACCTGCTCGGGTGTGCGGGCGATCATGTTTTTGGAGAGTGTCTCTATGACTGCTCACTTCTTCGAATCGTCTTCGTCTTCTTCCTGGTGGCCACCGACATCGTCTCCGTCTTCCTCTTCGGATCGTCTTCTTCCTGGTGGACGTTCGATGGACGGCACTGCGTACACCTTCCTGCATCAACTATGGTCCGCGACGCCAAGCAACGCACTATGATGACTAGTGCGAATGGAGCCATCGGTGCCTTGAGCATGGGTCCCTCTGCAGGGTATAATCTAATCCTTGAATTTGTTAAATTCAATATCACCTTTTTTTGCTATGATCTTTATGTTGTTGGTGTTCATATTTGCTACATCTACCGGTAGTACATTTACACACATGCACATACATGTTGTCACAAATTTGCTATGGTATTTCTAGATTAAATTTAACTTGAAAATGCCTAAATTCCTAATATTTGCTGGTTGACCATTGTCGAGTTGCACTAGCTTATCGAAAGTTATTTATGTGAATGATTTAGGCAGTGTTTGGGACTACTTTGCTCCATGTTTTCAGCTTCGCTTCACGTTTTTTAGCCAATAGTTTTAGCTCCACGCACTCTGTTCGAGGAAAAATAGTGGAGTTGTGAGAGCACCTAAAGAGGTGCTCCACAAACTCTAGTTTTTGTGGAGCTGCTCCATGGTGGAGTTTGTGGAGCAGTCCCAAACACCCCCCTTACAGGACTATATAAGCTAAAGTATCATCCTTAACCAAAGCAGGTGCGAGTGCTTCATTAAAGTGTGTCCATCTCCTGTAGTTCATGACTTATATATGTTTGGCATATGGTTTCTGTTTGTGATTAGTTTTCTTGATTTATGAAAGTATTCACGTTTCTTCTGTAGAATGAATGTTGTCAACTTGAAGTTAGGGTTTTTAATGGTCACTACTTAAGATTGAGTTGACCTAAATCACATTGTTCTCTTTAACAATTTTGTTTTTGTTTCTTCATATTTTTTTGAGTTATCTTTTTACACTAATATTTACTTAATACTATGTTAACCAAGTTAATGTAGGCATGTTTAGTGTTAATGGCTTTTCTAACACTAATCTTTTCACAATAATGTATATTTCTTTGCTTTTATCAGCAATCAATAGTGAAAAACCGCATTCTAAACATGGGATCTTTTTTAACACCATTTCAAAGAGGGCATGATGTTGGATGTCTTACACTTCTTTTCGAGGAGTCTTTGCACATATGTTGACTATACATTATTATGAAACAAATGCTCATTCGTGGCCAGAAAATATTGAGGAAACAAATTTTGGGTCTGTTTGGTTGGCTCCTGGCGCAGGCAGTGTTCCTAGGCATCAGATTTTGGACATGTGGGGTTGAGATCGTTGCCTGGCAGGGGCTCAACCAAACATGCCCTTTTATGTCCTGATGATTTGTTCATTTAATTTCCTAAAATCCTGAATGGTGTTGCTATTTGATTGTTTTCGAGTTTTGGTGTGTTTGGTTTGCAATCAAAACATGTTGTAGCCAAACCTTGGCCTAGCCAAAAGTTCAACCAAAAAACGGTGTCGGACTTTTGGCTATCTTTAGCATAGAAAATAAACAGCAGCATACCTAAGTACCTAACCACCTATGGCATGCGCCAAGTTTGATGATGAAGGAAACACTGGCTACCTTTAGACACATTGAGGGACACACTGAGCTCTGTGGCAAGCTAGTCATCGACCAAACACACCCTCATTCTCACTATATAATCCTTGCTTCATGGTTAATTACCCCCTTGCCAAATTGAAACGAGGATAGCTAGGGGGTAATAAGGAGTGCTGCTGGTGCTTTTTGTTGCCTAGAGTACACTAGTACACCGAACGAGACAGCACAAACATTTGGGAGAAGAAGCAAAGCACGGGTGGCGGCAGAGCTTGAAGCACAAGGCCGTGCACCTTTTCAGTACTTTGTTGCTTCTCCCCTTCTCCATATGTTTCCTCGTCTCCCCCGCGTGCGTCTTCCCTGCTTCCAATTAAACAATGCAAAGGCAAGATTCTGTGCCCCCTTTGTAGCAATGAACTGCACCTGCACGCGGTGCTGAAATAACGTGCGACCAAGTTGCACTTTGCATGCTAATTCGTCGTAGGTTGCTCCATCATCCTGCTGTGCAAAGGCAATGTTACCCAAAAAAAATATCAAACAGATAGTACTACATACGTAGGTGATATACAAGTAGTAGATCTGTAGATGTCATCAGTCATCGTTTAGCCGGCCGAGCCTTTTTCAAGGGGTAATGATCGATAAATTTTTGTATATGCACCGCCCACGTACGACTTCCATTATCATTGCTTTGCATTGATATGTTCCAACTCTCGGCATGCCTAGCGTCCGGACGTCTGGCCCTAGGCCTGCGTTCGGACGCGGCTCCCGTTCAACGCAACTTCCGCGCCCCCTCACGTAGGCTGCACCCGCGCAACAGGAGATCTAGCGCCTGCCCGCTGCGCCCACGTCACCACACGCCTGCGCCCTCTACTCCTAAACCATGACGTACACAACCCCCTCTGCCCAGCGTCCATCCCGCTCCGGAGGCAGCGTCTATCCGTATAGAGCTCCCTCGTCTCGCGACCATCGCCAATCCCTCGTTCGTATGGATGTCCTGCCGGCTCTAGGAGAGACGATGCAGCAAAAGGTGGGAGGAGGAGAGACGATGCAATACCCGATTTACTTTTGAAACATCCAAATACAACGGTTGCAACATACGCCTGAAGACAGTTGAAACACTTGAAATATGCTTATGAAACACTTGAAAACACACCTAAAAATAATTGCAACCATACGCAACATCCGAAAAACACATGGAACATATGTGTGAAACATATGCAACATCTAGATAAACACAATTGCAACATGCATCCAGAAAACACAGATGAAACATACCTCTGAAACACTTGAAACACTCGAAACATACTCTTGCAACATGCCTCTAAAACAATTGTAAGATATGCAACATGTGCAACATCCTCTGATTTACTTTTGCAACGTCCATATGAAATAAATGCAACATACCTCTGAAACGCCTGAAACAATTGAAACATACAATTGCAACATAGGGGAAGAGAGAGACTAGCGCAGGGAGTGCCATGGCCTCCGGATCTGCAGGCATTGGGGGCTCCCGGTGGGGGAGGACGCCGGTGTGGGGGGAGGGGTGCTGCGCCACCGAGGTGGGGGAGGAGGACGCCAGGGTGGGGGAAGGAGTCGCTGGGGGTCGGGGAACATAGAGGAGGGGAAGACTGCATCAGTCGATTCTGGCCGCCGAGGCTCGGCGGCGGCGGCTAGCAGTGGCTGCTTTGGAGCCTGGCCATCGCCGGTGGTGGCCACGAGGATCACCGTGACGGTCGACGGCGACGGTCTATGCGCTGTCGCGGTGCGGCCATCGCTTCCACATCGAGTGCCGGGGTGGGGGAGAAGGCCGTCAGGGTGGGGGAGTGTGCCGCCGCTGGCTAGGGAGGCGGCCATGGCCGCGCGGTGGTGCGAGCTGTGGAAGGGAGGAGGAAACGAGGGACTGAGTGCGTGGGTGCGGGAGTGAGCGAGTAAGGCGAGTTGGGTAGCGGTGGTCGCACAATAATGTTGCACCGATCGGCACGCAGGCCCAGAACGGTGTGTCTGGCGCGGACACGCCCGGACGTGCGTCCTCACGAAAGCACTATCGTCCAATTATTAGTAACGTTTGTGCTCCGGCGCCAAAGCCTAAAACTGACACAGGCAGCATGTGAATGCTTTAGGGCTCGTTCGGTTAGTGTGAAATTCACCATGACTTGTTCCAAGATGATGAGATGTTATATAAATTAGTAAGGGGCTGTTCAGTTAGCCCGTTTCGTACGTGGAATGGCCAAGAATCATTCTAATGCAGTGTAAATCAATAAAATAACAGTGTGGCTAACCGAACAAAGCCTAAAGCGATCTTGGTAAGAATAAATCTAGGGTATGAATCCCTAGGAAACGAACAAGCCCTTGTGTGTCTCACATGACAACATTACCAAGATGCAGATAATGTGAGACGCCGGTGATACATCGATCTCGGGGTGGTTGCGCACGTCAAGAACAAGAACCTCTCTGGCGAGAGAACGTAATGCCAGAGCCATAGATGGATAGCCAAGCCAGACGAGAGGCAGTTGCATGATGTTGCACGCACCAAGCACCCTTTGCCATGGAATGGAAGGATTCCGTGTGTGAACGCACAGAAAAAGGTTGTCCAGTGTCTCCAGCCTTGAACTGCAGTCGTGCGCAGGGTTTTTTTTACCGACCGGTCACCCCAAACCGCCGGCCTCCGGTTCCGGTTTACCGGTCCGGTTTATCGGTAACCGGTCGAATTTGAATTTGAATTCAAACGCGCCTTCGGTTCGGTTTGTCACCGGTTTACCGGGCGGTTTGGAGCGGTAACCGCTCGGTTTGAGCGGTTTACCGCTCGGTTTGAGTTTGGAATTTTTTTTTTCAAACTTCTATACGTATAAATAAATACTAAACGAACTCGAATTTGAAAAAATTTTACACCATTAGCTTCTATAAATCATGAACTATTTTTAGGAATTTTTTCAGCATTTTTTGTTTTTTTCAAATTTTAAATTTGAATTTGGGGGCCTTAACGGGGCAGGACTGGGATTTTTTTTCAAACTTCTATACGTATAAATAAATACTAAACGAACTCGAATTTGAAAAAATTTTACACCATTGGCTTCTATAAATCATGAACTATTTTTAGGAATTTTTTCAGCATTTTTTTTTCAAATTTTAAATTTGAATTTGAGGAATACCTAACCGGACCGGACCGGAACCGGTCCGGCCCGGTTAAGCCGGTAACCGCGGTAAACCGCGGTTTACCGAGCGGTTTTTTTAACCCTGGTCGTGCGTGCCAAAAAGGAGCAGAAGAAAAAAAAAGGTGGAAAAATAAAAGAGAAGCCTAGCGAACTGGCCGGAGAATATTTGTGTGTAAGCTGGTCAGTCGATGCATGCGTCGCCCTTTCACAAGTGCAATAGTAGATGCAGGTTCTTGTACCTGCAGCATGCTGCTAAATTCTTCTTCGTTCACCCAGCTGCAGATGCGGCCTGTGTGTGCTCTCTGCAATCGTGTCGGCTCACTGGGGTACATGATATACTCTATGGTCCGTACGGTAGTGTATACACGCGCAGCAGGCACGTACTCGTGTCCACGGTGACATGAATCGAGGACGACGATCGAGTGCGTGTACGTACACGCACTTGCTTGGACACGCACCCTGGCATGCACAAAGCGCATAGTACTAGCATACACGCGGACACGCCTCGTGAAGAACGGAAGTCGCTAACCACGGCCGGCAACCGGGTCGGTGTGGTGGATGTGACGCGTACTGCGTACAGTACGTGCCACTGCCATCTATCGGCCGGCGGTGCGGTCGTCGTCTCGTCGCGCACCCAACCCAAGGGAGAAGGGGAAAGGGAGAAGGGCGGAGGGGAAGAGCCAGGGCCCTGTGTAGTTACCAGAAAATTTTACAAAATTTTTCAGATTCTTCGTCACATTGAATCTTTGGACACATGTATGAAGCATTAAATATAGATAAAAAATAAAACTAATTACACATTTTAGACGAAATGGACGAGACGAATCTTTTAAGCCTAATTAGACCATGATTGGATAATATTTACCAAATAACAATGAAAATACTACGGTGCCCATTTCGTAAAAAATTTTGGATCTAACCCGGGCCCAGGATTAAAAGAGGGAGGCGGATCGGAGCGGCGGACAAGGACGCGCGGGCGTGGGGTGTCGGGCGCGCCGGCGACACGGCCCCGACCACGGGATCCGCCGGATGGCGACACGCCCCCACGCGTACGTACGGCACGGCCGGTTCGGTTTCCTACGGCCGCATGGCATGGGAAGCCGCTTCCTCCCACGGACAGACGGACGCCTGCTGCCTGCACAGCTACCGTACGTGCGTGTGCTGCTACGAAACCCCACTACTACTCCACTGCAAAAGCAACGCAGCATGCAGCAAGGAAATGTTATTCTAGCTATGGTACTCTCTTCATCCACGAGTCTCCATCGTATTAGTCTTTCACGTAATGATCAAAAAATAGTAAACAATACCAATTTACATCAGTCAAGGAGTCATGATCAATAAGCAGATAAGGAGCCATAAATGCAGACAAGGAGCAGCCAATGAATACCAAATACACAGCACTTACGAGAAATACGTAGCAATTACGAGAGAAGCTAAATCTGTGCTAAGGAGACTTTTGAAAAAAAAAATGGTTAGATGAGTCTACAACTACTACTAGTAGTGCGAACGGAACGACGTTCGACGGCTGCGGATCGTAAGTATGTATACTAAGGCCCCGTTTGGTTTGGGTGCGTTAAAGTTTAACTCTTATCATATTAATGTTTTCTTAAATGTATGAAGTATTAAATGTAGACTAATTGTATGCATGTTGATACAGATTAGGAGTAATTTATGAGATGAATCTATTAAATCTAATTAGTCCAAAATTAGAAACTTTTTGTTAAATAAGACAAAAGTGCTACAGTGTTTGTTAAACTTTAACACCCAAACCAAACGAAACCTAACACTATACCAGTAGTACACTAACACCACTGTGTAGACGTACGGAATACTTCTTTTTTCTCAAGGGACTGTCCGCATGGATGTTTTGGCCCAGCCCAACACCACCCACACCAACCCTGTTGACTCCTAGCAACGAAAAATGGTTTTTTTTTGGGCAAAAGTAGCTCAATTGTCAACCGCTTTAGACTGTGTTGGGCTGGCTGTATTTTTGGCTGATGCTGATTTGTTATGAGAGAAAAACACTATTCCATGGCTTGCTGATTTTGGCTGATAAGCTCAAACGAACAGAGCCTAATGAACCTGCTGTCAGATTATCCCTCTAAATCTGCCGCATATAGGGCATGTTTGATTGCCCGCCACTACAACTAACCTTAGGCTCGCACACAGGTGTTGTGGAAGGTATTTGGTTGGTTACCGAGGGAAGGCTCGCCACAGTCGCCTGAAGGAGTCGCCACAGCTTTTTACCTCAAATGTATGGCGAGCTTTTGCTCCGCCCCCGCCACAAAACTGCTTTGCCACAGCACTCGAGGTGAAGGAGGCCGGAGCACTCACCACCAGGGAGCACGATTGCGGGAGATTGCGATGGGGAGGCGCGTGAGGGCACGAGGCCGCCGGGGCGTTGGGACGCGCGAGGTGGACGGGGCGCCGAGACGCGCGAGCGCCGGCATGCAGCCGCTGGGCCGTCGGGGTGCAGGGATGCACGAGCGCGGCTGCCGGGCCGCCGGGGACGCGTGAGCGCCGGTGCATGGCCGCGGGGGCATGGGGACATGTGAGCGAGATGCCACAGTTTAGTAATCTAAGCCACACAATTTTGTCAATTTTTTGTGAAACCATCCAAACAACCGCCACATATTTTTGCCACAGTTCAGTAACGAACCAAACAGTTCGATTTTATCATAGAATGTGGCAAGGCACAATGTGGCAAATACTTAACCTTAGGCGTGGCAAATTATGGCCAGCAACCAAACATCCCCATAGAAATAGAAATATATTTTGTGAGGCGAATAAAGGTTATTGTTAAATTAAAGACGGCTGAAAACTAATTAGAGTGGCTTCTAGAAAATACCTGCAGTATATGTAGCAGATCCTCCTGCTTTCTACTTGGGATAGAACTGTAGCTCAAGAAAGAAGGAATTGGTAACTCCAACAACTTCTCAAAAAATACAAATCTAGAGAAGGTTTTACTATTGATCTATATATATCTCTTATAAAGCTAATCCCCACTATAAGTTTATCTTAACATACAATCCATCCACGTCACCCCCACTAACTATATCCACGTCATCTTCCACTAATAACCATGTCATTCTACTAATTTTCAACTCTAATTGCAAGCTATCCATATATTCATTCTAAATTCTTCGTAATCCCCGCAACAAACTCTAATTGCAAGCTATCCATATATTCATTCTAAATTCTTCGTAATCCCCGCAACAATACGCGGGGTATCTTCTAATTTCTTTAAAAAAGGAGACTCTAGAAGTTAAGTACATGTCATTCCTAATTAACATCTTTTTGGAGGTTTTAGTACAAGATTACTTGATTAATTAGGTTCTTCTTTATCTCTCCCTTTGCATGGTTGAGTCAATTATAAATGAAATTAGATCAAATCTTTGAACGTCCTACATTGAATTTAGTAGGGAAAGATCTTACCCTTGTTTAGTGGTCATGTCTTGATTTTTATGGTCTCGTTTTTTTAATAAGGATTAAGTTTGGATCTATGACTAGACCTAGATTTGAAATTATTTTGTTAGTCAATTATTAGTTTTTGAAAGGAGATTGAGTTTGCATCAACAATGTATTATTTTTTTGCCAATTATTTGCTTTCAGTCTGTTTATTACAATTATAAGTGATTCTCTCCTGACCTCTAGCATTGAAATGTCACGTAGATTGCATACGAAATAGGTTTCCTATTGTAATAAAACCAACCCCTTACTTATAGGAGAACGTCTCGGTTGATTGAGATATCCATCTAACCAATAAAAAACCCATCTACCTTACTTTTACCTTGTACTCTGCATTTACAATCTGTTATTGTTGTTCTTTCTTTGTTGCCACTATTGCTGATGGTTGTCGGTTCAACAATGGCGAAGCTCTATAGCAGTCAAGTCGGCTAGAGCAACCCATAGCCATTGCACGTCCAGGCGGCCATGTAGGGTTTTAGGTTTCAAGAGCCCTTGCCGATGTGTCTTCTATATTGCGCGCCCTATGTTGCTGCTCTGGTGACATGTCTTGCATATTTCACTCATTGCTAGAGATACAAGATGAAGTGTTTGTGTGCGAACATGCTATTAGGCGACAGCCGCTTGAAAGTCAACTAGACATATTTTGGCTCGTCTCTACCTAGTGTTCTAGCTCCTTGTGGTGTGTGACCAATCTAAACATCAACACATGCATAAAAAGTTTCGGTATCAATCACTCATATATGCAGTATTTATATTTCCTGCTACAGTCACTTGCATATGAAGCATTCATGAGAGAATGAATGTCCAAAAGCCCAAAACTAGGATGACGCACAGCTGCTCAGGTTGCTCCAGAGTTTGTGGCGTAAATTAACATCGATAGTGAAAGGATCAAGATGCCCAAGAGGAGGGGTGAATTGGGCTTTTCTAAAAATTAATTGCAAGAATTAAATCCTACAAGCCAAACTTCACCCCTAGTGCCTACTAGTGTTCCTTGTGATTCTACCGGTAAAAGTTTTGCTCCCTAAGTTTCAATCCTAGACTAGCATGGCAATTCTAGAAAAGTAAACAAGCAATGAAAGTAATGCACAAAAGTAAATGCTTGAAAGTAAGGGTTAGGAACACGGCGATGTTTTCTCGAGGTATCGGAGAGTCGCCACTCCCCACTAGTCCTCGTTGGAGCACCCGTGCAAGGGTGTAGCTCCCCCTTGATCCACGCAAGGATCAAGTGCTCTCTACGGGTTGATTCTTCGACACTCCGTCGCGGTGAATCGCCCAAAACCGCTCACAAGATGAGTTGGGTCATCCACAAGCTCTTCGAATGATCACCAAACTCCCAATCACCACCAAACCGTCTAGGTGATGGCGATCACCAAGAGTAACAAGCTAGAACTCTCACTTGACCACAACAAGCCTAATGAGAAGATGGATGCACACTTGCTACTCTCTAGTCACTAGTAAGGAATCTCAAACTTTGATTCTCAAATCACTATCCTCACTAGGGCTCTTGCACTCCCTTGCACTTCAAAGGTGTTTCTCAGCTGAACAAATGAGCAAGAGCCCTCTAAAAGAGGTGGAGAGGATGTATTTATACACCACTCAGACAAATCCAACCGTTACCTGCCAAATCAGCAAAACACGTACTGACCGGACGCGCTGGTCGTCATGACCGGACGCGTCGGTCGAGTGTAACGGTCGAAAACCGAAAGTCAGCGCTGAGTGACCGGACGCGCCGGTCAGGAGTGACCGGACGCGTCCGATCGTGTAAGAACTTTACTGGACTTGGACCTGACGCTCGACCGCGTCCGATCATGGATGACCGAACGCGTCAGGTCAGGTCAGAACCTTACTGGAACGTGACCAGACGCGTCCGATCACTTCACAGTCACATCCAATTAGACTGTTACCCTCTGAAACTCGTGTCAGACTAATCACCGCATCCGGTCCTCGTAGGGACCGCGTCCGGTCAACCAGTTAACGACGTAGTGACTGTTAGTACTGACCGGACGCGTCCGGTCGTGTTAGAAACCGCGTCCGGTCAAGGGTAAATTACTCAAACGACTTAGAAACGCGACGCAACTTGAACCAAGTTGCTTCCAACTGAACTTTGAGCTTTACCAGAGTTACCTAGTGCTAAGTTTGATAAGTGTGCACCACACCTAAACAAAATACTCACCTAGGTCAAGCTACTCGCTCATGCCCCCCTTTATAGTATGGCCAAAGGAAGAAACAAAGATCCTAACAACTATTCCGGATGTAACCCAACACCTTGACATCCAGAACTAACCGTCCTTAATCTTGTCATTGATCCTTTGGAAACTGAAACGATTTTCATCAAGGGACATGAATACCATAGTGCCCAAAGCAGTTATCAACTCCATGACCTAACTTATTAAAGTTTCTGCAAAACACACGCTAGTCATGGTAATAATGTGTTGTCATCAATTGCCAAAACCAACACTGGGGCCCAGATGCTTTCAATCTTCCCCTTTTTGGTGATTGATGACAACACTTAGATTCAAAAGATTTAATAGTTGAGGTTTTCGAACATGCTTGGTTGACATAAGCAAAAAGCTACAAGCACAAGGGGTTAGGAATTGCTTATGTGTTCCAAGCCAACTGAGTGTACTCATAAGATAAAACATGAAGAGTTAGTACACAAAAAGCATAGCTCATATGAAATCGGAGTAAGGCACGGAAGCATAACCTTATGAGCTAAAACCAATTAAGTGACATGATATAAAATAAAGTCTCATAAGCACACTTGTCACACAATACGGGGCAGAAAATAAACATGATGCATGAGTGTAACATACAAAGAAAATGAAACCCTCTATCAACACTCCCCCTGAATCTACTCTCTCTCCCACTTTGGCATCAAACGCCAAAAACAAAACTAAGGGTCTGACGGGGGAACAGAAGTTGTCGAGTCGGGTGCCGAGGAGCGTGGAGTGATCACAAACTGCGAAGTATCCTCCTCAGAATCTGAACTATCAGGCTGACCCTTTGTAGATAGACGTGGCAGTAAAGCAGTCTGGGTCTATGGAGTAGGTGCAGGAGCTGAAGCCATAGTAGCAACAATAGGAGCAGTCTCTGTCACCTGAGCCTGAAGAACTCCGAGAGTGGGAGGATCTATCGAAGCAACTGACGATGGCACAGTCTCTGTAGTCCCGGCCCCTGACACTGGAAGAACGACAGTCTCTGAAGCTGACATCCCTAAAGAGGTCGCAACTGTGTTGTACGAGGGAGTCGGCTAACCAGTCAGCTCACTGTAGGAGGCACTCGGTGAAAGGAGTGCCTGAGAGAAGATGAGGTCTAGGCTGAGCTGGTGGAGTGAACCCCGTCTGAATAGGAGTGTAGCTCAGAGACTGAAAGGTCTGAGGAATCTGCTGCTAGGGAGAGGTGAACTGAAAGCTCGGCTGCCCCTGACTCTGAGGTCCACTGGACTGTAGAGCTGGAGTTAGGACAGACGGTGGTGGAGGTACCCCAACAGTGATAAGGTGTCACAGGAGCTCAAGATACTGCTGCTGGGTGGCTGCCTGTTGCCTCTGCATCTCGAACTGTTGCCTCTGAAACTCTAGCTGTTGCCTCTGGAACTCGTCCTGATGAGTCTGAATCTGAGCAAATACGGTAGCTGTGTCCTGAGCCTGTCGCTGCATCTGAACCTCCTGTCTCTCCTGGGCCTGGGTCAGCCTCTCAAGTATAGCCACCATGGCTAGGTCTGAGCGGGAGGCTGAGCCTGAACCACCGGCCTCATGGTCGTGAGGCCGAGGAGAATGATACCGGGGGATGGGCTAGTAATCCTCATCTGTGCTGTCGGTAGCAACATCCTCAACTGGATTAGCTGGCTGAGCATCAAGATCTGCTAGCTCGGCCTTAGCAAGACCCTCAACGGTCTCGTCCTGCTCAGCAGCTGTCTTTGGAACCTCTGGCCTCTGACACTGTCCTAGGCCAGGTGCCTGCTCTCTGGTCACTGATGCCCATAGCTGTCGAATATTATACTCTAGAAAAGCTGTAGTGGTATCAGATATCTCAGCTCTAATCTCTACATGCAGGTCACACGCAGATCTGATAATAAAGCATATCCAATGAGCATATGGTAGCTGCCGGTGACCCTTGAATCCCTCTGCCAAAGTATCCTCCATCTCACATAGCATCAGATCCCAAAGATCGAACGGTGTCTGTAAGATGAGGTGATGCACCACCCATAACTGCATATGAGTCAATCCCTCTCTGTATCCCAGCCTCAGAAGAAGTGTCCTCCTCACAATAGCATCCAGTACTCTAGCTAGGGGTGTCAGGCTAGCAGGTGTATGTCTAGACCCCTCGCCAAACGGCTCATGGAAGCAGGGTCTGATCATGTCTGTAGGTGGCACTGTCCTGCCATGAGGACGTCTTGGAGATGCAGTCTGTCCAAAGCACAACTGGTGTATCTTTGTCTCTGAAGCTGGGAGTCTGAGGATCTCCCATACCCTGGTGCTATACAGTCTGCGGTCATGGCCTCGGAATGCAAAGTGAATAAACTCATGTGCTGGGTCAATCCAAAGTGAAGAATAGAACTCTCTGACCCAAGTCCCGCAGTAGGCTCCAGTCCGTCTAAGAAGATCTGACAAGCCTGGTAGAAAGGATAAGTGCGGACGGAGCTGCTCACCAACCACCTCAACTAAAACCTCCAGTCGACAGACTCTCTGAGGTCTGAGTGCAATCCCGCTGTCAACATAGGCTTTGTAGAAGTTCTCGTGTAGAGGTATGTAGAAGCCCTCTGAAGCCCGGGGATCCCGCTGAGGTGGGAACCACCGAGTAACCTCAACAAACCTAAGAGCCTATACCTGTTGAGCTGTAGCTCCCCTGAGGTCAAAGTGCTCAACTGGCGGGTGACCTCGAACCCTGGGAGGTGGACGACCTCCACGACGCTAGCCCTCTGGCCTAGGAGTCACCTGAGCACGCGTACGTCCTGAGCGACGACGCGGTGGAGTCTGAGCGGTCTGCTCCTCTGTCTCCTCAGTGTCCTCTGTGGGCTGCTCTGCAGGTGGGTTCTCTGTGTGCTGCTCTGCAGGTGCATCCTCGGTCTTTTCTGTGGCCTTAGTACCGAGCTGTCGACCTTCAAGGTGAAAGAGACGCTCTCCAATACGAATCCCACTACTCCTGCCACCTCTCTCTGCCAGCTCTGCTGCATCTGCAACTGCCTGAGCCACCTCTGCCTCTATGAGTGTCCTCTTTCTCTTCTTAGCGGCTATCTTGACTCGCTTGCCACGAGCCACCTCTGTCCTCCTAGGAGGATGAAAGCCCAAGTTTGGTTTTGGTAATTAATGACACCAAGTTGCTAATGCCATGTGTTAAGTGTTTTGAGTTAGGCATAAGCAACACATGTGATGAAGGTGTATGTGGCAAGGTGTGGTGGCCACAAGATCACAAAGAGATGGTGCATGGACATGAAATGATGATCATGGTGAAGATGCACATAAAAGGAAGGACATGATGATCAAGTGGAGAAGGATCTAAGAGCTCAAGGCAAAGGTATAACTATAGGGTTTTCCTTTTGCCGGTCTAAGATGAGTAGAGAAGTGATTGACCGGATTTAGGATTCGGCGCTTTTTAGAGAACTGAAATGCCTATTTACTATTGCGCCGGAAGTCGGAAAAGAAACGGAGGCGAACGGAGGTCACAGAGATGACCGGACGCTGGACCGGACGCGGTCTCTGTATGACCGGACGCGTTCGATCAGTGTTCAGCGTCTGTGCGATTTTCAGTTTGATGATCGGACGCGCAGCGCGTCCGGTCACTTATGACCGGACGCGTCCGGTCATCCAGGGAGCTTACTGGACTCTAATCGGACGCTGGCACTGTGGCGTCCGGTCAGTTCAACAGCGCGTCCGGTCAGTTCTCCTGAGCGAATCAGAGCACGCGACCGGCGCGTCCGGTCCCTCACGTAACCGGAGCGTCCAGTCAGGCGTCCAGAAGGGTAGAGCGAAGCGGAGTAACGATCGGACGCGCGGCGCGTCCGGTCACGTGCGATCGGACGCGTCCGGTCTCAACGGGAGCATACTGGAATGCGACCGGACGCGGGCACTGTCGCGTCCGGTCAATCGGTTCAGCGCGTCCGGTCATGGCAACAGCTAGTTCTGACACGCACTGTTTCTTGCTGTCGTGTAGTGACCGGACGCGTCCGGTCACCCTGACCGGAGCGTCCGGTCAGTGCGTTTTTCGCTGCGTCGTCTGTAATGGCTAGCTGCGTACCCCTTCGTTATAAATAGACGTTGGCCGGGGTTTGAGGGCAACTCTTGCACATTTTGAGAACTAGAGACATACTTTGAGCTAGAGAACAACCCCTCCACTCATCTCTTTGCATAGTTGCACATCTTGAGTGAGATTGAGTGAGATTCAAGTGCATTGCTTGAGAGTTGCATTCTAGAGGCACTTGATCTTCGAGTTGCTGCGGATTTCTTGTTACTCTTCCGTGTTTCCCGACACGGTAGACGGCTTGGAGCAGCGGAGGTGATTGAGCTCGCAATTGGAGATTGTTGGAGCCTTCACCAAGTGTTGTAAGGGGTTCTTGATCCTTCCCCGCGGGAGTTCGCAAATTGGATACTCTAGTGGAGCTCGTGGCTTGGAGGATCCCTATCTTGTGTGCGGTTGTGCGGCGCCCGCCGAGGGCTCGACTCTTGATAGTCGATTAGCTCGCGAACCGACAAGTGGGTGTATCGCCACAACGGGGAGTAGCTTGCCGGGAAGCAAGTGAACCTCGGGATAAATTCTTGTGTCATTCTCTTCCCGAGGATTTCTCTTGTATGATTGATTGATTGGTATTTCTCTTCTCTTCACGACGGTATAATCACTCGAAGCTCTTCTCTCGTATTACTTCTCGTTTCTAGCTTTTAGTTGTTGTCATGTTTAGTGAATAGCCTTGTACTAGACTTGTGTAGGTGGCTTGCTTAATTAGTTAAAGCTAGTGCTTTTGCTTCACCACCTTTCGTACTAACTCGTGGTTAAGTAATTCTTGTAGAAGTTTTAATTAGGCTATTCACCCCCCCTCTAGCCTATTTGGACCTTACAAGTGGTATCGGAGCCGAGGCACCGTTTATTTGAGGCTTAACAACCTACGGTGAAAAAGAAATGGCTCAATTAAGCTTGCACATCAACAACACCAAGAAGGCACCTCACTTTGATGGCACAAATTATGCATATTGGAAGGTTAAGATGACCGCACACCTAAAGTCAATCAATAGAGAAGTGTGGAAGGTCACCGAAACAAAATTTGAGGTTGCTAATCCGGAAGCACCTACACCGGTGGAAGAGAAGAAGCTCCAATGCAATGACATTGCCATTAGTGCTCTTCATGAGGCATTAGATGACAAGACCTTTGAGCAAGTAAAGAACATTGAGATTGCTCATGATGCTTGGGCCAAGCTAGAAGAAACATTTGAGGGCACCGAAGGCACAAAGACCGCCAAAGCATATATCTTGCAAGAAAAATTTTCAAGCTTCAAGATGCAAGATGATGAGAGTGTACCGGAGATGTTTCATAGGTTGCAAGTCATTGTCAATGAGCTCAAGGCACTTGGTGAGGAGGTCAAGGACAATCAATTCTCTATGAAGTTCTTGAGAAGTCTACCCAAGAGATTTGATACATTGATCACCGTGCTAGTAAGGACTACATTGAAGGATTCAACTCCTCAACAAATATTTCAAGAAGTGATGACCGACGATTCATATAGAGAAGATGATGAGAAGGATGAGTTGGTAAAGAAGAAGAAGAAGGAAAATGAGAAGAAGGATGATGAGAAGAAGAAGAGTGTGGCATTCAAAGCCACCACATCTAAGGGCAAATCCAAGATTGAATCATCAAGTGATGAAGACTCAAGCTCTTGTGATAGTGATGACATTGATGAGAAGATGGCTCTCTTTGTCAAACAATTTGACAAATTCATGAAGAAGAAGGGCTTTCGTGCAAGAAGGAGGAAGAACTCTTACAAGAAGAATGAGCATACCATGAGATGCTTTAGATGCCATAGCAAAGACCATCTCATTGCAAAGTGTCCTTATGATAGTGATGATGAAGATGCTATCAAGAAGGAGAGAAAGAAGCAAAAGAAGAAGCAAGAGAAAAAGGAGAGCTCTTATAAGAAGAAGAATGATTCTCATATTGCTACATGGGATAGTGAGGATTCCTCAAGTGATGATGAGGATGACTACAAGAGCAAGAAGGGACATGCTAGCATTGCCATCCAAAAGAAGGTCTCCCTCTTCGACACTCCATCATGCTTCATGGCTAAGGCCGCTAAGGTATCATCCGATGATGAGAGTGATCATGATAATGCTAGTGATAGGGATAGTGATGAAGAGGAATTCACTAAAGATGAACTAATCACTATGCTAGAAGATTGCACTCAACATTTTAAAGAATCTAGAAAGGAGTGCAAGGGCTTGCTTAAGGAAAAAAAACCTTATGCAAGAACTTGATGAGCTTAGGGCATCTTATGAGAGTCTAAAGGAAGACCATAAGAAGCTTCAAAAGTCTCACATTAAGCTAGAAGAAGCTCATTCCTCTCTAGTTGAAAAATATGAAAACATACCAACTAATGTTGAGAAAGCTAAAACTTGCAACATAGGCATATCATGTGATATAATTGATGAAACTTTTCATAAGCCTATTATTGTTGCTCCTACTAACCCTTCATGTAGCTCATCTACATCATCCTCATCTAGTAGTGATGGTTTCACTTGTGACTCCACACTTATAGTTGAGAATGAAAATCTCAAGAAGGAGGTAAAAGAGCTCAATCACACATTAGCTAAGGCTTATGGTGGTGAGGACCGCTTGCTTATGTGCTTGGGTAGACAAAGAGCTTCTCTCTACAAAGAGGGATTGGGCTATAACCCCAAGAAAGGCAAGGCCGCTTTTGCTCCTCACAAGACTCGTTTTGTGAAGAACAATGGTAGCTATTGCAAAAGTTGCAAATAAGTTGGTCACATAGAGCAACATTGCATGAACAAGAAATCCAATGCAAATGTATCCTCAATCAAGTTTAATTCTTTCTATATGCTTACCAAGGGTACAAATGGTGTTCATGCTAAGTTTATTGGTATACCATGGATGGGCTCAAAGAAGAAAGCCATTTGGGTACCAAAGAGCTTAGTCTCTAACCTTGGAGGACCCAAACAAGTTTGGGTACCTAAAAAAAATTGATCTTGTCTTGTAGGTCAATTACAAAGCCGGAGGAAGGCATTGGGTGCTTGATAGTGGGTGCACTCAACATATGACCAGAGACTCTTGTATGTTCAATTCAATTGATACAAGACAAAATGGTGGTTTTGATGCTATCACTTTTGGCAACAACAAGAAAGGCAAGGTCAAGGGGCTTGGTAAAATTGCTATCTCAAATGACATGAGCATATCTAATGTGTTGCTAGTTGAGAGCTTGGATTTCAATCTTTTATCAGTGGCACAACTTTGTGATCTTGGTTTCAAGTGCATATTTGGTAGTGATGATGTTGAAGTCATAAGTGTTGATGGATCAAACTTGATATTCAAAGGATTTAGACATGGTAGCTTATACTTGGTTGACTTCAATGATAGTGAGACACAATTGACATCATGCTTGCTTAGTAAATCTAGTATGGGTTGGTTGTGGCATAGAAGGCTTGGTCATGTTGGAATGAAACAATTGAACAAACTTTTGAGGCATGACTTAGTTAGAGGATTGAAAGATGTCACTTTTGAAAAGGATAAACTATGTAGTGCTTGTCAAGCCGGCAAACAAGTTGGAAATTCACATCCTAGTAAAAGTGAAATGAGCACATCAAAAGCATTTGAGCTATTGCACATGGACTTGTTTGGGCCAACAACATACACTAGCATTGGTGGCAACAAGTATGGTTTTGTGATTGTGGATGACTACACTAGATACACTTGGGTGCTCTTTCTCTATGACAAGAGTGATGTTTATGATCTATTCAAGTCTTTTGTCAAGAGGGTGCAAAATGAGTTTGAGACTACCATCAAGAAGATTAGAAGTGACAATGGTAGTGAGTTCAAGAATACAAGAATTGAAGATTTGTGTGATGATTATGGTATTGGGCATCAATTCTCACCAACATACACTCCTCAATCCAATGGTGTAGTTGAAAGGAAAAATAGAACCTTGATTGATATGGCTAGATCAATGCTTAGTGAATACAATGTGAGTCATTCATTTTGGAGTGAAGCTATCAATACGGCTTGCTATTGTAGTAACCGTCTCTATTGCCATAGGAAGCTTGGAAAGACACCATATGAACTATTGAATGGAAGAAAGCCCAACATTGCATACTTTAGAGTGTTTGGTTGCAAATGCTATATTCTCAAGAAAGGCACTAGATTGAGCAAGTTTGAAAAGAAATGTGATGAAGGGTTCTTACTTGGTTATTCTACCACAAGCAAATCATATAGAGTTTGGAATCTCACAAATGGCACCTTGGAAGAAGTTCATGATGTTGAGTTTGATGAAACCCAAGGGTCTCAAAATGAAGCTCAAAACCTTGATGATGTGAGAGGAGATCAATTATCAAATGCAATAAAGAACATGGACATTGGTGATATAAGGCCGATGCAAGTTGATGATGATGATATTCATGTGATCAACCAAAGTGTGCAAATTGATTCAAATCAAGCAAGCTCAAGTGGTTCTCATGATGAAGTGCAAGTTCAAGGTCAAACAAGTGAAAGCAATCAACTCCCAATACTCCAACCTACTAGCATTGCAAGAGATCATCCGTTGGACCAAATCATTGGTGGAATTCAAAGTGGTGTTCAAACTAGATCAAGGCTAGCATCCTTTTGTGAGCATTACTCATTTGTCTCATTAGAAGAACCAAAGAAGATAGAAGATGCATTGAAAGATTCCGATTGGGTAAATGCCATGCATGAAGAACTAAACAACTTTGCTAGAAATCAAGTTTGGGAACTTGTTGAAAGGCCAAAGAAATACAATGTGATTGGTACTAAGTGGGTCTTTAGAAACAAGCAAGATCAAGATGGCATGGTTGTGAGAAACAAAGCAAGATTAGTAGCACAAGGATACACTCAAGTTGAGGGTCTTGACTTTGGAGAGACATATGCACCGGTTGCAAGATTGGAGGCAATTAGAATCTTATTAGCATATGCTTGTGCACACAACATCAAGCTCTATCAAATGGATGTCAAGAGTGCATTTCTAAATGGCTACATCAATGAAGAAGTTTATGTTGAGCAACCTCCTGGTTTTGAAGATGACAAGAAGCCTGACCATGTTTACAAGCTAAAGAAGGCATTGTATGGTTTGAAGCAAGCACCTAGAGCATGGTATGAGAGGTTGAGGGACTTTCTCCTCTCTAAAGGGTTCAAGATGGGAAAGGTTGACACCACTCTCTTCACCAAGAAGCTTGGAAATGACTTGTTTGTGTTGCAAATCTATGTGGATGACATTATCTTTGGATCAACTAACCAAGACTTTTGTAAAGAGTTTGGAAATATGATGGCTAATGAGTTTGAGATGTCTATGATTGGAGAGCTTAGTTACTTCCTTGGACTTCAAATCAAGCAAATGAAGAATGGCACTTTTGTAAGTCAAGGCAAGTACATCAAGGACATGATCAAGAAGTTTGGATTGCAAGATGCTAAGCCAATGAGCACACCAATGGGCTCTAATGATCAATTGGGTATTGATAATAGTGGAAATATGGTAGATCAAAAGCAATACCGGTCCATGATTGGAAGTTTGCTCTATGTCACCGCTTCTAGGCCGGATGTGATGTTTAGTGTATGCAAGTGTGCAAGATATCAAGCTTCACCTAGAGAAAGTCACTTGAAAGCAACCAAGAGGATATTGAGATATCTAAAGGGCACTCATGATGTTGGATTATGGTATCCCAAGGGGTCTAATTTTGAGTTGATTGGATATTCGGACTCCGACTATGGTGGATGCAAGATTGATAGAATGAGCACAAGTGGCACTTGTCAATTGCTTGGAAGGTCTCTTGTTTCATGGTCATCAAAGAAACAAAATAGTGTTGCACTATCTACCGCCGAGGCCGAATACATTAGTGCCGGTAGTTGTTGTGCACAATTGCTTTGGATGAAGGCCACTTTGAATGACTTTGGAATTAAATTCAAGAATGTGCCTTTGTTTTGTGATAATGAAAGTGCTATCAAGATGACACAAAATCCGGTTCAACATTCAAGAACCAAGCACATTGACATAAGGCATCACTTCATAAGAGACCATCATCAAAAGGGTGATATTAGCATTGAGAGCATTGGCACCGAAGATCAACTAGCCGACATCTTTACAAAGCCACTTAATGAAAATAGATTTTACAAGTTGAAGAATGAATTGAACATACTTGACTTCTCCAACTTGAAATGAGTGCACCCCCACATTCTTATATGACATGCCTCTCCTCCAACATAGCAAGGTAAAGTTGTTTGGCATATCATTCATACTTTGCTAAGGACATGTTTAGAACATATAGACATATTTGCATGACAAATAGGCTCATTCATGAAAATCAAATAATTTTGATGTATATATGATACCACTATTGCTTCTATGTTTGATTGATCTAGTGGTAGCATATGACATGTTTATGGGCTTGCAAACCTAGTGTTGAATCTAGAAAATGAGCTCATGATGTGTAATTCAACATGGTCAAGATAACCCTTATACTTTATGAGGTGTGAAAAAGCTTGTCCTTGGATCAAACCGAATTACATATTCTAGGCAAGTGATCTAGGTTGAACCATAATTTGGACTCCCTCATAATTGATTGACTTATCTCTCACTAAAATTGGCACCTTTTTGGTGATTGTTGACAAAGGGGGAGAGAAAAGTCATAAAGATATTGCAAAGAGGGAATAAGATATAATAAGGGGGAGAGAAAAGTCACAGGGGAGAGAAAAGTTACAAAGGGAGAGAAATCAAGGGATCAATTAAATTTGAGCACACAAGTAGGGGGAGCAAGCTCATGGATTACTTGTTGCACTTGTATGTGCATTAACATGATAAATTGTTGCATTGCAAAGCTTAAATTCATATTCATGATTGTTTGGTGTTTGCTAGAAATAGAACTTGAATGATGATTTGTTGAGAGTAGCTTTACAAGCGGTATCTAGACACCTTGGCTTATAATGTTGATCTCACGGGGTACTTTAGTGTTTGTGATCTTTACAAGTGATGTATTACAAATGGTGTCTAGCTACGTCGATGCTAAGGATGGTATATAAAGGCAACTCCGATTGGTATCACGCTTCAAAGGTCCATTTTATATACCTTATCATCAATTTGATAGTAGTAACTCTCTCAAATTTCAAATCCATACATATGTGCATAATTGAACCAAACTCATGGAAGCACATATGTAGGGGGAGCTAATACTATCGAAATTGAAAAATGATTTCATTTCATATCTTTGTGATGGTTGTCATCAATTACCAAAAAGGGGGAGATTGAAAGCCCAAGTTTGGTTTTGGTAATTAATGACACCAAGTTGCTAATGCCATGTGTTAAGTGTTTTGAGTTAGGCATAAGCAACACATGTGATGAAGGTGTATGTGGCAAGGTGTGGTGGCCACAAGATCACAAAGAGATGGTGCATGGACATGAAATGATGATCATGGTGAAGATGCACATAAAAGGAAGGACATGATGATCAAGTGGAGAAGGATCTAAGAGCTCAAGGCAAAGGTATAACTATAGGGTTTTCCTTTTGCCGGTCTAAGATGAGTAGAGAAGTGATTGATCGGATTTAGGATACATAGCCGACTATCAAGAGGGGCAATCACGGTTAGCTCGGAAATCAAGTGCCACTAGATCAATGTCTTGAGCATATGCATTAGGATCTAGTAAAAAGCTAACATAACGCCTTGAGAAATGATTTATGAAATGCTAACACACATGCACATGGTGGTGTACACTTGGTGGTGTTAGCACAGTTTGTGAAGGCGGTGGAGTTTAAGCGGTAGAGAGGGGTTTGGGTTCCTCTCTCCCTCCCGCCGAGCTTGCGAGGCGGGATTCGGCGCTTTTTAGAGAAGTGAAATGCCTATTTACTATTGCGCCGGAAGTCGGAAAAGAAACGGAGGCGAATGGAGGTCACAGAGATGACCGGACGCTGGACCGGACGCGGTCTCTGTATGACCGGACGCGTCCGGTCAGTGTTCAGCGTCTGTGCGATTTTCAGTTTGATGATCGGACGCGCAGCGCGTCCGGTCACTTATGACCGGACGCGTCCGGTCATCCAGGGAGCTTACTGGACTCTAATCGGACGCTGGCACTGTGGCGTCCGATCAGTTCAACAGCGCGTCCGGTCAGTTCTCCTGAGCGAATCAGAGCGCGCGACCGGCGCGTCCGGTACCTCACGTAACCGGAGCGTCCGGTCAGGCGTCCAGAAGGGTAGAGCGAAGCGGAGTAACGATCGGACGCGCGGCGCGTCCGGTCACGTGCGATCGGACGCGTCCGGTCTCAACGGGAGCATACTGGAATGCGACCGGACGCGGGCACTGTCGCGTCCGGTCAATCGGTTCAGTGCGTCCGGTCATGGCAACGGCTAGTTCTGACACGCACTGTTTCTTGCTGTCGTGTAGTGACCGGACGCGTCCGGTCACCCTGACCAGAGCGTCCGGTCAGTGCGTTTTTCGCTGCGTCGTCTGTAACGGCTAGCTGCGTACCCCTTCGTTATAAATAGACGTTGGCCGGGGTTTGAGGGCAACTCTTGCACATTTTGAGAACTAGAGACATACTTTGAGCTAGAGAACAACCCCTCCACTCATCTCTTTGCATAGTTGCACATCTTGAGTGAGATTGAGTGAGATTCAAGTGCATTGCTTGAGAGTTGCATTCTAGAGGCACTTGATCTTCGAGTTGCTACGGATTTCTTGTTACTCTTCCGTGTTTCCCGACACGGTAGACGGCTTGGAGCAGCGGAGGTGATTGAGCTCGCAATTGGAGATTGTTGGAGCCTTCACCAAGTGTTGTAAGGGGTTCTTGATCCTTCCCCGCGGGAGTTCGCAAATTGGATACTCTAGTGGAGCTCGTGGCTTGGAGGATCCCTATCTTGTGTGCGGTTGTGCGGCGCCCGCCGAGGGCTCGACTCTTGATAGTCGATTAGCTCGCGAACCGACAAGTGGGTGTATCGCCACAACGGGGAGTAGCTTGCCGGGAAGCAAGTGAACCTCGGGATAAATTCTTGTGTCATTCTCTTCCCGAGGATTTCTCTTGTATGATTGATTGATTGGTATTTCTCTTCTCTTCACGGCGGTATAATCACTTGAAGCTCTTCTCTCGTATTACTTCTCGTTTCTAGCTTTTAGTTGTTGTCGTGTTTAGTGAATAGCCTTGTACTAGACTTGTGTAGGTGGCTTGCTTAATTAGTTAAAGCTAGTGCTTTTGCTTCGCCACCTTTCGTACTAACTCGTGGTTAAGTAATTCGTGTAGAAGTTTTAATTAGGCTATTCACCCCCCCCCTCTAGCCTATTTGGACCTTACAGAGGACTTTCGTCCCTGTCACTAGGTGCATCACCAGCATTCTTGCAGCGAACCATATTGACAAACTATTGTGACTGAGAAAATATGAAAAGTGATAGATGGTGTATTGACACTTGTGAGGCTTGGCCTCAATCCGTATCCGCAGGCTTGGCCTCGGATTCACAGCTGATCACCTAACACACAAAGGACCGACAGGACGCACTGAAAGGATAGAATAGATAGATCTACTATAAGCAACATATATTATCTAATAGATGAGATCCTAATGAAAGCAAGCATATTAGATAAGATGTGAATAGACCGCGATAGCTACCTCTGATGAGCGAGATCCCGATGAAAGGAAGATGATCTTGACGCGCTAGGGTTACCCGGAAACGACGATCAAAACCCTGGAGTACCGATGAGATCAAGGATTGTATTAGTAATTCACTAGAAATTCATCGGCAAACCCAAATCCAAGGCAATGAAATCACATTGCGGAGATGGAGATGCTCGTGGAGATAGAAACGTGCGAAAATCCTCGACGAAGAACGATTTTCGCAAGGCTAGGGTTAGGTCTCTGTGGGAGAACAACGGCTGCGGCGGCGCGCGGGGCTGCTCGGCTACGGCGGCTCCGCTGCGGAGGCGCGCGGGGCTGCTCGGCTACGGCGGCTCGGCTGCGGAGGCGCTCGGGCAGCGAGCGCGAGCACACGGCGGCGGCAGCACGGGCAGCGAACACGGGCGCGCAGCGGCGGTGCGCAGAACAGCGAGCTCGCGGGCACGGATGCGGTGGCGTGGTGGCTTGGCTGCGGCGGCGCTGGACTGTGGCAGCGCGCGTGATTACGGCGAGGTGGTGGCTAGGGCAGGGAGCGGCGGTCAATTGAGAAGGAAGTGAAACGAGATCTGATCGTACAGTTAAAAAGGGTGAGATCCGCTTTTCGCGCGATGACCGGACGCGGTGGTCGCATGACCGGACGTGGTGGGGCAACGTCCGGTCACAGTCCAGTAAGCTCCTGGAACGACCGGACGCGTCTGGTTAGGCATGATCGGACACTGACAGAGTCCGGTCAGAGGTTGCCCGGAAAACTCAAGCGCATGATCGGATGCGGTGGTGGTGACCGGGACCGGACGCGATGGTCAGCAACTGCGCGTCCGGTGCAGCGTCCGGTCACAGATCCTAAAGAAAATCTTCGGGATGACCGGACGCGCTGGCGGACACCGGGACCGGACGCAGTGGTGAAGGAGCACCGCGTCCGATGCAGCGTCCGGTGCAGCGTCCGGTCGCTGTTTAACGCCTTTCTTCAATCCAATCTCCGACGCGACTTCTCCCAATCAAGTTCCAATTCAAAGAGACTCAAATAAACACCAATTGGAACCTGATATGAGTGACCTCACTCAAACCCTCAAGTTTCTCAAAGTATTTTGCCTTTGGTTAGTATTATTTTTAAGAAAATACGCAATAAACACCCGAGGAGCAACGTATGGCCATGCAATAGAGTTTATGAAACCTTGGGAGCTTCAAATGCTCTCTCTATTCATGGACGAACACAGAGGTTACTCAAAGCTAAACCGAAAAGAAACGACAAAGCAACAACCATGCATATGCAATGCAAAGCGAGAAAGGAAGACTAGTTTGCTTGTCAAGTTTGATCCACGGTTAGGCTTTTTCACTCCTCAAAAGGAGGGTTATCGTAAACGTGTTAGACAAGTTCTAGATGCATTACGGGGAATTAAACATGACATATAATACAATGCAATGCAAGGGACAACACAAGCTCATTTTTTAAAGTTACTAGAATCAAGCACATTTAGTTCACTTCTCAACCTACAAAAGGTAGCCTCATCTAAAGGTTTAGTGAAGATATCCGCTAATTGATTTTCACTTCTTACACCTTCTAGTGATATATTATTTTTAGCAACATGATCTCTTAGAAAGTGGTGGCGGATATCAATGTGCTTGGTGCGTGAGTGTTGTACCGGATTATTAGCAATTTTAACGGCACTTTCATTGTCACATAAGAGCGGCACCTTTTCAAGAACAACTCCATAGTCTAGGAGGGTTTGTTTCATGTATAAGATTTGTGCACAACAAGCCCCCGCGGCAATGTATTCCGCCTCGGCGGTGGACAAAGCCACACTATTTTGCTTCTTAGATGACCAAGATACTAAGGATCTCCCAAGCAAATGGCACCCTCCGGAAGTGCTTTTTCTATCAATTTTGCAACCGACATAATCCGAATTGGAATAGCCAACTAGTTGGAATCTAGCTCCTTTGGGGTCCCAAAGACCGATGCTTGGGGTGTACTTAAGATATCTTAAAATTCTTTTTACGGCACTTAGGTGAGGTTCTTTAGGGGATGCTTAAAAGCGAGCACACATGCACACACTAAACATGATATCGGGCCTAGATGCGGTAAGGTACAACAAGCTACCAATCATAGAACGGTAGAGAGTTTGATCAATTGGTTTACCTCCCTCATCTAGGTCGAGATGTCCATTAGATGGCATTGGGGTCTTGATTGGCTTACACTCTTCCATCATGAATCTTTTGAGAAGATCCTTGGTATACTTTTCTTGAGAGATAAAAATCCCATCTCTCATTTGCTTAACTTGAAAACCAAGGAAGAATGTTAGCTCACCAATCATTGACATCTCGAACTTCTTTGACATCAATTCACCAAATTCTTTGCAATAATCTTCATTTGTAGACCCGAAGATGATATCATCAACATAGACTTGACAAATGAAGATCTCTCCATTAAGCTTCTTGGTGAATAGTGTGGTGTCAACCTTCCTAATAGTGAAGCCCTTCTCAATGAGGAAGTCCCGGAGGCGCTCATACCATGCTCTAGGGGCTTGCTTGAGCCCATATAGCGCCTTAGACAACCTATAAACATGATTAGGATATCTAGGGTCTTCAAACTCGGGAGGTTGTTCAACATAGACTAGTTTATTTATGAAGCCATTTAAAAAAGCACTTTTCACATCCATTTGATATAGTTTCATTTCATGATGCGATGCATATGCAAGAAGGATACGAATGGCTTCAAGTCTTGCAACGGGTGCAAAGATCTCCAAAATCAAGACCTTCAACTTGAGAGAACCCTTTGCAACAAGTCTTGCCTTATTCCTCACTACTATGCCTTGATCATCTTGCTTGTTGCGGAACACCCACTTGGTTCCAATGACTCTTGCACCTTTTGGATGCACTTCAAGTGTCCAAACTTGATTGCGGGCGAAGTTGTTCAATTCTTTGTGCATGGCATTCACCCAATTCGAATCTTAAAGAGCTTCTTCTACATTCTTAGGTTCAATACAAGAGACAAAAGAGTGATATTCAACAAAAGAAGTAAGCTTTTGAGATCGAGTCATTACACCCTTTGTAGGACTCCCTATGATGAGATCTTGTGGATGTGCTTAAAGTAGAGGTGAGTTCCTTCTATCAACCACTTGAGGAGAGGGTTGGGGAGCATCAACATCTTGAGCTTGTGCCTCGGCTTGTTCATGAGAGACATGAGTATCTTCATTTTCAACTCTCTCATTCTTATCATCATCTTGAGGCACATGTGATGAAGATGGTGGATTGATAATTTATACATCGTCTTCATCATCTTTAGGCTTGATGTCTCCTACCGGCATGTTCTTCATTGCCTCTCTCAATGGTTCATCACCTACATCATCACAATTCTCAATTGCTCCTTGGGAGCCGTTAAATTCATCAAATTCCACATCATATGTTTCTTCAACCAAACCAGTGGCATGGTTAAATACTCTATATGCTTTGGACTTTGATGAGTAACCAACAAGAAAACCAATATCACAACATCTTTAAAACTTCCCTAGGTGTTGACGCTTTTTGTAGATGTAGCATTTGCAACCAAACACCCGGAAGAATGAGACGTTCGGCTTTTTTCCATTTAGCAACTCATAGGGGGTCTTGCCAAGAAACTTTTATAGGAAGAGGCGATTTAAAACATAGCATGCGGTGTTGATTGCCTCGGCCCACAATTTTTCTAGTGTGTTGTACTCATCTAGCATTGTTCTTGCTAAGGTGATCAAAGTCTGGTTCTTTCTCTCAACTACACCATTTTGTTAAGGAGTGTAGGTTGATGAAACTTCATGCTTGATTCCAATCTCATCACAATAAGCTTCAATGTTTGTGTTGTCAAATTCTTTGCCATTGTCACTTCTAATCTTCTTTATCTTGACTTCAAATTTATTTTGAGCTCTCTTAGCAAACTTCTTGAAGCAATTTGCCACTTCGGATTTATCATGAAGAAAGAAGGTCCAAGTGTATCTTAAGAAGTCATCCACAATCACTAGGCAATAGAGATTTTCACCCAAGCTCTTGTAAGTTGTAGGACCAAACAAATCCATGTGAAGAAGTTCTAATACTCTTGATGTTGACATGTAAGCTTTGGTTGGATGAGTATTTGCAACTTGTTTGCCGGCTTGACATGCACTACAAGGTTTGTCCTTCTCAAACTTGACATCCTTCAAGCCTCTTACTAGTTCTTTCTTCAATAGCTTGTTGAGAGTGTTCATTCCAACATGAGCAAGCCTCCTATGCCAAAGCCACCCAAGTGTATTTTTGGTGAACAAACATGTCATCAAGTTTGCATCTTCGGAGGTGAAGTCAACAAGATAGAGATTATTGTATCTAAAGCCTTTGAAAATCACTTGCTTATCATCTATCTTTGTAACAACCACTTCATTTGGAGTGAATAAGCATTGGTAGCCAAGGTCACAAAGTTGCCCAACGGATAGTAAGTTGAAACTCAATGAAGCAACATAGAACACATTTGAAAGAGAGTGGTCATTTGATATTGCAATCTTGCCTATACCCTTGACTTTGCTCTTTGAATTATCCCCAAATGTGATCTTCTCTTGACATACCCTATTCTCTTCAAGTGAGGTGAACATACGAGGATCATCGGTTATATGTTGAGTGCAACCACTATCAATAACCCAATGAGATCCACCGGTCTTGTAGTTCACTTACACACAAGAGATCAAGCTTTTTGTTTAGGGACCCAAACTTGAGAGGGACCCTTGACTTTCTCAACTAGTGACTTGGCAACCCATATTTTCTTAGGCCTATTCTTGTTAGGGGGACCCAAGAACATGACTTTCATCTTTCCACTTGAATCTTTTCTAAGCATGTAATGAGCATTGAAGGCAAAGGGTCTAGCATGCTTGGGCAAGGGTTGTGGTGGTGGAGTTTTGCACTCATGAGCAAAATGGCCTTCTTGTCCACACTCAACACATCTCTTTGGCTTGGGCTTTGACTTGCTTTGTTGCTGTTGAGCTTTAGCCTTCTTCTCTAGATTTGCCAAGTAACCAATGCCACTTCTATTCATCTTTATTACGGTGTTCATGAGTAGCTCACTTTGCAAATGTTGGCCTCTTGTGAACTTGCTTAGGCCGGTCTTTAGATGCTCTTTTTCTTGCTTGAACTTTTTATTCTCTTCAATAAGTAACTCATTTGATGTTTGCTTTTCAAGAGCCATCAATTTCTTGTTCTCATTCTTAAGCATCTCATTTTCACTCTTGAGCTTGACATAGTCATCATAGTTGTCGGACTCAACCACACTCTTGCCTTTGCCGCTAGAGCCTTGCTCAATGTTCTCAATAATCAAGTCATCACATGATGTAGCTATATCAATCTTAACAACTTGGTTAGTAGCATCATGTGTCTCAAGAGCAAGCTCATTTGCAACAATAAGACTATCATAATCGATTTTCAATGTAGTATATTTGTCTTTTAACAAGTTGTGCCTAGTGTTGAGCTCATCATGCTTCTTCTCAAGTTTATCATGTTCACCTCTAAGCTCTTTGTTAGAAGTTTTGAGCTCCTTGAGAGTAGAAGACATAATTTTATTTTGATCTTTGAGCTCATCACTAGTCTTATGTGCATTCTCAAGCTTAGATGAGAGTGAGTCATTTTCATTTTGGAGCTCATCATTTTCATTTCTAGTTCTTCTTATGATTTTAGAATATTTGTTCAACAATTTTACAAGTTCATCATAAGAAGGTGCATCATATTCATCATCACTATCACTATCATCATCATCACTTTCATTGTTTTGTACCTTTCGTTCACCCTTGGCCATAAGGCATAGGTGAGAAGTAGACGATGATGGTGAAGATGGCGGTGAAGGTGGTGATGAAGATGTCGGTGAAGATGATGATGGCCCAATCACAAGTGCGGCGACCTTCTCTTTCTCATCGTCGCTCTCATCATCGGAGGACTCACATTATGACTCAATGTCGGTGAGCCAATCACCAATAATGTAAGCTTTGCCTCCCTTCTTCTTCTTGTAAAACTCTTTTCTCTTACCATCTTTCTTTTTGTATGGCTTATTCTTCTTCTTCTCATCTTCTTCATCACTTGAATCATTTCTATTTCGCTTGTTCTTGTTCTTGTACTTGTCTTTTGGAGGCTTTGAGCATTGATGAGCTAAGTGGCCAAGTTCACCACAATTGTAGCAATCCATCTCGAATATTGGCTTCCTTTTGCTACTTGTGAAGAACCTCTTCTTCTTGCCATCGAATTTGATGCCACTCTTGTTGAGCTTCTTTAGCATCTTGGTGGTCCTTCTCACCATGAGTGCAAGTGATGCATCATCAATATCACTTTCACTTGAGCTTTCTTGCACCATCATGGCTTGACCCTTCTTCTTTTTCTTGTCATGGCTAGCTTTGAAGGCCAAGTCCTTCTTCTTGGAAGATGATGAGCCCTCTTCTGGAGTGATGTGCATGTACATCTCTTGTGCATTGATCTTTCTCAATACTTGAGTCGGTGTTGCGGTGGAGAGATCACTTTGGTGAAGCACGGTGACAATGTGACCATACTTCTCAACGGGAAGAACACTCAAGATCCTCCTTGCAACATCCGATTGACTTATTTGAGTGAGTCCAAGAGCATTGAGATCCTCTACAAGAACATTCAATCGAGTGTACATTTTATTACCACTTTCTTTGGGAAGCATCTCAAAAGAATTAATTTTCTTTAAAGCAATATGATAGCGTTCCTCACGCTCACTCTTAGTTCCCTCATGGAGAGCACAAAGGTTTTCCCACAATTCATGAACGTTTTTGGCATTACGCACATGATTGAAGATATCCTTGCCTAAGCCTCGGTAGAGTGCATTTTTTGCCTTTGCATTCCACCGGTCGTACTTCTCCTCGTCACCACTTGGATTGGCGGGATCCCTAATAGGGGAAAGCCCTTCGGTTGCGGCTCTAAGGCACCCAACATCTATGGCTTCGAGGTATGCCTCCATACGAATTTTCCAATATAGAAAATCATCTCCCTCAAAAGTGGGAGGTGGTCCTTCCCCATTAGACATCTTGCTCTAGGCGGTGAAGCCTAAGTAAGGAGCAACTCGGCTCCGATACCAATTGAAAGGATCAAGATGCCCAAGAGGGGGGTGAATTGGGCTTTTCTAAAAATTAATTGTAAGAATTAAATCCTACAAGCCAAACTTCACCCCTAGTGCCTACTAGTGTTCCTTGTGATTCTATCGGTAAAAGTTTTGCACCCTAAGTTCTAATTCTACACTAACATGGCAATTCTAGGAAAGTAAACAAGCAATAAAAGTAATGCACGAAAGTAAATGCTTGAAAGTAAGGGTTAGGAACACGGTGATGTTTTCCCGAGGTATCAGAGAGTCGCCACTCTCCACTAGTCCTCGTTGGAGCACCCACGCAAGGGTGTAGCTCTCCCTTGATCCGCGCAAGGATCAAGTGCTCTCTACGGGTTGATTCTTCGACACTCCGTCGCGGTGAATCGCCCAAAACCGCTCACAAGATGAGTTGGGTCATCCACAAGCTCTTCGGATGATAACCAAACTCCCAATCACCACCAAACTGTCTAGGTGATGGCGATCACCAAGAGTAACAAGCTAGAACTCTCACTTGACCACAACAAGCCTAATGAGAAGATGGATGCACACTTACTACTCTCTAGTCACTAGTGAGGAATCTCAAACTTTAATTCTCAAATCACTATCCTCACTAGGGCTCTTGCACTCCCTTGCACTTCAAAGGTGTTTCTCAGCTGAACAAATGAGCAAGAGCCCTCTAAAAGAGGTGGAGGGGATGTATTTATACGCCCCTCAGACAAATCCAACCGTTACCTGCCAAATCAGCAAAACACGTACTGACCGGACGCGCTGGTCGTCATGACCGGACGCGTCGGTCGAGTGTAACGGTCGAAAACCAAAAGTCAGCGCTGAGTGACCGGATGCGCCGGTCAGGAGTGACCGGACGCGTCCGATCGTGCAAGAACTTTACTGGACTTGGACCTGACGCTCGACCGCGTCCGATCATAGATGACCAGACGCGTCAGGTCAGGTCAGAACCTTACTGGAACGTGACCGGACGCGTTCGATCACTTCACAGTCGTGTCCGATTAGACTATTACCCTCTGAATCTCGTGTCAGACTGATCACCGCGTCCGGTCCTCGCAGGGACCGCGTCCGGTCAACCAGTTAACGACGCAGTGACTGTTAGTACTGACTGGACGCGTCCGGTCGTGTCAGAAACCGCGTCCGGTCAAGGGTAAACTGCTTAAACGACTTAGAAACGCGACGCAACTTGAACCAAGTTGCTTCCAACTGAACTTTGAGCTTTACCAGAGTTACCTAGTGCTAAGTTTGACAAGTGTGCACCGCACCTAAACAAAAGACTCACCTAGGTCAAGCTACTCGCTCATGCCCTCCTTTATAGTACGGTCAAAGGAAGAAACAAGATCCTAACGACTATTCCGCATGTAACCCAACACTTTGACATCCGGAATTAACCGTCCTTAATCTTGTCGTTGATCCTTTGGAAACCGAAACGATTTTCATCAAGGGACATGAATACCATAGTGCCCAAAGCAGTTATCAACTCTATGACCTAACTTATCAAAGTTTCTGCAAAACACACGTTAGTTATGGTAATAATGCGTTGTCATCAATTGCCGAAACCAACACTGGGACCTAGATGCTTTCAGACAGCTTCCGTGACTCAATCGCATATTCCTATTAATATATTTCAGTCTTCGGTTCACAGGTTCACCTCTTGCATCCATGATCATAATTACACGACATTTTCGATTCAGAGGTTGGAGAAAGAAATGGCTCGATGCTGATGATAAATGGAATAGGACGTGATTGCTGATGCTACAACATATAAATATGAAATAACATGACATGTTATCATGATCTATTAGAGAGAACAAATTTTACGGGAGACGCGATCAAAAAATATATATGTTTTTTCCGTCAAAAAAATATATGTTTTCAGCCACAACAATATATATAGGAATCGATAGTAGCTTGTTTTGTAGGAAAGGAAGAGACCTGCCTTTTCAGCATGTCTAATCCACTTTCATCAGCAGCGAAATGTCGGTGAGGCCATCTATTAATAGGAAAAATCTACTTTATATTCAGCGTTCACAATGGACACATGTTCACAAATCACAATGGTCAGCTTAGCTCGACCTCTAGCTTAGAGACGGTAAAAAGCTGAGGTTCCTTTCAAAAGATTAAAGCGCATTTGATCAAGTCTCCGGCTACATTATTTGCCATGGAATCATGACTGAACTTTCAGATAAACTCGGCCTATATCTACCTCAATGCACCAGAAGTGAGTAGATGCAATCGAGATGAAATATTCCAGCTGCAAATGCTGGGAGAAAATTATTGTAATGGGACTGGAATATTTGTAGACCATCAACTCATGTAGGAGATGAGCTAGCTAGTGTGTTACAGGTAGTAGAGCAGTTTTTTTTTTTCTGAAACCAGAAAAACACTGAACAAAAAGGAAAAGCTGAGAACTATGTAAAGGAAGAAAAAAAACAGAGAGATAAGGAGAAAGATCTGATTTGCACATGTACTTCGATTGACAAGCAAAAACATTTGCACCACAATGGCGTGCCCCCACCCTATGACCTAGCTAAGTTCCAACAAGCCCGGGTCATCACCGTTAAATATGAACAAGTGGTGAAGCATCTGCTATGTCGACTAAGAGTAATCTAGAGCGGAATTATTTGATGGGATGTGAGTGCAAAATGTAGATATGAGATTTGCATTTAAAATAATTAACGCAGAGTTAATGGAGAAGTCAAATCTTAATTAATGTTGTTGTAGTTAGCGTTGGGATTCATGCAATGGAACTTCCCAAAATATGATCAGTAAAACGTGCAAGATTATATACATTAGTTCAAGGGATGTTATTAGATTTATGACGGAATGTAATTTCATAATACAAATACTTATTGTAAAATAGTGGTCTAAGTTTAGAAATCCGCCACATCACAGATATTTCAGTTATTGTACTAGTCTTAATTCTTCGATATAGTATCCATGTCAAAGTATCCAGAGCATATAATCATGGATGTCCAGTTATCCATTTTGTTCAAATTTGTATCTGATAAAATTTGAATATGGATATTTATGATATGGATGCTAAAATAGATGTATCCACTAGCGGCTGATGCTCGATGGACTCAATGGGCTTGGCGGGCTCGACAAGCTTGGAGGCTTTTTTTTACTACCGGTTTGTATAACCAACTGACGACGATAATGATTTTCACCGCTAGTCCGAAACCGGCGCTAATCGATATTAACACCAACGACTTTCACCACCGAGGGCGAAAACCGACGGTGATGGCTACTTTAGAGCCGATGATGATGACATATCTGTAGTAATGAAAGCTTATATGGAATTTTTATTAGTGTTATACTCCCTCCGTCCCAGAATAGAGGTCGTTGTAGCATTCAAATAAAAAGTATCACAAAGAAAGACGTTTTAGCTTCTAGCTCCTATACCGAAGTACATCACTTGTCATTACATCAGCTCCTACCGTCTACTATATCAATAAACAAATGGAAAAAACAAATGGTGTGTGAGGAGGCTCCCAACTGAGCGTGGCTCCCAAGCTGCATGTACAAGATTCCCTAGGGGTGCCGGTCTTTTTGAGAGCACATTGGTCTCTGTGACGATTACCAAGACGTCTTCTAATTAGGGACAGAGGGAGTATGCTTTACGTTTTGTGCCCCTATATTAATATTCCATTGCAAATTGTAAGTACACAAATAGACCAAGTTAGGGCGTGTTTAGATTCAAAAATTTTTTGGCACTTTTCGTTGTTATTTGTTAAAATTTGTCCAATATTAGACTAACTAGGTTCAAAAGATTCATCTCGACATTTACAGACAAACTGTGCAATTAGTTATTTTTTTACCTACATTTAATGCTCCATGTATATGTCCAAAGATTCGATGTGACGAGTACTGTGCAAAAATTTTTGGGTCTTTTTGCCCTTCTAAACAAGGCCTTAGCTTAACCTCAAGCAACGTAAGTACACAAACAAGCTTGTTAAACCTATTTGTCGAGCTCAAGCCACTTGCAAATTACGTGGTTAATAGAGTTCCTTATTCCCTTGAGGAAAAAAACTCCATAAATAACTGAAAAGATGGGTGAAGAGGAGACTAACTGGGACGTTTTGTAGCCAGTGTGCATCTAGTTCTAGGGGCCGGGGCCGGGGCCGGGTGTTTAGACACTGACTTTCGGAAGAAGGGCAAAGCGTCTCTGTCTTGTGCTGTTGTGCCCGTGGTGACGTTCTCTGGCGAAAACAGCGCTGCTAGTCACGCAACAAGCGCACGTACTCGATCCATGGCCCATGGGGGTGCGGGGGGCTCAGCTGAGAAGATCCTCCGCCTACCCATTCTACCAGAAGGCAGTGACCGCCGACACAAGCAGACAGCGAGGCCATGGACCCTCCGGCGAAAACCTGTTCCCGGAGCAAACCTGGCCATCATAACTCTACGCGAGCTGGCTGGCCACCACCCACACCAGTCGCCGTCGCCGTCGCGCCCGTCGCCGTCGTCACCTCCATCCCTTACCAGTGCCCGGGCACAGCACGATTTCGGAGCGGCTCACTCCGGCCTGGCACGTTCAGGGAAACCACCGCCCTGGACTCACCGGTCCACCACCGGCCAACCTCGTGCGCCGTGTCACGGCACGATGAGCACGCACTTTCGCCGTGTCACATTCCCAGCTCACACAGGGAAGGGAAAGGGAAATGCGTCGCGTCTGGTGGCTCTCATCACGGTCGGTTTAGCTGCTAGGCCCGGCCGTCTCCTCCTTGTGCCGGCGGTTAACACATTTCGGGCTCAGGCAAGCCGCCGCGGTGCGTTCGCCACACTACAGTGCTGGTCCATAGCCCCCCGTTCCATCAGGTAAAAAGGAGGCCTCACATCGTACACCATCACCACTTTGGCTAGCGCACCCACCAGCACCTGGGGTACTTGCAACTGCGAAAGGGAATCTCCGGTAAAGCGGCACCACAGCTAGTTGATGCACAACGCTTCAGGCCTATTCTAAGGTCTAGCTGCAAAAGATGCCGAGGATTTGACAGATTTACCGGTGCAAAGCGCACAAGAGGGTCAAATCGGTTGCAAAAAAAACCGTTGATTCTGGGGGTCGATTATTTGACTATTGCCCACAATAACCTGATGAAAGCGATATTGGGTTTGGGTTTGAGCCATACGACCTCGCCACAAAGCAAGCATTGCTCAGAAGCTTAGCATGGGAGGAGCAAAAGAACCAAGCACCGGAAGGGAAAAAGGTCACAGAAAAGCAAAGGCCCCAATGGATGGACATGACTCCCCTTAGCTGAGAACTCGACTTCCATCATCTACTACTCGCAATTGCTTCGGCCAGAAAAGCCACCGCTTTACCTGATCTCTCCCGATCATGGCAGACATCTCACATCTCATCCCTGCCGCCATGTGCCAGGGCTGGGGCTACTGCGGCGAGAGCGCTCCACCGTTGCGAGAATACCTTATTACCATGATTGAAGCTCACGACCGCTACCAGTTTACCACCACGGAAAAGAGAACCCATACCTGGGATTTTTGCACGGGCGACCTGAAAGACCACTTCCTCCTTAGGTTGGTTGCAAAAGGACGATGGGGCATGACATGAAAGAACCTGAGACAAGCTAGACGGGATCGCATGTCATACTGACAGACCCAGGGGCAGGAAGTACTATATCAACACTTTATTTAAGTTTGAAGATCTGAGCATGGCAACCAATAATATGCAATGGTGTAGCATCCAGATTTCAAAAGAAAGATAACCTTGTTTACAGAATACCATAAATCTTTAAACGGTACCTGACTTGATCACTGTTATCGTTAACATACACACAAAAACGATCTATCAGGAAGTAGCAATATGCATCATTGGTTCAATGATGAGGTTGCTACATCACCTTCAGAACAACCACAGCAAAGAGCATCCTGTAGCCCAGCCTATCACAGGCTAACAACAGAAGTAATGACAGTACAGAGGAAGAGAAATACAGTTTCTGTCAAGAAAGGTATAATGATTGAAACAAGACGAGCTCATTAAGTTACAAGAGAAGCGGAAACCCTCTATCAACAACAATTACTGCTAAAGAGTTCGGTTGCAGTGGTACAGCTTACACATTATAAGCAATACATTCACGCCATCTGTGCTCTGATAATCCTTTCATGTCATTTCCAGAACTTTTAATTGCATAAGTGGCTTTCTATAAGGCTTCGGCATTGTGCCAATTCACAGCAGATAGGCTTTGTTGTCAAATGGTTACATGAATAAAGGCCTAGTCAAATGTGAAACGAACTCTAGCACTAAAATGAAAAGGGGGAAGGACAAGGAAGCTGACTAGGGCCCAAAATTTCATCCGCATCAGAACACTGAGGCCTCATTCACCTCCACTTGTCTCTCAACTCCTTTTTCTCGGACCAAATCCAAGTAACAATAATGGCACCAACCAGGACTGCAATTGTGATTAGAAGCAGCGCATAGCTGAATTCATCAGTGAGGGAATCATAGGTTCTTGACGGAGCAAGCTGGGTGTAGAATAGATCAACGCCATATGTGAAAACAAGAGTAGTGGACTCCAACTTTGCAGGAATAGAAACAATTCCTCGCAGGGCCTCCACTTGATGAGAGTGCGTCACAAAGGACTGAAGGGGAAACCATGAGAAAAGTGTGAATCACCCATTAGCAGAAGCTAAATTGAACAAACGAAAATAAAATGAATGTTGTCTCATGAATATTACTGGTATCAGCAAACCACCACACAAATCAAACTAAAAGTTGTTTATTATTCCATTTTATACCTTTCATAGACGTCTAACTATTAGTTGTGAATTTGATACAGTAAAGGTTCATTACTTAGTTCCCTTAGGTGCGTTTAAGGTATTCAGAAATTATTTCATTGATGATAGTCTGTGTCATCCCTATTGAAAGGGGCAGCCATGTATTCATCACACCAATCAAACTAAAACAACGACAACAACAAAGCCTTTTAGTCCCAAGCAAGTTGGGGTAGGCTAGCACCAATCAAACTAAAAGTTGTTTATTATTCCATTTTATATAAACGTCTAACTATTAGCTGAATTTGACATAGCAAGGGTTCATTACTTTCCCTTCGGTGTATTTGAGGTATTTGTAGTTCAGAAATTATTTCATTGGTGATGGTCTGTCATCCCAATTGAAAGAATGCACAAACAACTTGAATGTTCCGTTGAAGCTAGTTATGGTATCCCAGTCAAATTACCGAATGAAAACACCAGTCAAATTACCGAATGAAAACACCACAGTATACACATCTTAAGCATTCCTGTACTTGAAGCAATGAGTTTGAATGCATTAAAAATTTAGTCCTGTGTCAGATTTGCAACTTGCATCAAAGTTCCTTAAGTGTTAAAAACATATGCTGTTAATATGTTGGTTCATGACAAATAATGAAAAGAATCCAAATGTAACACCTATTTACGATTTCTCCTTCTTGCAACACAGGATCATGGCAAAAATATCCACAATTAAATATTGTACAAGGAAGATGTATGGATCATCAAGACCGAAACAAATACCTGGGGTATTATAGGCAAAGAATCTGTTAACGGTATAATGCCCTCTTCTTTTTCTTGTTGTGATGGGTTCACTGAACGGCGTGGATCAAGATAGCGCTTATCAAGTGCCAACACCTGCCATATGTTTGAGAAGAATGTCAATCTAGCATTATTTACCCATATGAATGACAATTAACCCTCCACATTAATTAATTAATTAATCTAAAAACAGTGCAATCCATTTATATCCAATATAATGTTGACCAAACAAATAAGCCCCACTAATTTTAAATGGATTGACCCATGCATAGGTCTCCTTACAGTTTAAATATATGGTCAACTGATACTAAGCTTGAACAGACAAGTGGAGCTATGTTGGAACCAATCCCTGATTCCCATGTCAGTGCTACCTCCATGTAGCCCCTTGTTTAGTTCCCCCAATTCTCCCCCAAATTCCACTATGCAAAAAGAAGATTCCCCGTCACATCAAAATGTCGGCAAATGCATGGAGTACTAAATGTTGATGAAATCAAAAACTAATTGCACAGTTTTGTTGCACTTTGCGAGACGAACATTTTAAGCCTAGTTAGTCAAAATTTGGATAATTTTTACCAAATACAAACGAAATGCTACAGGAATTCTGATACAGTGTTTTTCTCCCCAATTCTCTGAACTAAACGAGGCCTAGTACATAATCACCAAGCAAGGAGCTAACAGCAAAATATTCATTTCACTAATGCATCCGTATTAGCTCAGATAGGTTGATCTAGTCCAGCTAAGCAGCAGCAGTATGGGAAAAGGCTGCACCTTACAGAACTGGGAAGAATAAATTCTATTCCAGTGCCACTGAATGAGCACTTGAGGTTGAGTTGTATAGACATGTTAAAATGCTAATTCAATTGCTATGGAGCAGTAGACTAGGAAATTCCTTGCACTTCAAGCCTACAGTAATCTAACGAAACATAAGTTCTGTTGAGTTAGATATTAATAAAACAATTTTCAAACAAAATTGAACCTGCTTGCATTGGTAACTCGAATGCCCATAGTTTATCCTAAAAAATGCTGAGTTTATCAGTTTACCTAACACATTAAAATAAACAAAGAAAGACAACACAGAATAGTGACTAATAAGCAAATAATAAAAATAGAAATAGTAGCACACATTATACTGCTCTGAAAAGTAAGAAATAGAGACAACAGACCTGGTCACCAATAGTACCAATCAGAAGCTGCTTGGAAGTGATCCCCTTAGCCGTTTGTGTAACTGCCATTGCTTTTACTGAATGGGTGAAAAAGAATGACTGGGATTTTACTGCCACCTCAGGGCGCGCATAAGATGTAATTGGTGCTGAAAGATTATGCTTCCCAAGTATGAGCTTCATGACATCTTTATTGTCCTGCATAAAATACTTAGTGCACTTAATATTACTACCATCATCGTAACAAAAAAATAAGTGTACATAATTAAGACAGCATAAGTCATACCGCCCTAGATTGATCATATATCTCAATCACCGCCATTTCAAATCTGTGAGCTCGCAGATTAAAATAATGATAGACAACCCAGTTCTCGCTCAATACCTAGAAGAAGCATTAATCATGTTAAGCAGAGAACCTTCTACAAACAGAAGTGATGAAATGCGCAAAAACCATTCTGGATTCATAGCTTTGTTGAGATAAATTTATTCTGAACCAACATATTAACAGCATACAATTGTGCGGGTTTCAAAACTCCAGTATGCCATGCAAGCAAGTTTGGTATGCCAAATGGGCCATCACAGCAAACAGGGACTCGAAGTGCAAGTAGCAAAAGACTAGAAGATACAGATATACTTACTGCATGTACAGGGCCTTGTGCACCATGATGAGTCACACGATGGAGTATGCGTCCAGTGACTGCATCAATAAGATATGCAACAAGTGAAGCTTCTTCAGGTAGCGCAGATCCAATATCACCAGCAGCTTTAGGAGACAAAGTAGCAACAAAAACTAAATTCTTTGACAAGTACTTGTACATCACATCATGATCACCAATTATCTTAGCTTGGGTATGAACCACCTTCAAATAAGAAAATGAGACAAATAAAATTGTAGTAGTTAGTTTTAAGTTACAAGATATTCCATGAATAAAGTAGATAATGAACAGACCTCATTCATCTTTCGCGTTTCAGAGATAGCAATCCTTTCAGAATCAGAAGGAAAGATGATGGACCATAACTCCTTCGTACTGAAGCAGTACTCATCACCCAAATTGAGACATGACTTCTGTAATGAATACCCTTTAATAACATTTGCCTGAATATCTACAGAGTAGAAATACAGGTTTGACATTTCATGAAGAAATACATTGAGGGCATCTGGAGATTTTGGATATAAATGAGCATTGGAATTGGAATCAACAATCAGATGAAGTCGCTGCTCTGATGAATCCTTCAGTGTCAAGGGGATAATTTGGACAACAGAATGGTCAAGTTCCATAGAGTTCAGTTCTTCTCCAGAATATGAATCAAGAATAGAGAATACACCAGGAGTTGAAGATTCTGCTCCAGATTTGCCAACAACAAGTACAGATGGGTTTTCACGCATCACACTGTGATGCGGGACCTGCCATTGGTATATCCTTAATGCAGAAGGCATTCCACCAAATCTGGAGGCACGAAGAGATGGCAGCAAGTTTGACCAGATAACACGTCCATCTCCAGTGTGCAGAGCCATCACTTTGCCAGCCTTTGTCAATACAACAAGGAGTTTGCGAAATCCATTATGGTCTCTTGTCATCTTATTTTTCTCAGAGCTTTTTAGTCTCAATGCTTGGATTGCAACAACTTCATCAGCATTAGCAAGCATTAGAGTTCCTTTGAGTTTCAGCATGTGTCCCTATGTAACATAAGCTAAATCTAAGAAGGACATCCAATAAAATGGTGGGCCACATGCAAGAAAACATGAATGAATACCATTGTATCACCTCATGATAACAATAAAAAATCTTAGATCGACACTGACCAATTTCTTAGCACATTCTAACACATTAGCTACAAGTAACTTGTGCACCAAACATACAAGCAAGCCATTAAATTTTAGAGAATTTGAGAAAGATCTTAAATTCACCATAATGTTGGAGCCTTCAAATTCTCTAATATATCTAACATCTATCTGAAGCATTTCCGAATAATGAATAACTCAATAAATAGCAGTTTCTGTGGGTTACCTTAAGCCACTCAAAGAGATTGTGTTCCACATCAGCAACTGATACACCATCCTTCTCAACAGGCAACTCTGATGTTGTTACATCAACAATTGAAGCCAGCCCATCCTCTCTGCTCCAAACAACCTCACCTTGTTGAATTAACAAGAGTGAATGATCCTCCATTACAACCAAAGCTCGAAAACCATGAGATTTGTCAGTTCGAATATAACTATTCAAGAAGACCTTCTCCACATTGCCCCTATTTTGGTCTATATTAACCTTTTCTCTAATAATTTCACTGCTTAGATCACTTGTAAATTTTACGATAAACTCAATTTCGGAACCCAAATGTTGCACAACGGCAAAAGCTTCGTCTTTTTCTGTGATTGTCAGGGAATCACTCACTGCAGCTGGCTGGTCAAATCTCTGAAGTACTTCCAATCCATCAGTACCTTTGAGCTTTAGGAGGGAAATAGAAGATGATGTTTGCAATGATATGACGCCATTGGACAAAGATTGAAGCTTGAATGATCCTGATAAGTCTTGAACAAGATCTGAAACATGCACCTTGTTGTAGCTAATTCTCTCACCCTTGAATTCAATAAGTAACAGACTTGATCTGGCCTTATCTAATGCTACCAACACATTATCAGAACCAGGTACTGTTTCACCACATAATTCACCAAGGAGTGACTGTTGGATATCCTTTAGTATCTCTCCAGTTTTAGCACTCAAGTGATACAAAGCTACCTTCGAGGAACCAGCAAGTCCTAAAGCATATACAACATCATTTTCAGGTGATTGGAGAATCTGCTTGATTTCCAAGCTGCAAGGTTGTTAGAGTTAGGTTCATATCATATTCCCAATGCCCTAACAAGACAACAGAGCAGAATAATACATACCCATCAATAGAAAACTCCTTTTCCCATGAAATTGCCCCATCAATGCTTGATACAGCATAAATCCATCGTCCAGCTGAAACTAAAACCAAGTTGTCCTTGGCCACTTTATTGTTTGACTGCAAAGAATAAAGCCCCATCACTCAAGAAAAGTACTATAGGAAACATCAATTGCATTATCAACATCAATTGCATTCTCAGAAAATAGAAAATGCACTGTGCGCACAGACCATAACATGCAACTGTGGATTTGATGCTACAGAAGTTCGAAGGTTAGTTTCCCAGATCATCTGTCCATCTGGAAGATTCCATGCCCTTAATATAGTTCCTCCCGAAGAAAGAGTTAGAACATCTGAGAGAAGACATGCCAAGAATTAGATTGTCGTAAACATATGCAGAAAAAAAAAGAAAAATAAATAAAAAGGTGCTGTTATCTCCCACAAACTAATCTTAAAAATCATAACTCCTTTCATAATCAGTGTTGTTAGTTAGTAACAGAATCACGTGTATATGTTGATGACATAATGGTTGTTCGTACCAACAGTTAAGTAATCAGCCAGTACCCAATAGGTTGGATGAACTACCTCCCATAAGCAAATCTCAAAAATCATAACACCTTTCATAATCAGTGTTGTTAGTAACAGAATCCCGTGTATATGTTGGATGACATATTGGTTGTTCATACCAACAGTTTAAGTAATCAGCAAGTACCCAATAGTGGATGAATAGAGTTTTAGTTTTTCATTACTCCAGTTTTTTGACAACGGTAGAGCCGAATTTCATTACTTGACAGCAACGAAATTACAAAAGTTTGTAGCATCTGAAAAATACGACCACCCTAGGCAAAGCCACATTGATATGAACACACAGGGTTCACCCAACTAGCGCAAAAACATATGCAAACACTACCAATCGTTTATCGCAGCGTAAAACAAAGCCAGCCCCGCAAAGCGTTCATAAAGAGCGCATCAAAGACTATTCTTATTACATGCCTAGATGGCGTTTTCATTACTCCATATCAATCATGTTTAATAATGTACTAGAATCATGCCCTTGTGTTGCAACGGGAAAAAAACAATCAATGATATATATTTTTTGTTTGAAAATGTGTTAGGGTCCGTTTGGATGTAGACATTGGATGGCTGGCATTGAATTGGGTACCAATACCAAATCAGCCTAGTATTGGAAATGAGCTACAATACCAAATCAGATGTTTGGATGTAGATGAAATTGCTATTTGGAATCAGGGACATGGCAAATACCAAATAAATGTTTGGATGTACATATCTCATCAAATTGAATCGACTCGCCCTCTTCCCCACCGACGATGTCCTCGGACACGGCCCGCTGCCCCAGAGATGCAAGACCTGGCTCGCTGGTGACAGAGAGGAAGAAGGGACTTGAGGAAGAAGGGGATCCTAAGATCCCCAGCTGCAAACCGCCGGCGGTGGGGATCCAGGCACCTCAGTGGTGGCCGGACTCGAGGAAGAAGCGCTCATCCTCAACGGAGTCCCTCATATGCGACGTGGCTGAACTCAAGGAAGAACCGCTCGGCCTCCTAGATCCATTGTCGAGCTTGGGAAGGAGAGGATCCCACACCTCACCGGACATGGTGAAGGAGAGGGCGGCGAGCTTGACCGGTGGTGGAGGGGTCGGGGTGGCGAGGGCGCCCGGCGAGGGAGGGGTCAGGGCGGCCAGGGCGCCCGGCGGGGGAAAGTCAGGCTGACAAGGTTGACCGGCGGGGGCGCGAGAGGGAAGTGTCGGAGCCGCGAGAGGGAAGCGTCAGGGACTCGGGCAGGGAACCGCTCGGCCCAATTCCACCTAATACAGAGCCTTACCCCTCTGTATTGGGAGAGCCTTACCCTCTATATTGGGAGAGGTCACTCCTAGTTCTAATCCAATACCAAGACATTGGGGTTGCAATTCTAAATCTCAATGCCATGGACATCCAAACACCAGAATTCAGGAAACATGATTCCAATTCCCAATTCCAGGCTCCAATATCTACATCCAAACAGGGTATTATACTATTAAAACATAATACTTTGAACATAATAGTTGTCAGTGGAATTTAGAGGCTGGAGGTATTGGGCGCTCCTTCGTCCTAAGGGTAGGCCTTGATCCTTGTGTGGCTTGTTTTTCTATATATAAGCTGGATAGCATTTGTAGTAATAAAATACAGATGTTTGGGACGTGTAATACTCCAAACACACGTAGCCCTTGAACGTCTTTGTGGATACATGGACCTACGGCACGATCCGCCGTCCACTGCCTCATCTGATGGCTCTGACCGTCATGGCAAAATAGGAAATAGGAAAAAGAATTACCGCCCACTCACTTCCTCGTGTCATCCATGGAACCATAGATGCATGGAATTCATGCTTGGTTTTCTTTCCTTTTTATTCTTTTTTTGTTTGATAGCAACGCTTGATTTTCTTTCCTTTTTATTCTTTTTTTTGTTTGCTAGCAACACAGGATGTATATAGCTATATATGTGCACACATGCATGGCAAGAAAATCACAGGCTCAACTGTTTGCTAGCAACACGGGCCGCATAAGCATGCATGCATGGCAAGCAAATTAGAGGCCTGATCGTGTACGTCCAGCACCGCATGAAGTGGAGGTGGGGCCAGGGAGCCCGATTATGTTCGCTCAGCCGTACGTGATGCCATGAAGTGGAGATGGGACCGGGAAGCACGTGGGATATGGAGCGGGGCGACGGACAGGACGCGAGACGGGGCGGTCATCACGCAGATGATAACCTTACCCTTAGCCATTTCTGTTTGAGCCGGAGAGGCCTTAATGGCGCCGGAGCCAAGTAGGAGACTGAGAGACTTCGTTCGCGAGAAGCGCGCATACGAAGTCCTGTGCACGAAACCCTCTCTTTCTTTTTAGGTGTAGTAGAAGATATGTACCATAAATAAATGTTATTCTCACATACCAAAAAAAAAGGAATAGACACCCTGTTCGTTTCGCTGGATCAGCAGAATCAGCAGCCATCCAGCAGTTGTTTTTCTCTCACAACAAACCAGCGAACAGTACTTTCAGCCACAATAATCCAGCGAAACGAACAGGGTAGAATCACCTTGAACCACTAAGGTCTAAATTGTAGCTATTGCTTCGTAAGTTAATAATAACCATGGTCCATGGATACTAGAGTGATATCCTGCACAGATCAAACTTACAAGTGTCTCACATATCTCATTTGGGTAATTGATACCAAGACCACAAATTTACCACTTCATGTTTCCTATCACTATGCAACTAACATCATTGCATGCTTATACTAGTGATATCTTATTTCATTCTGTAGTACCAAGGCTTAAAATTAATTTCAGGAGAAACTGACAGTAATCAGTCAGCCCTGTGAGGTCTTAATCCAGGATCAAATACTGAATATTTGCCAAAGTCTAATCAGAAGAGATTTCATACACACTGAAAGACTAAGCCTTTTACCTTAAGAAATACATTTTTTCTATAGTTGCACAAGTCATTTTTTTTCTCGAACTAAACAAGTCATTTTTTTAGATTTGAGTTTTGAAGGCATGCTATGTGGCCACACATGAAATGGATTTTCAGGATGTTACCCAGAAAAACTTTGCATGTTCTCCAATGCTAGTTATTTATTAATGTTGAAATGTTTAGCAGTTTAGGTAGTACCAGTCCTATCTCTGCCCACCTCAACGAGTTTTTATTTCCCAAGAAATCCTGGTTCTTGAATCATTGGCCTGACTTCCAGGTAAAAAATGGGTGCAAAAAAATATAGTTTCAAATGCAGAAAAACGAGTTATTTGGAGGAAGGAGGATAAAGTTAGCAAGACTAGATGCCAAGCAAACAAGGAATCCCATGAGTGGAAGAAACATAATAGAATGAAATAAACAGACAGCTGTAATAGAGCAATTTTCTCAAGGGCAAATCTCCAAGGGAAACAAAGATTTGACTCACATTTTCCATGTGATAGACTAAGCTGATCCAAGGGGTCGTTCTTGTCAATGACATGTCGCCAGACTGCACCACAAAAAATCCACAGATATTAAGGACATAAAAGTGTGAACAAAATATAAGAAACTGCACTTTTGATTTGCTAATCTGTGGACATGAAGGCTCACATATATCTCCAGAACGTAGATCAAGAGACGAGATCACATTTTCCTCTGTCAAGACCACAACACGCCTCCTCCCACTCTTCTGGCTGTGGTAAACTGCTTGCTTTACTTTGCCAATGTACTTCTGATGCCTGTGAAGAACATCAACATATTAAAATGGTGCTGTTGGATTACTCCAAAAGACTGCATGTAGGTAGCTACAAATCAAATGATGTTAAGAGGTGCAGCAGCTAGCAATAACTGATTGTCTGATTCCATATCAAAATAGTGAACACTACAGCAGTTTACCAAAGAATGATTTTCTCATATACAGAACTAAGACAACACCGCAGGACACATCATGAAACAAACATAGGCTTCTCGATGGGTTAGCACAGCCTATTAGCAATTGAAGAGAAGTACTAGATGTCATGGCCCCCATAAACCTGATTAAGAGAAAGGAGGAATCATGGACACTGAAGCAATTCAGCAAATCTGATAATGACATCTTGTGATATATGCTCGGACATCAGGTGGATAATAACAGGATAAATACTGTATGACGAGGGACAGGATGGCACAGGCTAAATACTAGAGGCTTTAAGGAGTTCGAGGACTCGAGGAAGGATGAGGGAGACCATGAACTGAGAGGAAGAACATTTAGGGAGAAAGACAAATTCATACTTCCATCGTGATAATTATTAAGAAACTTTATCTCTAAATATATTTAAAAGAAAATATACAAAAGTAATACAGTAACTAAAGGTTAATCTTAAGTCCTAATTTAATCTTAATTATGCAATGCAGTAACCAAGAATTAACTGCCTGCACTGCATGCATACATAGGTGAACCATGTTGCGATACTCAGACTGGACCAATGAGAAACCAGATTTCCCAAAAGGGACTTCACAATGAATGCATGGATGCAGTTCACTAATATCCATGGTACAAAACCTAACCTTCTGTGTAAACCATGCAAAGCATGCACCAGGGAACATCAAACATTCAAAAAAAAAACCGCAGACCTCATCCACAAAACACAAACCAACTCAGGCTCACACAAACTGCGCTTTATTCAAATGATGAAGCCCATGCCCATCCATGAATCTAGCCCAAGAACAAATTCTCTGTATACTCGCTAAATAGCTAAAAAACAGAGAATTTCGAACTAGGATGCAATCACTGTATAATCGCTAAATAGCTAAAAGACACTTCTCTACTAGCCCGACAGGACTAATCCGCAACACCCACCACTACTATTGCTCAATGTTTTAAATAGCGGGCTAAGGTGTTTAGCGGTATATCTCTAAAACAGCTAATAGCGGAGCTATATCGGGCTATAGCGGGATATAGCGGCTAAATTGTACATGAACACAAATAGCGGCACCCTGCCTCAAAAGGCTATAGCGGGCTATAGCGGCAGCTATAGCGGGAGATTTAAAACTATGCTATTGCTACAGAATTCAGTTGGAAGCTCGTAAAACCACACCCTGATTCGCCGAAACCTAGCAAATCTATACTGACACCGCGCACAGCTCCTCAGAACACAATCCTAACCGTGATCTGAACTAGGAGCTCGAAGTTCCGTTACGTCGCGCCGGCCTAAGCTAAGGGCGGATCGGATCTAGGCGAGCAAGCAGACGTACCAGTCCGCGAGGCCGACTTGGTCCTCGTAGATGGCTGTGGCGAGGGTGGCGAGGGAGGCGAAGACTAGTACCCCAGCGAGGAGGACAAGCAGGGAGCGGCGCGGTGGCGCCGCCATCGCGGTGGAGAAGCGGGCCTCGGAGTCGAGCCCGATCTGGCGGCGGCGGATACTGTTTGCGATGGGGCGAGTCACCGAAGGAGTTTGGGATTTGGGACTTGAAGTTACGCTGGGCAGTGCCAGAGCGGGCCCACGTCGTGGCTCGACCAACTCGTGGCCGGGGGGATCCCCGGGTACCGTCGTGATGAGGCCGGAGATCTCAACGAGTACTTCGATTTCGGACCAATCGTGCGTCAGAACTCAAGGTGTCTTACAGTAATCGAAATGAAATTTAACTTCAATTCTATTATCCCAAAATAAGTTCAACTCTATTATTCAAAAATAATTTTCAAATAATAGAGTTAACGTTATTTGATCAAAGTAAAAAAAAGGTTCGGTTATCTATATCGATATCTATATCTATACCTAAGAGTCAGAGTAAAGAGATAAAATTTTAGGTCATTTTTTTCGTCCATCCATTTTTATAGTCTGTGTAACAGAACCGACCAAATTATAAGAGCACAAGTACAAAAACAAGCACCGAAACGCTCAAATTTTCGAACTGGAGCCCATATAATCCCGGTAGTCGATCAAAACCACGAAGGATTTCAAACCAACTTGCTTACAACCAAGATCGCATCATTCAACATACAACGTCATACGTTATATTTCACAAGTAGTTCCGAAATAAGTTTACACACACGGAGTCGCAATTATTACAAACCAAGTTTATAAAGCAGCGGAAGCATACACACACCAGTTGTTTAACTACTGCCAGTCTTGTTGATCAACAACCCGCAAAAGCATCAGGAAAGTACATAAAAGATGATCACGCCCTAATGATCTAGTCTTCGTCACCCGCAGAGTGGAGACAAGTTTTGCAGAAGCCTTGATAGAGCATATCATCTGCAACAGGAGGGAATAAACCCTGAGTACTGGAATGTACTCAGCTAGACTTACCCGTCAAAAACCAGAAATAAGATGACACCAAGGATTATGCAAGACTTACACAAGAGGCTAGATGACATCACATTTTGCATAAAGGCATAAGTAATTGAAACTCTTATAACCTGTACTAGCAGTTCTTTTTAGCATTTATCTGTCATCTATCTTAGCACCTGTACTAAACATGCACTTGATTATAATCAAACAATTATCAACATTATATCCAGAGCAGGTATGAAGTGTGGCAACATTGTATCATTCCCTTAACCACCTGTTCATTTAATGAGATCTACGTTGCCGCTGCTCAAGTCAAGTGCTCACTAACCGGGAGCGACGGCGATTCGAATCGAATTCCTATCCAGCTGGAGGGGTATTTCTAACACTCACCGTTGAAAGTCCTATGTTTGGTGTTGGTAATTAGTGACAATGCCTATGTACTAATCCTATGCCTAAGTTGTATGTAGCATATGAGGATTAGTACATTTCAAGGTTGGTGGCAAGATGGACATGGTGATCATGATGGCCACACTTGGATTTGGACGCAACCCTACGTGATCAAGGCAAAGGTATATGCTTAAGGGTTGTGTTTTAGTAACCAAGACACCTAGTGGGTGTGGTTACATTATAGGATAGATAGCCGTACTATAAAGAGGGGAATGACGTGGCTATTGAACTCCTAAGTGCCTCTAGATGTGTATTTCATGATCATATGCATTTGGATAGAACTAATAACGCCTCGGAAAATTATTGTGAAAATGCTAACACACTCACACATGACGAGATCACTTGGTGGTGTTAGCACGTTTGCGACGGCAGTGGAGTTTGAGTGGTAGAGAGGGTTTGGGTTCCTCTCTCCCTCCCGCCGAGCTTGTGAGGCGGGATTCAGGCGTTTTCGAGAAGTTGAAACGACTATTTTCCACTACGCCGGAAATCCGGAAAAGAAACGGAGGCGAACGGAAGTCACAGAGGTGACTGGACGCTGAACCGGACGCGGTCCTTGCATGACCGGACGCGTCCGGTCAGTGTTCAGTGTCTGCGCGTTTTTCAGTTCGATGATCGGACGCGAGGCGCGTCCGGTCACTGATGATCGGACGCGTCCGGTCGTTCAGGGAGCTTACTGTACTCTAACCGGACGCTGTCACTGTCGCGTCCGGTCATTTTCTTCAGCGCGTCCGGTCACTGTTTCGTTGAGCGCTGCTTAGGCGACCAGCGCGTCCGGTCGTTCCCGGCGCGTCTGGTCAGTTGGACCAGCGCGTCCGGTCAGTTGGACCAGCGCGTCCGGTCGTTTGGACCAGCGCGTCCGGTCAGTACTTCACGAGTTAGCCGTTGGGCGACTGGCGCGTCCGGTCAGTTGGACCAGCGCGTCCGGTCAGCCCGATTTCGGCTGTTTAAGTTTCTAACGGCTATATTCGAAGGGGTACGTCTATAAATACTCGTTGGCCGGCTCAAGGCTCTCTCTCTCGAACATTTTGACATACTTGTGAGCACTTTGAGCTAAGCAACTCCCCTCCCACTCATCTCTCTTGCTTCTTTGCATATTCGAAGTGAGATTGAGTGATCCAAGTGCATTTGCATTGTGAGATTGCATCTAGTTGGCACTTGATGGTTGATTTGCTGCGGGATTCTTGTTTCTCTTGGTGGTTGCCGCCACCTAGACGGCTTGGAGCAGCTTGGAGGCGTTGGCAAGAGTTGGTGATTGTTCTTGGCCACCTCCGGTGATTGTGAGGGGTTTGTGTCTACCTCGGCGAAGCGCTAAAGGCAACGTTAGTATATTGCTCGTGTCATTGCAACCTTTTGCCATTTGGTAGGTTCTTGTGGTGCCTTTTGAGAGGCTCGGTGTGTGACCGATTAGCCACCGAACCACGTGGTGAAGAGGGACACAACGGGGACTAGCGTGCCGGCAAGCACGTGAACCTCGGGATAAATCTTCGTGTCATCACTTTCATATTGTGATTGATTGATCCCGGTGTTCGGTTATCTTGGTATTCATTGTTGATCATATTGGTTGGCTCAATACTTCGCCCCTCGGTGATACCCTCCTAACTCAACTCCACATTACTTTCTTAGTTATCTTTGCTAGCTAGTTAGCTTTGCTAGAGTAGCTTCTTTGTGTAGCTTGCTAGTTGTAGTTTCCTTCTCGGTTTGACTTGTGCGGTTGAGTGCAATTACTAGAATTGTGAATTGGTTAGGTGGCTTGCAAACACCCCGTAGGCTAAGCAAAACTCGCATCTCGCTATTTGTTTTATTGATAAACTTGTTTAGCTTGTCTTTGTAGAAAATTTTAATAGGCTATTCACCCCCCTCTAGCCATCAAGACCTTTCAAGTGGTATCAGAGCCGTGGTCACCGTTTGTAAGGCTTAACAACCTCGGTGTAAGATGGCTCAAGTTATGTTCAATCATGTTAATGGCAAGCCTCCATTCTTTGATGGCGTCTCTTCCTTTGATCATTGGAAAAGGAAGATGAAGCAATATCTAGGCAATATATATGAGAAGGTTTGGGATGTGACCAAAGAAGGATACGTCATTCTTGATGAGGAAAACCTCACTCCCAATGACCGCATCAACAAACAATGCAATACGGCGGCACTTGACACAATCTATCGTGCCATTGATGATAAAGTATTTGAGCAAATCAAAGATCTTGAAAAGGCAAATGAGCTTTGGATAAGGCTTGAAGAAACATATGAAAGGTACTTCAACGGTAAAAAGTGTCAAACTATATATGCTCAAGGACAAGTTCTCCACATTCAAGATGAAGGATGATGAATCCATCCCGGAGATGTTCTATAGGCTCCAAGTCATTGTCAATGATCTCAAGGGGTTGGGAAGAAGGTTGAGGACAAGGATTTCTCACACAAGTTCTTGATGTGCTTACCCAAGTAGTTTGCCACCTTGAGAAGAATGATCTTTAGAGAGGGATTGGACAAGGTCAAACCAACCAATGTGCTTGGAGATATAATGACCGATGCCCAATACAATGATGATGAAGATGAGGTAGAAGAGAAGAAGGAGACCAAGGTCAAGCAAGAGAAGCTCATTGCATTCAAGGCTTCATCCTCTAAGGGCAAGAGCAAGGTAGAAAGTGATGATGATGATCCATTCGATGATGAGACCATGGCCCTCCTTGTGCACAAGATGGGAAGGTTCATGAAGAAGAAAGGATATGGGGCAAGGAAGAGGAGAGACACTATAAAGGCAAAGACCCTTTGCTACAATTGCAATAGCCCCGATCACATAGTGGCGGATTGCCCCTATGAAGATAAGAGATTTCATAATGGGGACTTGAAGCTCAAGAAGAACAAGAAGGATAAGAAAGAGAATGAGAAGAAAGCAAAGAAGAGCTTCACTTTCAACAAGAAGAAGAAGGGTGGTGGTTATGTAGTCACTTGGGATAGTGACAACTCCGATAGTGATGATGATGAAAGCTCTAGTGATGATTAGAGGATCACTCGATGAGCCACTGCAAACATCGCCCTCTCCAACAAGCCATCCATCTTCGACACTACATCAACATGCCTTATGGCCAAGCCTACCAAGGTAAAACATGATGATAGTGATGATGATTCTTGTGCTAGTGATGATTGTAGGAGTGATGATAAGGAGGATGAGGACTACTCCAAGGATGATCTATTAGGCATAATAGATCAAATGAGCAAGGGCTACAAGAGGACAACCAAGAAATACAAAATCTTGGAACAAGAGCTCATTGCCAAGAGCAATGAAAATGATGCCTTGATGGAGGAGCTTGTTGCTCTCAAAAAGAGTAAGGAGTGCAAAGGAATTGAACAAGAGCTCAAAGCTCTTAGGAAATCCTTTGATGAGCTAGAGGCTTCTCGTGAGTGTCTAAAGGAAGACCACGAGGATCTTGAAATTGCTCACACTAGGCTTAAGGAAGCCCACTCCACTCTACTTGAGCTCATCAAGGAAAAGAACCTTAAGTTGGAAAAGTTCATGAAGGAAGCTAAGGAGGAGCAAGTGATTGTCACTTGTGATATTGGACTAACATGTGATATTATTGATGATTCTTTATTTGTTAGTCCTACTAATGCTTCATGTAGCTCATCATCATCCACCACAACCAACTCTACCTCTACTACTAGTGATTCATCACTTGTGGTTGAGACTCTCAAGAGAGAGGTGGATGATCTCACCCGCGCATTAGGCAATGCCTATGGTGGGGATGCCCGCTTGCTAAAATGCTTGGGTAGCCAAAGGTTCTCTCTTAACAAAGAGGGATTAGGCTATACTCCCAAGAAGGGCAAGGCGGCCTTTGCTACTCCAAAGCCTCGCTTTGTGAAGGGCAATGGTCGTTATTGCAATAGATGCAAGCAAGTTGGGCATCTAGAGATTAATTGCAATAAAATAAATAAGAACAAGAAAAATGCTAATGTATCTTATATTCCTTTTGATTCTTGTTATATGCTTACCAAGGGTGAGAAAGGTGTGTATGCTAGGTTTGTTGGTACACCAATTATGGGCCCAAAGAAGAAGGCCATTTGGGTACCAAAGAGCTTAGTGACTAACCTCCAAGGACCCAAGCAAGTATGGGTACCTAAAAGACATTAAATTGTTTTGTAGGTAAATTACAAGGCCGGAGGAAGGCATTGGGTGCTTGATAGTGGGTGCTCTCAACATATGACCGGTGATTCAAGAATGTTCAACTCTCTCAAATCAAATGATAGTGGCATTGATAGTATCACATTTGGTGACAATAGCAAAGGTGATGTGAAGGCTCTTGGAAGGATTGCAATCTCAAATGATCATAGCATTTCCAATGTACTCTTAGTTGAAAAGTTGAACTTCAATCTTCTCTCGGTTGCTCAATTGTGTGATCTCGGTTTCAAGTGCATATTTGGTGTTGATGATGTGGAGATAGTTAGTGTTGATGGCTCTAACTTGATCTTCAAAGGTTTTAGATATGAGAATCTATACTTGGTTGATTTTAATGCTAGTGACACTCAACTTTCAACATGTTTGCTCACTAAATCAAGTATGGGTTGGTTATGGCATAGAAGACTTGGTCATGTTGGCATGAAGCAATTGAACAAGTTAGTGAAGCATGACTTAGTTAGAGGCTTGAAGGATGTCACATTTGAGAAAGATAAGCTATGTAGTGCATGTCAAGCCGGAAAGCAAGTAGGCAACACTCATCCATTGAAGAGCATTATGAGTACTTCCAAGGCATTTGAGTTGTTGCACATGGATCTATTTGGGCCAACTACATACACAAGCATTGGTGGCAACAAGTATGGTTTTGTGATTGTGGATGATTTCACTAGATACACATGGGTATTCTTTCTTGTGGACAAGAGTGATGTATTTGACATATTCAAGAAGTTCATCAAGAGAGTGCAAAATGAGTTTGAGACCACAATCAAGAAAGTAAGAAGTGACAATGGAAGTGAGTTTAGAAACACAAGAGTTGATGAGCTATGTGAGGAGCTTGGAATCAAGCATCAATTCTCGGCCAAGTATACACCTCAATCAAATGGCCTAGTTGAAAGGAAGAATAGAACCTTAATTGATATGGCAAGATCAATGTTGAATGAGTATAATGTGAGTCATTCATTTTGGGCCGAAGCAATCAACACGGCTTGCTTTTATAGCAACCGTCTCTATTGCCACAAGTTCCTTGAGAAGACACCATATGAGATCTTAAATGGAAGAAAGCCCAACATTGCATACTTTCGGGTATTTGGTTGTAAATGCTATATCTTGAAGAAAGGCACTAGATTGAGCAAATTTGAGAAGAAATGTGATGAAGGGTTCCTACTTGGTTACTCAACTACTAGCAAAGCTTATAGAGTTTGGAATTTGGCTAATGGTCAACTTGAAGAAGTGTATGATGTTGAGTTTGATGAAACAAATGGTTCTCAAGATGAAGAAGATAACTTGGATGATGTGAGAGGAACTCAATTGAGTAATGCTATGAAAGAAATGGATATTGGTGATATTAGACCAAAGCAAGTTATTAATGTAGATGACAACAAAGATCAAGTGCTCCAAAGTCCAATCACTCAAGCTAGTGGTTCTCTAATGCAAAATCAAGCTAGTACATCATCTCAAGTACAACAAGATCAACAAGTGGCTAGTTCATCATCTCCAACTCATGATCAACATCAACATCCAAGCAATCAAGTCCAAGTGCTTCAACCAACTAACATTGCAAGAGACCATCCATTGGATTCCATCATTGGTGACATACAAAGAGGAGTTCAAACTAGATCAAGATTGGCATCATTTTGTGCTCACTCATCTTTTGTGTCAATGGAAGAACCCAAGGACATTGATAAAGCATTGAGAGATCCGGATTGGATAAATGCAATGCATGAAGAGCTCAACAACTTCAAGAGAAATGAAGTATGGGAACTAGTTGAAAGGCCTAAGGATCACAATGTCATTGGAACAAGATGGGTCTTTCGCAACAAGCAAGATCAAGATGGGATAGTAGTAAGGAACAAAGCAAGACTAGTGGCTCAAGGTTACACACAAATAGAGGGTCTTGACTTTGGTGAAACTTATGCCCCGGTTGCAAGATTGGAAGCAATTAGGATCTTACTTGCCTATGCTTGTGCTCACAATATCAAGCTATATCAAATGGATGTAAAGAGTGCATTTCTCAATGGGTACATTCAAGAGGAGGTGTATGTGGAGCAACCTCCCGGTTTTGAAGATGACAAGAAACCCAATCATGTATACAAGTTAAGGAAGGCTTTGTATGGATTAAAGCAAGCACCTAGAGCATGGTATGAAAGATTGAGAGACTTCTTGCTATCCAAAGGATTTGTCATGGGCAAAGTTGATACAACACTATTCACCAAGAAGATTGAGAAAGACTTGTTTGTGTTGCAAATATATGTTGATGATATCATATTCGGTTCAACCAATCAAGATTATTGTGATGAGTTTGGAAAAATGATGGCCAAGGAATTTGAAATGTCAATGATTGGTGAACTTAGTTTCTTTCTTGGACTTTAAATCAAACAAATGAAAGAAGGTACATTTGTGAGCCAAACTAAGTACATCAAAGATATGCTCAAGAAGTTTGGCATGGAAGATGCAAAGAGTATTACAACTCCAATGGGCACTAGTGGAAGCTTGGATAGTGACAAGAGTGGCAACATGGTGGATCAAAAGCTATATAGATCAATGATTGGTAGCCTACTCTATGTGACGGCATCAAGGCCCGATGTGATGTTTAGTGTATGCATGTGTGCAAGATTTCAAGCATCATCAAGAGAAAGTCATTTGAAGGCAACAAAGAGAATATTGAGGTACTTGAAGCATACACAAGATGTTGGATTGTGGTATCCCAAGGGTGCTAGTTTTGAGCTAGTTGGTTATTCGGATTCCGACTATGCCGGTTACAAAGTTGAGAGAAAGAGCACCTCAGGGACTTGTCAATTGTTGGGAAGATCACTTGTCTCATGGTCATCCAAGAAGCAAAATAGTATTGCACTATTTACCACCGAGGCCGAATACATCGCCGCGGGTAGTTGTTGTGCACAAATCTTGTGGATGAAGGCAACATTGAAGGATTTTGGAATCAATTTCAAGAATGTGTCATTGCTATGTGATAATGAAAGTGCTGTGAAGCTAACCAACAATCCGGTTCAACATCAAAGAACAAAGCATATTGATGTTCGCCATCACTTTATTAGAGATCATCAACAAAAGGGTGACATTGCTATTGAGAGTGTGGGCACCGAAGATCAATTAGCTGATCTATTCACCAAGCCACTTGATGAGAAGAGATTTCACAAGCTAAAGAATGAGTTGAACATACTTGATTTCTCCAACATGAGTTGATGCACTCCCATGATATGACATGCCTCTCCTTCGAGCCCCAAGGTACAATTGGTTGACATGTCATACATTCTATACTAAGGACATGTTTAGTGCATCTAGTCATGATTTCTTATGTTCTAGGATCATTCATGAAAATTAAATGAATTTGAAGTTTATATGGTGCCACTATTGTTTCCATGACTTGTATGATCTAGTGGTAGCATATAACTTGTTTAAGTAGCTTGTGATCCTAAGTGTTTAATCTAGAAAACTTGTCTAAATATTTGCTTCAACATGGTGCATGATAACCCTTCTAGTGAGGTGTGAAGAAGCTTGCCCTTGGATCAAACCGAAGTATTTTATTTATGCAAGCAATCTAGGTTGATTCATGAACTTGATCCTCACCCCATATTTCAACATGATAATCTATCTAAAGTTTGCTCCTTGTGGTCAATTGGTGCCAAAGGGGGAGAAAATATTGTTCACAAAGATAGAACTCAAAGGGGAAGAAAATGTTGTGGGGGAGAAAATGTTGTTCACAAAGATAGATCCTAAAAGGGGAGAATTGATAAAAGAAGGGGATCAACTAAAATTTTGAGCACACAAGTAGGGGGAGCAAGCTCTTAAGCATGAATGTTGCATTTCCATGTGCACTTCATATGTATGATGCATAGTTATGCATTTCGTTTTCTCTGATACTTTGCTTGTGTGGTGTCTTGCTAGTATAATTTGAATGATGCATTGAGGTACTAGTATGAATAGGAAGTAGCTAGATTTTTCTTGCTTCATGTTTTTCAAAGTGGTACTAGAGCCTTGCTTATAATGTTGATCTCACGAGGTTTCTAGTTATGTTTGTGCTTTTCCAAGTGGAATCTAACTACACAAGGTGCTAAGATGGTGTTTATCGCTACTCCGATGGTATCACGCTTCAAAGGTCTATAATCTAAAACACTTAGCACCTATTGGTAGACAATGCTCCTAATCTTTCCTATCTAATATGTATGTTTCCAAAATCCAAACATATAGCATACATGTAGGGGGAGCCATTGCTATCAATTTGAATTCATGATCACATGTCCATAATTCTTACACATGGTAGTATACTTGGACAATGTGACATGGGTTCAATCAAAATTTCATCATAACATCTTTGTGAAAGGTTTGTCACCAATTACCAACAAGGGGGAGATTGAAAGTCCTATGTTTGGTGTTGGTAATTAGTGACAATGCCTATGTACTAATCCTATGCCTAAGTTGTATGTAGCATATGAGGATTAGTACATTCCAAGGTTGGTGGCAAGATGGACATGGTGATCATGATGGCCACACTTGGATTTGGACGCAACCCTACGTGATCAAGGCAAAGGTATATGCTTAAGGGTTGTGTTTTAGTAACCAAGACACCTAGTGGGTGTGGTTACATTATAGGATAGATAGCCGTACTATAAAGAGGGGAATGACGTGGCTATTGAACTCCTAAGTGCCTCTAGATGTGTATTTCATGATCATATGCATTTGGATAGAACTAATAACGCCTCGGAAAATTATTGTGAAAATGCTAACACACTCACACATGACGAGATCACTTGGTGGTGTTAGCACGTTTGCGACGGCAGTGGAGTTTGAGTGGAGTTTGAGTGGTAGGCGGGATTCAGGCGTTTTCGAGAAGTTGAAACGACTATTTTCGACTACGCCGGAAATCCGGAAAAGAAACGGAGGCGAACGGAAGTCACAGAGGTGACCGGACGCTGAACCGGACGCGGTCCTTGCATGACCGGACGCGTCCGGTCAGTGTTCAGTGTCTGCGCGTTTTTCAGTTCGATGATCGGACGCGAGGCGCGTCCGGTCACTGATGATCGGACGCGTCCGGTCGTTCAGGGAGCTTACTGGACTCTAACCGGACGCTGTCACTGTCGCGTCCGGTCATTTTCTTCAGCGCGTCCGGTCACTGTTTCGTTGAGTGCTGCTCAGGCGACCAGCGCGTCCGGTCCTTCACGGGACCAGCGCGTCCGGTCGTTCCCGGCGCGTCCGGTCAGTTGGACCAGCGCGTCCGGTCGTTGCTTCGCAGTTAGCCGTTGGGCGACCAGCGCGTCCGGTCGTTTGGACCAGCACGTCCGGTCAGTACTTCACGAGTTAGCCGTTGGGCGACCGGCGCGTCCGGTCAGTTGGACCAGCGCGTCCGGTCAGCCCAATTTCGGCTGTTTAAGTTTCTAACGGCTATATTCGAAGGGGTACGTCTATAAATACTCGTTGGCCGGCTCAAGGCTCTCTCTCTCGAACATTTTGACATACTTGTGAGCACTTTGAGCTAAGCAACTCCCCTCCCACTCATCTCTCTTGCTTCTTTGCATATTCGAAGTGAGATTGAGTGATCCAAGTGCTTTTGCATTGTGAGATTGCATCTAGTTGGCACTTGGTGGTTGATTTGCTGCAGGATTCTTGTTTCTCTTGGTGGTTGCCGCCACCTAGACGGCTTGGAGCAGCTTGGAGGCGTTGGCAAGAGTTGGTGATTGTTCTTGGCCACCTCCGGTGATTGTGAGGGGTTTGTGCCTACCTCGGCGAAGCGCCAAAGGCAACGTTAGTATATTGCTCGTGTCATTGCAACCTTTTGCCATTTGGTAGGTTCTTGTGGTGCCTTTTGAGAGGCTCGGTGTGTGACCGATTAGCCACCGAACCACGTGGTGAAGAGGGACACAACGGGGACTAGCGTGCCGGCAAGCACGTGAACCTCGGCATAAATCTTCGTGTCATCACTTTCATATTGTGATTGATTGATCCTGGTGTTCGGTTATCTTGGTATTCATTGTTGATCATATTGGTTGGCTCAATACTTCGCCCCTCGGTGATACCCTCCTAACTCAACTCCACATTACTTTCTTAGTTATCTTTGCTAGCTAGTTAGCTTTGCTAGAGTAGCTTCTTTGTGTAGCTTGCTAGTTGTAGTTTCCTTCTCGGTTTGACTTGTGCGGTTGAGTGCAATTACTAGAATTATGAATTGGTTAGGTGGCTTGCAAACACCCCGTAGGCTAAGCAAAACTCCCATCTCGCTATTTGTTTTATTGATAAACTTGTTTAGCTTGTCTTTGTAGAAAATTTTAATAGGCTATTCACCCCCCCTCTAGCCATCAAGACCTTTCAACCGCACAGGCCCCTGCCAGGGTCGCACAAGCCACCTTTTCATATGATTCAGGAATCGCGGGTCCGAATGATGTCGCGACCCCAAGGGCGACACTCTGCCAGGTGATAGGGACTCTAACCCCCCTTGGTCTCACTCCAATGTCCCCAAGCACATCCTTTCTCTCCTCTAAGAAGCAACCTACCATTCGATTCCCGGTCTGAATCACATTACTCGGTTTCGCGGTCGGAACGACTTATCCGGCCAACTAAGTGTTAGACTGCGTTCAACATGACTCAAGTACGTACAGCGAATCGGTACTTAAACGACTCAGACGGGCATAGCTCCACACCCAAGACGTGAAGTGTCTTGCGGCTGTACTATCGAACTCCCGCCCGGTCTCAATTTTATTTTAAAGCATGGTTCCATCCACGATAGCCATAAAGCCACTCGTGACTCCTTCCTACATCTCGCGGATGACCGAAAATCACCCGACTTCTACCGTACTAAGCAGGGCTAAGCATTGATACGTGCATAAACCTAAATTAGGATTTAAGTACGATATCTGGGCAAGGATAGGTATAATGCAACAATTGTTTTCATACAACTCCTACAACTTAATGCATTAAACAATTAAAAGTACTCAAGATAGATTTATAAAATAATGGGTTCAGCATGCACCGGGGCTTGCCTTTTAGAAAGGTCGATGGTTGGTGGTCAGGGCACTTAGGCAGGTCTTCTGCGGGAACTTCTCCACCGGTTGGTTCCTCTGGCTGCTCCGGCTGGTCCTGGACATCCTCCGGTATCACTTGCTCGAACTCGAGGAGCGTTACCCCCTCCGGAACACCTATTGCATGAGTGCATAATAAATATCATGGATGCATAATGGGTGCAACATGCTCGGAATAAAATGCATTTCAGCAATGAAAGTACTCTATTCAAGTCACTTCATCAATACGTGTAAATCTCTTCTCCGGTGGAGAAGTACTTACCTAATCTATCCAACCTAAGATATAGCTGTTCTTCTTCGGTTAAGGCCCTAGCACCAAACAATTATAAGAGTAGCATTACTTAGGTTACCACATCCAACACCAAAATACACAGTAAGACCTTCTGGACAGCAGCTCAAAGATGCTAACATAACTGAAGATTCCTAACTCCAAAAGATATGATCTAAGACAATCTGGAAAGCTTAAGAAATGCACTACAAAACATTTTCAGACCTCAACACTTAATTCCAAAGTTTACCTAGTCGAAATTCCAAAGTTCCAGAATCTGTCCTCTCCAAACAGAGAGCAGCCATTTCTGGATAGCCACTTTAAACTGCTATAACTCTTAGACTACTAGGCCAAATACCATCAAATTTTGACACAAGCTAGTTTAACCAGTTTACTACCACTTTGGTATTCACAAGTTTTCTAGCAAATACTTTTATTAAGGGTCAAACTTAGAAATACTATCAGCTGTCCAGAAAACCTAGAATTGCAAAGATTAAATATTTATTTATGTGGCAAACATCCCTTAAGGGCAAACTAATGTTACCACAAATTCACATAGATCACAAAAACACTAGAAAGTAAGGTGTGCCCACCTAGAATATTTATTTGTACTCATTTCTTAATTTACTTAATTAATTAAGTGGGATTTTAAACATATATGTAAACTGCTCCTAAAATCCTACAAAAATTACAGGAGACGCTATGAACCAAAAAGAGACCACTGTAAAAATTTAAACTACAATTATTTACAGAAACTCCCCAAACAAAATTCACAAGCCCAAAAGACTGATTTTTGTATAATTAACAAATCATATTAAAAAGTGTCAAACAACAGATTTCCTAATTTTCATGGACACTTTAGGGTACCAAGACATTCTCCAAAAAGTTATAAGATCATTGCACATGTAGAAAAATTACTAAAATTCATTTAAATATTTCCTAAAATAACAAGATAGCATTATAACTTGAAAAGTACTTAAGCACTACTGCCCAAATTTTTACCAAAGCTAGAGCAAGTAAAAATTAGCCTACCCACCAAATTTCGCAATTTTTGGAACAGTACAAGTCAAGTTATTCATTTAACAAAGTTACCTCTTTTTTTCAACACATTTCAAAGACTTATTTAATTTTTCCCAAAAAATAAACATTACATATCAGCTTTATATTTTTCTAAAATACTACACATCATGTACATCCTAACAAAATTTATCTCATAATTTTTGGGCAAGTAAAACCCTAGATCTACATTTTCCAAACATCAACTAAAATCTGTGACAAATATGAAAAGAAAAACAAAACCGAACCCTAACTTGCTACTGGGCCGGCCCCTACGCAGACGCGGCCCAACTACGCGCGCTGCCTGCTCATGCCGTCCCGCCCGCGCGCGTGTGGGGCTGACCGGAAGGCTCCACTGGTCAGCGAGAGAGAGGCGGAGGGGAGGAGCTGCGGTTGCCGGAGATCGCCGGCGGTGAGCCGACCGGTGAAACTGAGCGGACGAGCGCGACCACGTCCTCGAGCTAAGTCGATTGGTGGCAAGAACGGGGCGGCGGAACCATGGGGAGGCGCTCGTCGTCAGGCATGGCGGTCCATGGCCGCGGCTTGCCGACGCCGGTGAGCTATACGGCGGCTCATCCCAAATGACCGGTCCCGTGAGCATCAGCGACTCCAGACGGACCCAACGCACCCAAGAATGAAGACGGTAGAGCACCAGAGGAGCACGGCCACGCTACGGGAGCGCTCCGGCGAGGAATGTTCGAGGCGGACGGTGGCGGACACGGCAATGCCGCCTTACCTCCCCACAATTGACCCAGTTGCGAGATGAAAGATGGAGGGGGCTTCAAGGCGGAGCGGTGTGTGAGTTTTTGTGGACAGTGGTGTGGTGGTGCGCGCGCACGAGCTCGCCGGAGTGGAGGCGGGAGCTGTGCTCGGTTGTTCCGCCCGGTGGAGGGGAGAACGGAAGGGAGAGGGAGGTGTGGCGCGAGTGAGGCAGAGACCGTCGTCGTGGCGGCCTTAAAGGCTTGGTGACCTGACGGTAGGACCGCGGCCGGCGTACGGCTGCCACCGCGCGGCCACGTGTCGGCGTTGCCCTACCGTCGGTCAGCCACCGACTGAAGAACGGTCGACTGAATCGACGAGGCCGAAACGGTGACTGACAGTGAAAGTTTGGCGCTGATTATCTTCCAAAACAGCTCGATTCGATCCAAGATGACAACATCAAATTTGTAGAGCTATGTGAGGTCAACAAGTTTGTTAATTGGAGTTTAGACTGGTTCGGCCTAGATGTGAAACTACATAGCCCCAAAGTGGTGCCCTTTGAAACGGAAACATGTTTTCAGTTATTGAAACCGACTGAAACCCTATTTTTTAGACACCATATTTCCTAAACCATTTAGAATTAGGTGATGGTGATGTTGACAATGTTGTAGAGCTAAGTGAGTACTACAAAAGTGTCAACATGAGTTGGAGCTGGTTTGGTCTGGTTTGCAAACTACAAGCTTCCAAAGTAGGTCACAGTAAAACTGGAGGGACACTTTTGAGACTTAGAAAAATTTCTAAGTGTTGAGACAGCCCCTCTAGCTGACTTGTGGGCCATTTTTAAGCATGTTCTGGCCAGTTTCATGAGATGGTCATATTGAGACTTTTGTTCCCCATAAAATTCCCTACAACTTTGCTTAAGGGTGCTCCTCCATGCAAGGTCTCTAAGTTAGACTTTTTAATTGGTCAAACTAGAGCATCCTAGGGCTAATTGCTGGTCAACTACACCTTGGAGGGCATTTTGGTGATTTTGGTCAACATGAACCTTGCTCCATTAGTGACCCTAAGTATAACTAAGGTGTTGTGAGGTATAATTAGCTACTCTCCCCCTTTTGTTACACCAACTACCTAGTGTCACATGATGTGACCAAACAAAATTCTAAACGACCACATTAGTTGCAACCACATAAAAGAACATGAATTGATGCATGCTTATGCTCATACAAATGCAATGCAATTATGGAGCTAAACACCAGAGGTGTTACAGCCCTCCCCCCTTATAAAAATCTCGTCCCGAGATTTAGAAAGCGTACCATTTTTCATAGAATTCCTTATAGCCATCCCGCAAATAGTCTTCCCGTTCCCATGTAGCGTCACTTTCACTACCCTGATTACTCCACATTACTTTATACCACTTAACCACTTTGCTTCTAGTCACTCGTTCCTGAGTATCGATCACTCAGACTGGTTTTTCTTCGTAAGTTAGATTGGATTCCAGCCTGATATCTCCTAAAGGGACTCTTTCCTCAGAAACTCGAAGACACTTTTTGAGCTGAGATACATGGAAGACGTTAAATATGGCACTCATTTCAGGAGGTAACTGGATTTTGTACGCAACAGCTCCACTCTTGCCTATGATCTGGAAAGGACCCACGTATCTTGGCACAAGTTTCCGCTTAACACCAAAACGTTGGACACTCTTCATTGGAGAAACTTTTAGGTAAATGAAGTCTCCAACTTCAAACTCGAGCGGTTTTCTACGACGATCAGCATAACTTTTCTGTCTAGCTTGGGCTGCAGCCATATGTTTTTGGATGGTACGGACTTGTTCCTTAGCTTCCTGAACAAAATCAATACCATAATACCTCCTTTCACCAGCTTCTACCCAGTTTAGTGGAGTTCTACACTTACGACCGTACAAAGCTTTGAACGGGGCCATCTTAATACTCTCTTGGTAACTATTATTGTACGAGAATTCGTCTAGAGGTAACCATTTTTCCCAAGAACCCTTGGATGAAATGACACATGCCCGCAACAGATCTTCCAAGATTTGGTTAACCCGTTCCGTCTGACCTGACGTCTGGGGGTGATAAGCAGAGCTTCTCACTAACTTGGTTCCCAGAAGATGATGCAAGTGCTCCCAAAAGCGAGCAGTGAACTGGGGACCACGGTCAGAAACGATAGTGTGAGGTACCCCATGGAGTCGGACTATCTGATTGAAGTATAACTCAGCATAGTCAGTGGGACGATAGTCCACTCTAACAGGAATGAAGTGAGCTGATTTGGTTAAACGATACATAATTACCCAGATGGAGTTATGATTTTTGACAGTAGGAGGAAGTCCAACAATGAAATCCATGCTTATCTCTTCCCATTTCCAACCTGGGATAGAAAGTGGTTGAAGTAACCCAGCTTTCATATGCACAGCTTTAACTCTACAGCAGGTGTCACACCTAGCAACATATGCAGCTATCTCTTTCCGCATTTTGGTCCACCAATAGTATGGCTTCAAATCATAATACATCTTATTACTACCAGGATGGATGGACAACTTGGACGAATGTGCTTCGGACATGATCTGATCTCTAAGCTCTCGGTCCTTAGGTACCACTAATCTATCCTTAAACCACAGCACACCTTCTTCATCTACCCTGAAATGCTTAGTTTCTTCCTTTTTCATCTTGCGTTTTATGTGGAATACACCAGGATTAGTCTTTTGAAGATCAATAATTCTGCTTTTGAGAGTACAACTGACAGTGATGTTGTACAAGACTGCTGGATGTAGAAGGTGAGATCGATGAAAATCAGTTTCAACTAGGGAATGATAATGAGACTTACGGCTTAAAGCATCCGCAACCACATTTGCCTTGCTAGGATGATAGTGCACTTGAAGGTTATAATCCTTAATCAACTCGAGCCATCTTCTTTGACGCATATTTAACTCGGGTTGGGTGAAGATGTATTTGAGGCTTTTATGGTCTGTGTAGATATTGCAGACATTGCCCAGCAGATAATGCCGCCATACTTTCAAAGCATGAACAACTGCGGCCAGTTCTAAGTCATGCGTTGGATAATTCACCTCATGCTTCCGAAGTTGTCGAGAGGTATATGCAATTACTCGGCCTTCCTGCATCAACACACCTCCCAAACCTATGCCTGAGGCATCACAATAAACATCAAATGGTTTCTCGATATCTGGTTGTGCCAAAACCGGAGCTAAGGTTAGGAGGGTTCGCAGTTGGTGAAAAGCCGCATCACACTCAGGAGTCCAGACAAACCTGGTATCTTTTTGCAGCAACCGAGTCATGGGTTTGGCTATTTTTGAGAAATCTGGGATGAAGCGACGATAATAGCCAGCCAAGCCAAGAAAACTCCGAACCTCATGAACTGAGATAGGAGCCTTCTAGTTCAGTACTTCTTGTACCTTGGCGGGGTCCACCATAATTCCCCCATCGAACAACACATGCCCAAGGAAAGGTACTTCACGAAGCCAGAATTCACATTTACTGAACTTCGCATACAGTTGATGTTCTCGTAGTCTGGTGAGAACAATACGCAGGTGTTTAGCGTGTTCTTCCTCATTTTCAGAATATATCAAGATGTCATCAATAAACACCACCACAAACTTGTCCAATTCGGGCATAAACACCAAATTCATCAAGCACATGAAGTGTGCGGGGGCATTTGTCAGGCCGAAAGACATAACAAGATACTCATAAAGGCCGTATCTTGTCGAGAAATCTGTTTTTGGAATATCTTTGGGACGGATTTTAATCTGATGGTAACCAAACCTCAGATCAATCTTAGAAAAGACTTTAGCTTTGGACAACTGATCGAACAGGATATCGATACGTGGGAGAGGATACTTATTTTTGACAGTGACTGCATTCAGAGGTCTATAATCTACACACATCCGCAAGGTCTGATCCTTCTTCTTCACAAAGATAGAGGGCATCCCCACGGAGACGAACTAGGGCGAATCAACCCCTTCTTCAAAAGTTCATTCAACTGCACCTTAAGTTCAGCTAGCTCATTCGGAGGCATCCTATAAGGTCTCCTAGAGATGGGAGCCGTGTCAGGCAACAACTAAATTTTAAATTCCACATCCCGATTCGGAGGGAGTCCCGGCAAATCATCAGGAAAAACGTCCGGAAACTCATTTACTACGGGAATTTCAGCCAACGCCTTTGCTTGTATAGCATGAACTTCCCCAGACAAATCAACTTTTCTAGGAAGTTATACCAGAAAACCCTTTTGATCTGTAGGATCTCTGAGCATAACTACCCGAGTGGATGTATCAATGAGTACCCCATTCTGACTCATCCAATTCATGCCCAGAATAACATCTATGCCTAATCCTGGCAAAACCACTAAGGCAAGCAAGTACTTTCGCCCTTCTATCCCAAGCTCAAGATTCCCCACTACTTTATTTGTGGAAATATTCCCACTTGCTGCGCTAATGCAATAACCTCCACCTTCAACAGTATGTAATTTGTGTGCAAACTTTGATGCAAACTTAGGACTGATAAAGGAATACAAAGCACCTGAATCAAAAAGTACCACTGCAGGATGTTGGTCAACTAGGAACTTACCAGCAGTGACAACCTCACCAGATGAGATTTCCTCAATACTGTTATAATGAGTGTGCCCTTGACGGCCACCTTGGTTGACATTCTTCTTAGGGTAAGGACAGTTCCTGGACCAATGGCCTGGCTTGTTGCAGTTCCAGCAAGGCATGTTGCTGGGAGGAACACTAGAACTGCTCTGCCCTGAATTTCCCTTTGGCAGAGCGACTATATAAGCCTTGCGGAACCCAGTTTTTGCAGCAGGCTTCTTTTGTGGCGGACGGAACTTGGTATTCTGAGTAGGTGGGCGAAGGGAAGACCTAGGTGCAGCTGAGGTCCGAGACTACGAAGCACTCGCCTCAAGGCCCCTTTTGCGGCTCTTAGAGGCAGAATAGATAGCATTATTGTTCTCCTGGGTCAAAGCATCACTGATAAAATTATTGAAGGTAGTACACTTGCTAGTGCCCATAGTCTTCATCAGCTTTGGGACGAGGCCTCTTTTAAATCTAGCAATTTTCTTGGCATCAGTATCCACAAACTCTGTGGCATATCTTGCCAGGTTGTTGAAAGATTGCAGATATTCAGTCAAGCTTTTATTTCCCTACGACAGCCTCATGAATTCTGTGTGCTTGATTGCCATAAGACCTGGAGGAATATAGTTCCCACGGAATGCGGCCTTAAACTGGTCCCAAGCAATCGGGACATTTGCAGGCAGTGTGGAACGATAGTGGCTCCACCAAATACCCGCTGGACCATGCAGTTGGTGAGAAGCATATTCAGTTTTTAGCTCATCGGTTAAGCGAAGCAGACGAAACTTTTGTTCAATAGTGTTCAACCACTTGTCGGCTTGCAGTGGTTCCTCCGCCTCCTTAAAGAGCGGGGGCTTAGTATCAAGAAAGTCCTTGAAATCACTGTACTGATTGGGTTCTAGGCCCTGGCGGCCATGACGAGCCTCCCGGTTGGCAAGCTGGCGCATAACATCTGCCAGCATGCGCTGCCCTTCGACCACGGTCTGCATCAGCTCGCCGGGGTAGGTGGTGGCGGAGGGGGTGGTTGTTCCTCATCCTCATTGCCACGACCCCGACGGAGATTGTACGACATCTGCAAAATGCATAGCCAATGAGCACTGACGATGTGGGAAATTTGTAGATGAATTATTGTAAATATGTCAAACTGACTTCATGAAATGAACTTCTCAAAATACTCATGGCACAATAATTCATCACAACCGCACAATCCATTCAAGCGCATCAACTGACGCAATCATGCGAGGAAATCCAACAAGATGTACTTTGATAAAGGCTCACTCCCAAGGAGCACAGCAGTTACTGAACCGTTTACGTTAATAACTACGTGATTTTTGACCTTTCGCCCGGTACTGGGATTCGATCTCAAAATTTTTAGTTGACTGAGAAAGGCTACTTCGAACTAACCACAAAGAGACTTCTCAACGGTAGAGTTCCATGGTGGATCATGACTAGCCACCTCGATACCAGCGCGTGCCAAGCAGCACAACCTTATGTCGCGCGCCATAGGAGGCCCTTGGTTTCGTCGCGGCACCGAAGGGTGCTAATCGTGACACCATCATCGAACACATGCAATAAGACATCCAATTGTGATCGAAATTAACAGGTTCAACTAAACATCTAGGAAACATAGGGTTCGACCTTACATCCCAAAAGTCAAGTTATTACAAAACCTCACTCCAACCCCAGGAGGCACAAAAGATGATTCTAACATCGTAGCTACGCGATGACTACTCTAAGCATCGTCCTCAGAGTCGGTGTCAAGGATCTCCCCGCCATCCTCGTCGCTAACAGGCTCTAACTCCTCGTCTTATTCTTCTTCTTCTGGCTCTTCTTCTAGTGCGGCGTCTTGGGGCCCATTGACCTCCACTTCATCATCATCTACAGCCATGCTGATTCCCGAACCCATGTCCTCATCTGCGTTGTTGTTTCGAGGCAGCAGAGGATTTAGCTGGTTGTTCAGGCGGTGCACTTCTTCATGAAGATTGTCATTGTATTCTTCAGCATTCTCCAACTATTGCTCAAGCTCAAACTAACGAGCTCTCAGAACGTTCTCCTCGTGCCAGGCTTCATCCCTCTAATTCATGACATGGACCAGCATGCGTTGACAATTGCGATTTGCTACTGTCAATCTCTGGATTGTAAGCGTTTCCTGGTCACGATCGCGGATCACTTGCTCTAGTTGCTGACGCGCTGCATTCCTGGCAGCAGTCACTTCGGCCAACTCAGCCCTCAGCCTTTCCACCTCAGTGGGCTCGGGGCGGGGCTCACGTGGAGCTAGCTGGTGACGAGGTGCCCTGCCTCCAGTGGACTTGCGAGCGGTCCTCTTGGTACGTGCTATCTGTAGCAACAAGATACGACTTAAAGTGAGGATCATATAGGGGATACAAAATTTAGTTTAGTCGGGACTATTGAAATTTTTAAGGAGGGAGTAAATGATATGTATGAGATAATTAAACATGATGCATGCACGTTCCGTACGCCCTCTCACCTTAGTAGAAACCTAAAGTTCTAACGCTAGGCGGTGGCATACATACGTTCTCTCATATAAGCGAAACTATCGGTCTACTCGTTACGCTGTTAGTGTACCTGCAGAAAATCTCATTTCAGCCCAACAGTTTCCCAATATAAGCACACAAGAAAGCAGTACTTTAAATACTTTCCATATACACATCCCCTGATGTATATACTTCAGTATCAAAGCTACCCGATATAAAGGTTCCCACAATTAAGTTCTTATATAATTACACGGTTTAAACATGTAAGTATGCAAGCCACCAAAACTACTCTCCCCTAGATCGCCGGTTGGACGATCATGCTCTCACAACTCACACTTACCAGAGCGTCGAGGCAATTGATCCATACATTACCATCCAAGTGGATGGCATCCATACAATATCACGCCATATGGACGACGAAGCAAAAACAAACAAAGCCCCCAAGTTAGTCTTTATAATAAGCCACCTAGGAGTCCTTATTTGGGCTAAGGGATGTGATCACTGGCATACCTATGAAAATAATTTTTAGAGTTTTAACCCTTTTCATAATCAAATACTTTTGTTTTTAAATACTCGTACGATGTGTTTAATGTTGAATTATGCTCAGGTACTGGCTGTAACAGAACCGACCAAATTATAAGAGCACAAGTACAAAAACAAGCACTGAAGCGCTCAAATTTTCGAACTTGAGCCCATATAATCCCGGTAGTCAATCGAAACCACGAAGGATTTCAAACCAACTTGCTTACAACTAAGATCGCATCATTCAACATACAACATCATACGTTACATTTCACAAGTAGTTCTGAAATAAGTTTACACACACGGAGTCGCAATTATTACAAACCAAGTTTATAAAGTAGCGGAAGCATACACACACCAGTTGTTTAACTACTGCTAGTCTTGTTGATCAATAACCCGCAAAAGCATCAGGAAAGTACATAAAAAGATGATCACGCCCTAGATATCTAGTCTTCGCCACACGCAGGGTGGAGACAAGTTTTGTAGAAGCCTTGATAGAGCATATCATCTGCAACAGGAGGGAATAAACCCTGAGTACTAGAATGTACTCAGCTAGACTTACCCATCAAAAACCAGAAATAAGATGACACCAAGGATTATGCAAGGCTTACACAAGAGGCTAGCTGACATCACATTTTGCATAAAGGCATAAGTAATTGAAACTCTTATAACCTGTACTAGCAGTTCTTTTTAGTATTTACCTGTCATCTATCTTAGCACCTGTACTAAACATGCACTTGATTATAATCAAACAATTATCAACATTATATCCAGAGCAGGTATGAATTGTGGCAACATTGTATCATTCCCTTAACCACCTGTTCATTTAATGAGATCTATATTGCCGCTGCTCAAGTCAAGTGCTCACTAACTGGGAGCGACGGCGATTCGAATCGAATTCCTATCCAGCTGGAGGGGTATTTCTAACACTCACCACGCAGGCCCCTGCCAGGGTCGCACAAGCCACCTTTTTATATGATTCAGGAATCGCGGGTCGAATGATGTCGTGACACCAAGGGCGACACTCTGCCAGGTGATAGGGACTCTAACCCCCCTTGGTCTCACGCCAATGTCCCCAAGCACATCTTTTCTCTCCTCCAAGAAGCAACCTACCATTCGATTCTCGGCCTGAATCACATTACTCGGCTTCGCGGTCGTAACGACTTATCCGGCCAACTAAGTGTTAGACTGCATTCAGCATGACTCAAGGACGTACAGCGAATTGGTCCTTAAACGACTCAGACGGGCATAGCTCCACACCCAAGACGTGAAGTGTCTTACGGCTGTACTATCGAACTCCCGCCTAGTCTCAATTTCATTTTAAAGCATGGTTCCATCCACGATAGCCATAAAGCCACTCGTGACTCCTTCCTACATCTCGCGAATGACCAGAAATCACCCGACTTCTACCGTACTAAGCAGGGCTAAGCATTGATACGTGCCTAAACCTAAATTAGGATTTAAGTACGATATCTTGGCAAGGATAGGTATAATGCAATAATTGTTTTCATACAACTCCTACAACTTAATGCATTAAACAATTAAAAGTACTCAAGATAGATTTATAAAATGATGGGTTCAGCATGCACCGGGGCTTGCCTTTTAGAAAGGTCGATGGTCGGTGGTCAGGGCACTCAGGCAGGTCTTCTGCGGGAACTTCTCCGCCGGTTGGTTCCTCTGGCTACTCCAGCTGGTCCTGGACTTCCTCCGGTATCACTTGCTCGAACTCGAAGAGTGTTACCCCCTCCGGAACACCTATTGCATGAGTGCATAATAAGTATCATGGATGCATAATAGGTGCAACATGCTCGGAATGAAATGCATTTCAGCAATGAAAGTACTCTATTAAAGTCACTTCATCAATACGTGCAAATCTCTTCTCTGGTGGAGAAGTACTTACCTAATCTACCCAAACTAAGATATAGCTGTTCTTCTTCTGTTAAGGCCCTAGCACCTAACAATTACAAGAGTAGCATTACTTAGGTTACCACATCCAACACCAAAATACACAGTAAGACCTTCTGGACAGCAGCTCAAAGATGCTAACATAACTGAAGATTACTAACTCCAAAAGATATGATCTAAGACAATCTGGAAAGCTTAAGAAATGCACTACAAAACATTTTCAGACCTCAACACTTAATTCCAAAGTTTACCTAGTCGAAATTCCAAAGTTCTAGAATCTGTCCTCTCCAAACAGAGAGCAGTCATTTCTGGATAGCCACTTTAAACAGCTATAACTCTTAGACTACTAGGCCAAATACCATCAAATTTTGACACAAGCTAGTTTAACCAGTTTACTACCACTTTGGTATTCACAAGTTTTCTAGCAAATACTTTTATTAAGGGTCAAACCTAGAAATACTACCAGCTGTCCAGAAAACCTAGAATTGCAAAGATTAAATATTTATTTATGTGGCAAACATCCATTAAGGCCAAACTAATGTTACCACAAGTTCACATAGATCACAAAAACACCAGAAAGTAAGGTGTGCCCACCTAGAATATTTATTTGTACTCATTTCTTAATTTACTTAATTAATTAAGTGGGATTTTAAACATATATGTAAACTGCTCCTAAAATCCTACAAAAATTACAGGAGACTATATGAACCAAAAAGAGACCACTGTAAAAATTTGAACTACAATTATTTACAGAAACTCCCCAAACAAAATTCACAAGCCCAAAAGACTGATTTTTGTATAATTAACAAATCATATTAAAAAGTGTCAAACAACAGATTTCCTAATTTTCTTGGACACTTTAGGGTACCAAGACATTCTCCAAAAAGTTATAAGAACATTGCACATGTAGAAAAATTACTAAAATTCATTTAAGTATTTCCTAAAATAACAAGATAGCATTATAACTTGAAAAGTACTTAAGCACTACCAAATTAGTCTACCCACCAAATTTCACAATTTTTGGAACAGCACAAGTCAAGTTATTCATTTAACAAAGTTACCTCTTTTTTTCAACACATTTCAAAGACTTATTTAATTTTTCCCAAAAACTAAACATTACATATCAGCTTTATATTTTTCTAAAGTACTACACATCATGTAGATCTTAACAAAATTTATCTCATAATTTTTGGGCAAGTAAAACCCTAGATCTACATTTTTCAAACATCAACTAAAATCTGTGACAAATATGAAAAGAAAAACAAAACCGAACCCTAACTTGCTACTGGGCCGGCCCCTACGCGGACGCGGCCCAACTACGCGCGTGGCCTGCTCAGGCCGTCCCGCCCGCGCGCGCGTGGGGCTGACCGGAAGGCTCTACTGGTCAGCGAGAGAGAGGCGGAGGGGAGGAGCTGCGGTTGCCGGAGATCGCCGGCGGTGAGCCGACCGGCGAAACTGAGCGGACGAGCGCGACCACGTCCTCGAGCTAAGTCGATTGGTGGCAAGAACGGGGCGGCGGAACCATGGGGAGGCGCTCGTCGTCGGGCATGGCGGTCCACGGCCGCGGCTTGCCGACGCCGGTGAGCGATACGGCGGCTCATCCCAAATGACCGGTCCCGGGAGCATCAGCGACCCCAGACGGACCCAACGCACCCAAGAATGAAGACGGTAGAGCACCAGAGGAGCACGGCCACGCTACGGGAGCGCTCCGGCGAGGAATGTCTGAGGCGGACAGTGGCGGACACGGCAATGCCGCCTTACCTCCCCACAATTGACCCAATTGCGAGGTGGAAGATGGAGGGGGCTTCAAGGCGGAGCGGTGTGTGAGTTTTTGTGGACAGTGGTGCGGTGGTGCGCATGCACGAGCTCGCCGGAGTGGAGGCGGGAGCTGCGCTCGGTTGTTCCGCCCGGTGGAGGGCAGAACGGAAGCGAGAGGGAGGTGTGGCGCGAGTGAGGCACAGACCGTCGTCATGGCAGCCTTGAAGGCTTGGTGACCTGACGGGTGGGACCGCGGCTGGCGTACGGCTGCCACCGCGCGGCCACACGTCGGCGTTGCCCTGCCGTCGGTCGGCCACCGACTGAAGAACGGTCGACTGAATCGACGAGGCCGAAACGATGACTGACAGTGAAAGTTTGGCGCTGATTATCTTCCAAAACAGCTCGATTCAGTCTAAGATGACAACATCAAATTTGTAGAGCTATGTGAGGTCAAAAAGTTTGTCAACTGGAGTTTAGACTGGTTCGGCCTAGATTTGAAACTACATAGCCCCAAAGTGGTGCCCTTTGAAACTGAAACGTGTTTTCAGTTATTGAAACCGACTGAAACCCTATTTTCTAGACACCATATTTCCTAAACCATTTAGAACTAGGTGATGGTGATGTTGACAATGTTGTAGAGCTAAGTGAGTACTACAAAAGTGTCAACATGAGTTGGAGCTGGTTTGGTCTAGTTTGCAAACTACAAGCTTCCAAAGTAGGTCACAGTAAAACTGGAGGGACACTTTTGAGACTTAGAAAAATTTCTAAGTGTTGAGACAGCCCCTCTAGCTGACTTGTGGGCTATTTTTGAGCATGTTCTGACCAGTTTCATGAGATGGTCATATTGAGACTTTTGTTCCCCATAAAATTCCCTACAACTTTGCTTAAGGGTGCTCCTCCATGCAAGGTCTCTAAGCTAGACTTTTTAATTGGTCAAACTAGAGCATCCTAGGGCTAATTGCTGGTCAACTACACCTTGGAGGGCATTTTGGTGATTTTGGTCAACATGAACATTGCTCCATTAGTGACCCTAAGTATAACTAAGGTGTTGTGAGGTATAATTAGCTACTCTCCCCCTTTTGTTACACAAACTACCTAGTGTCACATGATGTGAACCAAACAAAATTCTAAACAACCACATTAGTTGCAACCACATAAAAGAACATGAATTGATGCATGCTTATGCTCATGCAAATGCAATGCAATTATGGAGCTAAACACCAGAGGTGTTACAGTCTGTCTCCCTCTAACTACCAAACAATGAAGAGTTTCTTTCGTGCGGACTTATATATATAACCGTGCTCATATAAGTTAGAATAGCTCTCGTCTAGCACGATACGGAGTCCGATTCTAATATATACACAGTCTTAAGCTAATATGGGTAGCTAGAAATCAAATCTGAATAGAAAATTTAATCAAATAGAAAAGGAATAATAATAAATATAAAAGAGAAACTTTTTTCAACCTGCTTTTATTATTTCACATAATAACCATGCTTGGTTCTTTCCCTCTTCTCTGTGTGCATGCATCTTGTACGTGGTACACCTTGAATCAACCATGTCTTAGAACCAGAAGTGTTCGGATTGCATATCAGGTTCTATCCAATATTGCTCCAAACGTGAACTTACATGATTTCCTGAAATATCTACCTATTCCACAAAATTCAATTCATTGGTGGAATAGAATTTGTTTTAAATGCGTACGTTTTATTTGGCCAAGTGGACGATGCCAACGCCTGGGGGTGCTTTTTCTGATCATCAGGCATACACGTGCCGAGCCCTTGCTGCCACGTGTGAGTTCATCGCCAATGTTGTTCGGCCTTTTGGCTTCTTTGTGCGTTTGCATCGGCTAGTGGCATCGCGATGGCAGGCCACGACCATGGCAAGGCCACGATTTGTGTCGTGTTTCCCTGCAACTATAAGAAAATCCTAGCTCGAAGGCACGGGCATAGTCGACACCTGGGACAAGGAAAGGATGGAGCTTTTGTAGAGATGGAGATCGAGGGTTAGGCCTGATAGGGCTTGCAGCAGGGTTCAGCGTCGAGAGAGTTTTCCACAGGGCTTTGTACCAGGTAAACTTGTCGCCGTGTCATCCCTGATGGTCATGGGTGCTGGGCTGTAGCTAGCAGGTGTTGCTGGGAACCTAGGACGGCTTACGGTTCATAGCCCCGGCAGATGACAGACAACATGCACTAAAGTTGAGGCAGCGGAGGTGGGCGGCATTGTGTGAGTTTGTTATTGGGCAGGCTTGGTGTGACGCGCCAAGATCCTCAGTGCTCGGCATCACAGCCGCAGCTTGCCTCGAGACATTGTGAGGGTCGTAGTCTCATAAACGGAGCCGTGACGATGCCGGGGCGATCTAGATCAACGATAGGTGGCGGCAATGAGGCGCCTTTGTGGTGGCGTGGAGCCGTGGACCGCGGATCGCTGATCGCCCAGGCGTGGTCCTGCACGCACATCCTACATCATCGACGTTAAAGAAGTCCAGCTCCGTACCAACATCATGCCAATCAGGAAAGCACCAAAACGTCCGCCTATCAAAATTGTGTCTTAATTCGATCTAATAGGACACTATCATCATATTGATGCAAACAGTAACTATATTTGGATGTCATGGTCATCAGAAAATAAGTTCTTTAAAATTTAAAGAAAAGATAAATGTAAATAAATATGTAGAATTTCCATAGTCGTGTTTCCATAAACATTTGATGGATTTTTTTCTGGTACAACGCAAGGGCATATTTGCTTTCCGGTGCAACACACGGGCATATTTGCTAGTTAAAACAAAGTAGGAGTAAATTTAGAAGGCAGAATAGCTATTTTAGTCCCTCAACTGTCGCTCGAGGCTCAGTTTCGTCCCTAAACTTTCAAAATGACTGTTTTAGTCCTCAAACTCTACTTTTAGGACCAGTTTCATCCTAGAACTATGAAGATGATTGTTTTAGTCCTCAAACTTTGTATTTTGGGCTTAATTTCCTTTATAAACTATCAAAGTGCATTTTGTTCTTTAAACTTTTATTTTCAACTCAACTTTATCTACGTTCTTCGTGGAACGCTTCATTATTGCGTCTGGTTTGCTGCAAAACCACCAATGATTGGAGATAGAAGAATAATATTCATCCAAAAACTCTTTTGTGCCCATTAATAATTCTAAGTTGTTATTTTTAGTGTTACCTTATAATGGTACCATTTATATATATCCGACTAAATGATATTTATGGGAGCAATTATAGTTGCATCGAAAACTACTTATTTTTTAAGAATACATGGATATATTGAAACAATAGAAGATCTATAATTTTGATAATTTATGCATGAAATTGTGTCTAAAATGTAAAGTTTTCTTTTTGAATAGACAAAATTGAGTTAAAATTAAAAAGTTAAATGCACTTCGATAGTTTATGCATGAAATTGAGCCAAAAATGCAAAATTTAAGGACTGAAATGATCATCTTCATAGTTGTAGGATGAAACTGAGCCTAAAACTAAAGTTCGAGGACCTAAACGGCCGTTTTAGAAGTTTAGAGATGAAATTTAGCCTCGAGTAATAGTTGAGGGACCAAAATGGCTATTATGCCAATTTAGAATGGAGGCAATAACTCCTAAGTTAACTACTCTAACTTTGACCATTTTTTTAAGAATATATCTTAACATTTACTATAGTAAATGAATATGGGTAGATTTATTGAAACTAATTTGATAGTGGATTTTGGTGTACTCCCTCCGTCCCAGAAAGAATGTTGTTGGTATTTATTAACGTACACAGAGAATTTCGCAACTGATAATTCACCATCATGTATCTACTAACTTAATACACCAACTAGACTAAAGTAGGGGTAAATAATAAATGATAGGAGTTATGTATAATGACATAGACATAGGAGAATTTCATGATAAAAGAGCAGATTAGCTAAATTGAGAGAACCATGGGATAGTTCAAGATTCATATATACTTCTCTGTTACTTTGGTTCTATGATAACTAAAGCATCGGTAGATATAGCAATCACACAATAGCACTTTAGGACATTAGAACATTAGCCACAGAAAGGGACGAGAAAGAGGCTAGAAAGCTCTGCCTATAGTCCTACAAAAATCAAGTTGAACGTGGTGGAATACATCGACCATCAGGGCTGTCACTACTTAGGGCTATCACAACTATTTGTGAGGTTGAGTGCAATCTCAAGTAACCTTTAGTCTAGACATCATATCTACTAACTTAATACACCAATTAGACTAAAGTAGGGGTAAATAATAAATGATAGGAGTTATGCATAATGACACACATAGGAGAATTCCATAATAAAAGAGCAAATTACCTAAATTGAGAGGACAACAGGAGAATTTAAGGTTCCTATATACTTTTCTCTAACTTTAGTTCTATGATAACTGAAACATTGGTAGATATAACAGTCACACAATAGCACTTTGGGACATTAGAACAGTAGCCACAAAAAGGGATGAGAAAGGGGTTAGGAAGCTCTGACTACGGTCCTATAAACAACAACCTGAACGTGGTGAAATACGTCAACCATCAGGGCTGTCACTACCGGGGCCTAACACAACTATCCGTGAGGTTGAGTGCAATCTCAGGTAACCTTTAGTCTAGACACCATGTCTACACTATTGATTACTACTTTAGTCACAATTAATAACTAAAGCACTCGATGCGAGAGATCTCATGCCAAGGTATAACAACTATACTGACCAATCACATGAAAGGCATAAAAGTGAATAGAGAAGATAAATATATTAAAGTATAAGTCTTGCAAAGATAAGATACAAAGATATACCAGACCTCCAAAGAATTCTCTAGAACCTGAGCGTAGCTCGACTCTCCCTAACTCTCAACTAAAACTAATCTACTACATTAGAAAGTCTAACCTTAATTCTCTTGGTATTGTGCTTTGATTTGAATGAGAGATGACCTCCTAGAGGGGGTAGAGGGCGTCTTATATAGGCCTGAGGTAAAGTAGAGGTCAAGTAACTGTCATGGGATCACAAAAGAATATTCCCCTATGATCTCGGCCATACGAGCTTAATTCTGATTTGCGCCCAATTCATCCCGCAACTCATGATGTGGAGTTTTTCTTTTATTTGTGAAATTCATATCTTTTTATTTCGGGCTCCAAATATAGCAAGTAATATATCCGTTTTGATCAGCGCGACGAGCTTTACACAATGGTGTACTCCAATTCATCATTTGAGACACTTTTATTGAGTAAAAAATTAAATATTCTTGCAAGATAGTGGAAACACCAAAACTTGTAGAACTTGTCAGAATCAAACTATATAGCTATAGTTCATGATTCATTTCATGTATTTTCATACAATAAATGATGGTTAAATTTAGAGTTTAATGACCGTCAACGAGTTCCCCCACACTTATCCTCGAGAAAACATGTTTTGCAGACAAATACCTGGAAAAGCCATGATCATCTCATAGATCCACCATTCATCACCAAGAAGATCTTGGCCGCCCGACAATCACATGCTCAATTGGCCCGCATGTCTTCCACAATGCCTTCTATGACCTTGGAGCAAGTATCAACATCATGTCTAAGGTAATATATGATAAAATACTGGGTGGACATTTGTCCGCTGCACATTTCCAACTACAGATGGCAGATTAATCCCTACGAAATCCGGAGGGAGTAGCCAATGATATCTTGGTGAAAATTCAAGATACATACATCCTTATGGACTTCGTCATTCTAGATATGGGCCACAACAAGAAAGACCGTCTCCTCCTGGGAAGGCCATTTCTTAACACTACAAATACAGTTTTATACGTAGGGTCAGGGCATGTTAGCTTTCACATTCAAGGTCAAACAATGAAATGCCCATTCAATGGATTTAACATTCATAAATATACTAAAAACAAACAACCCAAGGTACAACCACAAAAAAATGTTAAGCAGGGATGGCCAGTGAAAAAGGTAGAGCCTACTTCTCTAGGCATGGAAGTACCTTCAACAAGCAAGAATTGAAGGAGAAGAGTCCTGTTCATTGGACTTAAAACAATGAATCCTTGCCGAAGGTAAATTGATAGTTATCCTTTATATTTATGATTTAACTTAGAATTATTTGATAATAATACCATAATTAATCTTGTTAAAATAAAATAAATACTTTTGATAAAAAATTGGTTAGTCTTCAAAAGTTTTACATAAAGCATGCTTTGGTGTGAAGTATGGTTTTTGTACGACCATATCTTCATAGGCTTTTTAAATTAAGTATGAAGCTTAGGTTAATTAGACTACGTTGATTTAATGTTAAATTTGATCATTGTACCAAAATTGCTAAGTGCAAACTTTGAATGATGAAACTAAGTAAAAAATTCTTTACGTTTAAATAAAATTCTTGTTACTTCACCATGTTCTACACAAATTATGCTCGGTTTTGAGTATGGTTCTTGCGTGATCATGCTCTCATAAGCTTTTAATTTAAGCATGGTGCTTAGATTATCTAGCTTACCTTGATCAAATTAAACATGATGTTTAGTTTTGATCACTGCACCAAATATACTAAGTATAAAACATGGATAAATGAAAATACATACAATAAACCAAATAATGTACCTACATTGGAGTCTACACCAAGCAAACTCCAAACCTAAGGCCAAGATCTAACTTGGGGGAGGACCCCCACAAAGGTATATTGTATCTTACTTTTTGCATTTTATTTTCTGCATTTATTTAGCCTCTAAAAAAATCTAAAAATTTGAAAATCCAAAGAAATGAAATACGACAAAATACCAAAAATATTAATTCCATTCTCATATGTGTTTAAGGAATGTTTAGTTTCTCCTATGTTGAAATAATGAATAGTTGCTCTGTCTATAATTTATCAGTGCCTAGGTTATAACTTAGTATTCCCCAAGATTTAAGTTTGTTGACTAAAAATGTCTCATCCTAAAACTTGAAAACTTATGGGTTTGCAAATGCATGATCCTTTTCTAAGTTGTTGCAAGTTATGATAGGGTACAAATAGAATTTACTATGACTTTGTTCTAAGAGCGACTTGATATCTGGAGTTTTTATTTTTAAAATGCTAAAATAAAAAGTTCCTCAATGATTATGAAATACCTACGAAGGCCATATGACATGATTTAAATTCAAACCCTTAGTCATATGCTACTTGTTTGAGCATTGAGCTTTGTCAAATTGTTAAGACCTAAGTTGAGATTTTTGTCATGCACCAACGATCAAGACACACGTACACCCAGAAATAAAACTGCCGACTCTTATACTAAGAGTTGCGCACAAAATGCACTTTTGCGTCCACCAAATATTACTCCATTCATTTTATCATGATATCTCTCTACAAAGTTTCATATGCCAAGAAGAAAGATATGGGCTATGCTAAAAAAGAGAAAATCCATGCCAAGGGGCATGAGAGAAAAAATGGACAAATGTCCAAAGAATAAAATAATGGGTACTTAGATGCCTGCCTAAAAAAGAAGAGAGAAAAGAAAAGAAATAAAGATAGCCCATACTTTCCAAAAGACGTTCATCCAAAAGAGAGAATCACGATACAAAGGAGTACAAAAAATATTTAGAATTAGGAATCTTATTCCACACACTCGCATGTCTTGATCAAAGTGTATGACTTGCATCTCCTTATGGTCTGGTCTTTGACTTAGCAAAATATGTGATGCAAGTATGCCCACTTTCATACCTACCCAAAACTCCACTCAAAACCTTAGTGGTAGGATATGAAAAGAAGGCAAATTCAAAAAGCCTTTGGTGAGGTATCATACACATTGAGCGATCGAGTGAATCATTTGAGGAAGTTACATTTTGCAAAAACCATAAAACCTTTGGATAGATGGTTAATCAAAGAGTGAATAATTGGTGATTTTGTTATAATTGTTCTATCTTACAACCACCCAAGAACTTGAAAAAGCTAAAAGCCCCACAGGTATCAAGGTAAAGGGTGGATAAAATGCCAACTTATTTAAATTGCGATGGAATACTTTGTTATAGACATGGTACTTGTGAATTGTATTGGCATTGTAGTAACTCCTGATCAACAACCAAGTACTTAGCTATTTGCTCAGGATGAGCAAAGGTTAAGCTTGGGGGATTTGTTAGCGGTCACTATTGCACAATTATAGCCACCAATTATAGTCCAAAATGGGAGAAATAAACAAACTTTTAACACATATGCATGTACTTTGACCTAGTTCCACTTGTTTCTTGAGAAAACATGTTTTGCAGACAAATACCCGGAAACAGGTGGAAATGCACAAAAACAAAGAGAAAGCGCAAAGCTAAACACACATTTCAGAAGTGCACAAAAGAGAAACAAAGGAGAAGCCCACCTTCATGCAACATTTGGACCGAAGCACTGGCGGGGACGTGGCCTAGGCCCACCAAGCAACCAACCAGAGAAGGACGATGGTGAGGAGGGCCAGCTAGGGTGCGGCCGCACCCTGGGTTTGCCCACACCCCCACCACCGCCTCTCGGGCCCATATTGCTTAGGCGGTGCCATTAATGCTAGGGGAGGTTGGTTTCATAGGTGTTTCCATGTATAGCTCACCAAATCGACCTCACACTAGTATAAGAAGAGGGGAGGTGCTATTGGCATTTCTTAGCACCTCTACTAAGTATGGGGTTTGAATCCATCCTTAGCAACGGTGCCAAAAATGACTATTGCTATTACTTAGCAACTTCACTATTAACTAGTGCTACTAAATACATCCTTGATAGTTCCTTAACAATTTTAGATATTTATCCGCAAGCGCATGAAGCTATCATTGTAGCATTTCACCCAAAATTACATTCCTTCTAGGTATTAGCGCTGAGGGTGTAGTTCACAATATCGTTCATTTATATTTTCCCAAAGGAAGGCATTAATTAAGAGTCTAGTATGGATATGAACTTGAATAATAATGCTTGCAAGTACACCAATTGTTTATAACAGGGGTAATAATGATATATTCAAGATAGTGGACACACACTTGACATTCCTCAAGGATAAAATAGAAAAGAAAGGATAAATAATGATCCTAAGTTGTGCAAGCAATGATCTAGTATAGTCATACATAATTAAGTTGATAATCATACAATTTATATAATTAGTATTAGAGCTAAGTGTGAAGCAGATCGGGAGGCCACCGAGTACTGGTCTGCCAGCAACCTCATGTGACAATTTAAACTCCTACACCCTAGTCAAATGTGGGGGAATATAAGGAACGGACAGGGCTGTCACCACCTATCATCTACCTCTCTACCGTGGAAAGGGACAATACAATCACCTATCTCTCCATACCCAAGCACCACGCTTGTGTATATAGAAACTACCCAAATTCCCCCAGGTCTTCGACCCTACGGATCGATAGGTAAAGAACTTGGGCACACCTGACGGCATGATGACTCTAATTCTAGTTATACAAGTTATATGATTGGTTAAGCATAAAGTTAAGTGTGCTATTCCTATGACACATAAAGTTTGCACTAGTTCATATATCATGATTGTAACACCCCAGGTGTTTGCCTTGCATCTGTGCATCACATGAGCATGACATGAGCATGTGCACCATCATTTCATATGCATTGTCATTGAAACATAACATTGAAACATCTGCAACATTCATGTTGAGTGTATGGACTATGTGTATTCTTGCTTGCAGTAATAGCTCATGTATGCCTTAGACTTGTATTATTATGATGTGTGACACAACATCTTGAAACATGATCATGCAACACATGCAGCATGTGTTTTTCATACCTTGAAACATGTCAATAATGTTAGTGTAACATGACAAGCTTAGGCCTTGCAACAAGGTCATGAAACATGTGAAACATGCTTTTGAAACAATTGAAACATTAGTTGTTTTCTATGTGTTTCTTGTATGTGTTGCTAGGGTTTTTGTATAGATGACACATGTGATGCTCTAACATGATCTCTATTATCTTAACTATGCTTAGGACACCTAATGGACCACTGTTCATGTTGAACAAATTGACTAATTTGCCCTCTAGGTGAGGTTTGACCATGAGATGACCTATAGAGTGTCTTACTTTGACTATTTAAAAAGTCTAACCTAGAGATCTTGCATGGATGTGCACCCTTTACCAAAATTATAGAAAAATTATCAAGGAACAAAAGTCTCAATATGACCATCTCATGAAAATGCCAAGAACATGCTCAAGTAGGGTCCACAAGTCAGTTGCAGTGCTGTCCAACACTTAGAAATTATTCTAAGTCTAAATTGCAAATTCAGTTTCATGGTGGCCTACTTTGGGAGTTTGTAGTTTGAAAACCTAACCAAACCAGCTCTAACCCATATTGGCACTTTTGTATAACTCACTTAGCTCTACAAGTTTGTCAATAACACCATCACCTAGTTCTCATTGGTTTATGAGTTAGAGTGCTTTGAAAATCGGGTTTCATTCGGGGGGTTAACTGAAACTCAGTTTTAGTCTTCGCGTGCCTTACTTTGGGGCGCTGTATCTCACTAACCAAGCTGAGTTAGCTCATGATCCTATTGACAAACTTGGAGATCTTACTTAGAACTACAGTTTTGTAATTAACACTTTGGCCCAATTTGAAACCGTTTGCGAGATCTTGAGCTCCAAACTTGGCCTGTCAGTCGCTCCGATCGGGCATGGGTTCAGACAGCAGGCGCTGTCGTGGTGGTCGGCTCAGAGCCGAGCCACCGCATGGTGTTCATGCTCTACCGATGCTTCCACATCGTGAGTGCATGCACAAATGTGAAGGCTGAGTTGACACCTCACCCCTCACTCTAGCTCGCCATTTTCTTCCCCTCTCTATCGCCTTCACCGCGCGCGAGAGCGGAAGCCGAGCGCAGCGACCGCCGTCGCCACTGCAGCCGAGCACCACCACTCGATTCCTCGTAGCCATAGATGCACCGTGAGCTCCTCTACATCGTCGACCACACCAAGCAACCGTTTGACCTCAGGTAGAGCTCGCCGAGCTTGTGCCTCCACCGCAGCCGCCATTGTCGCCGTCAAGCCGAGCTTGCATGCGGCCGCGCCCTCTGGATTCGTAACCGCCCTTCTCTCCATCGCTCTGCGTCCGCCCTAGGTCACTGAAGCTCATGGGGAAAGCCATTAGGGTTGAGCCGTAGCTACCTCGCCGGAGCCGGCCAACCCGCGGCCGTGTGCCGCCATGGCCGCCGCCATCCTCCCTAGCAACCACGATTGCCTCATGTAGGGGCACCCCTAGGTGCGCAAGGGTGAGGTGAACACGCTGGTACCCATGGCCTCGCTGAAGCTGCCGTCGGCGGCGAGCTACCGCCGCCGCCATTCTTCCCTCCCCTGTTTCTCTCTCTGACCAGCGGGGTCCGCGTGTCAGCGACCGCGCGCGTGGGCGGGACTCAACCGCAGGGCCGAACCACGTGAGTGGGCCGCGCCGGAGTGCTGGGCCGCACGGGCGCATGTGCGGGCGAGCGCATCGCGGGCCGCAGGGGCTGTTGGGCCGTCCGGTTTAGTAGGTTTTGTTTCATTTGAATTATTTAAAAGATTTGATTTGTACTCAAACTTTGTAAATTCATATCTCATGTTCTAGAAGTCCAAATTAGTTGGTTCAAGTTGTGTTGTGCTCTATGAGAGGTCTAGTTTATTTAGAAATTGTAATATGTGGTATGTTGGTTAATAATTTCTGAGGTTTGTAATTAATCTTGTGATGCACTTTATTTAAACATGTGTTTTTAGTAATTTTGTATCTCTCTGTGTATTAATCCAATTACCATGGAATTTTTGTGAGATGCTAGTCATGGTATAAAGATGCTCTAGTTAAATTTTCAGCCTTTTTGAAGGCCGTTTGCTCCAATTATGAAATTCCTTTGTTATAGGCTTTTTTAGCACTTACCTTTTTGTCATTTTGATATCTCCATATCTGCTTGTCAAAATGAAGTGAAATTTTTATGATAACCTCTTGGTAGCATGTATTTGACTTTGTAATGTTATTAGAATTTTCTGAGTACATTTTATATGTGATGCCATTTATGCTTATGCACTCTAAATAAATAGAAAATGGTGATTAGATAAATGATTATGCTAGTGCCATGACTTGATTTTGTGTTACTTAAACATGATCTAACTGTTAGTGAAGTTGGGTAGGTCATTTGTGATGTTATCAACATCACTTAATATTTAATTGTACAAATCTATCTTTTCTGGACAGATTTGGTGGTTAAGCAAATTAGGCTATGATAATGATGTTTTCATGCCTGGTGATCTATAGCAAAGTTGTTTAGAACTTCATTAACTAGTTTCTGGTAAAGTTTGGTAGTATTTGGACTTATAGTTTATAAATGGCAGCTGCTCCAAGCTGGGTTCAGTTTTGGTAGTGCTCTCTGTCTTCTAGAACAGATTCTGTACATGTGCTATTTAGACCTGGTAAATGATGAAATCATGCTTAGATGTTTATAAATGAAATATAGACAATTTCATAATCTTTCGAGAATGTCATCTTTCTAGTCATTTGGATTTGTAGAACTCCAGTTATGAATTTTCTTAGCTACTCCTGTTAAAGTGTTGGAAATGCTAAATTTCTGGAACCTTGTTATGTGTGTGTTTAGTCTCAACCTTGTGGCACTTAGGGATTTCTTAGGGATGTTTAAACATGTTAATACTAGAGAGAAAATTTGCACCTAAGGTTGAAGTGATTTGAATAGAGCACCACATAACTTGTTGTTGCGCTTATGATATTGCAATATCATTACATTCATCTTCACACTATTCATACATGTTCACAAATCATCATGTCATCCTTGGTGCATATATGAAATTCATTGGGTGCATTACATGCAATAGGTGTGCCGAGAATCGTGACAACCTTAAAGCTCCAGAAGGCGTGAACCCCCGAAGTTGGAGTCCGTTCGGGAGCCGGAGGTCCAGTCCGACGAAGCCAAAGAAGACGTGGGAATCATTCTTGAAGTCGAACCTTGATCTCTCTTCTTGCGGTTAAGGCAAGCCCCAGAGCATTATAAGCCTTCTACTTTCAAAGCAATTATCTAAATATACATGTTATATGTGTATTGTTGCATTACGTTATAGGAGTTGGTTGGAAACCCTTGCTGCATTGATAACACACTCCTTGTCTAGCAATTCGAACCTTGAATCCTATGTAGATAGGATCGTATCTATGCTTAGCCCTGCTGAATTAGACCAGTAGAAGTCGGGTGATTTCCTGTCACCTACGAGATATAGGGTTTTATCAGGTCATGGTTGGCTATATTTGTTATCGTGGAAATGAACCATGTGTTAATGAAATGAAATGAGACCGGGCGGGATGACGATAGTGAAGCAGCAAGGCATGGAGGTCTTGGGTGTGGATCTATCCCCGTCTATGTCGGTTAAGGACCGAGACCTAGAGCCTTCTATGTCATTTTGAACGCATGCCTAACATTTGGTTGGCCAGCCTGAGGTTGTTGACTGCGAAGCCTAGTAGCTCAACTTAGGCTGCAAAGTCGAAAAGTGAAAGTCACCTCGGAAGGGAGCTAGAGGGTCCAAGGGCAGGTGAGTTAAAAGTCCTGAGTATCCTGGCCACTGGTATCCCTGAGAACACGGCACTATTCGGGCCCACCCTGAGTTGTACCAAAGGTTATCTATGGCTGCCTTTAGCGGGGTTTGCCGGGTTAGTGTCAGGAATACCCCCCTCAGCAGAGTTGGAATCGATTCGAGTCGCCGTCTCTCCCGGATAGTGAGAAACTTGACTAGTTATCTCTAGCGCAGATACACTAATTATAATGATGGTTCAGAATTGATGATAATGATGATGATGGCCTTATTATACCTGCTATGGTTAATATTGTTTGATCCTAATAAAGTGAGTGCTTTAGTATAGGTGCTAATCTAGTTATCAAGTTAATGATGATCAACTTGATACTTAAGCATATATTGGTTACTTATCTGTATTAAGCTTTTATGCAATTGAGTCAAGCTAGCCCACTTTATAAAGCCTTGCATACTCCTTCGTGTCACCTTTGTTTCTGGTTTTTGTCGGGTAAGTCTAGCTGAGTACCTTCTCGTACTTAGGGTTTATTCCCACCTGTTGCAGGTAGCAGATTCGTACTTGTTGCTGCAAGTATTGCCTTCACCTTGTGGGCATGAAGACTAGACCATATGGGCGTGGTCTCTGTAGTATCTCTTCTGGTATGCTTTTGCAGGATGTGACTCTGTACTGGCAGTATTTGAATTTAAATGGTTTCAGAAATTATGTTACTTCCGCTAATCTTTACTTTGGTTTTGTAATAAATTATTCGTACTCCGATGTATGAGAGCTACTTATGAACTATTGTAACAAGTGTTGTGTTATGTTGAATCACTATGATCTTGGCTTGTTATGGTTTGGTTTGAAATCACTCGTGATTTCGTGGACTACCGGGGTTATATGGGCTCAAGTTTGAGAATTTGATCGCTTCAGCGATTGTTTTTGGACTTGTGCTCTTATAATTTGGACGGTTCTGTGACAATGATCATTACACAATAACCATACTCTAATTTATAAGTATGACTATAAATGTAATATGAGAGCATAGCTTTGGAAGAACTCATAATTCTATTCATACCCAAGAGTCACTTCTTCCAAGGAGCCAAGCTCTTCAAGGTAGATTTGCCTTGCTCTAAACAACTAACAAAGTAAAAGCTACAACTAGAGAGTGAGGTGTGTGGGGGCAATGTTCAAGATGAGTGTGTGGTGAGTGGGAGGGTGTGCCCCTCTATTTATACACAAGCTGTGGTGGTGCTTCTGGCTATCTTTGGCATGGAGACACGTGATGTACTGCCTTAGCATGTGTCCATGCCACACCAGAGGAAGGAGTGGCCGAGAGGCGCCGGCAGGGGAGCGACCGACCCTTGACTGAGCCACCTCGCCACTGCCTTAGCGTGGTGGGCTCTGGGCTGGACATGGACCACTGCTTCGTGGTGTTTCACCCTATTTGAAATGTTTTGGTGGGCGTCTCCCTTATTCTTTTACGCAAATTGGTGTTTGGAAAGCGCCTATTGGTGAAATCCTCCATGTATTTGTGTTTGTGACCTGCAAAATAATAATCTCCAAATACATGTGGAACTTGGTTAATAGTAAATGCATATGTGACTAATTTGCTAATTTCTCCCTTTTTGTCACTTAATTGGTGGTCAGATTTGATCGATAAAGACCACCAATAGGTGCTCACCATTCAACACACCATTTGAACCTCTACCTCACTACTTCTCTTATATTCTTCCAAAGCTATAAAAGATAACTCTAGAAGATTTCAGAAGACACCACGATGAAGCGTGGGCCAATTGGGCACCATAGTGGGCTGGCCAGCCCACTAGGGTGGCTGCTTGGCCTAGTGGGGGGGCCCACTCTCCCTTCACCACCTCATACTCCTTTCTATGATCTACACCATTGATTCTAAGGTTGTTTTAGATCGGTTTATCCAGCAGTGGTTAAGGGAGGTGACATGAATCAATGACATGGCAATTCCTTGCCCTCTACCCCCCTCCCTGGAGCTATCCTTGAAACCCTAATTCATATTCATCTCTTTGGATCAAGACACAACACCAGGAGAATTAGGGTTAGACTCTCCAATGTAGTAGATTAGTTTTAGTTGAGAGTTAAGGAGAGTTGGGCCATGCTCAGGTTCTAAAGAATTCTTTAGACGTCTGGTATATCTTTGTGTCTTACCTTTGCAAGATTTATGCTTAAATATATTTATCTTCTCTATTTGCTTGTATGTCTTTCATGTGATTGGTTAGTATAGTTTTTATACTTTGGCATGGGATCTCCGCTCGTATTGAGTGCTCTAGTTATTATATATGATTAGAGTAGTAATCAATAGTGTAGACATGGTGTCTACACTATAGGTTCCCTGAGATTGCGTCCAATCCTACGGTTAGTTGTGGTAGCCCCAGGGGTGACAGCTCTGTCAAGCCGTTCTAATCCACCACGTTAGGGTTGGTATTCATAGATCTTTAGGCAGCCTTCCCCCGACTATGCTTTCTCACCCCCTCAAGAGTCAGAAAGGTACTGTTGCTCTAAAGTGTTATTGTATGATCGCTTTATCTACCCATGCTTCAGTTATACCTTCTAGAACCAAAGTAATAGAGAAGTATTTAGGAACCTTAAACTCTCCCATTGTCCTCTTAATTAAGCTAAACTACTCTTTTATCATGGAATTCTCCTATGTGTGTACCATTATACATAATTCATATCATTTACCACTTTTCCCCGCTTTAGTCTAGTCGGTATACTAAGTTAGTAGATACATGATGGTGAACTATCAGTTTCTCTAACTATTGTTTCCTTGTGGATAAATACGATACTCTAGAATACATCCGGGTAAAAGCTATAACGATATCCGTGCGCTTATGAAATTTTCTGTGTGCATTATAAAATACCAACATGCCTATCAAGAACACGCTGGTTTATTTCACAAGCTTCTTAGCATAGGCAGAGCAAATGAGGGGAAGGTGTCCACACATTCGAGCCCTTGCAAACACTAGAACAACCTCATACCGATGGTAAGAAGACTCAGGTGATATCATAAGAATTCTTCTAGCCACGACGGATGATTCCCTTGCTTGCCAAGGCGCTAAAATGGGTGACACAATCACCCTAAGCACAAGAATTCTTCTGGCCGTAAAAGTCTTTCATGATGGAGCAATGATCCATGGAGGATCCAGTAAAACTAGAAGCTCTCGAAAGAATAGAGGTGGAGGGAGCATGGTCGGAGCTTGAAATTTTCTGGTAGAGTTGGATAGATATTTATGCACATCAGGGGAGTTGAATCCAGATGCCCGTGAACCAACAGTGCGCTTGTGAAGCCCTAAAATAGGGATGGCAACAAAGGGACAGCACGCTCGTGAAGCTTGTGAATGATAGAAAACATGAAGTGATAGAACAAAACCAGCGGGCCCAGAGCTATTCTCTTAGTCTCCAGTAAAGACATACCAGAAACTTCAAAAAATGGTGCGGGGAAAAATTTCAGAATAAAATCATTTTTTTCTAAAATTGAGGGGCATGTGTTGACACCAGAATTTGGTTGATTGCATAAGACCCCATAATTTAGGATGTACCAAAAAGAGCCATGATAAATTCAGAATCAGCTAGTCAAAGCACTGTTCAGAGTTGGCTGGATTTTGATAACATCATCATCTTGAAGAGACTCCGATGATGAGAATGGCATTGATCAGGAGTAGGAAAGCGTGGCGAACTCCACAGAAGGGGAAGCTTGGAGTCCAAGTTATCTTAAATTAGGATGTTTCATTTTCTTTTCTAAATTTTATGACCAGTCCTATTTGACCAGGACTCGTAGTGAAGCCTCGGGTATAAATATTGAACCCCAGCTATTGTAATAGACATCTCTCATCGATCAACCAAACAAGTACCTTTACTTTTCGGCTTACGCCACCCCTTAGAAGTAGAAGTATAGTAGATTTCAACAAGTTCTTTGGGCAAGCAGGGCTGCATCGGACTTCCTGACCTTCGGCTTGTTTGTGAGTATCTGTCATGACTTGTATTGTTACTTGTGAGGCTACAACAAATGATTGATCTCTTGCAAGTCGCGGTATAAGTTAGTTATCGATCTATATTGTTGTTTGTAAGGCTGCAACAAACAACTAATCTCTTACAAACCGCGGTATAGACTAGTTATCGATTCGTATCAATCTTTACAAGGCTGCAACAGACGACTGATCTCTTGTAAACATTAGTATTAATCAAAGTTATCGATATTGTGTTAAATAATTTACTGTTTAATATAATATCACCAATTGCCCGATCTAGATTGAGATTTATTAGTCTTATTATTCTGATCTATCGTCTGCTGGTTATTTTCGTGGTTGAATTCGATCATTGATGTTAGATCTTGTTTGATGACTAATCTATCTCAATCCTAATCGCACATGGTGCGTGTTTGAAGTCATGTTCTATTAAGATATAGATTCATTGATCGCTAGTATCTGGTATGACTCCACTATCAAATATCAATGCTGCATTAGCTGACTCGATCTGTTGGTAGTGTGTCAGATTGGACACTATCGGTTAGTAGATCTATCTATTAAGAAGAGCGTGGTGTTAACCACCCGCTATGTCTCCATCGGCTATTTAGTCGATGGCCTAAGCTTCCACGTGTATAATATGCCTTCACGATTTCTTTGCGATATAAGTAGATCTAATGATTGCTGGTCTCTGATCTAGGGTCCTACTATCAATGCTGCTTTAGACAACTCGACCTGTTGATGGTACAATAGATTGAGTCTAGTTGTTTGTAGATTTATTCATATCCAATAGATGAGTGATCGTATGCTATACAACAAGATCACTGGAATCGGTTGTTTTAGCTTATAGCCTATTTTGTTGAGGATGTACTAGCTGTTTACATGCTTTTATTGGTTTCTATCTCGATTAAAAGCTAGTATGTTTCTCACACGAATGCCTACATGCTTATCCTTACATCTTTTGCATGTTTTCATGATCATCGGCTAGTTAAGATCTATATACTTGACTAACTAACAGTTGTTGATATGCTTATTTTACTTACCATGTATCATGAACATGCTGGATATTGACTCTCTAGTCGATAGCCTTATTTCATCGGCTACTTAGCCGCATATTTGGAACTGTCTGGATAAACACCGGCATGTTCCACCTTAAATTAATGATCAACTTTCTCTCCTTGTTAATTGTAGGGTCAAATTGACTGGCATGCCCTCGGTCACGACCATCCGGTCCGGTATCCTCCTAAGTCCAGGGAGAGCTCGGGATCTGCTCCATGTGGTTTCTCTCGGCTTGCTATGTGTCCTGGCGGCCTGTCACTTTTCACCGTCGACACATCACATACATGTTGTATTTTGTTTATTCACCTAGTTCCACTTGTGCTTGTAGAATTATTTGTATGCAGGAAAATATAGCAAAAATATGCAAAATGGTGACAAATATGAACATAGGGACCAAGTGGACGTGGTAGTGGGACCAGGGGCCCACATGCCACACCACCCGGCCCCATAAGGGAGTCGCCTAATTGCCATGTGGCCTGGCCATGTCACCGATCTATGGGAGCTGCTCTAGAAGCAATGCTGTCAGTGTAAGAAATGACGGTTCTAGCACCAACGAGTAATAAGTGTTTGTGCGTCAGGGATCCAGATGGTGTGCAAGAAGAACACAAGCAATTTATACTAGTTCGGGCCGAAGAATGCCCTACGTCCAGTAGGGGAGGGGGATCTTGTATTATCTTGCACCGAAGTGCTTGTAGTAGGGGTTACAAGCGGGTGAGAGAGGGAGGAACTCCTAGGTCTTAAGATGTGAGTGGATTGTGCGTATTTGCTTCTGATGAGTCGAATGGCTTGTGGATTTGCCTTCTATCTTCTCTAAAATGGTCCTTGCCTCCCCTTTTATAGACGCAAGGGGAACGCCGGGTTACATGCATGTGCTATGTGATATTTTTCCTAGGAAGGAAGATTCGAGGCCTTCACTCTTGCCCTGTAGCTGGTGATGTGCCACTGTTGGAGGAGCGACCCCTGTCCTTTGATGTTGTAGCGACGTGCCTTGACATACGTGGTTCTGTGGATGTCACAGCTACAACACGTAGAGTCATGATTATCCCTATGGCGACGTGCCTATCCTTCGGTTTGACTGGCGTAGAGGGCCGAGGCCTCGGAGGTGTGAATCATGGTGTGATTTTGCTTTGTTCGAGGGAATAGTGGCCTAGAGCGGTGTTTCGTATGCCGCACAGTCATGGATCGTGTGTATAGTGCAAGTATGGGTAGTATAGTGACCAGCAGCTCTTTCCCATGCTGTCATGGGCGATGGCGTCGTGATTTGACCGCTGTCATTCCTAGCCTATCCGGTTGGTCGGTGCAATAATGTGGGTGATGTCACAGGGGTTCTCGAGCACACCAATGGGGGAGTAGCATCAGAGGCCGGTCTTAGGCGAGGTGGAGGCAGATGACGCCATCTCTAGGGCTTGGACGAGACGGTGATGATGCTGTGGGTAGGCCTATGCCTGCGCCCTAGCGCTGGGGCCTCAGGCGAGTCCGAGGTATTCTGAGACCCCTTGTGAGAGGCCTCGGATGAAGTTGAGAGATGGGCTGGTATGCTCACGCAGCTCACTAGAGTCCTAGCAAGGGGGGAGTTAGCCCGTAGGTCTCTTTAGTTGATTTTCCCTTAGATAGGGTAGATTAATCGTTTGTTTTGGGAGGCCAGGGGATTTTCCATCTTAATTTGGGTACCCTAATTATGGTACCCAACAGTAGCCCCTAAGGCTGTGGAGGAGTAGGGATACTCCTCCAGAGGCTATACGTCGAGTTTGCCCTTTGCCGAGCTTTAGCCAGGTTGTTGCCGGGGCCTCGGCTTGCCTCTATACTGCTTTTTTCGGGCGGTGCGCGCGAGCACACCCGCCGGGTGTAGCCCCTGAGGCCTTAGAAGGATAGGATATGCTTCTAAGGTCTTGACCTTATGCGGGGTGTGAATTTGAGGCCTCAGCCTTAGTGCAAGGGTAGCCCCCAAGCCTCTGCTCGTGGTGAGAGGACGGTCAAGGGCGCCTCATCTTTTTTCACGTCCCTCACGCATCTCTTTCACCGAGAGGAGGAATGTAATATGCTATGCTATCCTTGGTGGGCGGGCAGTAGCACTTTTGGTGAGCATTTTAACGGGTAAGTCTGGGTGGAGGCCCGAGCCCTATTCGCTTAGGGCTGGCTAGTGGTCCCGAGATGCATTCCAAGTCACCCGAGGGTTGTCCAGTGGACCTCAGACCTATTTGATGGGCTCTGTGGGCTCGACACCTCCCTTAGAGGGGATTCCACTGGTCAATGCCTATGGGGTCCCGGACATGGCTTAGGGTGGTGTGCCTTTTTCGAGGGCTGAGAGTTGAGTAAGACTGCACAGGGCCAAGGGCAATTTCAGTCTTTTTGCTATATTGACATGGTAGGACTAGCCCCCGAGCCCAACGCTTATGGTAGTCTGAGAGGTCTCGGGGAGTTGGTCCCTTCGACCATCCTCCTGGTGGGGTTAGCCACCAGGCCTATTTACTTTGTGATGGCTTCATCTACTAATGTCCCGCGGCTTCCCTTTTGGGCCTCTTGGATTTGACTAGAAGTCGATGGGCCACGCTAGTCATCACCATGTGGTTTTTGACATGGGTTGTAGTTGAGTTCGAGGGAGGCCCTTCTGGGCCAAACCTTATTTGGAGAATGCTTTTCTCTTGTGTGGCCCGTGGTCATCCTGAGAGTTCACGGTTTTTGGGAGTAAATGAGTGCGTTGCAGTGAGTGGGAACATCAAGGATTTAACCAAGGGAAGTGGAGGGGATGGTTCCGTTACTCGGCTTTAATGGGAAGTGGGAATGTCGGCTCGAGCTCTGAGATCACATTGATCGTCCTGCATAGCCGTGTAGCCGAACGATCATTCGGGTCTTATTTATACCTGGCTCGGCGCTCGTTCTTTCCACCTCTATTGCCATTTTCCACTTCCCTCTTCACCTAGCACGATCCCAATGGAGCGTGACAACTCTCCACAAAGGTCCAAGGAGGTGGACGGCCCCCGGTGGTGTAGCGTCACCGAACGGGCGATCGGGCCTTCACTGGGAGCGGTCGCTAGCTGCGTACTAGCGACATCTCAATGGGGAGGCTCCAGCATCGTCAGGCCCTCCTCGGGGCTCAAGTCGGCTCATTAGGGCCGATGGTGGAGTAGACAGAGGAGCAGGTGCTCATTCACACAGCAGCAACGGACGTTGAGGGGAGGACGAATGTCCTCCTTCGTCAGCTGGAGGACGAATGTTCCCTTCTGTTTCCTTCCTTCCTTCCTTCCTTCTTTTACATCTCTTTTTTAATCATGAATGGAATCTCATGTGTCAGAGGTGACCGTGGTGCTAGAGGGTCTTCGCACTGTTGTAGACGCCTTCCTGGACTACCTAGGGGTCGCCCTAGGTACTAGGGAGGATCGGCTCTAGGCTGCGCATCTCCGTGTTACCGCTGCCATCGAGAGCAGCGTCCATCATTGCACCGGGGTTTCCTTGGCTATGGCGGAGCTATCAATGGGGGCAGACCTTACCAGAATCGAGGGCTTCCCCGCAAAGGAGCCGTTGCGCCACCACGAGGATCTGGTGGTGCACTGCGGCCTGGCCAAGGAGGCGGTGGCACCTTCGTCCCCGCTCAGCAGATCCTCGCAGAGCTCCCCCTCGATGTTGCCTCTTAGGGCTTTTTATTTTGTTAGGTTCATCAGCTTGCGATGCATGGCGTCTTTTGTTTTGTTTTCATGGTGAACTATGCTAAATTTATGATTTAAATTCCTTTGTTGATCAGTTAGTTTGTTGTTCGTTTTGCGATATTCGTTTGTTTAGTGATGAAAACCGCCGGAGCATCGCCGGCGGCGAGCATGGCGGGGTCCTCTAGGGGGAGGTATCCATCCCAAGGTGTGGGTAGGGTTTTACCATCGATGTGACCCCTGCCGCCCCATGGCCTAAGGCAGGGTCAGTGACCCTTGAATTAGCATGTGGATGGGACATTCATCGGCCAGACTTTTTTGCCCCTAGCGACATCTCTTGACTTATCCTTACCTTTTGTGTTTCGGCAGGCCATGGTGAACCTTGGGAGGCCCATGGCAGTAGTCAGCCGCATGAATTTGGGCCAGAGACCTCCCTAGGAATTGTTTCCATGATGTAGGTAGGGTTTTAGCATTGACGTGACCCGTGCCGCCCCGCGCCCTAAGGCAGGGTCGGTCACCCTTGAATCTATCGTAAGGAAGAGATGTCCGTCAGTCAGACTTTTTTGCTCTTGGGCACCTTCTAGGCTTCGGATGATTTGTCCCCACACTTCGAGTCTTAGCAGGCCTTGGTAGGCCGTGCACATGAATCTGGACCTCCAAAAATCAAGACTCGTGGCCCTAATCCGATCGGGAGGCCCAATGCATTCCCCTCTCGCATCTTTTTCGCAAAGAAGGAGGGGTTGGATAGCGGCACATCATCCCTCTCGAATGGGGCCATTTTTCATGGTGTCCATTTGAGTTGCTAGCGGGTATTTCATTTCGAGTGAGGCCCCGGATCCCATTCGCTAAGGATCCAACGTAGGTATCTAGTGACCGACCTCATACCCTCGACGACCAATTCAGGGTAACTAGGGTCATTTTGGCATGACCCCGATGGCTCATTGCCTTTCTTTGGTGAAAAACCCTTAAATCGGTGTCCATCAAGGCTCGAACATGGTTCAGGGAGTCCTATATGGTGCTCGAGGCACCCGGGTGTTGGCCTCTGTCGTGCCACTCCTCACGCACCATCCCTCACTCAGTTGAGCCAGAGCGGCTGTCGAAACCCTTTCGCAGGGCCAGCCTACGAACTCCGAGCCTGGATTCGGACCGTGTGTAAGTGATGTGGCATGACATATGTATGATGCATGTACGTGATGGACTTATACATATGATATTGCGAAGGAGTTAAAAAATAGCTCATAGAGAATTTTAAGAGCGATTCAGAGGCAGTATTAATAAAGATAGTAGGGGACGGGCTCGACAAACTGAATTCTACATTGGGATCCGGTTATCCCCTTCATGGCCATGAGAGCTCGTAGCCGTCTAAGCGACCGGTGAAGTCGTCGTTGCATGGCTCGTCATTGAGGAGATAGTCGCTGATGCGCAAAAAGCGTTGCATCTTCTGAAGCTTGGTGAAGTCGGTGCTGCCTTGGTAGTCGTCGTCATAGTCATCGTCATAGTCGGAGTTGAAGAAGTCAGAGTTGGAGCTCATCCCTGTTGATGCTAAGGTGTCGGCGATGGTGTGCCTGAGCTGTTGTGGCAGGTCCTCCGACACCTCACCTGCCTTAGGGCTAATATGGTAAACATTAGTCAATGGCCTGTGAACCTTTTTGTCATGGCAGGGCTGAGCAGGTCATGGTAGACCAGGTAGGCTAAACTCGTTGGGCCACATGTTCTTCAACTCATTGGAACAGCATCATAGGTCGACCACAGGCTCGGGGAAGCTGGTAGGCTTGTCGGTTGGTGGGACGAGGTCGAGGTCGTCGACTTCCCCGGTGATGATGAACTCGAGACTCCCAAACCAGATGTGGGAGCCCAGGGTGAAGTTGACGTTGCCACCAGCCACCAAGGACATGATCATTGGGTGGGGGTGGGATAATGTAGCCATCCTGGACCCTGCAGGATTAGTTAGTTGTGACGCGCAAAGCTCCCCTACCTGGCATGCCAACTGTCGGTGTAAGAAACGATGGTTCTAGCACTAATGAGTAATAAGTGTCTATGCGTCAGGATCCGGATGGTGTGCAAGAAGAACACAAGCGATTTATACTGGTTCGGGCCAAAGAATGCCCTACGTCCAGTGGGGGAGGGGGATCTTGTATTATCTTGCACCGAAGTGCTTGTAGTAGGGGTTACAAGAGGGTGAGAGAGGGAGGAACTCCCACGTCTCAAGATGTGAGTGGAGTGTGCGTATTCGCTTTTGATGAATCAAATGGCCTATGGATTTGCCTTCTGTCTTCTCTGAAATGGTCCCTGCCCTCCCCTTTTATAGAGCAAGGGGAACACCGTGTTATATGCATGTGCTATGTGATATTTTCCTAGGAAAGAGGATCTGAGGCCTTTGCTCTTGCCCTGTAGTTGGTGACGTGCCACTGTTGGAGAAGCGACCCCTATCCTTTGATGCTGTAGCGACGTGCCTTGACATATGTGGTTCTATGGATGTCGCAGCTACAACGCGTAGAGTCATGATTATCCCTGTGGTGACGTGCATGTCCTTTGGTTTGACTAGCATAGAGGGCCGAGGCCTCGGAGGCATGAATCATGGTGTGATTTTGCTCCGTTCAAGGGAATAGTGGCCTAGAGCGGTGTTTTATACGCCGCGTAGGCATGGATCGTGCATATAGTGCCAATATGGGTGGTATAGTGACTAGCAGTTCTTCCCCATGCTATCATGGGCGATGGTGTCATGATTTGACTGCTGTCATTCCTAGCCTGTCTGGTTGGTCAGCGCAAGAACGCGGTGACGTCACAAGGGGTCTCGAGCATGCCAATGGGGGAGCAGCATCAGAGGCCAGTCTTGGGCGAGGCAGAGACAGACGACGCCATCTCTAGGGCTCGGATGAGATGGTGATGATGCTACCAGTTGGCCTATGCTTGCGCCCCAACATTGGGGTCTCGGGCAAGTCGAAGGTGTTCCAAGACCCCTTGTGAGTGGCCTTAGATGATGTGGAGAGATGGGCTGGTACACTCACGCGGGTCGTTGGAGGCCCAGCAAGGGAGGAGTTAGCCCGTAGGTCTCTTTAGTTGATTTTTTCCTTAGACAGGGCAGATTAATCATTTGTTTTGGGAGGCCGAGGGATTTTCCACCTTAATTTGGGTACCCCTAATTATGGTACCCGACAAATGCCAAGGGTTGATCTAAGTCGGTTTGCATCGATGGACAAGATGGAGTTGATGTGGATCCATCAGCCCACTGTCTTACACTTGGGAGGCTCCAACCGACTTACCAACTGACCTCCTACCCAAATTTCGACATGTGCCACCTCTACAACAGCCATTGGGAGCCAACCAGTGCCGAGGATCATAAGGCGGTGGAATGGAGGGCCGCTCGGCGCCCCCTAGCACCGCTCGGCGCCCAAGTCACTCCATCGACCTCTTGGCTGCCTACAAGTACCCTCTCACTCTACACTATAAATATGGGGTGTGGAGCTTGGTTGAGAAGTGCCCCATTCAATTCCAAGCTCTCCAAGCTTCTCCAAGCTTTCTAGCTTAGCTTAGCATTAGAGTAGTAGTCTAGTAGTGGAAATAGAGCAAGAGCAAAGCTTCTCTCGGAGTCCGAAAGAGTCTTCTAGGTCTGGTATAGCTCCTTTGTAATTCTTTCATTTAGCATTTACTTCATTCACTACTTTATTTCTGGTACTTTATTCTAGTATTATTGCTTTGCTTTGCTTAAGCACTTGTTCATTATTGTTTATCATTAGTAAGCTTAGGTGCTTATTGCTTGGCATTAGTAGCATAGGTTATCTTATTATTAGTAGTCTTTCGTTGGTACCGGTTTCACCGTCTAGTTAGGGTACTTTGATCTCATTTCATTAGAGCTTGGATCGAAGTAGTAAGCCTATAGATTAAGCGAGGTGCTTAGGCTATAGATTACTTGTGGATACGGCTCGGCCTCCAGATAGATTGTGGTGGTTGGCAAGTGGTGATAGCCTTGTCCGTCCTTTGTATCCCATCATGTTAGGTCTAGTTATTAAATCGTAGGGCTCGTGGCAGACTTTGTCTATTTAACTCTCCTAGTTGGTAGGCGGGCTGTGCCCCAAAATACTAGCACATTTCTCCTTGTCATTTGTTTACCCTTTGTTACTGAAAGATATATCGCTCACTCTCCCACCTAGCTATCTCTAGTGTAGCTTGTTTAGTAGTTAGTAGGTAGTTCACACTCAGCCACCATTATCGTTTACCTACCTAGGATACACCTAGGCTTTCCTTTAGCAATCCTAACTAAAAATATAAGTTCTAGCCTTCCACCTTTCTATGGGAAAAATATAAATTTGACATTCGGTACTCACCGAGTGAAGTGCTACATGGTAGTTCTGTGCGCTTGTGGAATTCTTCCACTAGTTGTTAAGAAGTATCAACATCTATGACCTCTTGTCGATGACCCCAGGGAACATGGACTCTGAGTCCAATTCTGAGGGGAGCTATGTCATTCACTGAGAGAATGCAACATGTTGCACCTCTCAAAGGATGGGGCGACGTGGCAGGAGGCGTGGAGGACAATGCCTATTCGATTCCATGCACCCCTAGGGAATAGGTGGAGTACGACTAGGAGCGCCTAGAATGAGCCAGGGCCCATAAAGCCAAGTAGGCCGACGAATGCCATGACGATGGATGCCCTAGCCTGTAACACCGCGATGCTGAGGGTGCATGGGCATAGGCATGCTGCATGTACGACCAAATCCAACAAGACAAGAGGGAAACACCCATCTTCCCTTGAGCTACTTAGAATGTTGCGGCAGCCACCATGATCATGCAAATGGCTCCTAAACCCTCGATCGACAAAGGAAATCGTGTCCACAAGGAGCTACGGGACCTGCTAGAGACTATGGCGGTATAGCAGGCTTAAAGCTCTATGGAGAGGCGGTACCCCGAGGCTAGCCGCGTGCACATCTCCCCTACGTGTGGTGTCCCCGAGGGATACCATGCGCTAAGCATACTCTGGCACGACGACGACATGGTGGCCTGCAGGTGAGAGCCATCCTCGGCGCACAACTGCTATGTTAGAAAACACAACGCTCACCCGATTCAAGGCACCAGATGCTCTAGGCCAGACCTAGCGTGCAAGGATCTGCCATACTACGGTGATAGTGACCCGGACAACCATGTCTGACACCCTAGGATCTAAGATGCTCGGCGCAGTCTGAGCTCGGACGCTTGTGGCCCGCAGGCGTTCGCAAAGAGGATCCGGCAGATGTCGTTCTTGGTGCATTTCCGTGCACTGCCAAACATCATTAAGTACTCCAGGGACACGAACCCCGCTGTATGGTTGGAAGACTTCCGCCTCGCTTGTCGAGCAGGTGTTGACGGTCGTTAACTATAATTATAAACTATCAATGAAACATGAATAAGGGCATAAATCAATCCCTAACATAGAATTAGGGGCTAAATTGACAGAATTCTATAGGTTTTGATGAATCTATGTTTCTGCAGGGGTTACTCAGGAAAAGAGGCAAAGAGGACCCACACGTCAGGCTAAAAAGCATATTCTATGTTGGCACCAACATAGGAAGGATCTAGAAGACACGAGAAGGCGACCCACCAAAGGAGGGGCCCACCTGCCATAGAGGGGGTCGACCAACCCACCCCCAGGTCGGCCAACCTGTCCTAGTCCCACCTATCAGCCGTTTTCACACGTTGGTCTCCCACTGCCATTAAGGTCCAATCTTCACCATAGATCAAAGTCGATTTGATCTGAGGGCTCTAGTTCACCCCACCGGCCTATATAAGCAGCCTGAAACCCTAATTCATATTCTCCAGTCAGGATCAATTGAGAGGGGTTCCATGAAAGGTTCAACCTCTTAAGAGCCAGCATTCAAGAGAGACTAGTCCTCATTAGGATCTAGTCTTTAGAAATAGAGAGGTAGAGAGAGGGAAGAGTTTAGAGGAGGTGCTGGCTTGTCGGTGCTCCCTCTATGGCTAGTACCTTGGCAGAAGTCAACCTACATCTAAGATTTCTCTGGTAATCAACTTCTTATTTTAGTAAGCAACATTGTTTATATTATTCTCCTAGTTCGCAACTCTTTTGAGTGCTTTAATCTATAGGACGTAGTAGGTTGAAGTAGTAATTATAGGTGTAAGTGTGGCGCTTAGACCTAGTTACTTGTGGATGCACCCTACTTTCCGGATTGGTGGTAGATTCATGACTGTGATAGCTATATATATGACATTACTCTATATATATTTAGTTCATTGAATCCTCTATAGTCGACCTCCCGTTTGTAGGCCAAGTAGTACCTTGTTGCTAAGGAAAGCATCCTCTGCTGGTGTCTTTTCCTAAGTAATGTCCTCAGATAGAATAATAGAAGATATAGCTTATCGAGATTAGAACGAGAAGACCTTAGCGATTTTCTCTACACTCCTGACCTTCTTAAGTCTTATTGCTGCTTCGGGTTAACTAGGACTGTTGTTAACCTCATATATTTCCCTGTGGATATGATATTTGAAACCCTCCGGATGAAAACTACAATGGTATCCGTGCGCTTGTGAATCTTTTCTGTGTGCATTAATAAATACCAACAAGCTTTCTGGTGCTGTTGCCGGCGAAACTGTTGCTGAATTAGCTACAAACCTAGCTTATCCTTGTATCATACTCTTTTATCTTTTTGCTTTTTCATTCTTTTCTTTTTTTCTATTATGAATTCCAATCCTATCTATTAATTTGCTAAACCCATGAGCGCAAGCTCCAAGCCACCAGAATCTTCAGAGCCTATCCTAACACCTGGCTATGAGCTACGCCCATGTTTTATAAACATGATTCAGGAACAATCCTTCTCAGGAGAAGGTGATGTAAACCCATACTCTCAGCTACGGGAGTTTGAACAAACCTGTGCATGCTTGCGTATCGCTGGCATGTTTGACGAGACCTTAAGATGGAAGCTCTTTCTATTCTCTTTAATGGGAAGGGCTAAATAGTGGTACACTCTGACCATAGGAAGTATGCAAGGAGACTGGGGAATGTTATGCTCCAAATTTTGCTTGAAATTCTTTTCCATCTCTAGAGTGGCCAGCCTTCGAATAGAAGTTCTAACGTTTAAACTACACGAGGAAGAGTCACTTGATGCATCCTGAGATCATTTTAATGACCTCATCATCACTGGCCTAGGCCTTGCTATTCTAGACCTGATTCTTCTTCAACATTTTTATTTGGGTCTTAGCAAGGATGATGCGCAAGACCTTAATGCAACCTCTAGAGGATCTTTCCTTTCATTGTCTGTTAGTGAAGCAAGGCTTGTCGTTGGCAAAATCATTAGACGCACCACCTTCACTAGCATTCATGATGAACTCTCAGAGGAAGAGAAGGAATCATCCACCGAATAAGAAGAGGAAGTTTTAATAGCCAAATCATGACCATTCCAATCCTAAGATTTAGCTATCAATCCCAAACCATCAATACCCCAAAATCCTCTAAGAGAAGAAGAAATTCCACCTTTGGAAAACCCTTTTAAATTTAAGGGTAACCTCATTGATTTTGGGAGAACAATAAACTCTCATCCACATAAGAGACCTCCAAGTGAACATAATCAAAATCCTCTTACGGAAGAGTCTCTTAGAAAGCGTCCTTATTCTTACATAGGACATTGGGAAGAACCCAAGGATGGCTTGTCAAATGATGCAGTAGGAGAGCAAAGCTATCTAGAAGACAATCTTATCTTTTCCCCTTCTATGCTTAGACTAGATGACTTATCCAAACCCATCTTTAAACTCATCCTTGACCCCGATGAATCCTCTTATACTCTTTCTCCTGAGACTCATGATGATCCTAGAAATCCACTAAGACACCCAAAGCATAGGAGTCATCAAGGCCACAAGGAAGACCAAGAAGAGCAACAACAGTGGCTAGAGGATATTAAAAACCTATGTACCTTTGCCATTGAATGGATGGACGAGGCCTTTGTCAAGACCAGCCAAAGAGACACCAATCCAAGGGAAATTTTGGACATTCATGAAGAATCAACCTTGGAGTTTGAAAAGAAAGATGACATCAATGAGCATGGAAGTTACTTCATGAGCACCTCATCAAGTCCATGCTCCCATGAAAAATCTCCTGAATCAATTAGTCTCTCCAATATTGCCACACACAAGATCTTCAACCCCCTCATTCTCCCTGTTCATAAAGATTTTAAAAGGGTGGTTATAGATGCATATATTTATCATAAATATTGCAGATCTCGTTGTGTGAATCTTGAGATCGGTACACAAAGATTGGTGTCATAGGGGAAACCACTTCACTAACTTAAAGCATAATTAGAAGGTTTCCTAAGGACGAGCTTGTGTCCTAAAGCGATCACTTTTGAGAGATAACATGAGCTTTCAACTTTTTGCCCTTGAGAACTGAGCATAGAAATATAATTATAAAACTATTTCTTTGGGTATTTTTGTCACTAACCATTTTAGATTTAAAGCAAAAAGGATGAACGATGACGACTCAAGGTATGTCCTACCAGTCATTATGCAACATTGTATTATGTCCATCCAAACTTGACTTTGCTTTGCAAAATTCAAGCTTGGGGAATGGCCCTCTTTGAAAAAAATCTTATGCCATGTTGCTAATATTGGTTGTCTCTACTTTCAAGCCATGCTCAATTTGCTAAATAACAATCATGTTCCTTCATTTCCACTTGAATAAATCTCTATAATGCTTTCATGCTTCCTTTTTCTATTCTAGTAAGTTTTGGTTTGGAAGTACTGATTATACTTCTATAGGCATTTAAATTATGCATGGTGCTTTGGTTAAATAACCTCCCTTAATCAAATTAGACATGGAGTTTAGTTTGGTTATTGAACTAAAAATTGCTTATGTAGACACTGGATATTTTGTTGGACTAACCCCCTATAGGAAACTCTCAAAACAATTTGGGTAAGTCACGAGATGAAGCAAGGCACATGTCGAACTTCAACAACTTTGCAGAAGAAGACACAACTCATTCATCATAGATAGTTAATAGGGTGTCAAAAGATCAAAGAGTAAAAAGATGGAATGACAAAAGGATAAGAAAGATAGGTGCACTCTATGAGACAAGATGTTCATGAACAACTCAAGATGCAAGGAAAGAAAGGACCACCGGAAGTTGTCTATCCTTCATCACACTCCAATGATGAAGGTAACATCTTAAGGTAAGTGGTCATCATTTTCCTCTTGATCTTGGTATGCACATAAACAATGTTATCCTAAACGCTAAATGCTAAACGGTTTAGACGGTGTTTAAACGGAATAAAACGGTCTAAACGGTTTTACACAATATTACCCAAATATGCATATTTTTTGATGTAAAATTAATTATTCTAGCATTTATAAATATTAATCCAAATAAAAATCAATTATTTTAGTATGTATATATATATGCATGTGAAAAGAATCAAATGTACATATTTATGCATGTAACAAATCAAGTGTACATATTTATAAATATAATAAACTTAAGTATACAAATTTATACATGTAAAACTTAACTAGATTTACCTTATGTTCGCCTAAACACCCATTTAAACAGCTGTTTAGCCCGTTTAATACCGTTTATCCCCGTTCCGTTTAGGCCGTTTAGACCGTTTTCCCCGTTTTTTTGACCGTTTAAACGGTCAACCGTTTAATTTTCCGTTTACCCCCTAAACAAAATAGTTTATCACCATTTACCGTTTAGTGGCCGTTTAATCGGCCGTTTAGGCCGTTTAGGCGAACACTGCACATAAATAAAGACACAAACATGTTTGAGTTACAATGTTGCTTGATCCAACCTGATTAACTCAACATGTTTTATTCCTTAAGTTTGTTCATAGCACCTTTTTCTTGATCTCATAGTCTTAACCAAATGAGCTAAAACTTTGCACATCCTATCCTTGGAAGATAACAGTCATACTCATGTAAAGATTGACACATTATGTAGAGATAGACAATCCTTCCGCTGGTTAAGAAATTCACCCCTTGTTGCCAAATGTACTTAAATGCTACATTCATATTCAATCTTATGATCTTACCACCAGTGTTATAATTGAACAAAGCACACAACATCAACTTTCTTATTCAATGTGCCCAAGGTTAGAGAAGAGTAAGAAAAACTTTTGGTTCTATTAGTGTTTTCCCACTAGTAGATCCCATGCACTTGATCTCTACCTTATCTTTGAAAGCAGGACACACTTTGAGCAAAGTGTGGAAGGGTTTGTTAATCCCCCCAAAAAAATTCTACAAGTGGAAGTTCTGAACTCGTGATTGTGCACACTGAGCAAGATGCTGCTAGCCTCCACTACTAATGCTTCATTTCAACCGGCTGGACAAGCAAGGAACAAGGGTGGCACCATCATCAGAAGCATCACTGCACTGAATTACCGAAACCCATGAAAGATGAACCTACTCCGCCTAAGTCAACTCCATAGACCAAGCAAGTATAGAAGGAGAAGGTGACATCATCATCATCAGAATCACCATCACAAGAGGTGTAACCATCAAAGTCTCCATCTCTAAGACCAACAGATGCACCTGAGGAATAAAACGAGATTGAGAAGTCATGTTCGCAAGACTTAAAAATCCAAACCCTCACCGAAAGGTAACATTGGTAGTTATCCATATTTACTCTTAGCATTGCACGAATTATTTTCACTTTAGCATATTTACTTTTCTGCATAGCATTGCATATTAGAAAAGAAAATAAAAAGTTTTGCTATTCATTTCATTATTGCATCATATAAATCCTAAGCCCCATGTGATTAAAGCAACAGTGTGTAAAAGCCCATGGGAATATTCACCGTGGTGGCATAAAAAATAAAAATATCATGTATACATATTTTCCTTCTTGCATTATAAATTTAGAAAAAAATCCAAAAATATGAGATAAACATCCTGCTAGAACTTGGTCAATTAGAAAATATCTTTAACCCATAAGAACAACTAATCTACAAATGGCTGACCGCTAACCCCTCATCCTAATCCGTGCCACGAGTTTTTGGTGTTCTTGTTGGAGTATGCTGTAGGATGACACATATGATGAGATGGGCATCCGTTGGCAACATGCTTAAAGAAGGATCACTTCAACATTCGACCACGATAACATCTAGCGTGGGGGAAACGCACCCCATGTATCCAGCTAAGTATTTCATTCCTCTTTTAGTTTTGCTATTTTAAAGTTTGCTATATATTTGCTAAAGAAATAAAAGATGCATAACAAAGAAAACAAAATAAAAATTTGTCTTAGTTAGCTATATATATTAGTAAGGTGTAATCTTAAAACTCCGCAAATAAAATAAAAACGTGTGTCTAGTTTGCTTGATTTTAAGAAGTTGTTAGTAAAGAGGACTCAGAATAATCTATGAACCTAGTTTTTAGCCTAACAAAGAAATGATGAATAGTTACGCTGCTGTAATTCCTTTCAAGTACCTAGTTTTTAGCCTTGAATTCTTCCGAATTTTGGATAAGGTTGTTTTGATAGAAGAATTTACTCTGAACTTGAAACTCCTGGGTAGCAAATGCTTGATCTAAGTATATGTAATTGACGAATATGATATGAGAAGGTCTAAGCTGTTGTTTATCTTGTTCCAAGTGACACTAGAGTTCTAGAGATTTACTTTTTGAAAACATAAAAACACTACATAATGAGTTTCTGTATGACAAAGCTTGAATTCCCACTAGAGCCATACATGTTATTTAGGCTAGGAAAACTTTCACATATATGCTGCTTGCTTTTGTATTGAGTTATATCAAGCTTTGTTGAGCCTTATGAGAGGTTTGTCATGCTCTTAAAATCAAGATCACGTACACACCACCTACATATGCACTACTCCTACACTGGGGGTAGGCGCAAAAAACATACCTTCCATCTAGATCCACCCAAAAACGTTTTACTCCTACACTAGGAGTGAACACAAAAACATTTTTGTTTGGTTTTCCATCCACCAAATAAATGCTCCAAGTTCTTGTTACTATCTCTCAAAGTTTTGTTGCAGAAAGAGATATGGGGCTATGCAAAAGTTATTCATGAAAAAAGGGAGTTGAAAAAATAGGCAAGTGTCTAAGATATCTAAAACAATGGGTACTTAGATGTCCGCCTAGTAAAAAAGAGAGATGAATAAGATAGCCCCTGTTCTCTAGCAAATGTTTCTAAGTGTCAAAAGAGAGATATGTTGGAGCAAAGTAGAATTAAGATCAGCTACCATATATATCCACCATATATCCACACACATGCACATCTTGATTTGATTGTATGACCCAACTCTCTTTGGATCCATTGTTTGACTTTGCAATATATGCATTGCATGTAGGCTCTAGCTTTCTCCCTATCTATGAACTCCACATAAGCCTTAGTAGTAGGAAGAGAAAAAGGCATAACATCGTTATTGTCGTGGTGAGGATCCACAAATACCACATATTGAGAGACTTGAGAGTGTCATATAATGGAATCTCTGAGTTTTATTTTGAAAACTTTTAAAAACTCAAGAATGATGGTTGAACAAAGAGCTCAAGACATAGTGCTTGACTTGATCGTTCTGTCTTTCAATTGCTCAAGGCCCAAGTGAAGGGTAAGAAGCCCCTTGGTTGAAGGTAATATGGGTGAGTTTAAAACTCAGAATAGTTTATTCTAATCTGGAGGGGAATTCTTATTTGAACGCATGTGTACTTTTGAGGTGAAGTATTAAAGCAACTCCTAGTCCATTGCTGACTTTAGCTTTGCTCAGGGACGAGCAAAGGCTAAGCTTGGGGAGTTGTTGACGGTCGTTAACTATAATTATAAACCATCAACGAAGCATGAATAAGGGTATAAATCAATCTCCAACATAGAATTAGGGGTTAAACTAATAGAATTCCATAGGTTTTGGTGAATCTATGTTTCTGCAGGGGTTACTCAGGAAAAGAGGCAAAGAGGACCCATACATCAGACTAAAAAACATATTCTACGTGGGCACTATTGGCATCTCTTAGCATCGCTTAAGTTAATTTGTCATCCCTAACACGACACTAGAGATGTGGTTGTACTTATGATCATGACACTTACATAAAATATAGAATAAAGGTTATCCGTAAGCGCATAGATAAAAATACACCTGTTGTAGCATTTCACCTAGGAATGTTCCAGGTATCGTTATTTATACTTTACCACTGAGAATGGACATGAAATATAAAGGATATAGGCTATAACTTTTACACTCACATATGATAAGAGAGTAACTAGATCACTATCTTTACTCAGAACAGGGATTCAATCATATGATAAAGATAATAAGATAAATAGTTCAAGATCATGCAATAAAGGTCCTAGAGCATTCCCACCCTATAGCATTAGCGTTGATTAGAACAAGAGATTAGAGACTAATTCCTAATTATTCTAATTATAAGTCATAGTATACATTGATTAGTGCAATTACATCTAGCAGTCATTGTATCAATTATATTATATCTTCACACAAGAGACATTTCTAAGGCGGATTAAGAACATAGCGTAATCTAGCCTTGAAATCAGGTCTTACTAGGACTATATTCTGGGAGTGGACTACAGAGGACTCAACAGGAATATCACACCCGCGATCTACCACTTGATGTCCCAGAATATAGGGTGCTTCTGCAGGTAAACAACGTATAAGCACCACGCTTACACAATATCGACCACTCACCCTCTGATCACAAGAATGAGCGCTATATGAACATGTGCTTGAGTATAAATATAATCTAACTGTGCTAGATATATAATCAAAGTAGACAATGATAATTATAACTAAGAATATATAATCGATTAAAAATAAAGTCATATCAAGTAAAACAATATGATCAACTAGAACAAGAACTAGAAGAACAATAAGAACTAGATTAAGAACACGATGAACTAGATGAACTAGACGAACAAATAGATCAATAAGTTGATACAAGAGAGAAGTGCAAGGCTTTACCGAGCCTCCTCGTGACACAATCTAGAATCCAAGTGAAGCTTGCCTCCTCTAATTCTATTCTATCTAGCTATGCCCTAGGTTTGGTGGAGCTCTAAGGTTATCCTTTCGAGGGACATCTCTAGCTATGATTATGATTGATTGAATATGGAGGGGGGTCTGGGGTCTGGTTATATAGTCTGGACGGATGAACTGTGGCCCTCGGATCAAATCGACATTGATCAATGGTGGAGATGCATAGTAGAGTTCGGTTAGAATGCGTTGCGTGAAAGAGAATGTGATTGGTATCTCTGACAGGCTGGCCGGCCTAGGGGTGGTGTCGACCAACCCCCCTAGTGGTGTCTCACCTCTTGCTTTGTTCTAGTGTCTTCTAGTGTCTTCCACGTCCTTCCCGTGCCAAGGTTCGGTCCGTTTGCGCAACTAATCGTATCGTTATAGGTTTCTCCTCGTCCCAGATCCTATTTTAATCCCTAAAATATAATAATTCATAGAGCTATGGAATTCTATCAGTTTAGTCCCTAAAACTTATTGTGGTGATAGTTCTAGGATGTTCTAGAGACTTCCCAAGTTGTATTCCACCAAAGATATGATATATTTGTCTCCGAAACTCCAAATATAGCAAGTACTATGTCCGTTTCGATCGTCTCGACGAGCTCTTCGCAATGGTGCACTTTGTTTCATCACTTGAGATACTTTTATATGGTGAAATATTGAATATCCTACAAAACAAGTGAGAACACCAGCACTCGTAGAACTTGTTAAAATCAAACCCTACAACTATGCTTTATAAGTTTTTATATCAAATCAGGCATTAGTTGATGGTCTATAGTTGACATTAAGGACTGTCAACAGGCATCAACGTAGGAAGGATCTAGAAGACATGAGAAGGTGACCCACCAAAGGAGGGGCCCACCTGCCATAGATGAGGCTCGGCTGACCCACCCCCAAGTCAGTCGACCTGGCCTGGTCCCACCTGTCAGCCGTCTTTGCATGTCGATCTCCCACCACCATTGAGGTCTATTCTTCAACATAGATCAAAGTTAGTTTGATCCGATGGCTTTGGTTCACCCCACTAGCCTATATAAGCAGCCCTGTATCCCTTGAGGCAAAGGCATCAGGAAACCCTAATTCATATTCTCTAGTCTGGATCAATTGAGAGGGTCCCATGAAAGGATCAACCTCTCAAGAGCTAGCATTCAAGAGAGACTAGTTCTCATAGGATCTAGTCTTTAGAAATAGAGAGGTAGAGAGAGGGAAGAGTTTGGAGGAGGTGCTGACCTATTGGTGCTCCCTCTACGTCTTGTACCTTGGCGGAAGTCAACCTACATCTGAGATTTCTCTGGTAATCAACTTCTTATTTCAGTAAGCAACATTATTTATATTTGTTCTTCTGGTTTGCAACTCTTTTGAGTGCTTTAATCTATAGGATGGTATAGGTTTGTCAGGTACCAACAAAATAGGGTACCCATTTTCACCGCAAAACCACCCACCAAGACAAGGATTACGGCCCACGGCCCATCACAGCCGGCCCAGGCCTTACTCTGATCAAAACCAAAGCCAAAGGACAAAGCCCAAGCCCCCCAGTGCTCCTTCGCTTCATTCAACCCCTCTCCATCTCATCCGACCCTCGTGACGTCATCCAGGCACCTGAGCCCTATGACATCATCAAGGTGCTCGATCCCTTTGCACAGCTACTATTTCGCTCGACCCCCTACTGTAACACACTGCTACGGGCATGCATAGGCCCCTACCTTTTCCTACTAAGGAACAGGAGCTCGTCACGTCGTGCAGGATTTCCTATGAACTTATAACACCTGATTCATAATCCGGTCAAGGCTTCCAAGGTTCTTTCTCGCCATCCATGGTAGTAATAGGGAGAAGCTGCGCTACGCCGCACCGTACCATGTCCACCTCAACGGGACGGGGAGCAACAGCCGTCCAGGCCCCCCACCTTTTCACCGGCGCAGCTTCAAGGCCATAAAATCTTCTTCATCATGACACCATGTCAGGGTATGGTCTCACCGCATCATCTACAGCCATGGCATGCCACCACCGCGACGACGACTGTGCGAATGCATGAACTAAGAGGAAAGCTAGGAATAGGGAGCACCTTAGGGCCTTTTCTTTCTAGTTTCGTACATCCAAATACTGTAACCCAACCCCTCCCTTTGCATACTATAAAAGGGGAGGGAGGGACCCTCGACAAAATAGCGGTTGACAACGCCCAGCAACGGTAATGTACTAAGCACACACTCAAACACTCGAACACACCCACACACAGAGACATGGGAGCCATCCCTCTCTTGACCAGCTTGTATCCCCCTACTACAAGCACTTCAGTGCAAAGCAACATGAGTAGCAGCGAGCACTGGATGTAGGGACGTTCAGCCCGAACCAGTATAAACCTTGTGTCCGCCTTGCACACCATCAGAGGTTCCGACACACAGCATCGTTCACTTGTCCCATCTCTAGACACCCCCCTATTCTAGAACACCGACAAGGTTGAAGTAGTAATTATATGTGTAAGCATGGCGCTTAGACCTAGTTACTTGTGGATGCACCCAACTTTCCGGATCGGTGGTAGATTCACGATTGTTATAGCTACTATATATATATGACATTACTCTCTATATATATTTAGTTCATTGAATCTTCTGTAGTCCACCTCCCATTTGTAGGCCAAGTAGGACCTATTGCTAAAGAAAGAATCCTCTGCTGGTGTCCTTTCTTAAGTAATGTCCCTAGATAGAATAATAGAAGACATAGCTTATCGAGATCAGAACAAGAAGACCTTAGCGATTTCCTCTACACTCCTGACCTTCTTAAGTCTTGTTGCTGCTCTAGGTTAAGTAGGACTGTAGTTAACCTCACACATTTCCCTATGGATACGATATTTAAAACCCCTTGGGTGAAAGCTACAACGATATCCATGCGCTTGTGGATCTTTTCTATGTGCGTTAATAAATACCAACAAGCATGGCTCGAGCATCTCCCCACAGACAGCATTCACTCATGGGCAGACTTCAAGCACATCTTCGTAGGGAACTTTTGGGGCACATATGTGCACCTGGGAAATTCCTAGAATCTCAAAGCCTACAAGCAAAAAGTGGGAGAGACTTTATGTGAGTACAACCACCGCTTTTCCAAGCAGGGCAATGAGCTTCCTGATACCATGGATGCAGATGTGATTGGAGCATTCATCTCTGGCATGACCAATGAAGCACTCGACCATGAGCTCAAATGCATGTAGCAAGCCACGGATGACGCAGGAGTTGCTCGACCTCACAACAAGCCATGCCTCTAGCTAGGAGGCCGTTCGAGTAATCTTTTGCAAATACAAGGGTATGGCTCAAGCCGAACCCACGGACAAGGCTAAGGACCGCAATTAGCGAGGGAAAGGAAAGATCAACAGGGTCCACAGGCAGAAAATTAGCAAGCTCAACCACGTCAGTTTTGACAAGATAGTCAAGTTGCCATGCCGCAACCACGGCTATCAAGTCAAGCACACCCTCGAGGAGTGCGACCTCATCAAATGCTACTTCAAAGGTGACTACAAGGCAACTGGCATGGATGCACTGTTCGGATCAGCTGGCAATGAGGAGAAAGGGGATGTGAATCCTGACCCAAAAGGGTGCCTCATGATCTTTGGTGGACCAGTGGCGTATGAGTCCAAGCACCAGCAAAAGCTCATGGCAAGGGAGGTCAATGCAGCCGCTCTGGGCGAAGCCATCTCGGCTTTCCTAAAATGGTCAGAAACCATGATCACTTTCGATAGAAAGGATCACCACGATCACATTCCACAACTGGGATGCTTCCCCCTTGTCATCGACTCGATCATCGGCAAGACCCACCTATCATGTGTCCTCATGGATGGTGGGAGTAGCCTCAACCTCCTCTACGCCGAGACTTGCGACACCATGGGGCTGTCATGAGTGGTGATAGGGCCGTCCGGTGCTCCATTCCATGGAGTCATACCTGGGCTTCAGGCCATTCCCCTTGAGCAGGTTGGCTTACCCGTGGCATTCAGAGGTTGAGCCAACTTCCACACAGAAATGGTCACCTTCAAAATAGTGAATTTCCCCAACGCCTACCATGCCATCCTGGGTCAATCGTGCTATGCCAAGTTCATCGTCGTCCCCAACTACACTTACCTCAAGCTCAAGATGCCCGGTCCTCATGGGGTCATCACCATAGGAGGCGACCTTCAACAGGCCCACCTCTATGAACGAGGGAACTACAACATCGTGATAGCCACATGCCAACCCCTAGGGGCAGGGCCTAGACATGACTTCCCTATGTGATAGGGGAGCACATGGAGTTCATGCCTGGCGACCTTAACTGTGGCGTGCGATGAGACTTGCGATGACCCGACGTGAGGATGACACGATCGATGAGCCCGAGAGGGCTCGTGACACAGCGCATTCCTCGATCCGATGAGCCGCACGTTCCAAGCCTTGCTGCGCCAAACACCGCAGGTATCAAGGGACATGATCAGTGGTGCAGGCACCCAACATTCACATCGAAGTCACCCCAAGACACGAGTCACCCCAGCTAAACTCCTGTACATAATTATTCATGTGAATCTTTTCCTACACCTAGAAGATCGCAGTGCAGCCACCACGACATATCAAGGAGTGCGCATCGAGGCAGCACTCTAGCAACACGTTTGATCCCAAGTGACCCATGTCAATCGACATGTGTCAGTCGGCACAACTCACTCATGGGGGCTACACTACAATGCATCATGCATCGACATGCACCTGCAGGTCACATGAAGCCGAACCCTCGGAGCCAACTTCGGGCAAGGCTGGACACCTGTGCATAAGGAAAAGGGAAAAGAAGCATCCTCATGACCCAAAGAAAAGAATTCAAAGAGCGGTTTGATGTTGCTGGTCATATCTTACAGACGCCACAGTCACAAAAACGGAGTCGCACTGGACTAAACCCAGTGGGTCTTGGTGGTCGTTATCAACCAATTCGACCACCAAATAAGATACAAAAAGAGGACAACTAGCATAACTTACACATGTATGTTATTTATATTGACATATTTCCACATGTATTGGAAGGTTATTATTTTACATGACATATACATGACTACAGTGGAAAAGGTGACAAAATACTCTTTCTGACAAAGTGTAGAAGAAATACAAGGAGAGAAGCCCACCTACCTTGCAAATTTGGGCCAAGCACCACCATGGCTGCACTCCAAGTCCACCAAGGAACTGATCGGGCGAAGGCGGTGGCAAACGGGCCGACCCAGGGTGCGGCCGCACCACCCCCAAGCCTGCTCGACCTCTCTCTTCTTTGGCGGTTGCATGGTGGCATGCAATGATGGTGCAAGGTTGTCTCCTATTTTATTAGCACCAAAACTAACCAGGCCAAGCTATAAATAGAGGGAGGAGCTCTCACATGAACACACACCAAAACTCAAGAGTCTCTCTCCCTCCACTTGTATCCTTTTACTAGTTTTAGTTGTTGGAGGAAAGGCAAGAAGCTTCATTTGAGAGCTTGTACTTTGGTGTAATCTTAGTATGAATAATATGAAGATTTCTCTGATGTTCTTGCTCTCACATTATCAATATAGCTATGCTTATAAATTAGAGCTAAGTTCTTATGTTATTCATTTAGCATATAGAACTTTATGCTTAATCTTTCATACATACATGTTTAGACCAAGACCTAAATTGAGGTAGTAGGTTCTACTTTAAGATTAGTTTTTGTCATCATATTCTTGTGGGTTCATCATCTGTCCCCATGGCAGATGCTCTAGTACGAGGACTCCTGATAAAGACGGAAGTTCCTGGCCACCGCTAGAGTAGTAACGAATAGCATAGACATGGTGTCTACGTTGACGGTTGTCAACATCAATTATAAACCATCAATATAGCCTGCATATATACTTAATTCCATCACCAAACATAGGTTTAGGGATTTAAACTAATAAATTCCATGAGTTTTGGTGAACATGTATTTTTAGCAGGGTTTATTTAGAAAACCGTCAAGGTGGACCTAGATGTCAGAAGTAATCACGCTTATCCACGGTGAAAATAACTCTAGAAGGTTCCAGAGGACACCAGAGGGCAAACCACTAAAGAAGACCGTGAGAGGCAGACAAGTAGGGCTAGCTGGTGTAACGGAACCGTCCAAATTATAAGAGCACAAGTACAAAAACAATCACCGAAGTGATCAAATTCTCGCACTTGAGCCCATATAACTCCGGTAGTCCAATGAAATCACGAGGGATTTCAAACCAACCAACATACCAGCCAAGATTGTAGTGATTCAACATAACAAGTCACATGTTACAACCATTTCACAAGTAATTCAATATACATTGGAGTTCAACAAAGTTATTAGAACTTACATTGAAAAGTAGCGGAAGCAAAGTAATTTGAAACTAACATTTTTCTTATTTCAAATACATGCCAGTACCACGGTCGACTTCCAACAACAGCATTAGAGATAAGGTAGCTCAGAAGGATCATGCCCATGATCACACTCCGCCTCTACGGCAGGAGCCAACCAACTCTTGCAGTCGCCATGAAACATCATAACCTGCAACAAGTGGGGACAAAACCCTGAGTACGACAAAGTACTCAGCTAGACTTACCCGTCAGAAACCAGAAATAAGGTGACACCAAGGATTATGCAAGGCTGATATAAAGTGGGGCTAGCTTGACAACATTTTGCATAAAAGCTTAATATATATGATCAATCATTAATGCTTAAGCATCAAGTTAATTATCATTAACCTATCATCTATATTAGAACCTGTACTAGAGCACTCACTTTATTAGGAGCAAACAATATTAACCATAGCAGGTATAAATTGAGGCAATCTTTCCATCGTTATCCAATTAACCATCCGTTCAATTTAATGGAATCTACGTTGCCGCTGCTCAAGTCAAGTGCTCACTAACCGGGAGCGATGGCGATTCGAATCGAATTCCTATCCAGCTGGAGGGGTATTTCTAACACTCACCGCGCAGGCCCCTGCCAGGGTCGCACAAGCCACCTTTTCATATGATTCAGGAATCGCGGGTCCGAATGATGTCGCGACCCCAAGGGCGACACTCTGCCAGGTGATAGGGACTCTAACCCCCCCTTGGTCTCACGCCAATGTCCCCAAGCACATCCTTTCTCTCCTCCAAGAAGCAACCTACCATTCGATTCCCGGCCTGAATCACATTACTCGGCTTCGCGGTCGGAACGGCTTATCCGGCCAACTAAGTGTTAGACTGCGTTCAACATGACTCAAGGACGTACAGCGAATCGGTCCTTAAACGACTCAGACGGGGACAGATCCACACCCAAGACCTCCATGCCTTGTTGCTTCACTATCGTCATCCCGCCCGGTCTCATTTCATTTTATTAACACATGGTTCCATTTCACGATAGCACATATAGCTCACCGTGCCATATATGAATATCCCTATATCTCGCAGGTGACAGGAAATCACCTGACTTCTACCGCTTAAAGCAGGGCTAAGCATCTACTCGATCCTAGTCTATGTAGGATTCAAGGATTCATATATCTGGACAAGGAATGATATAATGCAGCAAGGTTTTCAACCAACTCCTATCACTTAATGCAACAATACTTATAACATATATAGAATTAATTGCTTTGAAGGTAGGAGGCTTATAATGCTCCGGGGCTTGCCTGGGATCCGACTCAAGTTAGAGTATGTCAGATGAATTCACTTGGCGAGCATCCTCCCATCTAGCACTTGCCCGATCCTTCTATCTTCGGGATAGATCCACCAAACACCGTCTTCGGGTTTGGCTCCACATCAGGTCTTTCACGTGCTTTAGCTAACGTACCTAAATGAGGTGCAACAATGCATATGTATGAATGCATAGAAGTGCAATAAGCAAAGTAATCAAATAAGCATACCAAACTCACGTAAGCACCTAGAGCTAATTAATTTAATCCTCATTAGGGCATAACATAGAAGATTGCGAGCACAACAATCAAGGCATAAATCTTATAAGATTACAGGGTACCAACCCAAGTACCATCAAGGATATGAGCCACACTTCCACACCCTAGCATGACAAAGTTAATCAAAGCACTAGAACAAGAATCTGCTACCTTCTGGACATACATGCAATAGCTGAGTAAATAAATCATATCTAGAGTTTTATAAATCCAATTGACTTGCAAGAAGACATTATGGAAAGCTTATAAAATTATCTACATTTCATATAATATCATCACAGCATGATTCATAAGTTAAACAAGTCAAAAATACAAAGTTCCAGAATCTGTTCCTGACAAACAGAGAGCAAGCAATTCTGTACCCTAACTTTAAACAGCTATAACTCCTAAACCACATTGTTAAATGCCACCAAATTTTAACAGAAGCTAGATACATAAATTATCTACAACTTTTGTATAAATAAGTTTCACAACAAAGCACATTATCATGAAGAACTTTGTTAAGTTCCCAGATCTGTCCAGAAACCTCATTTACAAGAAATAATTATTAACTTATGTTGCAAACATATAATTAGACAAAACCAACTTTATCAACATGTCACACATGACTAATGAACACCAAAAAACATAGTGTCTATTCCTAAATAATTTCTTTTAATGCATTTTCTTAATTTATTTAGATAATTTGGTGGAATTATGAACACATATCAAAAGTGCATAATAAATTCTACCAAAATTACAGAGGCCTACACATGCTCCCAAAAGTTTACTGTACAAATTTCAAACCATTTGGACATATATATCAACCTCTATGAAAAAGACAAATGGCTATTGCAAGAATTCATGTGAGAGCAAGATGAATCAATAAATCACTCATCCTACAACTACAATTCATGAAATTTTTACCACACATCAAACATCACATGAGTAGCATGCCACAAAATTTCACTTCATTTGGAGCCCTACAACTGTAGTTATGAAAATGACAAATACAACTAGTATTGAAAACCTAGAAGCATAGATCTATTTTTACAGCTAAAAATTTAAACTAAAATATGACATTTTATAGATCTACTGCATAGATAATTTCACAAGGATTCCAAAAAGTCCTCATTTGCTATTTTAGGAATTTCCTATGATTTACTATGTATTTTCAAAGTTTCACCCGATTCACGACAAATAGGTCCCTCGAGGCACTATTCATATGAGTCTATGACATTGCAGTTACGCCCCTGCTTTGAGTCAAATTGTTGCATGCAGTCCCTGGTCGCGATTTTACAGGGGAGGGGTCGCCGGAGCTCGCGGAAGCCGGCCGTAGGAGGCTCGTCGGCGGTGATGGAGTGGTGGGGGAGCACCGGGAGGCCCGCGCGCACCCTCAGGTAGTCACGGCTTGCCCCGTGGTGGCTCGTGGTGGCATGGCCACGAGCACAACAGCCTACGACGAAATGCGGCTCCGGTGGTGGCGGCCACGGTGACGGAAACAACCGGCAGCAGCGGGGAAGGGTCACGGTTGCGTCGAGGTGGTGAGACACACCCACGGACGACCGCAGCTAGGACCACGGCTGCCCCTGGCTGCTTGGCCGCACGGCGCCTGCGGCGCGCGGCTGTTTGCCATGGCCGGCAAGCAGTGGCAGCGAGCGGCTAGATCGCGGCGGTGGCTGGGAGGCGTGGCATGGAGGTGGTGGTGCCTGGGGGTGCGGCCGTAGTAGAAGATGAAGGAGGAAGCGACAGCTGCTGCGGGCTGCTGCACTGCTCGGCCATGGCTGTCGAGCGGGGGAACAGACAACAGCGAGAGGAAGATAATGGAGAGAGCAGGGAGGGAGGCAGGGCTCGGCCTCGGTTTTTCCCCATTTGGAGGAGCGACGTGGCGAGCATGCGACGAGCGCGTGAGGCACGCGGCAGCGAAGGGCTACGGACGGTCGGCCATGACGAGCACACGAGCACACCAGCAGTTCAACTTCTGAAGGAGCTACTAATACTACCGCGAAATTACAACTGAACATCAAACTTCCTCCTTTCGTAACTCATAAACCGTTTAGTTTTGGCACGAGTTGTAGTAACAAAAGTTGTAGAGCTACGTGATATCTACAACTTTGCTTTAAGTGTCAAAGTCTGATTCGGCCTAGTTCAAGAGATGTGAGGCTCCAAAATGGGGTACATGAAACTTGAAAACTGAACTTCGGTTCCATATTGACTGAAATGGCATTCTTCTCCCCCTTCTAACTCTTTAAGCATCACATAATAACTTGAGGCACTGTAGTCAACATGGTAGAGCTACATGAGGACAACAATATTGCTTAAGGAATATTGGGCTGGATCAGCTCGGTTTGTAAGATATAAATCCCCGAAGTAGGGTACTTGCAAACTAAAATCTAGAAAAGTTCAGTTCTAGACTTAGCCAAATTTCAGGGTTCCAAAACAGCAGTTTGTTGATTCTTGTGAGCTCTATTTGACCTAGCTAGACACTGAATTAGCTCTCGACTATTAAACAAAGTTTGTTGTACATAAGATGAACTACAACTTTTATTTAAGTTTCACTGCCACGTAAACACTCTAAGCCACAGTTCACCCCAAGTCAAAGTAGCATCCCGATAAATCTTAATTTATCCTTTTTGATCTATGGAAGCATTTTCTTGACATTTGCTCAACATGAACCCTTCATGACTTTTGTTGTAGAATTCATCTAGAGTCATTTGGGCAAAGTTTCAAGGTTTGGTTGATGGTCTATAATTCCATTCACTTAATGGTGCAAATTCTAATAGGAATGGAACTTATCATTTCATGTGACTTTTTTATTCCAAACTTCATGAAACTTTTCCAGGGGTCACTATAGATAGGTACTAAGGTGAGACACATGAAGATATTGCCATAACCCCACCCAAGCATATATCTTGAAATGTCCTATATGCAAAGCAAAGGAGTAACATCCAAGTTTAGATTAGACTCAACTCCGTAGGTTGGCCTTGACATCGTCATCTCCACTAATTTATCATGTTTGAGCTTAAACCCACTACTTAATTGGTGATCAACACCTGGTGTGTTACAGCCCTCCCCCCTTAAAAGAATCGCGTCCCGAGATTCGGAATGAAAGATCTTTTAAGGAAGAGAGACACGTTATCTAGTTCCCAACATCTGCTGTAGGCTGTAGCCTTCAGCTGTAAAGCTTCAACATTGGCGAACAATTTGACCAAAGGAACTTTCTGATACTTACTCTTCATGGTAAAATTTGTCTGAAGAATTTCCTTCATTGACTTCCATGAAGCATTGTTACTTTGGAAGGAATCCAAGATAGCACAGTATGACATTCTCAATGTACGGAGATCATTTAGTCCGTGAGCTGACCACTCCCAAGTATCTGATTCTTTAGTAAGCACAGCATAGTCCGTATGAACTTTACACTATACCGAAATATTCAGAAGTATGCTCATTGAAATGACTCTATGTTCACACGGTTTTGAAAAGCAGTTCTCTACCAAAATGGCTTGAGTACAACCTTCCAAAATGGTGAGATCATAGACGACAAATATACTCTGAGGCTATAGGATACTGACTAACCAATAGACAGGGTCTATGTTGGTCGTAAATGTTCAATCCTTCCGATATCAACTAATGGAAAACTACTTAAGGTTCCATGTGTGCAGTTCTCTTTCTCTGATGACAACACTATATTATCTGAGTCTATCGATGGGTTAGTGAATGTGATAGCTGACTCTGTCGGCTTCGTATTTCTGCCAAATGTTACCTAAGAAGATTCTCTTATCCAATGGCAACAGTTATCTAGGTTGAATCAGATGCAACCTCTTGGGTAAAAACATTTATAAGGTACCAAAGTTCAGTGAGTATTAGCAATTATTGCTAAAGAAGGATATAGCAAGGTCTTAAGGACAACAAAAGTTGTAATATCTACTAAACAGCGGGAAGTAGTCTACCACCAAGCGATTGAGTAAACTTTTCCTTGGTGACTTAGTTGTACTATAAATTGAGTTGACTTGCAGCGTAGCAACTTTGCCAGGCCAACCTTCATCCGAGGCTTCCTCTTTGGGATCAAACAACAGCTCTAAGATAGGAAATCTATTGTTTGACACTTCTTAGATTGCTTTCAAATATTCCTCAACACTTTGTCCAATAAAGTTATGAACAAACCATTTATGGCACCTATGGCACATGGATGATGATCGAAACTAGGTCATGCTTTCTCTAATTCTTCACTTTCGCTGATAGAACACCTTGCACTATCTGTGTAATTGTCCAAGATGGAATTGACTTGATCACAATGGCTCTAGAAGATAGAATATCACTCAAGTTGTTGGCTAGTTGATTAACTTTTTGTTGGTTATTGCTCTGTAAGACATAGACTTCGTAGCTACCAAAGAGTCGTTACCTAGCTAGAGATTAACCTTCCTATGGGTAACTAATTAGTTGTCTCTCAACACTAAAAAGTTTCAAATATTCATTCTTGATCACAATAATCATGGTTGATACAGAACAGATGGTTGCCATCGAAGTCAGTAGATACGGAGTCTCACCAGAGATGATTGATTTCGATTGTATGGCCATTATGCATACAAAGGTTAAGACTTGCGTAATGTGACAATCGATTCTTATCCAACAGATAACTTGTCCAACATTAAATATTGTGTGTCCTTTTTATCCAACAGAGATGAGATACTTTACTCACTAGATGGTGGCCGTCAATACAGGGACAACTAAGCAAAGTCACTTGTCTACCACCTATTACAGTCTGTTAATGTTTATGTCGGTGGCCTATTCTTCAAAGGTTATCCTCTTAGCAACTTCAGGAGGAAGCTCTACTACTTTTGGTCTAAGATATGGATCTTACGATGCGATATGGGAAGATAACCAAGGAAAAGTTCACATGAGAATAACACGTTGATGTTGTTCCGCAATGGATCATAACTAGAAACCACGATACCAACGCGTGCCAAGCAGCACAACCTTGTGTGTGCACCCACAGGAGGCTCTCGGTTTCGTCGTGGCACCATTAGTTGCTACTCATAACACCATTACTGAACATACACCCGATGAGTAATTTTAAATGACACAGATTGGGTGGTCCGAACAAGCACCATACCAAGGAGAGATAGCAAGTAAAGGTAGTCACAAGGTTTAGAATCAACAGGGAAGCTATCCGTATATCAAAACACCTCACAAGAGAACATAGCTCCATTGCCGAAGGTGACTGAGCATGCGATTTTTGCGTAATTTCATGCACACCTGGCGTCGACTAAGGAACTGCCAGATAATTAATTAATAGAGATTCGATCATGTTGAATAACAACATGAGATCAAGACTGATAAACATTCCGAGACTTGGGAAGGTTGGGGACATATTAAGCAAATTTCAAGGGCAGAAACCGATATGTAGTCATAGATTGAGTTGATAAGGTAGACGCACAAATTTGCAAGCACACGCTTTAGAGACCATAGCAGAGATACATTGCGTCACACTAGCTAACCTTTGGGAGAGGTAACAGGAAGGTTCAACATGGATTTGGGTACGGTCTCCACAACTGGAAACGTACGAACCATGGTCAAAGGCTAGCGTTGATGAAAGTTAACTTGGTTGGTCAGTCGATAAAGGTCTTCACAAAAAGGGTTGCAAAACATCCACGACTCATACAAACCTATAGGAGAACAAAACTTTGGGCTTTCGGTCAAGCAACGGTAAGGATACAAACATTCAAGGGATAACCACCACGTCTACAGGCTCAGACTCCTAAGAGGAAACCTACTTGAAGACAACTACCATACACTTACGTACGTGAACTTTGTTCTAGGCTAAAGCTATGTGACCCTCGTATGCTCACCGAGGACAAACGAGATGACAACTAGGGCACTACCTAGATACAAACACACATACAACATCACAATCAAGCAGTCATTTGAGAAAATTCAAACGAATGGTTTAAGCAACCAATACAGGGCACAAGGCTCACCCAAAATAAGCATTTATCTCAAGCATGAACTAACTACAAGTTTAGTCCAAACAAACGTTAGTTAAAGAGGCCAACTTAGCATGTGCCCAGAATCTGGACAGCAGCACAGTAGTTACTTGTTTCTACCATAACTGAGGTTGTAGACATCTCACAAAGGTGATCCTAGACTTTCTAGGAATCTTAGGAAGATGGCTACACTTTAGTTATTCATACCAAAATCAAATTCATAGATTAATATGACCAAAAATGTTAATGTTTCAGATCTGTACCAATATGGACACAAAACTGACAAGAACTTCAAAAATGCATAACTGGAGTTCTAGGGACCCAACAAGGCTGAGCCTTAACTTTATGTAAAGCTTATTAAGTTGTCTATAACTTTATTACTATCATATTAAGATGATTTTATAGCCAACAAGGCCAAACAAGACAAAGAAGACATCTCTGCCCAGATTTGGACAGATTCTGTCATTTCCCTTTGCAAGCTCATAACTAGAGATTTAGACCACCAAAATTAGTGATATAGGACACTTTGGAAAGCTTAGAAAAAGTAATACACTTCTTCTATTATCTCCAATACATGATTCCATAAGCACATAGGTCAAATAAAGCAAACATTCAGATCTATTCAGAGCATAAGCAAAACCTGACAATAAACTTCTAAAATTCATAACTCTCAAAGCATAAGACCTAGGGTCATAAAATTTTAGGACAAGCTAGAGAAGTAAGTTTGCTACAACTTTGGTCTTCTATATAACTACAGAAAACACATTTATGACCACGAAAGCATCAATACATCAGAAACCGTTCTAGCAGCCAATGTTCAATAAGCAAAACAAAGCTTGCCTTTATTCTACTTAACAAGAGAGCACACAAACATGTTATTCTAGTAGCTCTAAATTTTGTTACCTTAGACCAACATGAATTTAATTCATTCATGAGAATCCCTAATTATTTAGGTGAGGTCTAAAGCATTGGCAAACGCTTGGGTGAACAACATATCCACCACTTGGCTAAGCTAGAGGATATCTCTAAGTTCAAGCATGTAGCCCCACTTATTTCTAGTAAGGCTAAGCACACATTTTTCTCAAGCAACATGGAACAAGGCATTTTTATTTTACTTCACTCAAGAAAGATAGTGTAACACATTGATCACAAGTTACACACTATAGATCAAGGGTGAGAGGAGCATAACTATGCATAAGGCAACAATCATGAAGATGCATGCTTCGTCCTATTCGTCCTCACAAGATTGTCAACCTAAGGTGGCGATCACGTTCTATGTCGGTGGCATTACACGCACTCTCTCGATATATAGCTAGTTGGCAACTACATTCGACTTACGCGTTCGTGGTTAGCATACCTGCAGAAAGATTTCATTGCAGCCCAACAATTCCCCAAGAAAGCACACAATGAAAGTAGAGAAGTAAAATTCTAAGTACTCCCATGTACATATACCCCCGTATATATACATGTAGCACCAAGACTACCCGAATCATTAATCACCCACAATTAAGTACCTTCATATATACATGTGTGTAACATGTAAATAATCCAGTAACCAAAACTAGCTCTCCCCTAGACCGAGGGTTGGACGGTCATGCTCTCACAACTCACACTTACCTGAGCGTAGGTGCGACGTTGCATAAAAGTAAACTAGCAACATATATGGCTATTTCATATATGAAGGCTACCTCTAATCTGACACACCGGGTAGCATAGGCATAGTGCGGGAGAGTTATCACACATACATACCTTGTCCTGGGCGTAGATGCATAAATAAAAAACCCCCAAGTTAGTACTTATATAAGCCACCTAATAATCCTTATATGGGCATAAGAAAATTGACCACTGGCATATTTAGATTTAGAATTCAGTTTTCACAAACCTATATATAGCTATAAGTTGATAAAACTGATTTTATAAAACAAAACCTTTGTTTTAAATACACATACGACAAGTTTAATGTTGAATCTTGCTCCGATGCCAGCTGTAACGGAACCGTCCAAATTATAAGAGCACAAGTACAAAAACAATCACCGAAGTGATCAAATTCTCGCACTTGAGCCCATATAACTCCGGTAGTCCAATGAAATCACGAGGGATTTCAAACCAACCAACATACCAGCCAAGATCGTAGTGATTCAACATAACAAGTCACATGTTACAACCATTTCACAAGTAATTCAATATACATCGGAGTTCAACAAAGTTATTAGAACTTACATTGAAAAGTAGCGGAAGCAAAGTAATTTGAAACTAACATTTTTCTTATTTCAAATACATGCCAGTACCACGGTCGACTTCCAACAATAGCATTAGAGATAAGGTAGCTCAGAAGGATCATGCCCATGATCACACTCCGCCTCTACGGCAGGAGCCAACCAACTCTTGCAGTCGCCATGAAACATCATAACCTGCAACAAGTGGGGACAAAACCCTGAGTACGACAAAGTACTCAGCTAGACTTACCCGTCAGAAACCAGAAATAAGGTGACACCAAGGATTATGCAAGGCTAATATAAAGTGGGGCTAGCTTGACAACATTTTGCATAAAAGCTTAATATAGATGATCAATCATTAATGCTTAAGCATCAAGTTAATTATCATTAACCTATCATCTATATTAGAACCTGTACTAGAGCACTCACTTTATTAGGAGCAAACAATATTAACCATAGCAGGTATAAATTGAGGCAATCTTTCCATCGTTATCCAATTAACCATCCGTTCAATTTAATGGAATCTACGTTGCCGCTGCTCAAGTCAAGTGCTCACTAACCGGGAGCGACGGCGATTCGAATCGAATTCCTATCCAGCTGGAGGGGTATTTCTAACACTCACCGCGCAGGCCCCTGCCAGGGTCGCACAAGCCACCTTTTCATATGATTCAGGAATCGCGGGTCCGAATGATGTCGCGACCCCAAGGGCGACACTCTGCCAGGTGATAGGGACTCTAACCCCCCCTTGGTCTCACGCCAATGTCCCCAAGCACATCCTTTCTCTCCTCCAAGAAGCAACCTACCATTCGATTCCCGGCCTGAATCACATTACTCGGCCTCGCGGTCGGAACGGCTTATCCGGCCAACTAAGTGTTAGACTGCGTTCAACATGACTCAAGGACGTACAGCGAATCGGTCCTTAAACGACTCAGACGGGGACAGATCCACACCCAAGACCTCCATGCCTTGTTGCTTCACTATCGTCATCCCGCCCGGTCTCATTTCATTTTATTAACACATGGTTCCATTTCACGATAGCACATATAGCTCACCGTGCCATATATGTAGGAAATCACCTGACTTTTACCGCTTAAAGCAGGGCTAAGCATCTACTCGATCCTAGTCTATGTAGGATTCAAGGATTCATATATCTGGACAAGGAATGATATAATGCAGCAAGGTTTTCAACCAACTCCTATCACTTAATGCAACAATACTTATAACATATATAGAATTAATTGCTTTGAAGGTAGGAGGCTTATAATGCTCCGGGGCTTGCCTGGGATCCGACTCAAGTTAGAGTATGTCAGATGAATTCACTTGGCGAGCATCCTCCCATCTAGCACTTGCCCGATCCTTCTATCTTCGGGATGGATCCACCAAACACCGTCTTCGGGTTTGGCTCCACATCAGGTCTTTCACGTGCTTTAGCTAACGTACCTAAATGAGGTGCAACAATGCATATGTATGAATGCATAGAAGTGCAATAAGCAAAGTAATCAAATAAGCATACCAAACTCACGTAAGCACCTAGAGCTAATTAATTTAATCCTCATTAGGGCATAACATAGAAGATTGCGAGCACAACAATCAAGGCATAAATCTTATAAGATTACAGGGTACCAACCCAAGTACCATCAAGGATATGAGCCACACTTCCACACCCTAGCATGACAAAGTTAATCAAAGCACTAGAACAAGAATCTGCTACCTTCTGGACATACATGCAATAGCTGAGTAAATAAATCATATCTAGAGTTTTATAAATCCAATTGACTTGCAAGAAGACATTATGGAAAGCTTATAAAATTATCTACATTTCATATAATATCATCACAGCATGATTCATAAGTTAAACAAGTCAAAAATACAAAGTTCCAGAATCTGTTCCTGACAAACAGAGAGCAAGCAATTCTGTACCCTAACTTTAAACAGCTATAACTCCTAAACCACATTGTTAAATGCCACCAAATTTTAACAGAAGCTAGATACATAAATTATCTACAACTTTTGTATAAATAAGTTTCACAACAAAGCACATTATCATGAAGAACTTTGTTAAGTTCCCAGATCTGTCCAGAAACCTCATTTACAAGAAATAATTATTAACTTATGTTGCAAACATATAATTAGACAAAACCAACTTTATCAACATGTCACACATGACTAATGAACACCAAAAAACATAGTGTCTATTCCTAAATAATTTCTTTTAATGCATTTTCTTAATTTATTTAGATAATTTGGTGGAATTATGAACACATATCAAAAGTGCATAATAAATTCTACCAAAATTACAGAGGCCTACACATGCTCCCAAAAGTTTACTGTACAAATTTCAAACCATTTGGACATATATATCAACCTCTATGAAAAAGACAAATGGCTATTGCAAGAATTCATGTGAGAGCAAGATGAATCAATAAATCACTCATCCTACAACTACAATTCATGAAATTTTTACCACACATCAAACATCACATGAGTAGCATGCCACAAAATTTCACTTCATTTGGAGCCCTACAACTGTAGTTATGAAAATGACAAATACAACTAGTATTGAAAACCTAGAAGCATAGATCTATTTTTACAGCTAAAAATTTAAACTAAAATATGACATTTTATAGATCTACTGCATAGATAATTTCACAAGGATTCCAAAAAGTCCTCATTTGCTATTTTAGGAATTTCCTATGATTTACTATGTATTTTCAAAGTTTCACCCGATTCACGACAAATAGGTCCCTCGAGGCACTATTCATATGAGTCTATGACATTGCAGTTACGCCCCTGCTTTGAGTCAAATTGTTGCATGCAGTCCCTGGTCGCGATTTTACAGGGGAGGGGTCGCCGGAGCTCGCGGAAGCCGGCCGTAGGAGGCTCGTCGGCGGTGATGGAGTGGTGGGGGAGCACCGGGAGGCCCGCGCGCACCCTCAGGTAGTCACGGCTTGCCCCGTGGTGGCTCGTGGTGGCATGGCCACGAGCACAACAGCCTACGACGAAATGCGGCTCCGGTGGTGGCGGCCACGGTGACGGAAACAACCGGCAGCAGCGGGGAAGGGTCACGGTTGCGTCGAGGTGGTGAGACACACCCACGGACGACCGCAGCTAGGACCACGGCTGCCCCTGGCTGCTTGGCCGCACGGCGCCTGCGGCGCGCGGCTGTTTGCCATGGCCGGCAAGCAGTGGCAGCGAGCGGCTAGATCGCGGCGGTGGCTGGGAGGCGTGGCATGGAGGTGGTGGTGCCTGGGGGTGCGGCCGTAGTAGAAGATGAAGGAGGAAGCGACAGCTGCTGCGGGCTGCTGCACTGCTCGGCCATGGCTGTCGAGCGGGGGAACAGACAACAGCGAGAGGAAGATAATGGAGAGAGCAGGGAGGGAGGCAGGGCTCGGCCTCGGTTTTTCCCCATTTGGAGGAGCGACGTGGCGAGCATGCGACGAGCGCGTGAGGCACGCGGCAGCGAAGGGCTACGGACGGTCGGCCATGACGAGCACACGAGCACACCAGCAGTTCAACTTCTGAAGGAGCTACTAATACTACCGCGAAATTACAACTGAACATCAAACTTCCTCCTTTCGTAACTCATAAACCGTTTAGTTTTGGCACGAGTTGTAGTAACAAAAGTTGTAGAGCTACGTGATATCTACAACTTTGCTTTAAGTGTCAAAGTCTGATTCGGCCTAGTTCAAGAGATGTGAGGCTCCAAAATGGGGTACATGAAACTTGAAAACTGAACTTCGGTTCCATATTGACTGAAATGGCATTCTTCTCCCCCTTCTAACTCTTTAAGCATCACATAATAACTTGAGGCACTGTAGTCAACATGGTAGAGCTACATGAGGACAACAATATTGCTTAAGGAATATTGGGCTGGATCAGCTCGGTTTGTAAGATATAAATCCCCGAAGTAGGGTACTTGCAAACTAAAATCTAGAAAAGTTCAGTTCTAGACTTAGCCAAATTTCAGGGTTCCAAAACAGCAGTTTGTTGATTCTTGTGAGCTCTATTTGACCTAGCTAGACACTGAATTAGCTCTCGACTATTAAACAAAGTTTGTTGTACATAAGATGAACTACAACTTTTATTTAAGTTTCACTGCCACGTAAACACTCTAAGCCACAGTTCACCCCAAGTCAAAGTAGCATCCCGATAAATCTTAATTTATCCTTTTTGATCTATGGAAGCATTTTCTTGACATTTGCTCAACATGAACCCTTCATGACTTTTGTTGTAGAATTCATCTAGAGTCATTTGGGCAAAGTTTCAAGGTTTGGTTGATGGTCTATAATTCCATTCACTTAATGGTGCAAATTCTAATAGGAATGGAACTTATCATTTCATGTGACTTTTTTATTCCAAACTTCATGAAACTTTTCCAGGGGTCACTATAGATAGGTACTAAGGTGAGACACATGAAGATATTGCCATAACCCCACCCAAGCATATATCTTGAAATGTCCTATATGCAAAGCAAAGGAGTAACATCCAAGTTTAGATTAGACTCAACTCCGTAGGTTGGCCTTGACATCGTCATCTCCACTAATTTATCATGTTTGAGCTTAAACCCACTACTTAATTGGTGATCAACACCTGGTGTGTTATAGCTGGCCACACCTGTAGGCTAGCCGGCCCCTAGGTCCCACATGTTAGCCCCTCCTCGCTACATCGGTTTCCCACCGCCTCCTAGGTTGCATCTCCACCGTTCCTTAAGTCGGTTTGATCCAAGGGCTTACATTGCAAGCTCCGGCCTATATAAGCAGGCCCCTGCCCCCTCCCTAGAGGTATCCCTGAAACCCTTATTCATATCTCTCATTCAGAGATCAAGGTACACTAGGAGGATTAGGTCTAGACTCTCCAATGTAGTAGATTAGTAACTCGGGAGCGAGGGTCGATGTGAGCTCTTGCTCAAGTTTCGGATCTAGTCTTGGAGGCTTGACAAAGCTTTGTTTCTTCACTTCTTCATCTTGTAAGACTTATTATCAATTTATCATATTCTTATCTGCATGACTATGCTTACTTTGAATACATATATCTTGCTTAGTTAAGGTTATCTCTACTTGTGTGTGCGAGTTCAAGAGTGCTTAGCCTGCTATAGTTTATCGATTGGGCTAAGTAGCTGAATCTCGTGTAAGCGTGGTGCTTATACGATGCTCTGCCTATGAGTACACCCTGTTCTCTAGTTGTGTGGTAGCAGCAGGTGGTGACAACCCTGTCTATCCTTTGTAGTACACGCCAAATTGAGCAGGTTCTTAAATTATAGGATCATAGTCACGTTGGTAGAGTTATCTATTGTGGGTGCTCTACCATCTAAGCGGCTTCTGAAAGTGCACAAGAGTAGAGTTAGTTCTAGCTATAATTGGATATATATATATATATATATATATATATATATATATATATATATATATATATATATATATATATATATATATATATATATATACTTTGACCATGTAATAAGAATGTTATAGGAATCTACCTTACCCAAGTTAACTAGTTTATGTTATCTTATAGATCTATCCCCTGAGTGTCATTATATATAAATTCCTATCAGTACCTTTACCCCTTGATCTAGCTATGCTGGTATGTTGACTAATAGCTACTCCTTTGTTACCTAATAAGTCTTTACTCCATTGTTTCCCTGTGGTAAAATATAAATAACGATACCTAGAATACTCCCAGTAAAATGCTGCAATGGTATTCTGTGCGCATGCAGAATCCTTCATATTCTATTTGTGTTAATAAATACCAATAGTCTATGCTAGAAGTTACCTTCATTTGCCTTGTATCCCACGGTTGAGGGGTAGGTGGCAGGTGGTGACAGCCCTGTCCATCCTTCGTAACCCCCCATGTCCAGATACGGCGTAGAGCTAGAGGCCGGAGGTGCTTGGTAGACCAAGCATAAGCCAGTGCCTGAAGTAAGTTTATAGTGACCAAAGCTATCTTAACATAGGATCTCTACCATTAGAAATTAATGTATTTGTATGATCTACTAATCTTAGCATAGTTGTACTAGATAAGCCTGCTCTAGTTTAAGTATATTCTTTTATTTGGTCCAACGCGAATGTTTTCGGTGCTTGGAGCAGAGAATTCACGTAGAGTCTTCTGAGCCATGGCTCTCAAAAACTGATGTTAAGCTTCTTCTCAATTTGGTTGATTCTGATTGATAAAGAATTGTGGATCACAACTAGTCCTGCACTTACCCTGCATAAAATACATAAACAAAAACAAACAAGGGTAAGCCTGCTAAAGCAAAGGTTATGGTTTATCTATAAGTATTTATTTCTATTGCCATATTACTCTTCCTTCCCCGGCAATGGCGCCAAGAATGCTTGTTGACATTTCTTACATCACTATGTACTAAGTTGTCATCCCTAGCATGATGCTCAAAACACTGGTAATTATAACTACACTTAAAAACTCTAAATAATATTAAACATAAGTATCCGCAAGCGCACAGATAAATCACCTATTGTAGCATTCTACTCAGAGTATTCTGAGTATCGTTATTTATTTTAATCATAATGGAAGGACCATGAGGCAAATGTTTATATGACTAAATAAATGTACAGACCTATGATAAACTAACCACTCTTATGCTTTAGCAGGGGTAAGTCAAGTAAAAGATAAATAAATGATAAATGAATTTAGCATGATAATGGTATTCTAGAGATAGAAAATAGAGACTCACTAAAAGTAGTATGACTAATCTCGAGATTCAGTTAGAGTAAAGAATTCCTAAGTTATTCCTAAACACTAAGTCTTGCTGCTCACTCTAGCATATATATATATATATATCTTCATCTATTAGTAAAACTGAATCAAAGCAAAATTATAAGCAACATCTACTGGGGAGAATTGGAAACAGAATCTTCTTCTCCTTCAAGACCGGGCTCTACCATGTCATCTATATACGGGGGATAGACTACAAAGGACTCAACTAAGCTGTCATATTAGTGATCTACCACACGTCCCGGCACATAGTCAACATTCATAGGGAATTTCATATCTAAGCACCACGCTTACATAATCAAAGCTACCTAACTCTCGCATGAACTGAATTAAGTACTCTATGAACATATGCAAATGCAAATCATCAAATAATACTATATCCAATATATAACTAGAGCAAACTAAGAACATAATAAAGAGGAATGTATTATTAAAATAGAACAAAGTCTTAAATGAGATACAGAGGCAAATTACCAATCTTCAGATGAACAGATCCAGAATCCTAAGCAATCGCCCAACTCTACTTGAACCTTGCTAGAAAGCCTATACTAAGAAATTGAAGAACTAGATCTCTCTCTATCTAATCTCTAGAAACCCTAATGTTTGGACTACTCTTGACTTATGATCAGGTGTTTCAGGGGGGTCAGTGCCTGTATTTATAGTCCTGAGGAAGAACCGTCAGCCCTTGAATCAAACCGACTTCACGTTTGGAGGAGATGCATCCTAAGAGGCGGTGGAGGAATACTCCAAAAGGACATGGAAGAATCCCATAGGAGGGGGCAGTTGACACCTCTAATGCCACCTAAGCTAGGTTGTCATCCCCAGCATGACACTAAAGGTGCTGGTACTAAAATATACAAATACTCTTCTGAAATAAATATGAAATCCGCAAGCGCACAGATAATACCGATGTAACATTTTAACCGGGAGTAATCCAGGTAACGTTATTTATATTTTTACCACTGGGAAGGGATGCTAAGGATATTAAGCAATGAGCATCACTCCATGTGATAATGGAGAGCATAACCATGTCTTTATCTATCTTCTCATATAGGGTAAGTGTCACAAGATAAATAATATATACATGAATAAAGAATAATAAGAGATAACTGATAAGCACATAGCCACATATAATGATAAACATCTCGATAGATTACTCTAAGCATATAGCACTAGCATGGATTAGGATGAACTATAAGGATAAATCCTAAGTTATTCTAACTATACAGTTAAAGCATATGATGATTAGTGCAATTACACTTGGCAATCATGGCAAGAAAAGGTTATATCTACGCATAGTGATATTACTAAGGAAGATATAGAACATAGCCGTCACTTCCCTACAATAGTTGTGCTCTGCCTACCCTATACTCGGGAGGTGGACTACAAAGAACTCAACAGGACTGTCACTCCCGCGATCTACCACACGGTCCAGAATATAGGGTGCAATCATAGGTAAATACGGTATAGGCACCATGCCTACACAATGTTTACCACTCACCTGTCATGGAACCATCCAAATTATAAGAGCACAAGTACAAAAACAATCACCGGAGTGATCAAATTCTTGCACTTGAGCCCATATAACTCCGGTAGTCCAATGAAATCACGTGGGATTTCAAACCAACCAACACACAAGCCAAGATCGTAGTGATTCAACATAACAAGTCACATGTTACATCCATTTCACAAGTAGCTCAACATACATCAGAGTTCAACATAGTTATTACAACTTAAGTTCAGAAGTAGCGGAAGCAAAGTAATTTGAAACTAACAACACCCTTATTTCAAATACATGCCAGTACCAAGGTCGACTTCCAACAAAAGCGTTAGAGAGAAGATAAATAAGAAGGATCATGCCCATGATCGCACTCCGCCACTAAGGTAGGAGCCAACCAACTCTTGCAGTTGCCATGATACATCACAACCTGCAACAAGTGGGGATAAAACCCTGAGTACGACAATGTACTCAGCTAGACTTACCCGTCAAAAACCAGAAATAAAGTGACACCAAGGATCATGCAAGGTTGATATAAAGTGGGCTAGCTTGACAACATTTTGCATAAAGGCTTAATATAGATAAGTAATCATTAATGCTTAAGCATCCGGTTAATTATCATTAACCTAGCATCTATATTAGAACCTACACTAGAGCACTCACTTGATTAGGAGCAAACAATATTAACCATAGCAGGTATAAATTGAGGCAACATTTTCATCGTCATCCAATTAACCATCCGTTCAATTTAATTGAATCTACGTTGCCGCTGCTCGAGTCAAGTGCTCACTAACCGGGAGTGACGGTGATTCGAATCGAGTTCCTATCCAGCTGGAGGGGTATTTCTAACACTCACCGAGACACGCCTGGCGAGGGCTGCTCAGGTCACCTTTGGTACAGTTCAAGAAAGCACGGGTTCGACTGATGCCGCATCCCCAAGAGCAACACTCTACCAGGATGATAGGGACTTTAACCCCCCTTGGTCTTATGTCAATGTTCCCAAGCACATCCTTACTTCCTCCAAGATGCGACCTACCCTTCGATTCTCGGCCTGAACCATATTACTCGGCTTCACGGTCGGAACGACTTATCCGGCCAACTAAGTGTTAGACTGTGTTCAACATGACTCAAGGATGTACAGTGAATCGGTCCTTAAATGACTCATACAGGGATAGATCCACACCCAAGACCTCCATGCCTTGTTGCTTCACTATCGTCATCCCGCCCGGTCTCATTTCATTTTATTAACACATGGTTCCTTTCCACGATAGCAATATAGCCAACCGTGCCATATATGAATATCCCAACATCTCGCAGATGACAGGAAATCACCTGACTTCTACCACTTAAAGCAGGGCTAAGCATCTACTCGACCCTGGTCTATGTAGGATTCAAGATTCATATATCTGGACAAGGAATGATATAATGCAGCAAGGGTTTCCAACCAACTCCTATCACTTAATGCAACAATACTTATAACATATATAGAATTAATTGCTTTGAAGGTAGGAGGCTTATAATGCTCCGGGGCTTGCCTAGGATCCGACTCAAGTTAGAGTTTGTTAGGTGAAACCCGCTTGGCGAGCATCTCCCAATCTAGCACTCGTTCGATCCTTCTATCTTCGGGATGGATCCACCAACTCCATCTTCGGGTTTGGCTCCACATTAGGTCCTTCACGTGCTTCCGCTAGCGTACCTAAATGAGGTGCAACCGTGCATATGTATGAATACATAGGAATGCAATAAACAAATAAATCAAGCAAGCATACCAAGGTTCACATAAGCACCTAGAGCTAATTAACTTGATCCTCACTAAACCATAACATAGAAGAGGAAAAGCACATCAATCAAGACACAAGTCCCACAAGATCACAGGGTACTAACCCAAGTACCATCAAGGATATGAGTCGCACTTCAAAACACAAGCATGGCAAAGTGAATCAAAGCACTAAAACTAGAATTTGCCACGTTCTGGACCTCAGAACAGCAGCTGAGTAATTTAATCGTAACTAGAGATACACAACTCTAAAATATGTGAAACAAGACATTATGGAAAGCTTATGAAATTGTCTACAATTCATTTAATATCAACTAAGCTTGATTCCCAAGTTTACTAGGACAAAAAGATGAAACTACAGACTCTGGTCTGCTCCAAACAGAGAGCAACCAAATCTGGGACCTGACTTTAAATATCTATAACTCAAAAACTACTTAGCCAAATGCCACTCAATTTTAACACAAGCTAGATACATGAATTATATACAACTTTGCTATAGATAAGATGCTCAGAAAACATCATAAACATGGGGTAATTTACATTGCCCCCCAGAACTGTCCAGAAACCACATTTGCAAGAAATAAATACTAACTTATGTTGCAAACATATAATTGGACAAAACCAACCTTACCAACATGTCACACATGACTAATGAACACCAGAAAACATAGTGTCCATTACTAAATAAATTCTTTTAATACATTTTCTTAATTTATTTAGATAATTAGGTGAAATTATGAACACCTATCAAAAGTGCACAATAAATTCTACCAAAATTACAGTGGCCTACATATGCCCTCAATAGTACACTATCCAAATTTCAAGACATTTGAACATGTATATCAATCTCAATGAAAAAGATAAATTGCTATTACAAGAATTCATGTGAGAGCAAGAGGAATCAATAACTCATTCATACTTCCACCAAAATTTATGAAATTTTTACCACACATCAAAAATCATAGGATTAGCATGTCACAAAAATTTCACTTCGTTTGGAGCCATACAACTACAGTTATTGAAAAGACAAATACCACTAGTATTAAAAACCTAATCTGAAAAATCCATTTTTACCGCAAAACATTAAACTAAAACATGACATATTATAGATCCACTGCATAGAGAATTTCATAAGCATTCCAAAAAGTCCTCATTTGCTATTTTAGGAATTTCCTATGATTTACTATGTATTTTCAAAGTTTCACCCGATTCACCACAAATAGATCCCTTGAGGCACTATTCATATGAGTCTATGACATTGCAGTTAGGCCCCTGCTTTGAGTCAAATTCTTGCATGCAGTCCTTGATACAAATTTGGAGAGGGGCTCGTCGGAGGCTCACGGTGCTGGCCGGAGGAGACTCGTCGGCCGCGGCTGAGGGGTGGGGGAGCACCAGGGGGTCTTCACGCACCTGCTGGTGCCCTTGCCTTGCTCCGCGAGGGTCCGAGGCAAGCCGGCCACGAAGATAGTGGCTAGCAGCGGCAGCTGCTCTGGTGGTGGTGCTCTCCGATGATGAAGACGGCCAGCGAAGGAGCGCTATGGTGCCGCAAGACCAGCGCACAGTCGTGGGAGAGGTCGGCCTGGCTAGCGGCTGCCTGTGGCGGCCCGGCCACGGGAGCAGTAGCAACCATGGCGGCTGCTTCGACGGACAGGAGCATCGCCAAAGCTCTGGCTGCGGCGAGGTGGTGCGGTAGCCCTCCAACGGCGAGGTGCATGCATGGCAGGGCTAGGCGCTGCGACGGCAAAGGAGAGGGAGCAGCGGTGGAGCTTGCGTCGCCGGCAATGGTGGCCACGACCATAGTGGCGTGCGCGCTCGCAAGCAAGAACGGCGAGGCAGAGGGAGGGCATGTGAGGGCGAGTGGAAAGCTCGGGGAGCGCTTGCTGCCATCCCACGCACGGGAGGAAGAGCAAGCCGCGAAGGAGCACGCGGCAGCAATGGTGGGGCGCGCTCTCACGCATGGCTGCCACGAAGGTGTTTCCTCAGACACCTGACAGGCGCGGATGAGCCCGACTTCGAATCCCATTTTCGGCGTATTCGGTTGAGATTCGGATCTCGAGTGCAGTAGCAAAGTTGCTGCTCTCCTAAAGCCCTATAACTTTGATTAAGGGTACTCGGCCATTAGGGCTCTAGATTAGGAGATAATTAACTCCAAAGTTGACTTTGTCAGTGAATTAATGATGTTTAAGCTCTACTCGGTTAGGACTCTAATTACTAGGTCATACGTGGTCAAACTTAAATCAACTTTTGACATGCTCTCCTTAATGACATTGGCTACAAGTTTTATTTTGGAAGCAAGTCAAGTTTGTTAAAAAAATCATGAGAACGTGGCATGCCAATCTAATGACATAGGATTATTGAAGACTGGACAACAGCAGCACATTCAAACTTGGTGACCTTATTTGGCTAGGTTAGAAGTTGTACCAGGCCTTGGTGCTTAAACAAAGTTTGTAGTACATAATCTAAACTACAACTTCTATTAAAGGATCAAGGTCTGGATCAGCTTGTGTTGCAAGATATAAAGCCCCAAAGTGGGGTACCCGAAATTAAACCTCAGCTAGGACTTAGCCAAAATCTGGGGCTCCAAAACAGCACTACCTTGAATCTTGGGAGCTCTATTTGACTAAGCTAGAGACCAAACTAGCTCTTGACCATTAAACAAAGTTTGTTCTAAACAAGATGAACTACAACTTTTGTTTAAGGTCAAACCTCATAACTAGTATATAAGTCAAACTTTCACTTTGGTCAAAGCAGCAACTTAATAAAGCCTAAACTAGGGTTTTAGGCCAATCGGGGTATTTTCTTGACATTTGCTCAACATGAACCCTTCATGACTTTTGTTGTAGAATTCATATAGAGTCATTTGGGCAAAGTTGTAAGGTTTGGTTGATGATCTCCAATTCCATCCACTTAATCATGCCCTTCCAATATAAATAGAACTTATCATTTCATGCGATTTTTTGATTCCAAACTTCATGAAACTTTTCCAGGGATCAATATAGATAGGTACTAAGGTGAGACACATGAAGATATTGCAATGACACCATCCAAGCATATATCTTGAAAATGGCCTATATGTAAAGCAATGGTGCAACCTCCACTTTAGGTTAGGATCATCTCCATAGGTTGACCTTGACATTGTCATCTCCACTTAATCTGTCATGTTTGAGCTCAAACCCACTGCTTAGTGAGGGACAAACACCTGGGGTGTTATAGCACCCATGATATCAATGATCAAGCGCTATACGATCCTATACTTAAATATAATTCTGATCGAACTATGCCAAGCATATAATCAAAGTAGACTAAGAACAATATAATTGAGAACCTAATCAAATAGAGCAAAGTCATATCCAATATGATAGAATAGACTAAAGTCATATTCATACAAATGATGAATTAGATGAATAATATAAGAACAAATACAAAAGTAGGAGAGAACTACCAAGTATTCTTTTGACAGATCCGGAAATCAAGCAATGCTTGGCTCCTTCTAGTTCTAATCCTATGTAGCTATGCTAAACTAGAGATCTAACTGAGATGGTGGCTCTAGGGCTTCTCTGAATGAATGGAATGAGTTCTCTCTCTAATGAATTAGGGTTTCTCCTAGGGCCAGGGGCCTTGCTTATATAGCCCTCTAGGAAGCACCACAGCCCTAGGATCAAACCAACCTTCATCAACGACTTTTTATTAATCCTCAAAGGTGGTGGAAGCAGGATCCGCGAGATGGAGCCTGATTGGCTCTGTAGGTGGGGCAGGCGCCCCCACCCCTTGGGCGGCCGCCCGGCTTCCAGGCCTGTTTTGCCTCCTATTTATTTCTAGAGTCTTCTTGTACCTTTTAGATTATAGAAAAGTTGTGTGAAGCCCTTTTGTCTCTATGTAAATCTGACATGTGGACCTCATTTGGTTATTTCCTAATAACCCTTTGCAGAAATAGATATTCTCCAAAACTCGTGGAATTCTGTCAATGTAACCCATATATCTAGATAGTATTTATGTTTAGGTCCTTTCTCATGCTATGTTGATGGTTAGAAATGATACTTATCTACCGTCAACAAACTCTCCCAAGCTTACCTTTTGCTCGTCCCTGAGCAAAGATAGACTCAGTGATGGATCAGGAGTTGCTACAATACTTTGACGCCTTACAAGTACACATGCGTTCAAACAAGAACTCTCCTCTGGATTAGAGTGAACTATTCTGATGAAAAACTCACTCATGTTACCTTCCACCATAGGGCTTGTAGCCATCACTTGGGTCTCGAGTAGTTGAAAGACAGAACGGTCATGTCAAGCGCCATGTTTCAAGCTCTTTGATCAACTATTATTCTAGAGTTTTGCAATATTTTCAAAATAAAACTCAGAGTTTCCTATGTATGACCCTTCCAAGTCTCTCCTTTGTGGTATTTCTGGATCCTCTCCAAGGCAATTATGGTGTATGCCTTTTCTCTTCTCTCAAAATATGTGGTATTTTTGGTAGCATAGTAACATTATGCCTTCTCTCTCTCACCCTACTTCTAATAGGCTTATGTGGAGCTCATAGGTGGGGAGACAGCGAAACATATATTGCATAATCAAAACTATGGATCCAAAGGAACGAGTCATAAAGTCAAATCAAGATATGCATGTGTATGGGCTGTATGGTAGGTGGTGGTAAATGGATAAATAGAGAATAGGGTAGAAGTGGTTATAAGGGGTAAAGGAATGATGGTGAATACTTAGGTTCTTTGAGAAATTTCATATACCTCTCTTAGAAACTTGAAAACTTTGAGGAAAACTTGGGCCGCTAAATCTCTCTTTATTTTGAGTGGGACATTTGTCCTCTTTCTTTTGTTTTTCTTTCTTTCTCTTTTTCTCTCTTTTTTTCATAGAATACCCAAGCCTCTTTTAGAACATAATAACATGAGGTAGCATAACTGGATGTTTGGAGCTTTATTGGCTAGCAAGGATATTTTTGGACAGTTCACCCCCAGTATAAGAGTAGAACTATTTTCTGGGTGGATCTGAATGGAATATATGTGAATTCGTACTTCTAGGGTAGAAGCAGAATATATGGGTGGATGTATATGGATGAAAATGGATGCGTACTTCCAGGGTAGAAGCAGCATATGTAGGTAGAGTGTATAGATAGATCTCGATTTTAACCGCATGACTAGTTCCTAAGGATCGACACAGCCTGACCATACTCAATGCTCACAAATAGTAAATATGAATGTAAGGCTTCCTAATCTATAAGCATGTATATGGCTGTGGTAGAAATTCAAACTCTCGTCATACAGGAACTCATCATATAGCAAGTTAATTTTCAAAAGATAAATTCTCTAGAACTCTAGTATCTCTAGGAACATGATAGACAACAGCTCAAAACCTTCCTATATCATATCTGTCAACTACCTAGACTTAGATCAAGTATTTGCTACCCACAAGTTCAGGTTTAGAGCAAATCTTAAATCAAAACCATTGTGTTCAAAACTCAGGAGAGCTCGAGGTTGAAAACTAGGTACTTGAAAGGAATTACGGTAGAGCAACTATTCATCATTTCCATATAAGAGTTTATTCTAGGGGTTCACTTAGCAAGATGAAACTTAGCACACTCTCCTATATTTATTTATCAAACTTAAAGATTATACAGAAAGTATATATATATATAAGAAAACATTTATTTGGGTATCTATAGGTTATGCATCTTTTTATTTGTTTCATATATCAAAGCAAAAATAAGTAGGTAAGAAAATACTTAGCTGGATACATGGGGGATACTCTCCCCCAAGCTGGATGTTGACGTAGTCTTGCTTGATGAAGCAGGCAGACAGTGAAGTTGTACTTCCCTCATTAGAGTGCTCATGATGATGATTATTGAGACAACACTCCAACAGGGGACAGATTGTCCTTCTGTCTGTTTGCTTTCCTTGATCCTTCAAATTCTATGAAGCTCAAATAGACAACAAAACTTGTGGAACTTGATTAAGTGTTAGTGATAAATCTCTAAGCCTTGAGCATCTAGAACCTCTTAACAGATGTATCTTTCTAGCAGGATCTCGTGTTGCCATATTTTTATGCTTTTATATTTATACTATGCAAGGAATTATAAAGGATGATGAATGCTTTTTTATTTTATTTTTTATGCCACCACAGCAATGTAGACTTATGGGTTTTATGCCATAAATTTATTTGCATGGGGCTTTAGTAATTTTATGATGCAACGCAAGACATATTTGTTTTCTTTTCTATGCAGAAATAAAGTATAACTAAACATGTAATAAAGGAAAGTAAATATGGTGTGAAAAATTAAATGCAAAACTAAAGAGGAAAATATTGATAACTATGAAGTTACCTCTTGGCGCGATGTTCGGTGAGTTGGATCCTCCAAACAGGACCTCTTGTTCGCTCTAATCATTCTGGGGCACCTCGGATGGATCGAGTGGTGCCTCTGCTTGTGCTGAATCTGATGTTAAATTTATTTTTACTTTCCATACCTGTTTTGTTGGTGAGGTTGACTTTAAGGAGGAAGCTTGCTTTTTTGTCTTATCTTCTTTGTTCTCTATGGTGACTGAGTCACTTTCTGTTAGCAGTACAGCTTCTCTCTCAGGAGATGTATTGTCTTCAAGAAATCGATCTTCATATCTTGATACCTCTCCTTCATAGTCAGCCCATCCATCCTTGGGGATATGATTCTTCTAGGTGCGGTTACGACGCCTTCTTCTGGTTCTGTTCTTCTTGGGTTCTTTGTCAAGTATATAGTTACTGTTGAAATAGCGGCGTACCTTCTCTAAGGGGAATTGGAAATGTACTTCTCCTATTGCAATGTAGACGATGGCCTTGGTGGTGCTCAGGAATGGTCTCCCTAGGATGATCGGTGGATCATACTCATCTTCTCCCATGTCGATGACTAAGAAGTTAGTCGGGATGAAGTGGTCATCAATTTGTATGGGGACGTTCTTAGCTATTCCGTCCACGAAGCAAAATGATTGGTCCGCCATCTGTAGCTACGCATAGGTTGGGTCTTAAGGCATAGTACCATATAGATATTCATAAGTTACCTTGGCCATTGTGTTGACGCTCGATCCGGTGTCACAGACAGCCTTCTGAAAGGAGCTCCTGATGATTGTGCATTCAATAGTTGGGACACCTAGGTCGTCTCTCTTGAGCAAATATGGGGACTTGAGCTGATGATCATGCTCTCTGTGAACTGCAGTGATCACTCTCGCTGATTCCATTTGTTGTGGCTTCTTGTTCTTGTTCCTCCGATTGTTCTTCTTCTTTGGCTCATAGGGATGTTGAGGGTGTGTAGGGAACTGCAACACTCTGTCCTTGAAGAAGAAGGTCTCTCTTTTTCCTTTGATGTTGAAACATATCTTGGCAGTGTTGGCATACAAGATAGCTCTAGCGGTGTTCAAGAACGGTTGTCCCAAAATGATGGGTGACTTCTCATCACCACCTGTCTCTATTACCACAAAGTCTGCAGGAATATACGAGATGCCTACTCATACACATATATCTTCTAGGATTCCCTTGGTGTAGCAAAGCGACTGATCTGTAAGCTGCAAGCACATGGTTGTATACAATAAAGGATAATTAAACATTTTATCATAGATCACCTTAGGCATGATGTTGATGCTTGCACCAAAGTCACAGATAGCTTCATTGAAGTTCACGCTTCCACTGGAGATCGGGATGATAGGTCTTCCTGGATCACCTTTCTTGATTGGCAGAGTCTCATCGTTTCATCCTTTGGAGATAGGGTCACTCCAATAACTTCATGCATTAAATATGTCTATGAGATTTGTAGTTTCTAGATCTTCTGGTTGTCCCAAAATTTTACCTTGGTTAGCAGGAACAATATTGGCAAGCTATTGCAACTGAGACTCTAGCATCTTATTAAAGCTGAGCTGATTCTTAATAGTATAGAAAAGCTATCCATTCTGTTATTAATTGTTTCTAATGTTTTATCATTGGATGCTAATTTCTTAGATAGGCTATCCATTAACTTTCCTTGATTAAGCACTAACTCTCTTAGAGGAGGTTGATTAAAAGAATTATTACCTTGATAATTACCTAAGTAGTTACCTGAGTAGTTAAGCCTTTGCTATTGATTCCAGCCTTGATTCTGTTGAGGACGGTAGTAGTAGTTGTTGTTGAGGTAGTTCACATCCTCTTGTAGTTCTGGGCAATTGCTTCCTGAATGCCTAGTGTCTCCACACTCTTCACAAGTCATGCGGAAATCATGGATGTGCATGACTTCCTTCTTCTCGCCGGCTCTCTCATCGAGCCTCTTCATAAGTAGGTCCATCTTGGTAGACAACATGTCTACCTCCTTCAGCTGGTGCACGCCTCCACCTCTCTTGTGGGTTTGAGTTCTTTCTTCATTCTAACCTTGGTTGGATGCCATTTTCTCTACAAGAGCTGTGGCTTGATTGATTGTAAGTGATAAGAATGCTCCTCCAGCGGCAGCATTCATAATCTCATGGATACTATTGGTGAGCCCATGATAGAAGGTCTGCATAAGTAGCCAATTCTCCATTCCATGATGAGGACATTCTAGAATGTAGTCTTAAAAGCGCTCCCATGCTTCTAGGACTGACTCATCATGTTGCTGCTGAAAACTTGATATCTTCCCACGAAGAGCATTTGTCTTGCCCATGGGAAAGAACTTCACCAGGAAATTGGTGGAACAGAGTGCCCACATAGTATTCTTCTCCTTATTCGCATAGAACCACTGTTTCGCTCTCCCCAAGAGTGAGAATGGAAAGAGGCAAAGTAGTATGGCATCTCTAGGGACATCCTTGATGGTGAAAGTGCTGCAAATATCCAAGAAGTGTTGGAGATGAGCACTAGCATCTTCATGTGCCTTCCCACTAAATTGACTGGCTTGCACCATGTTGATCAACGCCAGCTTTAGCTCAAAGTTTTGCTCAATCTCTGCCACAGGTCTAGTCCGGATGTTAGCTGTAGTTGGAGCTGAGAACTCGCGGAGTGACTTGTTTGCCATGGCGTCAAACTCTGGTGTTAAGTTTCAAACTATGCTTGGTCGGCCTTCCAAATTAGAGAGTGGAGCTTCAATTTGAGATGATGATATGTCTGCTTGAACTCTCTTTAGCTTGGCTCTTGTTCTTCTGAACAATAATTTTGGATTATCGATGAAGTTATCTAGATGGCCTAACCTGCTCATACATTACCCTGTATATAATATATAAATAGACAATAGACAATGGTAAGGCTGTATGAGTAGAGAAGGATGATGGTTTCTCGAACACATTAGTGGATGCAAGTGATGGCTCATTATCCTTTGAATAGCAATTCAACCTTCCCCGGCAATGGTGCCAAAAATGCTTGTTGACACCTCTAACGCCACCTAAGCTAGTTTGTCATCCCCAGCATGACACTAAAGGTGCTGGTACTAAAATATGCAAATGTTTCTCTGAAATAAATATGAAATCCATAAGCGCACAGATAATACCGATGTAGCATTTTAACTGGAAGTAATTGTAACACCCCTGGGTGTTAAGCACGCACTAACATCCCAAAGCATGAGCATTAGCATCACATACATGTTCATCATCACATGCAATATAAGTTGAAATTAAATTGAAGTGTGAAAAAACATCTTTTTGAACCCTAATTATTACATTTGCTTGCTAAGAGTGGTAAAACTTGTTTGGCTATAACTTTAAATGACTTAGAATTAATTAGAATGATTTTTGGAGCAACTTTTGTATTCAAAATCTCCCCAAATTTTGCTTTTAAAAATATTATAGAAAAATGAGTTTTTATTTAAAAATTAGACTTTAAATCATTAATTCAAAATCTGTTTAGAATTTTGAAAAGTGCCCTAAATGAAAGTTGTAGAGAATTAAATTTTGAACAACTTTTGTTTTGGGGACAACTTGTGAAAATGTCTTTTTCATCTACAAATTTTGAATTTGAATCAATCTAGAAAATCTAGAAATTTATTTATAAAAGAAAAAGGAATTTTTAGCCTTAACGGGCCGCCGCCTCCGCTCCGGCCCGCGTCCGCGTCCGCCTCTTCCCGCCCGCATGCGCGCCTCGCCCGTGGCGACCGCGGTCAGGAGCCGCCTGCCCCATGGCCGCCGACGTACGGATCCGCCCGACGCATGGCCACGATGGCCCCCACGGCTGCGCCACGCCTCCAAGCAGCCGATCCATGCCACTGCCCTCGCCATTCTCGCCATTCCGCACTCCGCCTGCTCACTCCCGCCGCTCGCAGCGCAGCTCTCCAGTAGCAGCCGTGCGGCCACCGCTCCATTGCCACCGCCGTGCTCGCCTTCGCCCCTCCACCCGCACCGAGCCCCCACAAGCAAGGGCACGGGCTCCGCCTCGATGCAGCGCACCTCCCGCACCCCTTCACGCCAAGGTGAGGCCCGCCTTGGGCAAGGCATGCCATGCCGACGTCCTCCGGAGCTCACCGGAGTTCGTTGCCCCGCCAATCTTCCCGCTCCGCCCCTCCTTCTTCTTTTTCGTGGTCAGTAGCTCCGCCTCACTCCCGTGAAACTGCTCCGCCCCATCTCGCGCGACACCAAGCACTGGCTAGGCCGCCAACGTTGAGCCGCGCCGCTGCATCCGCCATTCCCGTAGCCAAGCTTGCTCTAGGCCGCCATTTCTTCGTTGGACTACCTCCACGGGTGCGCGCGGGCGAGCTAAGTGTGGTGGTGCTCACCCTTGTCGTCGGTGACCTCGCCGTCGGCGGTGAGCAGCCGGTCAACCACCGCCTCTTTCGGCTACGGCTGACGGGTGGGCCCCGTTGACCCAAGGGTCCCGTGTGACAGCGAGCCCGGGTGCACTGGACCGGGTGCGCCCAGGGTGGGGTTCTGGCCAGTTTTCAAAGAAATGAAATAAATGATTTCCAGAAATTTGTGAAAAATGCTTTCAAAAATCATATCTCAAGATTTACAGCTCCAAAAATTGTGAAACAAATTTTGTAGTGTTTCTCATGAGTAGATATACAATTTAAAAATGTTGCATGTTAGTTTTGTGATACTTTTCTATGTAGAATTATTTAATTCGTGTTATTGCTATTATCTTAGAAAATGTGTAGTAAATTAAAGAAAGATCAGAAAAATATGGTTCCTATTTCATTAGTCTTCCTTAGTGATGTACTTTCTAGGAAAAATGTTTATGAGTCATGTTCTATGAACAATTCTTGAAGTGTAGTTCAAATGCCTTTCATGGATGATTTTTGTTATTTTTGGTAGAGAGCAAAAATTGTATAACACAGGCATGTGATAATTTTTGTGATGTGCTTGTTTACTGCGGGTAATATAGGAAAAATATGAAATCTATTGTTTGACACTTTTTCTAGTACAAAGTATTTTCATGCTCATTATTATGCTATAGATTGTTTATTTTGTACAGATAGTTTTACTTATTCAAATTCCATGAAATTTTTGTAGTATACTATTTGGAGTAGGAGTGTGCTACTGTAATTTTTGTAGATTTTTACCTGCAACAGAAATAGGTGTTGATGTGTAACCCTAGTTTAAATAGGAAATAAAAGTTTATTCTTTATGAGTAATTAAAAGTAATAAAAAGTGTTTGGTGTATCTTTGAAGCACCAAACTACCTTGCTGGTGTTACTCGATGGGTTAAGGTATTAGGGTTTGGCAAAGTGTAGCAACACTTGTGTGAGAATTTTATGCTAACTAGTATAAGAGTAGATGACGTGTTTTGTGGTACATGTTCTTGGATGATGTGAACTATCTTGTAGAAGATATTGTCTGTAATCCATACTATCAGTTCAATGTGCTCATCTGCATATCATGTCATCATAGCATTCCACCGCATCCGATGCACCGTCTACATGGTTGCTTATGCAATTGCATCATACAGGATCGTAGGAGGAGTCGTAGGTAGCAGTGCCGGAAGAGCAGACTTAGATCGATCAGCAAGAGCCCCAGGCACAGGAGGTGCCCGAGGAAGAGGAACAAGGAGAGGAGTTGCCCAAGTGCGTAGATCACCAGTCTAGTTCGTTTGAAAGAGGCAAGCCCCAGAGCATTCTAAGTCTCCTACTTTATAAAAGCAATTCTTTATATATGTGTTTTATATATTGTTGCATTAAGTTATAGGAGTTGAGTGAAACCGTTATTGCATTTATTATTATCCTTGTCCACCTGGTTACCTGTTTACCCTATTAGGTCAGGATCGAATAATTGCTTAGCCATGCTTAGACCGGTAGAAGTCGGGTGATTTCCTGTCACTTGCGAGTTATAGGTGGATACCTGGTTATGGTTAGCTATAATTGTTATCATGGAAAGTAACCAAGTGTTGATGGATAAACGGAGACCGAGCGGAGTCTTATAGGGTTTTGGACTATAGTGATTTCGTTTGTGTTGATTAAGGACCGATCGTTGCTCGTCCCTCTTGTCATGTTGAACGCATGCCTCACATTTAGCTGGCCAAATAAAGTACCTTTCGACCGCGAAGCTAGTGACACTATTTCGAGCCGGGATAAACTCAAATTGGTAGACTGGTGCTGAAGGGGATATGACGGGGACGCGAAGAGTGAGCCCAAGGTGCGTCCTGGCAGTCGGGTGGTCCCTGGGTAGTGCGGTCCATGACTGTTATCCCGCGTCTACTTAGAAAGTGTCATTGGTGATCTAAGCGACCCTGACGGGGGAAATGTGGATTGTGTGAGGAATAAATCACTAGCTGGTTAGTAATCAATTCGAATCACCATCGCTCCTAGATAGTGAACACTTGACTTGAGCTACAGCATCGTAGTAACAATGATGGAACCCAGATGGTTATGTGAATGATGTTGGAAATGCTAAACCTGATATGGTAAATTTTGATGTAAATGGTTAATCAAGTGATTGCTCTAGCATAGGTGCTCACTTAGACTAATCAGGTATAATTAAGTTGATGCTTATAGTTTAAATGGTTCATAACTGATAACTTATGCTTTTCTGCAAAACTAGTCATGTCAGTCCACTTTATAAAGGCCTTGCATACTCCTTAGTGTCTTTTATTTCTGGTTTATGACGGGTAAGTCTAGCTGAGTACCTTCTCATACTCAGGGCGTTGTTCCCATTGTTATTGTAGATGGTCAGATGTACTATGGTTATTGCGTCAACTGTCTGTATCTGGCGATGGGCGACAACTATGACCAAGGGCAATGGTCACTCCGTTCATCTTATCTCATGCTTTTGTGGGCTATGACTACCTGCTAGCACTGTATCTAAACAAAGTGTGTGTGTGTGTGTGTGTGTGTGTGGTTTAAAACTACTTGCTTCCGCTATGTTAATTGAACTCGTGTTGTAATAACTTTTTATTCTGAACTCTGATGTATTCAACTCTCGTTGTGAACTTTATGTAGCATGTGACTGTGGCTGCTAAATCAGTACAATCTTGGTTGAATGTTGGTTGGTTTGAAATCCTTCATGATTTCATGGAATCTCGGGTTGTACGGGCTTAAGTTTGGTAAATTATCTGCCTTGGTGGAAGATTTTCTTACTTAATCTCGTATAATCATGTTGATCCGTTACAGCTGGTATCAGAGCATGGTTTAGCATGTTGCTGTTCACATGGGTATTTAAAACAAAACTATGTTTAAAAACAAGTTTTAAAACTTAAGAGTGTGCTAGTGGTCATATCCTTTATGCCCAGTAAGGACTCTAGGTGGCTTCTTTAAGTACCGACTAAGGGTTTTGCATCATATTTTAATTCATCGCTCATATGGCATGCTATTGTATGAGTGCCATTCACTTGAGTGGTAATGTATAGATCAATTACCTCTACGCCTTGGTAAGTGAGAGTTGTGAGAGCATGGTCAGATACACTGCCAATCTAGGGAAGTGCTTATGTGATGCCGAATTATTTACATGTTTTACACATGTTATATGAAGGTATCCTTTGTATTGGGGATTTCCATCATGTGGTGACAATGCCGTCAATAGGGCGATGATTCGGGTAGTTGCTACCGTTATACTCGTATCTGGGGATACGTGTAAAGCGAGTAGCTTACTTTACTACTTTCTTGTGTATTTTTCATACTGTGAGGTTTGGGCTGAAGTGACTCTCTGCAGGTACATAACCGCGCTATTGAGTAGTACGCAGTAGCTACGTTTCTGAGAGATCGTTGTATGCCACCGTCTATACCGCTAGTAATTGTTATTTCTAAGTTTGTAAGGACGTACGGAACGTGCATGCATCATGTTTGTGCATTTCATTCATGGCATTGTTCCTCCCGTTATAAGTTGATTACCTCATTTTGATAAAAATAACAACTTAAAATCTGTTCTCACCACGGTAATAAAATTTTGGTACAGATGGCACGCACCAAGCAGAGAGCTCACAAGTCCACAGGCAGAGTTCCCCATCATCAGCTTGCTCCACGCACTCGTCAGTGTCACATGTTTCTTGGAGAGTTTGGGATGCCTACGCTCTTGTGGAGAGTGCTCAGCTACGTAGGCTATCCTGATGGAATGGAGCCCCGCTACTTTTGGGCAAATGAGCAGTTGGGGGAAGGTCTTTTGGTTACTGTGGAAGCAGTTGTTCGTCCCAGAGGTGATGGTTCTGAGTGGACTAGTTGGCGTTATGAGTCAACTGGTAGGACCGCTGAAGAAGCCGCTGTGAGGGCAGCCTTTGGAATACTGAGGGATATCATGGATCGCTTTCCTCAGGAGTTGGCATCAGCTATAGTTGGAGTCTTTCCGAGGGGCAACCCCTCTACTGACTCATGGTAGCAGGCAAGAGGAAGGTCCCTGGAGATTAGTGCAGCAGAAGCACAAAACAGTGATAACCCCACCATGCCATGTTCGCAGTGATAAAGGCCTTCGATGGAGTGGAAGGTAGCCTGCGACATGTGTCTGGTGCTCTTGGTTAGGCTTGTGACGACCGACGTCAGCTTCAGAGGGATCACGACGCCGAGATTGAGAGGCTCACTGCAGAGATGGCTTAGTTGACTCATCAGAGGGATCAGGCTACCCAGAGGACTGTGGTTTTTGAGAGAGATGTACGTGCACTGAGAGAGCAGGTTGGACGCCTGACCACCGCCAATAGGAATGCTGAGCGCATGTTGACTCATGTGCTCTACCAAAGGAATGAAGCCTGGTCTATAGAGAATGTTCTGAGAGCTCGATAGTTTGACCTAGAGCAGCAGCTGGCCAATGCAGAGGAGTACAATGACAACCTGCATGAGGAGGTTCATCGGCTGAACAACCAGCTCTACCCCTATGTTCCTCCTGGTGCGGCAGAGTTGGATCTGGATGAGGATGAAGATCCCGAAGAGCCCGAGGCACCCGCTGAGGATGACGATGACGCTGTGGATGGTGACCATGGCAACATCTCCGACTTAGACAGCGACCACGATGAGTAGACTAGTAGTTGTTGCGCTAGCTACTAGGGTTCCGTTTGCATGATCTTTTGCTTAGTTGGCACGTTGGGCATGTAATAATGCGTAGAAAAACTAAGGCTTTGATGTAATGTTGGAAAACTTGGATGTGTTTGTGGCGGTATCTGAACGTCAAAAGTCCAATGTATGTATGCTGGCAATTTGGTTGTAATGAACGCGATGTGTGCGCTTTAGTAATCTAATTAGTGATGTTGTGTTAATTGGAATGACTTATTGTGCCCCTGTTTTATTGTATGAATTTATTCTCTCCAGTGAATTCAGTACGACATAATTTTTCATTCACTCGCAATTTCTACAACATCACCTAATAATACTATTGCTGAAATATACAGATGTCGAACACTCGCCGTACCGTGTATGACACCACTGAGGCTAGTGGTAGTGCCACTGGAAATGAGAACCGTGATCCACCACCGCCTCCTCCTCCACCGTACACTGCGGAACAGTTCTTCGCACAGTTCCTCAGAAGTCAACGCAACATGGAGAACATGCAGCAGAATATGGAAGCTGCATTGCGTAGTATTGCGGATAACACCCATCGTGGAGTAAACTCAGGAGGGCATGAAGTAAACCAGTATAGCAGTTTCAAGGATTTCATGGACACCCGTCCACCAATTTTCAAGGAAGCCGCTGAACCCTTGGATGCAGAAGAGTGGATTAACACAATGGAAGACAAGTTTTGTGTTTTAAGGATGACCGAAGTGTTGAAGACCGAGTATGCAGCTCATCAGCTTCAAGGTCCGGCAGGGATGTGGTGGAAGCACCACCGCACCACTTTTCCTCCCCATGCCCACATCACTTGGAGGGCGTTCACTGAAGCGTTTTGTGGAGTGTACATCCTACCTGGTCTAACAGAAATGAAGCTCAGAGAATTCCTGTCACTGAATCAAGGCACAAAAACTGTGACCCAATATCTGCATACATTCAACAATCTGAGCCGCTATGCTTCTGACATGGTTAATACTAATGCTAAAAAGATCGCCAACTTCAAAAGAGGTCTGAATCCCAAGATGATGAAACACGTGGGTTCCAACATGAGAACTGGTTTCAATGACTTTGTTAGTGACTGCTTGAAGCAAGAGAAGAACAACAATGTGTATGCTGCGTCCAAGACCCGTAAGAGAGCTTTTGAGTTAGGTTCGTCCTAGCCTAGGGCCCCAGTGGCAAATCGTCCCGTGTATCGTTCGCCTGCCCCTGGTGCAAGGTTTAGGGCACCCCAGTGGAAGGGTCAGAATGCCCAGCAACCTCAGAGGAACCAGAAATCGTTCAAGATGGCGTTGCCACAAGCGAAGGCAGGACAAGGCAGTTCATCTAGAGCTGTGACTCAAGTAAAGGGACCGTGTTTCAACTGCAACCAACCTAGGCACTTTGCGAAGTTTTGCCCCTATCCCAAGAAGCAGCAGACGCAGTATCAAGCTCGTGTGCACCACACCACCATTGATGACATCCTAGAAGGAGAACCTGTGACAGCTGGTATGTTTTCTATCAACAATCATCCTGTAATAGTCTTGTTTGATTCCGGATCATCTCATTCATTTGTAAGTCAATCATTTGTTAAGAGGTATGAGCAAAAGATAGTTGAGTTGGAATGTGCTTATTAGATCAGTTCAACCGGGGCTGATCTGTTGACAAATTAGATAATCCAGGGAGTAACCCTAAACATAGCAAACAGACAATATAAGCTTAATTTGATAGTCATGCCAGGACTAGTTTTGGATGTGATATGGGAATGAACTGGATGAATAAGATGGCAGTAGTAATTGATGTTGGAGGAAGAAGTATTTCTCTCAAGGAACCTATTGGAGAAGGCACTTTCCAGGTGATCCTACCTCGGAAAATAGATCTAACCAATACAACTTGTGCCATCCAAACTACTCTGCTAGCCAAGATTCTAGTAGTATGTGAGTTTCTAGATGTATTCCTAGATGAGTTACCTGGGCTTCCACCAGACCGAGATGTTGAGTTTGCCATTGAGTTAATTCCTAGAACAACACCGATCTCAAGAAGGCCTTATCGGATGCCTCCCAATGAGTTAGCCGAGTTGAAGAAACAACTCCAAGATCTGTTAAAGAAGGGTTTGATTCGTCCTAGTTTGTCGGAATGGGGATGTCCTGCACTGTTCGTGAAGAAGAAAAATGATAACTCCTTACGTATGTGTGTGGACTATCGGCCACTGAATGCTGTGATAATTAAAAACAAGTATCCTCTCCCTTGGATTGATATCTTGTTCGACCAATTATATAAAGAGAAAGTGTTCTCTAAGATAGATTTGAGATCAGTGTATCATCAGATCAAGATTAGGCCACAGGATATACCTAAGACCGCGTTTTCTACCAGATATGGTTTGTACGAGTATCTTGTCATGTCTTTCGGATTGACAAATGATCCTGCATACTTTATGTATCTGATGAATTCTGTCTTTATGCTAGAGTTGGATAAGTTTGTGATTGTGTTCATTGATGACATACTAATATACTCAAAGAATGAAGAAGATCACGCAGAACATCTTAGGATTGTCTTAACTAGACTCAAAGAGCATCAGCTGTATGCTAAGTTTAGTAAGTGTGAGTTCTGGCTTAAGACAGTTCCTTTGCTTGGTCATGTGTTATCTGAAAGTGGAATTTCAGTAGACCCTAGTAAGGTACAAGAGGTCATAGACTGGAAGTCACCAACCACAGTTCATGAGGTTCGAAGTTTTCTTGGTTTAGCCGGGTACTATCGCCACTTCATACCGGATTTCTCGAAGATTGCCAAGCCAATGACAAGTCTGCTACAGAAGGATCATAAGTTTGCCTAGACAGAGGAGTGTGAGGCATCTTTCTGCACCTTGCAAAAATTGCTAACCACTGCTCCTGTTCTGGCACAACTAGATATAGAACAGTCGTTTGATGTGTTTTGTGATGCATCTAAAATGGGTTAGGATGTGTGCTAATACAAGATGGAAGGGTCATTGCTTATGCCTCATGTCAATTGAGGAAGCATGAGGTTAACTATCCTACACATGACTTGGAGCTTGCAGCAGTTGTGCATGCTCTAAAGATTTAGAGATACTACTTGCTGGGGAATGTGTGTAATATCTTTACGGATCATAAGAGTCTCAAGTATATTTTTACTCAGTCTGAGTTGAACATGCGACAGAGAAGATGGTTAGAGCTAATAAAGGACTATAATATGAATGTGCACTATCATCCCGGGAAGGCTAATGTAGTAGCAGATGCCATAAGTAGGAAATCACATTCTATTGCTGTGCAACCGTTGTTTGAAGAGGGGTTCAATATATTGCATCCTGCTGTGTTGCATAATATTTAGATCAGTTGTACCTTGGAGAGCAAAATCATTGAAGGTTAGAAAACAGATAAGGGAATATTTCATATAAAGGAGAAAATGAAGAGGAAACCGACCAAACACTTTAAAGTGGATGACCAAGGGGTGTTATGGTGTAACACCTCTGGGTGTTAAGCAGGCATTCACATCCTAAATCAAGAGCATTTGCATTTCATGCATGATCATCATCACATGTAAATTAAGTTAGAATTTATTTAAAACTGTGATAATCATGTTTGAGCTCTGAATTAGTAAAAATCCTAGGTAAAAGTGATAAAAATTTGTGGAGCTATAACTTTAAATAACTTAGAAATAATTAGCATGATTTTTGGAGCAAGTTTTGTATCCAAAATTTTCCCAAATTGTGCTTCTAAATATATTTTAGAAAATTGAGTTTTTATTTAAAAATTTGACTTTAAATCCCTAATTCAAAATCTGTTTAGAATTTTGAAAAGTGTCCTAAATGAAAGTTATAGAGAATAAAAATTTGAACAACTTTTGTTTTGGGGGCAATTTGTGAAAATGTCTTTTTCATCTTCAAAATTTGAATTTGAATCAAATAATAAAATCTGGAATTTTATTTAGAAAAAGAAAAACGGTTTCTTACCCTAGCGGGCCGCCGCCTCCGCTTCGGCCTGCTCGCGCAAGCGGCCCGGCCCAGCTTCCCGCGTCTGCGCCTACCTCCGCCCGCGCGCGCGCGACGCCGTGGCGCCGCGGCAGAAGCCGGCCGCCGCGTGGCCGTACGTCGCCGACACCGCACGCCACGCGCCCTCCGGTGGCCCACGTGTCCCTCCGCGCCCGCCTACTCCCTCCGCGCGCTCTCCTGCCTTCCCTACTACCTCTATTTCCAGCTCTTCGCCTCACAGCAGCGCTCAGCCGCAGTCCCGCCTCTGCCACCGCACGCGCCATCGCCGGAGACGGCGTTCCGGCCGTTCCGCCTCACAATCGACGCTTCCATCTTGCCCCGAGCTCCGCCTTTCCCTCGCGCAGCTCGTGCTCGCTCCAGTTGGCCGTGGTAAGCCTCCCCTCCGCGTGAATTGCTCACCGGAGTTTCGGCCGAGCTCGCCGAAGCTTTCCGCTCCGTGGACCGCTCTCTTCCGCCCCACCTTTTTCCCTTCTAGCATGCGCATCTTGCTTGCCATGGCTCACCGTTGCTCGAGCACATTTCCAGTGACCATGGCATGGTCGGGGATGGCCGGCCGGCGACCACCCGCGCCGCCGCTCCGCCATTGGCGACGGCGAGCCTATTCCCGAGCTCCTCCGATCATGCCGTTTGCACCAACGTGACCGCCTTGGCACGGGGATCATGATGGTGGTGACCTCACCACCGGCAAGCTCACCGGCGGCGAGAACCGCGCAGTCAGCGCCTCTCTCTTCTCTGTGTGGCTGACATGTGGGGTCACGGGCCCACCTATCTGCCTCAGCTCGCGCTCGCGTGTGCACTGCACCGGGTGCATCCAACATTTTCAACGGCTGCAGTTAAATGGATTTTTGAAAATGATTTTTCAGAAATTGTTAAAAGGGTTTCTAAAATCCATAACTTGCTCATTTTAGCTCCAAAAATTGTGAAACAAATTTTGTAGTGTTCCTCTAGACTAGATCTACCGTTTAAAAATATTGCATGTCAAGATTTAAATACTTTGCTGTAGAGTTTTTATTTAATCACTAAAATTGTTGTTTTCTTGTTAAATATGTAGTAAATCACAGAGAGCTCAGAAAAATATGTTTCTACTTGCTATAATTTTCTTTTGTGATGTACTTTCTAGGAAAAATATATGCCATGCATGTTCTGTGGAAAAATCTTGAGTTGTAGTACAAGTGTTTAATATTGCTAATAATTGTTATTTTGCTAGAGAGAAAAATATGAATAAAATATGCCTGTAATAATTTTTCTATAGTGATTGTTTATTGTGTAGAATGTAGGAAAAATGTTAAATCTGTTGTTTGATACTTTTCATAGTATAAAGTATTTTTATGCTCATTTTTAGGCCCTAGCTTGTTATTTTTGTGTAGGCAGCTCTAGTAATCCCAATACAATGAAAATTTTTTGGTATGCTGGATTAGATGATAGAAAGCTACTGTAATTTTCTCAGATTTTTCTATGCTACTAAAATAGGTGTTACTGTTCAAACCTAGTTGCAATTAGGGTTTTATTTAACCTTGTTAATGCATGACTAGTGAATAGGATTTTGCTTTGGTGTATCTTTGGAGCATTTAATAAAATGTGTTGCTTAGCATGGTAGTGGTAGAAGAGAATGCATAGATGACATATGCTTGTAGGCTGTATCCTTGGATGATGTTGACTACCTTGTAGAAGAACTGTATTCCTACCTTATGAAATAAAGTGAACCTAATTATCTGCATTTTATTCATCTTGACCCTTACATGTCATTTTCGCAATGCACCTAGGCATAAGCACTTATACGATTGCATCATACAGGATTGCAGTAAGTAACGTCGGTAGCAGTTCCCGAGGAGCCGGAAGAGCAGCCCGAGGAGCAGGAAGTGCCCGAAGCCAACGAGGAGGTCGGTGAGGATCTTCCGGAGTGCCCAGACCACCGTCCGAGCTCTTTCAAGAGAGACAAGCCCCAGAGTATTTATCTCCCCCGGTTTGCAAAGATTTTATGAATGCTTTACTTCAACTGCTGCATTAAGTTTAGGAGTTGTTTGCAACCGTTGCTGCATTACACCTTGTTTACTACGTTCTACCCTATCCTTGTCACCTTGTCATTCACAGTCAAGTAATTGCTTAGCTTGCTTAGACCGGTAGAAGTCGGGTGATTTCCTGTCACCTGCGAGCTATAGGTGTTTACCTGGATCTGCTTGAGAAAAGATGTCATCATGAAATAACTAAGTGTTAATGTGAAATTGAGACCGGACAGAAACTTGCAGGGTTTCGGACTGTAGTGTTTTATGTCTGTGTCGATTAAGGACCATCCATTGTTGGGCCTCGGGTCATGTTGAACGCATGCCTCACATTTAGCTGGCCGGATAAAGTACCTTCCGACCGTGAAGATGGAAGATTATTCGGGCCGAGTGGATTGCCCGCAACGCACTGTACCGGAGTAGTAGTGGCAGGATACGGGGGCGCGATGATAAGGCTAAAGAGCAGTCGGGCGACCCCTGGGTATATGTGGTTCCTGGCAAGCTCGTGACTTTACCTGAATGGTTGACTCGGTGACCAACACCTCACTTTAGCGGGTGAGTGAGGTTTGTGTGAGGAATAACTTACTAGCTGGTTAATAATCGATTCGAATCGCCATCGTTCACTGGATAGTGAGCACTTGACTTGAGCTACTTCATCGTAGTAATATTGATGAAACACTTGGACAGTTATATGAAATATGACATAATGGAAGTTGTTAGTGATCATTGGTTATCATTACCTGTTTAATTACATGTTACTTTAGTACAGGTGCAAATGTAGTTGATAGGTTAATAAAGATTTAACTTGATGCAAAGCTTTTGTAAAGATTCTCTGAATACTAAAAATGCCTTTTTGCAAACGAGTCAGCTACCCCACCAGACAGCCTGTCATGATTCCTTGGTGTCTTTTATTTTTGGTTCTGTCAGGTAAGTCTAGCTGAGTACCTTCTCGTACTCAGGGCTTTGTTCCCACTTGTTGCAGATGGGCAGATGTATTACGGCTACTGTATCAACTGCCTTTATCCTGCAATGGGAGAAGCTTAGGACCATGGGCAATGGTCATTCACTACATCTCGTCTGATGCTTTTGATGGAGGATGATCCTGAACTGGCAATGTATTTTGAACTTTGTGTGTGTGTGTGATTTGAACAAAATGCTTCCGCTACTTTCATTTAAAACTGGCTTGTAATAACTATGTTTAAACTTCGATGTTTTTGTGCCGCGAACTTGTATGTAACTTGTGATGGTGACCGCTGAACTTATTACGATCTTGGCTGGTATGCAAGTTGGTTTGAAATCCATCGTGATTTCACGGACTACCGGGTTATACGGGCCTAAGTTTGCTAAATCGTCTGCTCGGTGGGTGATTTTCTCACTTAATCTCGTATAATTGGTCGGTTCTGTTACAGCTGGCATCGGAGCATGGTTTAGCGGGTTTACTGTTCACAAGTGTATTTAAAACAAAAATGTGTTTGAAAAACATGATTTACAAACTAAGAGTGTGCCAATGGTCATATCCTTTATGCCCAATAAGGACTCTAGGTGGCTTAATTAAGTACTGACTTGGGGGTTCTTGCACCATATTTCTATTTCATCGCTCATACGGCGTGCTATTGTATGAGTGCCACTTACTTGAGTGGTAATGTATGGATCAGTTGCCTCTACGCCTCGGTAAGTGTGAGATGTGAGAGCATGATCGGATACACCGCTGATCTAGGGAGAGTGCTTGTATGATACTAGAGTACTTACATGTTTTACGCATGTTTTACAAAAGTGTCGCATGTGTGGTTGTTCTGTCCATTGAGGCGATGTCGTTAATAGGACGATGTTTTGGGTGGTTACTACTATTGTACGTGTATCTGGGGATGCGTGTAGAGCGTGTAGATAGATTTACTGCTTTCATGCATGCATAGGGTTTTGGGCTGAAATGAATCTTCTGCAGGTACATAACAGCGTTTCTTGTGTAGAACATATTAGTTACGTTTATGAGAGATCACCTGTATGCCACCGAATTCATCGATAGATATCATTTATTTCTTAAGTTTGTGAGAACGTAAGAAACGTGCATGCATCATGTTGCTTGCGCATTTCATTCATGTCATGCATTCCTCCCCTTATAAATTGATTATCCCCTTTTGATAAAATTTGTACCAACTTAAAATATGTTCTCACCGGGTAATCGAAACTTTTGGTACAGATGGCCCGCACGAAGCAGACTACCCGTAAGTCCACAGGTGGAAGAGCACCCTGACGCCAGTTGGCCCTGCGGGAGCGCCGCAACATGGACACCTTTCTAAGCGAGTTTGGCATGCCAACTTTGCTTTGGAGAGTGCTCCATGATGTAGGGTACCCGGAGGGTCAGGAGCTGGTGTACTCTTGGAGTGAGAACCAGTTGGCAGAGAATGGACTGGCAGTAGTGGAAGTCAATGTCCCTGCTCTTGGTGATGCTCTAGAATGGGATGGTTGGCACTTGGAGTTTGAGGGACGCACTCCAGTTGAGGGTGCAGAGGGAGCAGCTTTCCATGTCATCCGGGACATAATGAGCAGATTTCCCAACGAGCTGGCAGCAGCCTTGGCTGGCACTTTTTCGAGAGATGATCCTCGCGATGCTATTTGGGTGCAGCCGTAAGGAAGTGCTTTAGTCAGAGGCCCAAGCAAAGGACAGGCTAGCGACAACCATGCTATGAGTGCGATGTATGCAGCTATCAGAGCATACCAGAGTCTGGAGTGCACGTATTAGACTTTGACTGGTTTGCGTGGTGATGATCGGCTCAAAGCAAGAAAACAAAAGAAGAAGCAGGCACGTGCTATCGCTAGTTTGCAGGAGCAGTTGGCTGACATGAGCTTGCAGCGAGACCAGGCTCTAGAGAGAGGTGATAGTTCTATACAGCGGGTGCAAGCGTTGACTCAGGCCAACAATAATGCAGACCGCATGATTGGACAATTGGTTTAGGAAAGGAATGAAGCCTAGAACGAGAGGAACCTCCTGAGGCGGAGGGTCGACGAGCTAGAGGAGTACAATGTCAACTTGCATGAGGAGTTTCATGCGCTCTACAACGGGATTGGCCCGTATGCTCCTCTAGAAGCTGCCGGTATGGACATCGACGACGATGAGGATGAGCCAGCAGCCGCACCTGCTGACGACGATGCTACTATTGATGGTAGCAATGGTGATGTCTCTGACCCCGACGATGGCCCCGAGGAGTAGGCTAGTTGCTTTGCGTTAGCTGCTAGGCCCTGTCACGATGACCTTCTTTTGGTTTCATGTATCTTGATGTATCTCGTTTGAACCTTGAGACTTGGTAGAATGTTGGATCTTGGTTGTTCATGCGATACCTGAGCGCATAAAGTCCAGTGTGTGTATGCTGGCAACGTGGTTGTATTGGACGCGATGTTTGCATTTGAAGTAATTTAATTAGTGGTGTTGTTTTAATTGGAATGCGATTATTGTGCCTCTATTTTATTGTATGACTTTGTTCTCTCCAATGAGTTTAGTACGGCATAATTTTTCATTCACTCACAATTACTACAACTTCGCTTAATCATTACTGTTGCTGAAATATGCAGATGGCAAACACTCGACGCGCCACGTATAAGGCTGCTAAAACTGGTGGAAATTGTGCCGGGGTAGGTGGGAGTGGTGCTAACAACGGCAACCATAATGAGCCACACCCGGAACCGCATTTACCGCCTCCTCCACCGCTCACTGCAGAGATGTTCTTTGCACAGTTTCTGGGAAGTCAGCGCAATGCCGAGCAGTCACAGAAAAATATGGAAGATTTCCTACGTACCATTGCCAACAACGTGCAACGTGGTAACAACCAAGGTGGTGGCAATGGAGTAAATCAGTACAGTAACTTCAAGGATTTCATGGACACTAGGCCGCTAATTTTCAAGGAAGCAACCGAGCCACTTGACGCTGAAGAATGGATTAACACTATGGAAGATAAGTTCCGTGTGTTGAGGCTGACAGAAGTACTGAAGACAGAGTATGCTGCACATTAGCTACAAGGACCAGCAGGGATGTGGTGGAAGCATCATCGCACCACCTTCCCTCCAAATGCTCAGATCTCGTGGAGAGAGTTCACCGAAGCCTTCCGTGGAGTTTATATTCCATCAGGGCTAGTTGAGATGAAATTGGGAGAGTTCTTGGCTTTAAATCAGGGCACCAAAACCGTAACATAGTATTTGCATGTCTTCAACAACTTGTGTCGTTATGCTCCCGACATGGTTGACACAGATGCTAAGAAGATTGCTAGCTTCAAGAGAGGGTTAGGTCTAAAGATGATGAAGCATGTGGGTACCAATAACCGTGCCAGATTCAATGACTTCATCAGTGATTGTCTGAAACAAGAGAAGAACAACAACGCGTACACAACATCCAAGACTCGCAAGAGAGCCTTTGAGTCAGGACCATCACAGTCAAGAGTTGTCACTGCTAATCGTTTGACCTATCGTTCGTCTGCACCTAGTGCAAGGTTTAGGCCACCGCAGCATAAGACCTAGAACTACAAGGGACCACAGAAGCCGTATAAGATGGCAGTGCCACCAGCAAGAACAGCCGCAACCGCGGGACAAGGTAACTTGAAGGGAGCTATCGGATCTGCTGGTACAGTAAAAGGACCTTGCTATAACTGTGATCAGCCATGCCACTTTTCCAAGTTCTGCCCTTATCTGCCCCGAAAGAAGCAACAAACTTATAATGCTCGAGTGCACCACACCACTATGGAAGAGATTCCTGAGGGAGAGCACGTAACTGCTGGTAAGTTTCCTATTAATCAAAACCCTGCAGTTGTTCTATTTGATTCTGGATCATCGCATTCTTTTATGAGTCAAGCATTTGCACGGAAACATGAACAACTATGCACAGACTTAAGTTATAGTTACCGTATAAGTTCAGCAGGGGCTGATGTTTTAACCAATCAGATGGTTAGAGGGGCAACCCTTGAGTTAGGTAGTCGAAAGTTTCGAGTAAACCTGATAGTTATGCCTGGACTAGTTCTGGATGTCATCATAGGGATGAATTGGATGGAAGAATGGGGAGCAGTTATAGATACAGGAAGTCGGGTACTTACCCTAAAGGATCCCTAGGGAGAGGGTACTTTTCAGGTACCATTACCCAAAAGAACAGACCTTGTGAGTGTGACATGTGCTATGGAAGTCATTCCGATTCATCAGATTCCGGTCGTGTGTGAGTTTCCGGATGTGTTTCCAGATGAGTTACCTGGTCTTCCGCCAGATAGAGATGTTGAGTTTGGAATTGAGTTAATCCCCGGGATAGCTCCAATTTCGAGGAGACCTTATAGGATGCCTCCGGATGAGTTAGCCAAGTTGAAGAAGCAACTAGAGGAGTTGTTGAACAAGGGGTTTATCTGGCCAAGTAAGTCTGAATGGGGATGTCCTGCCTTATTTGTGAAGAAAAAGAAAGAGGGTACTTTGAGAATGTGGGTGGATTATAGGCCTCTTAATGCTATAACTATCAAGAATAAGTATCCCTTACCTCACATTGATGTTTTGTTCGATCAGTTAGCCAAAGCCAGAGTGTTCTCCAAGATAGATTTAAGATCAGGTTATCATCAGATAAAGATTAGACCACAAGATATACCGAAAACCGCTTTCTCTACCAGATACAGGTTGTACGAGTATCTTGTTATGTCCTTTGGCTTAACAAATGCTCCTACATACTTTATGTATCTGATGAATACAGTTTTCATGCCGGAGTTGGACAAGTTTGTGGTTGTGTTCATTGATGATATTCTAGTATACTCTGAGAATGAGAAAGATCAGGAAGAGCATCTGAGAATTGTCTTAACCAAACTGAGGGATCATAAGTTGTATGCTAAGTTTAGCAAGTGTGAATTTTGGTTGAAGAAAGTTCCTTTCCTTGGTCACATTCTATCGGAGAATGGAGTATCCGTAGACCCGGGTAAAGTGCAAGAGGTTATGGATTGGAAGACACCAATCACAGTTTCCGAAGTTAGAAGTTTCTTGGGTTTAGCTGGTTACTATCGTCGTTTTATCCCAGATTTCTCGAAGATTGCGAAACCAATGACAAGTCTGCTACAGAATGATCTTAAGTTTGTATGGATAGAGGAGTGTGAGACAGCTTTCCACACCTTGCGGAAACTGTTGACCACTGCTCTAGTTCTAGCGCAACCAGATATTGAGAAACCTTTTGATGTGTTTTGCGACGCATCAAAAACAGGATTAGGCTATGTTCTTATGCAAGAAGGAAGAGTCATTGCTTATGCCTCCCGTCAGTTGAGAAAGCATGAGATCAACTATCCGACGCATGATCTTGAACTTGCTGCCATAGTGCATGCCTTAAAAATTTGGAGACATTACTTACTTGGTAATGTGTGCAATATTTTCACCGATCACAAGAGTCTCAAGTACATCTTCACCCAACCAGAATTGAACATGAGACAGCGAAGATGGTTAGAATTGATCAAAGATTACAACTTGAATGTGCAATATCATCCTGGAAAGGCCAATGTAGTGGCAGATGCTTTGAGTAGAAAGTCACATTGCCTGAATGTGCAACCTTTGCTCGAAGATGGTTTTGATCTAATGCATCCTGCAGTGTTACACAATATTTAGATTAGTTATTCTTTGGAAAGTAAGATAATAGAAGGCCAGAAAACCGACAAAGGGATATTCCATATCAAAGAAAAGATTAAAGGAGAACCATCCAAGCACTTTAGATTGGATGAACATGACGTGTTATGGTTTGAGGACCGTCTTGTTGTTCCTAAAGATGGAGAGCTTAAGATTAAACTTATGGATGAGGCTCATCTTTCAAAGTTATCTATCCATCCCTGAAGTAGCAAAATGTACTAAGAACTAAGACCTCGTTTTTGGTGGACCAAGATGAAGAAAGAGATTGCGGCATATGTAGCCAGATGTGACACATGCTGCAGGGTAAAGGCTATTCATATGAGACCTGCCGGATTGTTGCAACCTTTGTCTGTACCTAGTTGGAAGTGGGATGTTATAAGTATGGATTTCATCACAGGTTTGCCCACTACTCAAAAAGGACATGATTCGATTTGGGTAATTGTGGATCGCCTTACAAAGACAACTCACTTTTTACCTATCAAGACAGAATATAGACCACCTCAATATGCCGAGAAATATATTGCTGAGATTGTGAGATTACATGGCATACCGAAGAATATCGTGTCTGACAGAGGGTCACAATTCACTGCTCACTTTTGGGAGCACTTGCATAAAGGTTTGGGGACGAGTTTAATTCGTAGTACTACCTATCATCCTCAAACAGATGGTCAGACCGAAAGAGTTAATGCTGTTCTGGAAGATATGTTGAGAGCCTGTGTGTTATCTTCTAGAGGTTCATGGGAGTCATGGTTACCTTTAGCAGAGTTCGCTTACAATAATAGTTATCAAGAAAGTATCAAGATAGCACCATTCGAAGCTTTGTATGGCAGAAAGTGTAGAACACCACTTAACTGGATTGAGCCAGGAGAAAGAAGATACTACGGTATTGACTTCGTAGAAGGAGCTGAGAAGAAAGTTCATATCATTCAGCAAAATATGAAAGTCACTCAATCCCATTAGAAAAGCTATGCAGATTGAAGAAGGAGACCGCTTATGTTCGAGGTTGGTGACTATGTTTATCTGAAAGTCACGCCAATGAAGAAGAAACGGTTTGGAGTACGCAGAAAGCTTGCAGCTAGATTTGTGGGACCATATAAGATCTTGGAAAGAAAAGGTCTAGTCACTTATAAGTTGGAGTTACCTGAGACAATGAGTGCTATATTCCCAGTTTTTCTTGTATCACATCTCAAGAAGTGTTTGCGTGTTCCCGAAGAAAGAATCGAACCTCGAGGTATAAAGCTCAAGTCAGATTTGGTATATCGTGAGCAACCGGTTCAAGTGTTGGACTCTAAAGAAAGAGTTACGTGGAACAGTGTGGTGAAAACATATAAGATATAGTGGAGTCAACATGATAAAGGAGATGCAACTTGGGAAACGGGTGAATATCTACAAAAAGCTTATGAGGATTTTTATAATAAATGGTTCGTAACCTAAAATCTCGTGACGAGATTCTTATAATGGGGGAAGGCTGTAACACCTCTGGGTGTTAAGCAGGCATTCATATCCTAAATCATGAGCATTTGCATTTCATGCATGATCATCATCACATGTAAATAAAGTTAGAATTTATTTAAAACTATGAAAATCATGTTTGAGCTCTGAATTAGTAAAAATCCTAGGTAAAAGTGGTAAAAATTTGTGGAGCTATAACTTTAAATAACTTAGAAATAATTAGCATGATTTTTGGAGCAAGTTTTGTATTCAAAATCTTCCCAAATTGTGCTTCTAAAAATATTTCAGAAAATTGAGTTTTCATTTAAAAATTTGACTTTAAATCCCTAATTCGAAATCTATTTAGAATTTTGAAAAGTGTCCTAAATGAAAGTTGTAGAGAATAAAATTTTGAACAACTTTTGTTTTGGGGGCAATTTGTGAAAATGTCTTTTTCATCTTCAAAATTTGAATTTGAATCAAATAATAAAATCTGGAATTTTATTTAGAAAAAGAAAAACGGTTTCTTACCTTAGCGGGCCGCCGCCTCCGCTTCGGCCTGCTCGCGCAAGCGGCCCGGCCTAGCTTCCCGCGTCTGCGCCTACCTCCGCCCGCGCGCGCGCGCGACGCCGTGGCGCCACGGCAGAAGCCGGCCGCCGCGTGGCCGTACGTCGCCGACACCGCGCGCCACGCGCCCTCCAGTGGCCCACGTGTCTCTCCGCGCCCGCCTACTCCCTCCGCGCGCTCGCCCGCCTTCCCTACTACCTCCATTTCCAGCTCTTCGCCTCACAGCAGCACTCGGCTGCAGTCCCGCCTCCACCACCGCACGCGCCATCGCCGAAGACGACGTTCCGGCCGTTCCGCCTCACAATCGACGCCTCCATCTTGCCCCGAGCTCCGCCTTTCCCTCGCGCAGCTCGTGCTCGCTCCAGTTGGCCGTGGTAAGCCTCCCCTCTGCGTGAATTGCTCACCGGAGTTCCGGCCGAGCTCACCGAAGCTTTCCGCTCCGTGGACCGCTCTGTTCCGCCCTCACCTTTTTCCCTTCTAGCACGCGCATCTTGCTCGCCATGGCTCACCGTTGCTCGAGCACATTTCCAGTGACCGTGGCATGGTCGGGGATGGCCGGTCGGTGACCACCCACGCCGCCACTCTGCCATTGGCGACGGTGAGCCTATTCCCGAGCTCCTCCGGTCATGTCGTTTGCACCAACGTGACCGCCTTGGCACGGGGATCATGATGGTGGTGACCTCACCGCCGGTGAGCTCACCGGCGACGAGAACCGCGCAGTCAGCGCCTCTCTCTTCTCTGTGTGGCTGACATGTGGGGTCACGGGCCCACCTGTCTGCCTCAGCTCGCGCTCGCGTGTGCACTGCACCGGGTGCATCCAGCATTTTCAACGGCTGCAGTTAAATGGATTTTTTAAAATGATTTTTCAGAAATTGTTAAAAGGGTTTCTAAAATCCATAACTTGCTCATTTTAGCTCCAAAAATTGTGAAATAAATTTTGTAGTGTTCCTCTGGACTAGATCTACAGTTTAAAAATATTGCATGTCAAGATTTAAATACTTTGCTGTAGAGTTTTTATTTAATCACTAAAACTGCTATTTTCTTGTTAAATATGTCGTAAATCACAGAGAGCTCAGAAAAATATGTTTCCACTTGCTATAATTTTCTTTTATAATGTACTTTCTAGGAAAAATATATGCCATGCATATTCTGTGGAAAAATCTTGAGTTGTAGTACAAGTGTTTAATATTGCTAATAATTGTTATTTTGCTAGAGAGAAAAATATGAATAAAATATGCCTGTAATAATTTTTCTATAGTGATTGTTTATTATGTAGAATGTAGGAAAAATGTTAAATCTGTTGTTTGATACTTTTCATAGTATAAAGTATTTTTATGCTCATTTTTAGGCCCTAGCTTGTTATTTTTGTGTAGGCAGTTCTAGTAATACAATACAATGAAAATTTTGTGGTATGCTGGATTAGATGATAGAAAGCTACTGTAATTTTCTCAGATTTTTCTATGCTACTAGAATAGGTGTTGCTGTTCAAACCTAGTTGCAATTAGGGTTTTATTTAACCTTGTTAATGCATGACTAGTGAATAGGATTTTGCTTTGGTGTATCTTTGAAGCATTTAATAAAATGTACTGGCTTAGCATGGTAGTGGTAGAAGAGAATGCATAGATGACATATGCTTGTAGCCTGTATTCTTGGATGATGTTGACTACCTTATAGAAGAACTGTATTCCTACCTTATAAAATAAAGTGAACCTAATTATCTGCATTTCATTCATCATGACCCTTACATGTCATTTTCGCAATGCACCTAGGCATAAGCACTTATACGATTGCATCATATAGGATCGCAGGAAGTAACGTCGGTAGCAGTTCCCGAGAAGCCGGAAGAGCAGCCCGAGGAGCAGGAAGTGCCCAAAGCGACGAGGAGGTCGGTGAGGATCTTTCGGAGTGCCCAGACCACCGTTCGAGCTCTTTCGAGAGAGGCAAGCCCCGGAGCATTTCTCTCCCCCGGTTTATAAAGATTTTATGAATGCTTTACTTTAACTGCTGCATTAAGTTTAGGAGTTGTTTGCAACCGTTGCTGCATTACACCTTGTTTACTACGTTCTACCCTATCCTTGTCACCTTGTCATTCACAGTCAAGTAATTGCTTAGCTTGCTTAGACCGGTAGAAGTCGACTGATTTCCTGTCACCTGCGAGCTATAGGTGTTTACCTGGATCTGCTTGAGAAAAGATGTCATCATGAAACAACTAAGTGTTAATGTGAAATTGAGACCAGATGGAAAGTTATAGGGTTTTGGACTGTAGTGTTTTCCGTCTATGTCGATTAAGGACCGTCCATTGTTGGGCCTCGGGTCATGTTGAACGCATGCCTCACATTTAGCTGACCGGATAAAGTACCTTCCGACCGCGAAGCTGGGAGATTATTCGGGCCGAGTGGATTGCCCGCAACGCACTGTACCGGAGTAGTAGTGGCAGGATACGGGGGCGCGATGATAAGGCCAAAGAGCAGTCGGGCGGCCCCCGGGTACATGTGGTTCCTGGCAAGCTCGCGACTTTACCTGAATGGTTGACTCGGTGACCAACACCTCACTTTAGCGGGCGAGTGAGGCTTGTGTGAGGAATAACTTACCAGCTGGTTAATAATCGATTTGAATCGCCATCGTTCACTGGATAGTGAGCACTTGACTTGAGCTACTTCATCATAGTAATATTGATGAAACACTTGGACAGTTATATGAAATATGACATAATGGAAGTTGTTAGTGATCATTGGTTATCATTACCTGTTTAATTACATGTTACTTTAGTACAGGTGCAAATATAGTTGACACGTTAATAAAGATTTAACTTGATGCAAAGCTTTTGTAAAGATTCTCTAAATACTAAAAATGCCTTTTTGCAAACGAGTCAGCTACCTCACCAGACAGCCTGTCATGATTCCTTGTTGTCTTTTATTTTTAGTTCTGTCGGGTAAGTCTAGCTGAGTACCTTCTCGTACTCAGGGCTTTGTTCCCACTTGTTGCAGATGGGCAGATGTATTACGGCTACTGTATCAACTGCCTTTGGATGGAGGACCATGGGCAATGGTCATTCACTACATCTCGTCTGATGCTTTGGATGGAGGATGATCCTAAACTGGCAATGTATTTTGAACTCTGTGTGCGTGTGTGATTTGAACAAAATGCTTTCGCTACTTTCATTCGAAACTGGTTTGTAATAACTATGTTTAAACTCCGATGTTTTTGTGCCGCGAACTTTTATGTAACTTATGATGGTGACCACTGAACTTATTATGATCTTGGCTGGTATGCAAGTTGGTTTAAAATCCGTCGTGATTTCACGGACTACCGGGTTATACAGGCTTAAGTTTGCTAAATCGTCTGCTCGGTGGGTGATTTTCTCACTTAATCTCGTATAATTGGTCGGTTCTGTTACATATGGTTTAAAGATCGTCTAGTAGCACCCAAGGATCGAGAGCTCAAGAACAAATTGATGGATGAAGCTCATCATTCTAAGTTGTCTATCCATCCTAGAAGTAGTAAATTGTACCAAGAGCTGAGACCTCGTTATTGGTGGACCAAGATGAAAAAGGAGATTGCAGCGTATGTTGTCCGTTGCGACATGTGTTGCAGAGTGAAAGCTCTTCACATGAGACCCGCAGGACTATTGCAACCCTTGCCTATACCAGATTAGAAATGGGATGATATAAGTATGGATTTTATCACTAGTCTTCCCACCACACCAAAAGGACATGATTTGATTTGGGTAATTATAGACCGCCTTACCAAATCAGCTCACTTTTTGCCAGTTAAGACAACTTTTCGACCACCTCAATATGCAGAGAAGTATATTGCTAAGATTCTCCGATTACATGGTATTCCGAAGACTATCGTGTCTGACCGTGGTTCACAGTTTACCTCTCATTTTTGGGAGCATCTTCATAAAGGATTGGGTACTAGTTTGATTTGTAGTACAGCTTACCATCCGCAGACATATGGGCAGACAGAGCGAGTTAATGCTATTCTTGAAGATATGCTTAGAGCTTGTGTGTTATGATCCAGAGGTTCATGGGAATCATGGTTACCTTTGGCAGAGTTCGCTTACAACAACAGTTATCAAGAGAGTATCAAGATGGCACCTTTTGAAGCCCTGTATGGCAGAAAATGTAGGACACCGTTAAATTGGGTTGAACCTGGAGAAAGAAGGTTTTACGGGATTTATTTTGTAGATGAGGTAGAGAAAAAGGTCCGTGTGATCCAACAAAACATGCAAGCTGCACAATCACGTCAAAAGAATTATGCAGATAAGAGGAGAAGACCGCTAGAATTCCAAGTGGGTGACTATATCTATTTGAAGGTTACCCCAATGAAGAAGAAATAGTTTGGAATCAAGAAGAAACTGGCTGCTAGATTTGTAGGACCATATAGGATATTAGAGAAAAAGGGTCACGTGGCTTATAAGCTGTAGTTACCAGAAGCGATGAGTTCAATCTTTCTCATATTCCACGTATCACAGTTGAAGAAGTGTTTGCGTGTTCCGAAAGAGAGAATAGAACCTCAGGGTATTTGGATCAAGGCATACTTAGAATATCATGAGCAACCAGTTCGAGTTTTGGATACTAAGGACCGAGTCACTCGGAATAAAGTAGTGACAACTTACAAGATTCAGTGGAGCCATGACGAGAGTGATGCGACGTGGGAAACAGGAGAATAGCTACAAACCACTTATAAAGATTTTTACAACAAGTGGTTCATAACTCAAAATCTCGGGACGAGATTCTTATAAGGGGGAGGGCTGTAACACCCCTGGGTGTTAAGCATGCATTAACATCCCAAAGCATGAGCATTAGCATCACATACATGTTCATCATCACATGCAATATAAGTTGAAATTAAATTGAAGTGTGAAAAACATCTGTTTGAACCCTAATTATTACATTTGCTTGCTAAGAGTGGTAAAACTTGTTTGGCTATAACTTTAAATGACTTATAATTAATTAGCATGATTTTTGGAGCAACTTTTGTATTCAAAATCTCCCCACATTTTGCTTTTAAAAATATTCTAGAAAATGAGTTTTTATTTAAAAATTGGACTTTAAATCATTAATTCAAAATCTGTTTAGAATTTTGAAAAGTGCCCTAAATAAAAGTTGTAGAGAATTAAATTTTGAACAACTTTTGTTTTGGGGACAACTTGTGAAAATGCCTTTTTCATCTGAAAATTTTGAATTTGAATTGATATAGAAAATTTGGAAATTTATTTATAAAAGAAAAAGGAATTTTTAGCCTTAACGGGCCGCCGCCTCCTCCCGCCCGTGCGCACGCCGTGCCTGTGGCGATCGTGGTCAGGAGCCGCCTGCCCCGTGGCCGTCGGTGTACGGCTTCACCCGACGCGTGGTCGCGATGGCCCCCATGGCCGCGCCACGCCTCAAAGCAGCTGACCCGAGCCGCTGCCCTCGCCATTCTCGCCATTCCACACTCCGCCTGCTCACTCCCGCCGCCCGCAGCGCAGCTCGCCAGCAGCAGCCGCGCGGCCACCGCGCCATTGCCGTCATTGTGCTCACCTTCGCCCCTCCACCCGCACCGAGCCCCCGCATGCAAGGGCAGGGGCTCCGCCTCGACGCAGCGCACCTCCCGCACCCCTTCACGCCAAGGTGAGGCCCGCCTTGGGCAAGGCATGCCATGCCGGCGTCCTCCGGAGCTCGCCGAAGTTCGTGGCCCCACCAATCTCCCCGCTCCGCCCCTCTTTCTTCTTCTTTTTCGCGGTCAGTAGCTCCGCCTCACTACCGCGAAACTGCTCCGCTCCCTCTCGCGCGACACCAAGCACCGGCTAGGCCACCGCGTTGAGCCACGCCACCGCATCCGCCATTCCTGCAGCCAAGCTTGCTCTAGGCCACCCATTCTTCGTTGGACTACCTCCACGGGTGCGCGCGGGTGAGCTGAGTGTGGTGGTGCTCACCCTTGTCGCCGGTGACCTCGTCGTCGGCGGTGAGCAGCCGGTCAACTGCCGCCTCTTTCGGCTACGACTGACGGGTGGGCCCCGTTGACCCGAGGGTCCCGCGTGACAGCGAGCCCAGGTGCACTGGACCGGGTGAGCCCAGGGTGGGGTTCTGGCCGGTTTTCAAAGAAATGAAATAAATGATTTCTAGAAATTTATGAAAAATAATTTCAAAAATCATATCTCAAGATTTATAGCTCCAAAAATTGTGAAACAAATTTTGTAGTGTTTCTCATGAGTAGATCTATAGTTTAAAAATGTTGCATGTTAGTTTTGTGACACTTTTCTATGTAGAATTATTTAATTCATGTTATTGTTGTTATCTTAGCAAATGTGTAGTAAATTAAAGAAAGATCAGAGAAATATGGTTCATGTTTCATTAGTCTTCCTTAGTGATGTACTTTCTAGGAAAAATGTTTATGAGGCATGTTCTGTGAAAAATTATTGAAGTGTAGTTCAAATGCCTTTCATGGATGATTTTTGTTATTTTTGGTAGAGAGCAAAAATTGTATAACACATGCATGTGATAATTTTTGTGAAAATATAATTTTGCCATAACATTTCCTCACTAACCTTGAACCATGTGACCATATAATATTTTGTCACTGATAAATGGCATAACTGTGAGGAAAAACTATTTAGTCACAATTAACCTATTTATTAGTGGCAAATCAATGTTTCTCCACTAATTTCGCCACTGAAGGTGCACCCTGTGGGCTGTGGCGATATAGTAGTTTGCCACTAATAACCGACCCAATAGTGATGAAAATTAGTTTGGTCACTAATAACATGGGAATCACTGTTGTCCATCTTGCCTAGTGCTGGTGTGCAAGAGGGCATGATGGTTGCAGGCACAGGTGCCTTTTCATTCAGTATCTTTCTTAACCAAATTTAGAGGTAAAAAATCTCAATTTTTTTTTGGCTTGGACATATCTAACATTGAAATCGTAGATCCGCCACTGAGGAGATCATGGCCATACACTCGAAGGCTGGCAACAGGATGATGCTGCTCACCTATGAGCATTTCAAGGGTTTCTACGCTATACCCCACGCAGAGCTGTACGAGAATGTCTTGGGCTCATCGGTGCTAGTGTTGTTGACTGGGCCAGTAAGCCGTATGTGGGCTTGATGATCGGCACGCAAGTGACGAACCTGCTATCGCTGTTAGACATGGCGTCAATCTTGTGCATAACGCATCACCTGCTTGCGCCTCTATGACGTAGATCCATGCTTGCTGTGTGCTGTCCTCCTCGGGCGTATGCACCATCATGGGGTCTCGTTGACGGCCAGCGTACCTCCTAGGTCACCCGTCGCGTGCTCCCCTTCGTAGGCGTTAGCTCCAACACTCCAAACATCATCTCTACCATCGCCGTGGGGGAGGACAATGGGCCGACTGCACACCCCTCCATAGTGCTCGTGTTCCTCTCAGCTATTCGGCCCCTTGCGGCCGCGCTTGCTCCAACCAACCTATCCCCCATCCCAATGTCAACACTGGGGGATGCGATCCTCTGACTTCGCACTCTCCGACTACCGAGTGCAATCAGACAACATCCACCATTGCTAGGAGATCCACCGCTGCCACTTCCAATAACCACAACATCCACAGTTGCCAAGTGTAGTCAGGTAACATGCACCGTTGGGAGTTTGTTTGACTGCACTCGGCAGTCAGTGTGCGAAGTCACAGGGATCTCGTTCCCGACACTGGTTCTAGATTCTTGTGGTTATTGCAGGCCTTCTTCAACTAGTCCCTGGAGCAAGGGCATGATTCCGATAGACAACGCACTGGTCCGACTGCTCTGTCACTGTTGCTGGAGATGGTGGACCCCAAGTCCCAACACGCTGCTCCATGACACCAATGTGTTCGGCGTGGTGCGTATGGTCATCAAGAACCAGAAAGACACGCAGTTTGAGCGTGCCGATCCTAGTGATGGGGTGGCCATTGTACGGTGATCAGCGCACGGATGACCAAGGACAGCATGGGCACGTACAAACTCAGAACATCAGTCCTACACACGTTCCTTCCTTAATCCCTACGCATACTTCAGTAAATATTGTAATGCATATTTGATGAGACTAAAGAAATTTAAATGAAAAAGTCTGAACCGGAAAGTTTAGATCTCTTCAATTACTGCAACTCTCGTTTAGGTCATTTGAAAAATTCAAAAATGTGAATTTCAAAATAATTAATCTTAAGACATAATTTTGGGCTCCGAATGATTTTAAATGAAAAAGTAATTAATTATAAATATTTGCAACTATTTTCGAGAACTAAAACTTTTGTTTAGATCATTTCTCCGTCAAGATCATTTGAAAAATTTAAAATAATAATTAATTCCAAATTATTTGTTCTTGAGCCAGGTTAAGAAAACCGCTAGTATAAATATATTTCTACCGGCGGTTCTCTTAAGCCTAATGCATGATTTGCACTGACGGTTGGCTTAAAAGAACCACCAGTAGAAATGTATTTACACTAGTGGTTCATAGCCATGGGACTATAATTCTATTCTTTACGATCCACATGTGAAAAAAAATCACTAGCGTGGATAAAAACCGTTTAAACAGCTAGCAGCATTGAAGTACTTTATCAGAACAGAAGCATGAAGCAGTCCTGAAAGATTAGGTTTGCCGGTTAAGCAATTCATCATATATATATAAGCACAGGTCATGATGACATGGATTTAGATCACAGAGGGATGCCAAATCATGGTTGGAACCTCTATCTCTCTAATGGATGTTGGTGCTTTGGCTGACTAAAATAAATGCTCCTCGAGTTACCTAGATTATTATGCAAAACTCAAATAAATGTGCAGGATCACTTATTAGGATACACTTCCCTTGCAATAAAATAATGACATGCATAAATGGGAGGCAATGGCATCCAGTTAGCTTATATATACAAAATGTACCTCCATTGTGATGCACAAATTACAGACCCCAATTAGAGGTAACGGAACTATAGAGTATGATGGGGACACAAGACAGCGCCCAAGAAACCTAGTACCAGCGTAGCTGCAATTCCATTGTGAAGGAAATAAAACATGCTCATTACAAAACACAGGATAGGGTACATAATAAGGCCACTTTAAAGTGCGATTGTGATAAAAAATGGTTTAGCACACCACATGCATTTGGATAAAAATGTTCACTTACAATCTAAATAGTGATAATATTACTCAATTTAATAAGTTTGAACCAGATTGACATGAGCAGTACTAACTATAAGTGAAGCAAAGTATACCACAGACATGATTGAGATCGTTGCTACTTTGTTCATTTATACATAAAGATAAAGGGAGAAAACATTGTTAGCATGAAAGATCAAGATCAACAAACATAATAAAGGCGAGAGGGCAATCATTCATATACCTGCATGTACCAAACTCTCAAAATGGATGTATAAAAACCTGAAGTATCTGTTACTTATTGTATGGTATATATATTTTTCCCATCTTCCTTTAGCACCCACCCAACAAAGAAATATCCAACAAAGATCAGACGATGACACACAATCTAAGTCTTTGCTCACAGCCTGCATAGATCCTTCATCACATCTCACCGGGCTTGATCTCATCGATCTCTCTAGAGCTCTCATCTACCTTGGGGAAGGGGGTTTCAGATAAGATGTTTCACTTCGTGAAGGCCTTATCCCTACAACTGCCTTTTACAAGATACCCTTCTTAAAGTGGATATTCCAATGAAAAAAATAAGGACCAGTAGAAATAAGTTACATGTAATCATGTAATATAAATTAGCTCAATAGTGTGATGGCGGCATTATTAGGAAGGCACTATGGATACTATATGAGATGTATTTACCTTATTGAAGTTCTATAACCAACCTTGGTCCACAATGGTTGCTCCACCATTTTTTTTGCATCTATGTAAAAGAGAATTACCGAACTTTATAATGGTCCAATCAAATGAAAATGATCAACAGGCAGATTGTTTTGTTGATCTATCTTAAGTTGTAGCCACCCTGCATTTCACCCATGACAGTATGTAATGTCCTTCACATCCTAATATCTAACATAAAGAGAATTGATTGCTAAAAGCATTTCAGTTGTTCCCTAAACTATTTATTTTCTGTAATAGCCTGTACAGAACCAGGGACACATAAGGTTTCTGGATGCATTATAGTATAGGGTAATTGAGTTGTGAAGTATAATCAAATCTCTCTGGAATATGTGTCTTCTAACTGAGATGCATGTCATAAGTCCATTCGCCGGTTTCTATATATCAAACAAATCTTATGGCAAAGAAATAAGTAATGCACATTCAGCTTTACCGATGACGATATTAGCAACAATCAGTTTAAGCAGTAAATTAAGAAAAACCAAATATGTAGCACAAAATTGTCCATAGAATGACTAGAAGACCACAGTAAACCGGTCATAAAATGAGCAACAAAATCAAACAGCTGCCATATGTACCACAAAAACATAGTAAGAAGCATACATACATGTAAAAAGAAACAAACAAAAAGAACAAATGCACCAATAAATAATGTAGCACCATGCATATATCACATAAACCATATACATGGATGCAGGCAGTACATACTGGCAGTCTTGTCTTTGTTACGAGAACTGTATATGCACTACCATGTGATGAACTGATGATCAATGCCTGCTGGGACAACGCCCAAGCCTGAGCTCCAAGTCCAGCTCCCTTTCCGGCTCACCCGACTCCTGCCGCTCTGACGACCCGTCAGCCGGCGCGCGTGATCCTTCGCCGACGACGATGTGCCCGTGGCGCCCGAGGCCCAGGTGCAAGTCTTGATCACGGCTGGCGGCCTCACCGAACAGGCTGAGCTCCCTGGGGCTCACGCTGTTAGGGTTCCCACCCTCGGCGTCCAGCCTAGCCCCAGCCACAGCCGCCGAACTCGTGTAGTACACTCCGAAGCTGCTGCCGGCACCGATCGGGATCGGAATCGATGACGACTGTGCTGGGGGATACGTCGACCCCAACAAGTGGCGGTACTTGTTATAGCACTCGATGTTCCGGGACACCGTGGTTATGCCTGTGGCTGGTGAGTCGCGGGTCGGCTTCGCGCGGTCGCGGCGGTGGATGTTCATGTGGCCGCCGAGCGCTTGCGCCGTGGTGAACCCACGCTTGCAGAAGACACACTCGTAGTACGGCTTCGGGCTGGCAGCTGGTGCCGGCGTCGGCGCCTCTCCAGCGCCCGCTGCCGGCAGCACCACCTCGTCCTCTCCTCCAGTGGCCCCGCCTGCTGCTGCTGCCGCCACCGGTTCTGGCACAGGCGAGGTCATGGCCTCGTCGCCGGCTGACGCCGCCTTGGATTTCGTGTTGCTGCCACTCTCCATGGCTGCCTACCTAGCGTCCTAGCCACGATGGTTCGACGGTTTTGGGGATTGGTAAACGAAGGTTTGACGATCCAGCAGACGATAGTGAAGTTTGCGTCCATGGGGTGTGTACTTAGGTTATTATAAAAGTTGGAGACATGGCCAAAGAGCTGTGCATTGGTATTGTCAGCTGTTTCTGAATAAAAGATAGTACACGGTTTTGACAAGCTAGCTTTGGAGGTCATCTGCTCTGCCGGCCGGCCTTGGTGCCTAGTAGCTGCTTCGCTTTCCAGCACTTGAGCCCTAGCTGTCTTGTGCTCGCTCTCACAGTGGAAACCTGCAATGGATCGGAGGTGCTTCACGTACAAGTATCCTTTTTTAGAATATATAATACGCAGGCGCAGCATATATATATCGCAGTCACTATCTAGTCAGTATACTCATATTGCACCAGCAGGTAAGGTTAGTCTCGATCACAATAACATTTTAATTGCCTAAATAAACGTTGGTATAGATCCGATCAGCAGTACGTGCAACATTGTTCTAAAACATATATGTATTAATTAATTGGTTGGGTTACACACTTTTAGGACAAGTCCAATCCTGAATCTTGAGATGACTTTACACAATGCAAACCCTACGATGGGTTGTCTTCGGTTATCTTATAGCACTCCCTCCGTCCACGAAAAGATACAATCTTTACTTTTTAAAGAGTCCAACGATTTAAAGTTTAACTAATGTTATTATATAAAACAGTACTAACATTTATGGTACAAGATAAATATCATTAAATTAATTATTAAAATATTTTTTTATAGTAAACCTAGATGGAGACATATATATTGATACCGTTCACTGTAAATTTAGTCCAATTTAAGCTAATTTAACTTGCACAAATCATATAGTTGCATCCTTTGGTGGACGGAGGGAATAGTAACAAGATGACCCCTTTAATTTAAAAATTATATGAATGATGCAAATGAAATGTGGTAAGTTTCATTTTGTATATGGAAATGCATGTGGCCTATAAGACAACCATGATACCGTCTCTAAATTCAGGGAAGTACACATGCTACATGGCTCTCATAGCTACTTCCATATGCTAAGCGATATACAACATAAAACATTAGTATACATATGGCACCGCTCCTAAATACTCCCTCTGTCCTGAATATAACACTACTTGAAAAGTCCACTATAAGGGCCAGGGCTTGGGTTGCCCATGGCCAGGCTTGCCAGCCGCCCTTCAGTGACCACAGTGGGGCTAGATAGTAAGAGCTGTGGTCACTGTAAGGGGGCTAGATCACCAGCCACCCTTACAGTGGACGGCTGTATAAGTGGTTGTGCACACTTTCTTCCTCCTCGAGCCACTCACTATATCTCGCAAAAAAAGGGTGGGAGGCCTTGGGCTCCTCCCAAAAATTGCTCTACTAAGGGGGGAGGTTTTCAACTCAATTCCTTTGGTAGAGAGCTTGTAGAAGGTAAGAAAAAGCTATTTCCACCCTTTAATTGAAGTTTTAATGGTTGGTTAGTGAGCAAATTAGAGTTTTGTTTTCTCTCTCTTCCATAGTGCTTGAGCTTTGTGTGGAGCAAATTAGGGATTAGTTTTGAAGTTATTAGTGTAGATTAGTTGTAGAAATGAACTCACACCCTTGATTAGTTAAACTTACATAATTTTTTTGAGATTATTATACCCTAGTTTCATGCATGGAGAGATCTATTTCTAGATCTAGGGTTTCAACTTTTTTTTGTAATTGTTTTTTATGAAATTGGAATGGGGTTGGCATGAAAGGTAGTGGGTAAAATAATAATTGGTGGTAATTGTTCTCTTTGAAATCATATATTTTTACCATTATATATATATATATATATATATATATATATATTGTCTTTATAAATATTTATATATGTATTAATAGGCAATTAATTAATTAATTATCCTATACCATGGATTTTTATAATTGTATTAATTGGTGGTAATTAATATTTTTATACCATGTCTTTATAAATCATGTATTAATTGGTTGTAATTAATACTTGTATATGTATTAATAGTTAGAGAAATGAGCTACATTTATATTTAGTCGCTCTTGCTTGTCAATTTCTATATCTAGGATTTTTTTTATTTTGTAATTAATTCTCAAGTAATTATTTATTAATTTGATTGATTTCATATATTTTTTGTTGTTTTCTTTTTAAAAGATGGAGTATAGGAAGTCTTGGATGTATGGTTGGTCAAGGATCGATGAAGGTTTCCGTGAAGAGGTGGACAAATTTATTGCAGCTGGAAAGAAGCATGCATCAACGTTGAGATATAATAAGGATACATTTATTTGTCCCTGCAAAGATTGCAAGAACTGTATTGCATTTGCAGATGTGGATACCATCAAACTACACCTGGTTATGTGAGGATTTGTTTTGGACTACACAGTGTGGATTCATCATGGTGAGACAACAGTTGTTGATGGCGACAACAACATTGATCAAGATGAAGATGCACTTCTCTGCCAAGACACAAATGAGGTTGATGAAGACATGGGCTATGACCCTAACAATGAACAAGGTGGTGACTTTGGCAATCAACCATGTGCTGATGATGCTAGTGGTGCTGGTGCTGATAGAGGAGCACGTGAGGAGGATGAAGATGACGGTGACCATTTGGAGGACATGCTTCGGGCAATTGGACCAGAAATATTACTACAAAAGAGAGGTCTACAAAATCTAGAGAGGGTAAAAACAGCGTTGAAGGAGACTATGTATGGTGTTGAGAAGGGTTGTCTAACACACTGGACACTGCTCCGCTTTGTGCTTGAGCTACTCATCCTGAAGGCCAAGTACGGTTGGTCCAACTGCAGTTTCGATGATCTGTTGAGTCTCCTTGTCACGTGTGCTGCCATTGCCAAACAAAGTTCCCGCCAACACATTCCATGCAAAGAAGGTTATATATCCATTGACAATGGGTGTTGAAAAAAATCCATGCATGCCCCAACCATTATATCCTTCTTCGTGGTGATACGTTCAAAGATCTAGAAAAATGTCCTCGTTGTGGGGCCAACCGGTACAAGGATAATGACCTTTACAGTGGAGGAGAAGCCTTCACGGGGAACAAGAGGACTAAGAAGGGTGTGAAAAAGATGGTACAAGAATCTCAACCCCCAGAGGATACTCCATTAGGCAACGATGCAAGGAAGAGAAAAGTTCATGCCTTGGTCATGTGGTACCTACTAGTGACCGACCGCTTGAGGCGTATATTCCTGAACCCTAAGGAAGTCGTGCTCACGACATGGTGGGATGATGAGCGCAAGGTAGATGACGATGTGATTGCACACCCGGCTAATGGTAGTCAGTGGAAAGACTTTGATAACAGCAACAAACTATTTAGCTCACACCCAAGGAATGTATGGTTCGCCTTGAGCACCGATGGAATGAATCCCTTCAATGAGAGGATGAGTGACCACAACACTTGGCCAGTGATCCTGACTATGTACAACATCCCGACGTACTTGTGTCAGAAGAGAAAGTACCTTTTCCTCACTGTTGTTATATCTGGCCCTCAACAACCAGGCATTGATATAGACGTGTTCCTCGAGCCTATGATGCAAGAATTCAAGAAACTATGGAGGGATGGGGTCCCGATGTACGATGCATTCCGACAGGAGGACTTCACATTAAGAGCAATAATTTTTGTGACTATCAATGATCACCCCACGCTGTTTGCCTTGTCTGGACAGATCAAAGGCAATATAGGATGCTTAGTCTGTTTGGATGATACTAAATGGGTGTGGCTAAATGGATCTAAGAAGATTGTTTACATAAGGAACCGTCGCTTCTTAAAGAAGGGTCACAAGTATCGTGGCAAAATATACTTGAGATTCTATGGTGACATCCCGGAGGATGACCCCCTCCGGAGATACGTCATAATGGACAACATGTGTTCAAAATGGTGAAAAGCATACAAATCATCTATGGAAAGAAGAATCTAGATGGAACGATCAGAGATAGAAGCACACCTCCTATTGAAGGCGTACCTTTTAAGAAATAATCGATCTTCTTTTGATATCTGCCTTACTAGCCAGAATTGACAGTCCCCCATGCAATTGATGCTATGCATGTGCAGAAGAATGTCTTCGAGAGTCTCATTGATACCTTGATGGACACAGCCAAGTCAAAGGATGGTCTGAAAGCGCAGAGGGACATGGAGCAACTAAACGTGATGCCAGAGCTTCACCCAGTACTTCAGGAGAATGGAAAATACAATCTACCCATGGCTTGCTACAACCTAGACATAGAAGAGATGAGAGCTTTACTCACATTCGTGAAGAATCTCAAAGTCCCCACTGGGTTTTCGGCGAACCCAAAAAAGCTAGTGTCAATGAAGGACCTGTCATTTCACTACTGCAAGGCTCACAATTGTCATATGATGCTAACAGTGTACCTACCAATTGCAATCAGGGCTATCAAGCCAGAGTTCCTAAAGATGGCCATCACCCACATGTGCTACTTCTTTTCAAAGATCTCACAGAAGTCATTTCACAGGCAAGATCTAAGTGACCTACATGATTTCATGGTGGAGACCCAGAACCAGCTTGAGATGTGTTTACCTCCTGCTTTTTTCGATATAATGGTACATCTCATGATTCACCTGATTCATCAGATAGAGGTTCTAGGCCCAAGCTACTTGCATGAAATGTGGGCCTACGAGCGGTTCATGTCGGTCCTAAGCCAATATGTGCATAATCGTGCATACCCAGAGGGCTCCATGATCGAGGGTTACACTACTGAAGAAGTCGTCGAGTGCTATCAAGAATACCTGCAAGTACAAAGAGGGATTGGCAATCCTGATACTTGTCACAAGGGTAGGCTGGCTGGGAAGGGCACCAGTGGTAGGAAAACATTCAATGACTATGAATATAATGAAGTCAGTCAGGCGCATTATTGGGTCTTGCAGAGCACAAAACTGATGCAACTGTATGTTGACGAACACATGGCTCTCATTATGGAGGAGAGGAACGGTTGTTTAGATGATTGGGTCATGAAACAGCACAGACAACGCCTAACTTCCTGGTTGAAGGACCAAGACATACAGCCTAGAGAAAGTGAAGATTCTATTACCATCAGTAAATTGGCAAGGGGACCATCGAGACAAGTGACGTCTTGGAATGCTTATGACATCAATGGGTACACATATTATACCCACACAAAGGATAGTAAAAGTGTGAACCAAAATAGCATCGTTCGAGTTGATGCAATCGACGGACATGGGCGAAAGGTCCCATTCTTTGGCATAATTGAAGACATATAGGAGCTTGACTATGGAAGGAATCTAAAGGTGGTCGTGTTTCGATGTCGTTGGATGAAGCAGCATCAAGTCAACGAGATCGGGTTGAGAGTCGTGGACCTCCAGAATATAGGCTACGAAGATGACCCTTGGGTGCTCGCTTCACGTGTTGCACAAGTTTTCTATATGCCCGACCCGCTAAGTAACCTTCATCTGAAGAAGAAGACTAAGCATGTGGTTTCCTCTAGGAAACAACACATTATCGGAGTTGATGGCGTGAACGATGTTGGAGCTCACAATAACTACGCTGAGATGCCGCTATTCATAGACTTTAGTAACAAGATCAGTGCAGTGGAAAAGAATCTACCCAAAGACATAATGCCATGGGAACAAAAAGGTGGCAAGGGAAAAGTTGTTGTAGTGGGGCCTAACTAGTTTGTTTAAGTGTGTGTGACTACATTTATGTATGTGTGTGAGACTTGTCAATTTTGAACTATACTTTGCTAATACTTTCTCAAATGCAAAAATGACCAATATAACAAATGTAGATCTTGATGAGTTGATCAAACTTGGTATTCATGATTTTTTCAGTTGAGACCATTTAGGGTTTCAAAAACTAGTTTAGAGTTGTCAAAATTTCAAAATTCAAAATTTGAATCGTTCAAACCTTGTCAAATGAAAAGTTTGCCAAAACAACAAATGTAGATCTTGATGAGCTCAACAAACTTGGTATTCATGAATTTTCTATTTGAAAAAATCTAGGGTTTTGAATACTGGTGTCAGAGTCATATTTTTTTAAATTCAAATTTTGACTTGGTCAAACTTATCAAATGAGACACTAAATGACCTCAGATGAAAAAATTTTGAATACAAAGGTGTTAGAACTCATCAAGATCTACAATATTTGTATATGTCATTTTTGCATTTGAGAAAGTGTTAGTAAACACTAGTCACATTATTTCAAAATTTAAAATTTAACTTGGTCAAATTTTGTCAAATGAGACACTAAATGACCTCAAATAAAAAAAATTTTGAGTACCAAGTTTGTAGAACTCATCAAGATCTACAGTTGGTACACAAGTCATTTTTGCATTTGAGAAAGTGTTAATAAACACTAATCATGAAAATACATGGAATAATTTAAAAATTATTATATAAATATATTTTGAATTGTGAATATACATAAAATCTATTTTTCTAAAATCAAATATGAATATATATAAAATGTTTTATTTTTAAACAAATTTATTTTTTAAAAAATGTTTTATTTAAACAAATTTATTTTTAAAAATCATATATTGTGCACATATTTATTTAAAATTATTGTAGCACAAATCATGAATATATATAAAATTTTTGTTCATGTACCGTGTATATTTATTTAAAATTATTGTATAAATATATTTTGAATTTTGAATATATATAAAATTTATTTTTTAAAAAAATAATAATTGAGTTTACATTTAAAAAAAGGTGGCACCTCAGTAAGGGCGGTTGGATCACCAGCTATCCTTACAGAGCTCCCCACCGGTATAAATGACACCACCACGCCAAGCGGCTAACTGTGGGCGCTTTTCCTCATTTTGGACACCGTCAGGCTGCCGGATTTTCCTGCCGCCACCTCCTCCTCTGTGACCTCACCGGCGCCTCCTCCCCTCTCACTAGCCACCTCATCTATGCCACCTCCACGTGCCTCCTTCGCGTGCCGCCCCACCACCGGAGGCTAGGGTTTGCGCCGCGCGCCGCGCCGCGCCACTGGCGGCTAGGGTTTGCCGCCGCCACCGTGCGCTCCCGGCCCATGCGCTCCGGCGTGGGCTAGTGGGGCTCCTCCTCTCCGACATCTTCTTCGCCTAGTGCCTGTGCGCCCCACCACCGTCCACTCCTCCAGTGGCTAGGGTTTGCTACCACCACCATGCGCGCCCGCCCCGTGCGCCCCACCACCGTCCACTCCTCCGATGGCTAGGGTTCCCTGGTGCCCCTCCCGGCAGCGACCCTCCTCCTACCGGTGCCTCTGGTACCCATGTGCCCCTCTGCCCTCCCCTCGTGACATTCTTCCATTCGCAGGACCATGCTCGTGCCCTTCCACCTCTTCGTCGACTTGTGCAGGTGAGCATAACCCCTTCTTCTCCATTCCCAACCCCTTCTATCAATCTAGCGCTCCTATATGCTCTGCTTCAATCCAGTAGCATCGTATTGCTCGATCAGGCTTGACTGTTGTCAATGTGGCCTCAATTCATATTGGTTGATAACATTAAGATGTGTATCTTTTAGTTTTGTTTCAGTGAGGAAAATGCATCATTATAATTCACCATTGTGTCTTTGTCATTTTCATGGTAATTGATGTTGCCAGGCTAATGGTGAACTGTTTTACTGAAACATCTATATAAGTTTTGATAAAAAAGCAGTTCAAAACATTATGATTAGTGACTAAATGTTATAAGTTAATTCTCCCTAAGTTTCTATTTAGTGCTCTTTGTCTAGTTTCATGTTAGCAGTGGAAGGCTAGTTGCTTTGGTCTAGTGTTTCCCATGTGGAGGAGCGGGGTTCTTCTCCCTCCTCTCTACCATTCCTCTTTTGTCTTGAAATGAAATGATACACGATCTCCTGCGTGTTCCAGACAAAATTATTAGTGCCTAGATTAGTGTTGCACAGTCACTTTTGGTTCTTGAGATGAATAAAATATAATCAGTGTTACTATCAAAGACACTGCAAGGCTATGTTATCAACCATGAAAATTTGAAACCTATAACTGTCACATTTATCATATTTGCTCCCTATAGCTGATGTATATTCACTACTAATGAATATTTGCCATATACTTATTGCTCCTCTACTACTACTATTGTTGTCCAGATTGATGGTGCTGCTCTCTCCAACTCTCCTCTACTCCTCTACTCCTATTTTGAATTGATCACATTTTTTAAACTGTGCTCCTCCTCTCTACAACTACTGTACTCTCTTCTCTCTACTACTCTACTCTACTACTACTAATCCTCTCCTCTCCTCTCCTACTTCTTTTTCTGTATGTTTGATAAGCAGCAGCTGCTTTTTCTCTATGTTTGATAAGCAGTAGCTGTTGCTTTTTTTTTGCCAACTCTCCCCTCTCCTCTCCTCTCCTCTCCATTTTTTTGCCAATGATGAAAGTGTCAAAGTCCATTCATTTTCTAGAAATATGAGCTGATGATCCTTGTGAGGATCTTAACATCATTACCAGCCACTCCTATAGTGCCTTATCTTCTGTTCTCTTCTTTTGATGCCTTGATGCTCCAAGTTCATGATCAAATGATGCTAGACATGTTTCTGAGGCCACTACTACTTCTACTACTTGGTTTTATGGGATATATTGCAATGCTCCAAGTTCATGATCAATTGATGCCAAAACTCTGATTCTGTCCAATTCAGTGTTGATTTGTGGTGGCTTACTGTCATTTTCATTTGTGGCTTACAGTAATCCTACTACTACTGCTTCTGTACTCCTACTCTAGTACTACTCTCTCTCAGAATGCAGGCGGGGCCTCAATTCATATTGGTTGATAACATTAAGATGTATCTCTTTTAGTTTTGTTTCAGTGAGGAAAATGCATCATTATAATTCACCATTGTGCCTTTGTCATTTTCATGGTAATTGATGCTGCCAGGCTAATGGTGAACTGTTTTACTGAAACATCTATATAAGTTTTGATAAAAAAACAGTTCAAAACATTATGATTAGTGACTAAATGTTGTGAGTTAATTCTCCCAAAGTTTCTATTTAGTGCCCTTTGTCTAGTTTCATGTTAGCAATGGAAGGCTAGTTGCTTTGGTCTAGTGTTTCCCATGTGGAGGAGCGGGGTTCTTCTCCCTCCTCTCTACCATTCCTCTTTTGTCTCTAAATGAAATGATGCATGATCTCCTGTGTTTTCCAAAAAAAAATTATTAGTGCCTAGATTAGTGTTGCACAATCACTTTTGGTTCTTGAGATGAATAAAATATAATTAGTGTTTCTATCAAAGACACTGCAAGGCTATGTTATCAACCATGAAAATTTGAAACCTATAACTGTCACATTTATCATATTTGCTCCCTATAGCTAATGTATATTCACTACTAATGAATATTTGCCATATACTTATTGCTCCTCTACTACTACTATTGTTGTCCAGATTGATGGTGCTGCTCTCTCCAACTCTCCTCTACTCTTCTACTCCTATTTTGAATTGATCACATTTTTTAAACTATGCTCCTCCTCTCTACAACTACTGTACTCTCTTCTCTCTACTACTCTACTCTACTACTACTAATCCTCTCCTCTCCTCTCCTACTTCTTTTTCTGTATGTTTGATAAGCAGCTGCTGCTTTTTCTCTATGTTTGATAAGCAGTAGATGTTGCTTTTTTTGCCAACTCTCCCCTCTCCTCTCCTCTCCTCTCCTCTCCTCTCCATTTTTTTCCAATGATGAAAGTGTCAAAGTCCATTCATTTTCTGGAAATATGAGCTGATGATCCTTGTGAGGATCTTGACATCATTACCAGCCACTCCTATAGTGCCTTATCTTCCGTTCTCTTCTTTTGATGCCTTGATGCTCCAAGTTCATGATCAAATGATGCTAGACATGTTTCTGAGGCCACTACTACTTCTACTACTTGGTTTTATGGGATATATTGCAATGCTCCAAGTTCATGATCAATTGATGCCTAAACTCTGATTCTGTCCAATTCAGTGTTGATTTGTGGTGGCTTACTGTCATTTTCATTTGTGGCTTATAGTAATCCTACTACTACTGCTTCTGTACTCCTACTCTAGTACTACTCTCTCTCAGAATGCAGGCGGGGCCTCAATTCATATTGGTTGATAGCATTAAGATGTATCTCTTTTAGTTTTGTTTCAGTGAGGAAAATGCATCATTATAATTCACCATTGTGCCTTTGTCATTTTCATGGTAATTGATGCTGCCAGACTAATGGTGAACTGTTTTACTGAAACATCTATATAAGTTTTGATAAAAAAAACAGTTCAAAACATTATGATTAGTGACTAAATGTTGTGAGTTAATTCTCCCAAAGTTTCTATTTAGTGCTCTTTGTCTAGTTTCATGTTAGCAATGGAAGGCTAGTTGCTTTGGTCTAGTGTTTCCCATGTGGAGGAGCGGGGTTCTTCTCCCTCCTCTCTACCATTCCTCTTTTGTCTCTAAATGAAATGATGCATGATCTCCTGTGTTTTCCAAAAAAAAATTATTAGTGCCTAGATTAGTGTTGCACAATCACTTTTGGTTCTTGAGATGAATAAAATATAATTAGTGTTTCTATCAAAGACACTGCAAGGCTATGTTATCAACCATGAAAATTTGAAACCTATAACTATCACATTTATCATATTTGCTCCCTATAGCTAATGTATATTCACTACTAATGAATATTTGCCATATACTTATTGCTCCTCTACTACTACTATTGTTGTCCAGATTGATGGTGCTGCTCTCTCCAACTCTCCTCTACTCTTCTACTCCTATTTTGAATTGATCACATTTTTTAAACTATGCTCCTCTTCTCTACAACTACTGTACTCTCTTCTCTCTACTACTCTACTCTACTACTACTAATCCTCTCCTCTCCTCTCCTACTTCTTTTTCTGTATGTTTGATAAGCAGCTGCTGCTTTTTCTCTATGTTTGATAAGCAGTAGCTGTTGCTTTTTTTTGCCAACTCTCCCCTCTCCTCTCCTCTCCTCTCCTCTCCTCTCCATTTTTTTTCCAATGATGAAAGTGTCAAAGTCCATTCATTTTCTAGAAATATGAGCTGATGATCCTTGTGAGGATCTTGACATCATTACCAGCCACTCCTATAGTGCCTTATCTTCTGTTCTCTTCTTTTGATGCCTTGATGCTCCAAGTTCATGATCAAATGATGCTAGACATGTTTCTGAGGCCACTACTACTTCTACTACTTGGTTTTATGGGATATATTGCAATGCTCCAAGTTCATGATCAATTGATGCCTAAACTCTGATTCTGTCCAATTCAGTGTTGATTTGTGGTGGCTTACTGTCATTTTCATTTGTGGCTTACAGTAATCCTACTACTACTGCTTCTGTACTCCTACTCTAGTACTACTCTCTCTTAGAATGCAGGCGGGGCCTCAATTCATATTGGTTGATAACATTAAGATGTATCTCTTTTAGTTTTGTTTCAGTGAGGAAAATGCATCATTATAATTCACCATTGTGCCTTTGTCATTTTCGTGGTAATTGATGCTGCCAGGCTAATGGTGAACTGTTTTACTGAAACATCTATATAAGTTTTGATAAAAAAAACAGTTCAAAACATTATGATTAGTGACTAAATTTTGTGAGTTAATTCTCCCAAAGTTTCTATTTAGTGCTCTTTGTCTAGTTTCATGTTAGCAATGGAAGGCTAGTTGCTTTGGTCTAGTGTTTCCCATGTGGAGGAGCGGGGTTCTTCTCCCTCCTCTCTACCATTCCTCTTTTGTCTCTAAATGAAATGATGCATGATCTCTTGTGTTTTCCAAAAAAAAAATTATTAGTGCCTAGATTAGTGTTGCACAATCACTTTTGGTTCTTGAAATGAATAAAATATAATTAGTGTTTCTATCAAAGACACTGCAAGGCTATGTTATCAACCATGAAAATTTGAAACCTATAACTGTCACATTTATCATATTTGCTCCCTATAGCTGATGTATATTCACTACTAATGAATATTTGCCATATACTTATTGCTCCTCTACTACTACTATTGTTGTCCAGATTGATGGTGCTGCTCTCTCCAACTCTCCTCTACTCTTCTACTCTTATTTTGAATTGATCACATTTTTTAAACTATGCTCCTCCTCTCTACTACTACTGTACTCTCTTCTCTCTACTACTCTACTCTACTACTACTAATCCTCTCCTCTCCTCTCCTACTTCTTTTTTCTGTATGTTTGATAAGCAGCTGCTGCTTTTTCTCTATGTTTGATAAGCAGTGCTGTTGCTTTTTTTGCCAACTCTCCCCTCTCCTCTCCTCTCCTCTCCTCTCCATTTTTTTTCCAATGATGAAAGTGTCAAAGTCCATTCATTTTCTAGAAATATGAGCTGATGATCCTTGTGAGGATCTTGACATCATTACCAGCCACTCCTATAGTGCCTTATCTTCTGTTCTCTTCTTTTGATGCCTTGATGCTCCAAGTTCATGATCAAATGATGCTAGACATGTTTCTAAGGCCACTACTACTTCTACTACTTGGTTTTATGGGATATATTTCAATGCTCCAAGTTCATGATCAATTGATGCCTAAACTCTGATTCTGTCCAATTTAGTGTTGATTTCTGGTGGCTTACTGTCATTTTCATTTGTGGCTTACAGTATTCCTACTACTACTACTTCTGTACTCCTACTCTAGTACTACTCTCTCTCAGAATGCAGGCGGGGCCTCAATTCATATTGGTTGACAACATTAAGATGTATCTCTTTTAGTTTTGTTTCAGTGAGGAAAATGCATCATTATAATTCACAATTGTGCCTTTGTCATTTTCGTGGTAATTGATGCTGCCAGGCTAATGGTGAACTGTTTTACTGAAACATCTATATAAGTTTTGATAAAAAAACAGTTCAAAACATTATGATTAGTGACTAAATGTTGTGAGTTAATTCTCCCAAAGTTTCTATTTAGTGCTCTTTGTCTAGTTTCGTGTTAGCAGTGGAAGGCTAGTTGCTTTGGTCTAGTGTTTCCCATGTGGAGGAGCGGGGTTCTTCTCCCTCCTCTCTACCATTCCTCTTTTGTCTCTAAATGAAATGATGCATGATCTCCTGCGTTTTCCAAAAAAAAAAATATTAGTGCCTAGATTAGTGTTGCACATTCACTTTTGGTTCTTGAGATGAATAAAATATAATTAGTGTTACTATCAAAGACACTGCAAGGCTATGTTATCAACCATGAAAATTTGAAACCTATAACTGTCACATTTATCATATTTGCTCCCTATAGCTATTGTATATTCACTACTAATGAATATTTGCCATATACTTATTGCTCCTCTACTACTACTATTGTTGTCTAGATTGATGGTGCTACTCTCTCCAACTCTCCTCTACTCCTCTACTCCTATTTTGAATTGATCATATTTTTAAAATTGTGCTCCTCCTCTCTACTACTACTGTACTCTCTTCTCTCTACTACTCTACTCTACTACTACTACTCCTCTCCTCTCCTCTCCTACTTCTTTTTCTGTATGTTTGATAAGCAGTAGCTGTTAAGCAGCTGAATTTTTGAAACCTCATTGTTGCGTAGCTAGACTGTATGTTTGTTAAGCAGTTGTTGCTTTTTCCCCCAACACTTCCCTTCCCTCTCCTCTCCTCCTTTGTTTTGTCGATGATGAAATTGTCTAAATCCATACATAATATGGAATATGAGCTGACAAGTACTACTACTACTATCTCCTTTCCTCTCATTCTATCTCTCTTCTCCTCTGTCCTCTCTTATCCTTTCTACTATACTACTACTTACTCTACTACTACCACTCTACTACTCTACCAGTACTCTATGTTAGCACTGGAACCCAATTCCCAGGTGAGCAGCACCTGCTCCCCTTCCCTCTCCTCCTCCCCTGCACTAAGGAAGAGCTCTTCTTCAGCACACACACACTCACACTACACGGTTTCAGTTCCTAAAACCTAAAGACACAAAGAGATGGTGGCAAGAGCTTCCCATTGCATTGCATTGCATTAGTTTATATACATACTACATGTACCAACTATGTTACTTGTCTACCTACTCCTAGTACATGGCTTACATCACCTTCTACCAACTATGGATGATGCAAATCTACCAACTATAGTACTAGTGATGGCCTATTGCCATACTTGCTGCAATTTCAGGACTGGGCAGCAGAGCTGACCATCTACCTGCCCTTAACTGCATTAGGGAGAAGGAAATGGAGGATCAGCAGATTATGTCTAACACTCTACTACTCTCCTAACATTGTACCTCTCCTCTCCTCTCCTAACACTGAGACATTTGTTGCTTCCTCAATGCAGAAGGATGCCTGCTTGGTGGTATGTTGTTTTTTATGGCACCAAGCCAGGTATTTACACCACCTAGGTTGAGTGCAGTCAGTATGTCCTCAATGTGCTAGGAAATGTGCACCAAAAGTATAGAACTCTTGAGGAAGCTTCTGCGGCTCTTGAGGATCACAACTCAAGAAGAATCCCTCCTCCACCTCCCCCTACCTTACCTCCCTATTAGGTTGGAGTGGCAGGCAATCGATCTTGTTGGTTAGTGATGTGGGAAAAATGTGGTGGTGTTGTTGGTAGGTGCTTTGGATGTGGCCAAGTGGACGAGGCTGCCCTATTACCTTGATGTTTACTAGGTGCTGCTACCTTCATGTTGTATTATGTCTTGAACTACCGATGATAAATTTGTATAAGTCCTACTACTTCTACTACAGTTAACTCCTCTCCTATCCTTTACTACTACTTGTATGTTTTTTTGCTAATCCTCTCCTCTCCTTTGTTTTGCTGATGATGAAATTGTCTAAGTCCATTCATTATATGGAATATGAGCTGATGATCATGAACTTGTGAGGAACTAGGCATCATTACCAGCCGCCCTTACATTACCTTCTCCTTTCTTCTCTGTTATGATGCCTTTATGCCCTAAGTTCATGATCAAATGATGATTGACATGTTTCTGAGGCCTCTACTACTTGCACTACTACTACTACTTTTTTCTGTATCTAATTCACACTTTATTCCATGCATCTATTAGAACAAAGTACAAAATGACACAGACAACAGATAGTCCAACCCGACCCCACAAAAGTCAAGAACTACCGGAACAGCTTTCACAGGAGCAGTTTGATGATCAAGTAGAAGTTGAACTAGCATTGTTGCTTTCTCAAGGTGGAGTAGAAGTGAAAGTAGGGGAAGCAGAAGGGGGAGCAGAGGGAAGAGGAGGAGAGGCCGATGAAGGCGAAGAGAAGAGGATGATGACGATAGCTCATCTTTAGGATATGAAAGCCCTGAGGATCCTCACCCACAACCACCTAGACGGAGGCCAATAGACAACGAGTTGGACATAGATTTCGACCCGACTGGAGAGGTAGGAATGGAGCCTTTGTAGCCTATAAAATTTGCTTTTGCTTTGGCTTTGGCTATATTACCTCTGCTAACGCTTGAGACCTATCGTATATGCAGGTCCCTGCTAGACCTCTGAAAAGACGGCATCAGCGTCCGACACATTATGCCAAACAAGACGAAGTAAGGGAAAGGAGGGCAGAGGCAATAGCCACTGACACTAACATTGGGGCCTCTGCTCCACAGCCTTAAGGCACAACCATGGAATCTGCTTCCAAACCAAAGAGGAAATGAGGGATAAGAAAGCCGAACGAATATCCATTGAAGGGGGTAACTTTTGTGATAACACGTGTCAGAGAAGATGGGGAGATCCTTGAGGCACGGAAGTACATCAGCAAATTCCGTAATGCGATCGGGGCATTAGTAAGAGATCAGCTGAACCTAGCAATCTGTTTCTAGAGTGGCAAAAATGGTGTGCCTGAGGCGAAAAAGAAAGTGCTATGGGATGAGTGGCTAATGGACACTTTTCGCCTACCGGAGGGGTCCCATGAACGGGTAAAGTAACATGCTTACAAGATAATGGGAAACGCCTTCCAACATTGGAGGTATGATTTGAACAAGAGGTTTATCCAAAAGGGGCTAACTCCCTTCCATAAGTTTGGCAACATAACTCATAATCAATGGGCACAACTCGTGGCTGAGAAGACTTCACCTGAAGCATTGGCCCTCAGTGCCCGTAATAGGGAGTAGGCAAAGAAGAACAAACACCCCCTCGCCTTGGTCCTGGTGTCTACGAAGCCAAGCAAGCCGTGTTTAGGAAGTTGGATGAAGCGGCCGAAACTTCCGATGATCCAAAGAAAATGAAAGTGAAGGAATTGAAGAAATGTTTGAAGCAATGGGTATATGCGAGGAGTGTGGATTCCTCCGACCTCAAGTTTGCTGAGGAGACAGAAGAGGCAGTATCAAGGATACTGAAATGTGTTGAAGATTCGAAGAATGGCGTATTCACTCCTTCTAGAGAGAGGGATGAGCTGAGCGTTGGATTGGGCAACCCCGAGCACACAGGCCGCACCAGGGGGCTAGGGAAGCTAGTAACCTGGAAGAAAGGATTCACAGAGGATATCAACATGTACAAGAAACATGGCAGAGACCGAGAGGCTAATCTCGAGGTCACTGTGAAGGATCTAGTTGCGAAGGCCCTTTCGGAGCAAGGTGTGAATACGGAGACACGGACGCTCATGGAGCCGATGGGAGAACTGGATTTAGTTTCCAGCCCTATGGCTGTTCCTAGCAGCCAAGGTTCCACTACAGCCATAACCGACGTCGATCGCATACAGGTGCCAACTAGTTGCACTCTATTGGTTCCTATGGGCAGGGAAAGCAAGGTTGTGATGGTTGATGTGGCAATAGGTGTGGCACATCCTCCAGGAGGTGAATGGCATGGTCGCCCAATCCCGCATGACTACACTAGGGTCAAGGTGCATACCGTGAAGCCCGACTACTTGAATTGGGAGATAGACCATGAAACTCCTGAGGGGCTTGTTCGTCTTGGAGAAGTCATGAAGCAGTTCATCCTCTGGCACAAAAAGGACATTGTATTGAATGTTTGTTCGCCAACTCTGAGTGATGTACATCTGGAGCAAGCTGTTGAGGACGGGGATGCATATTCACCGGCTCGTGACGACCACATGTCTAACATGCCACTTTCTTCCCCCGCTCCTAGCGAGCACATGACTGACCTGCCACAGACTTCTCCAGCTCGTCATACCGAGCAAGGGCATGGTGAGATGCCACAACGTTCTCCAGTTCGTCTTATCGAGCAAGGGCATGAGGAGATGCCACAATGTTCTCCATCTCGTCATATCGAGCAAGGGCATGATGAGATGCCGCATCCTTGTCCAACCAAGCAACGGCCTAATGACTTGCCAGAGCCTTCTCAACAGGCGCAATCGATACCTAAACAAGGACTGCCTTCTGAAAAAGAAGATGTGGTGGCGCATCAATTGGAGGCCCAAAAGAAGATTCCCTACCATACAAGGCCAATCTTTACTCCGATGGAAAATGTTTCGTTGATTGACAAGTGGTTTGCTCATGACCAGTACAAGGCTGAGAACCAAGTTAAAGAAGTCTACACACGTGCTTTTGAGCCGCCAAACATTAGCAAACTCCACAAAGAGGTAAAGAAGTATCCAAATATTGATGAGATCAAGTGGACAAAGGATGTCCCGAAAAAATATGAAAGAGGCAAGCACTTCCTACCAAACAGAGTCATCGCGCATGCCACTTGGAATGAAAAAGTTCCATGATTGGTACATGCGTGCTCTGTTGACGCGTCTGAACAAGATAAAAGTCATCTTCCCTGAAGGCACATTTGGAGGCGAAGCTGGGACTATAATGTTTGACTTTGAGGACATGCAGGAATGCTTTCACCTTGGATGGATGGAACTAAATATAGCTCGCGTGTGGTGCTTGTAAGTCCTTGACCTCTCGATATGATATGAATGAAATATTTGTATTTTATTGTAACTAACCACATCGTGTTTCGTAGAATGCAAGCATATATTGTGAAGAAGATGTCATCTCTAAGAGCCGGCTACATAGACCCTTGGTTGATATGTGCATCAAATTTCCAGTACCCCAAGGATTGGCCATTGGATGACAAAGAACTATATGACGGAGAGATTGTTGAGGAGAAAGAAAAATCCGGGCCGAAAAGATGTACCAAGTGAGCCTTAGGTTGCGTGCCGGATTGCCAAATGTCTTAAGAATCTCCAGCATAACGAAATGATATGGTTACCCACTTTGGGTAAGTTCGACTCTACTGAAATAAAGCATTGTTCGATATATTTAGTTCGATGCAAAAGAGCTTATTTGTTTCTTCAATAATTAAATTCATGCAGGAAAGACTGGATTCTTGTAGGGATCAATGTTGGGCTGAGCATGGTGGTTGTCTATGACTCAACAGATTATACGCCGAAGACGTACATGGACTTCATAGCCATTTGCAAGACGTATACATATCAATAATAATCCTTATTAGCTTATATATGTTTATATATATACGTGTAAACTTTGCTTTTGGATACTAACAAGTTGCATTTGCTAAAACCATTCGAACAAGGCATTCAGGCACTATGTCCAATATCATAAAGGAAGGCATCATTCGGAAAGGAAAGAGAGATTGGCTATCAAAACTCTATGTCCGGTACGTGTAACTTACATTGGCACACTCCATTACGTGGTTTGTCAATAGCATTACTTAACATTTCCATATGCAAAACACAATGTCTAAAGTAGAGGCCTGGGAGTCTACATTGTGGATATTACATATGTTGTATGATGAGTAACACCAGTGCCTACAGGAGACACCCCAATCTGGTTAGTTTGACACTTCTTTTGCTCGTAGTATGAAAGCTTGTTCTCTTGTTATGTTATGAAATCCTAGACCTAAACTAGCTTGTTCTCTTGTAGTGGAAGGAAGAGATGGACAAGCAAAGGGACGTATACAACGATGATGAACTCTTGGGGCTCGTCGGTGACCTTAGCAGATTCATCATTGACCAGGTTATTTCTTACAAAGGCGATTACCATGATTGAAACTCTGAATTAGGTTGTAATCCGAGGTACCAACACCTTCGTGAGACTCACAGGCTCTTACTAGGACATTGATAACAATCTAGAATGGTTTGGACTTGTTGAACTATTTGGACATGTCAAAATATTTGAACTTATGAATTATGGCTATGTAATGATGGACTTTGTGAATTGGACTTGTGAAACTTTGGAATTGTGATTTGTAATGATGGTTTAAATTGTGCTCGTATGTTTGTGGATGTATATATCTATATCTGTGATGGTCAGATTTGAATTTGAATTCTGTATTATACTCTATGGCCAATTTTGAATTCGAATTTGTTTTTTAATGAAAAATCCACTATAGGGGCGGTTCTTGATTGAACCGCCCTTACAAAGGACCACAATAAGGGCCAACCGCCCTTACAGAGCTGGCCACTATAAGAGCTAGCCCAGAAGGGCGGCTGGGCCAACCGCCCTTATAGTACCCTGGGAGCCGCCTTACTGTGGCCGGCTGTAGTAGTGTAAGAGAGTTGAGTTCATTCTAAGTCAAACTATGCTAAGTTTGATCAAGTTTATAGAAAAGGAGAATAGTATATATTTACGTCATCATATGAATTCAGTTCTTGAACTGGTCGGAATGGCCGATATATATCTCATACATGTGGCTAGATGGGTATACATATGCCTCCATCCCTTACCGGTCTTGACATGAGTTCCTACTAGTCAAAACTGCTATTTTGGTCCATATCGGTATCGTCTAAAACTCAAGTAATGCCTTATTTAATGTGCAATTTTATGAACTTGTCGAACCATATGCTAACTTTTTAACTTTATATGACTAAATATTTATGCAAATAAATGTCATATAATTATTTTTAGGTAGCTATATTTATATGTCTTATTATTTTATTAAAGCCAGGAATGGTACACAGGTATAGGCATATACCAAGAGAAAAAAATGGAATGGATATAGGAACAGTATTTACATGTATGCATCAAATTAGCATCATTGAATATGTTATGAAATATATTTTCATAATCTACAACATTGATGTGGTAGATGCTAATGTTATTCTCTACAAACTTGATCAAACATAGCACAGATTGACTGGATCTTTTATATTCAGACCAAAGGGAGTACTTCCATGCTCAATGATCTTCATGAAGTTAGTGTCGATCATATTCACATACAATTGTATTCAAATAAGTTTGTACTCCCTCCATCCCAAATTATAAGGCATTCCAAGAATCTTGGAGAGTCAAAGAATCTCAAGTTTGACCAAATTTATGTGATAAAATAATAATATTTATGACACCAATTAAGTATCATTAGATTCTTCATTAATTATATTTTTATAGTATACCTATTTGATGTTATATATTTTTGTAATTTTCTCTATAATTTTGGTCAAACTTAAGATGTTTTGACTCTCCAAGATTCTTGAAATGTCTTATAATTTGGAATGGAGGGAGTAGCTACTATATGCACTTCTTTCAAATGTAAGCATTAATTGAGTATGATACCAACGTAGGAATAATTACTTTTCCTTTATGTCTCAGTGATCCATTCATGCGACTATTATATCTACTCCTTCCATTCACAAAATTATAGTTCACTTCTTGTCTTAGGTTAAATACGTACTTTTCTAACTTTAACCATACTTTTAGAAAAAGTTCATTAACACCTCCAATATCGAAATACTTTCATTAAATTCTCCATGAAATATGTGTTGATAAAGTATTTGTTTAAGCTTGATTGCAATTTGAAGCAGAGAGAGCACATGATTAATAACTAAAACAGTTCATTAAAATATATATCCTATAAGCAATAAACGAGTGTATTTTAAACTTAATTTGACTATGAGCATTAATTTAATTATTTCAGTTGAACAACAAACGATATGGCTAGATTTATGTTGTATTGCAAGTAATGCCAAAGATATTACAACTTTGTTAGATGTTTGCATATATATACACTATTAACTCCATCCCAAAATAAGTGCAATTTTGGTTATCATATGGACAAGTTCTTGTCTATGCAACATGACTAAAATTACACTCATTTTGGTACTAGTTATTAGTCAGCACTGCTTAGTCTGACATTTTCTTTTGACTAAAAGAGTGTAATTGTTGCAGGTATTTCCTTAGGACATCATTATTTTTTTTTGCGAATCTTAGGACATCATTATAGTTATAACTAGAGGTAAAGTAACATCGATGATAGAGGCTGGAACTTTATTCCATTATCTAAAAAAAAGTAACATCATTAATTAACTTTCATTAATAGAATATATGAGAATTCAATATGTGGCAATTGGTAACATTTATTATTGTATGTGTATTGATTATTCTTTGTTGTTTTGTCATTAAATATTATTAACATGGCAGCTAACACAAAAAAGTTGTCTCCTTCTAAATGGGCAGATCATAAATATTTGATGAATTTTGCTTCAAGTAATCTTCGTCAGGCTTACACATGGAATCAGCTCGTGTTACATGTACGGCTTGCTTTTTGTTCAATTTTTACACTGAGCTGTCATCGCTGTTTGCAGCTGCTATATGCTTCTGGTGTTGCTGTCATCCACAGACTATCATTGACACGGCCCTGCCTAGGATGCAACTCAATTACCAAATTATAAATATACTACTATGAATGTTTCCGCGGATGTATATATAAAAATAATAAATATAATATAGTATATAATATAATACAGGGTTCAAAAGCTAGCTACTGGATTGTCTAGCTCTGAGGGCCAACCAGAATCCTGAAATAAAGAAATAAAAGGGCCACCTGCAGGCTGCTGCTAGATATCATGGGAGTAGTAAAGTGTCTTTGTGACGTTTCTTCTTGCATCAATATCTTTTACGTCGTATCGATGGGTCTCGACCGATCAACGTGGCTTATTTCGTCGCAGGCATTTGGACTTGGAGGGAACCGCTCTCAGTTACAACTGTATATATGGGTGTTTGGTACCCTTCAGGGTTTTTTTTTAGCTCCGCTTCATGTTTTTTTAGTTAATTGGTTTCAGCTTCACGCACTATATTTGAGGAAAAAGGGTAAAGTTATTAAAACATCTAAAGAGATGCTCCGTAAACTCGTTTTTATAGAGCTGTTCTTCACAAACTTCAGTTTTTTGTGGAGCTGCTCCACGATGAAATTTGTGGAGCAGAGGTTGTCAAGCAGTTTCAAACACCCATGTATTCAACAATTGTCGAGTGTGGACTGGAAATTAAGCGGATCTTGTCGCTCGTTCGTCTGATGCATCGTCATGAATGATATGATATAATACCTCCCTGTGACCCAGGAACCCTTCCGGTACCTGTTGCTGTCGGTGCAGAGTAGACTGGAATTCGTCAGTTTTCTGGTAAAATTTTCTTCAGTTTGCACTTGCGACATGTTTTGCGTCGTTCTCTGGCACGATAGATGACGATGACTAGCTAAAGAGAACAATCGCACGCTCGATCGGTTGATTGGTATATACGCGGAGATCGTAACTCATCAGGCGTGCAATTATGGCGACGTGTTGTGATCGTATATAGGACACGCCTAATACCGAGCAACTGATTGCGTTTTTTTAATTGCCTCAACCTCCCAGTACAAGCGGTAGTATCTGAGCTCACGCATCAACACATACCACACGCACGCTACCCACTCGCTCCCACCCCTAGTGCGCAAGCTAGAACTACATCATATATCTAGGTTATGAAACACGGTTGAGAGATTTGATAGTTATGGCATATCCGTGTGAGGCAACAGAAATTATTTAGGGAACAACTGTTCCCAGATGAGACACCAGCGTCGAAGCCAGGCTTCAAATGCGGGCGGGCAGGACGCACGCCAGCGTTCCTAGCCAACTGAGCTATGGCTCAGTTCTCAACAACGGATTGCGTTAGGCTAGGATGGAAATGTGTCATGAGCTGGGCTATCTCATTATAACATCGTCGTAGCGTGGGCGTCAGCAGTTAATGGGCCTCGGCCCAGTAGAGAACAGGGATATATACCGTAGCTGTTGTAACAGAATGGTCAGGCAAAGATGACCAAACCAATTCTGAACTCATCCAGTCATCCTCTTCCTCTGAATTATGTCCTCAGCTTGCTACTCCTTCTCCAAGATCCCTTCCAGTTCTCTGAATGTATCTAAAACCGAGTAAATTCTAGTATTGTGAGTATGAAATCCTTTCCTGGTGTGGAGGTTTGTAACACTTCGGTATTCAGAGCAAGGCGATTGGGTGCGAAATTTTTGTTCCCGGGGCATTGTTCTTCGCTCTAGCGCGGAAACGAAAGCCCCCACCCAATTCTAGCAAGAGATGGCGAGTTCGATTGAGAACCTCTCTGCCGAGTTCAAGACCCTCACCACCTAGTTCAACGGCTTTCAAGTGATGATGAAGCAGTTGCTTGACAAGCTGAGCGGAGGCATGGAAGACAAGCATCGACAAGGCATTCGAGCTGCTGTTGCAAAAGGTGGACCAGGCGACATCCCTGCATTGACACGCTCGAGGCGCGTTCATAACCACCACCGTCACCGCCGCCGCCTCTTCTGCGTCCACCACCTTTGTATTCGTTGTTGGCCCATCCTCCACCACCGCCATCTCTGCCTGACCGCCCTTGAATTGGCTGTACCTCAATTTGGCTCTAGATCCATAGACGCGCTAATCGGCATCGAAAGGGGAGCAGCTCCGCGGGCACGATCTCCGTGGCCACCGAGATGATGGCGGAGGGATCCTTGGATGCATCTGCCACACCCGGTCACGGGTATGATTCCCGCACCCCACTCTTTAGTTATTCATTCGCGCGATTTTGAATTTGGTTCATCATCATGTGCGGGATCCCTTTGTTAAGCTTGAGTTTCCTAAGTTTGATGGGGGAAATCCTCGGTTATGGTGTGACCGTTGTGAAATGTATTTCGAGGTCTACTCGATGCATGCTTCCTTGAAGACACGGTTTGTTGCGCTCAACTTCGAAGGTGCTCCTGCAGTTTGGCTTCAAGTGATTGAGCGTCGTGGGAGGATAACTGATTGGCAGCATCTTTGGGAACTGGTCTTTGCAAAATTCGACAAGGATCAGTACCAGCTTCACCTCCGGCAAATGGATTCTCTAAAGCAGACAAGGTCTGTGGCCAATTGTCAACGTAGATATGAAGAGTTAGCTCATGGAATTTTATTGTACAACAGTGCCTTTGATGATACCTACATAGTCACCATATTTTTGGGAGGACTGAAAGAGGAGATTTAGTCTGCAATTGCTCTACATAGGCCCAAAGGTATTGATACCGCCAGTGCCTTAGCTTTGCTCCAAGAGGAAGAATTAAGTCGTCACAGGTTGTTACCTAGAAAAAGCTCTTACAGATTCTATGGTAGTGGAGACAAGCAAGATTGATGACACTGATAGAGCTAATAAACTCAAAACACCAAGAGAAGACTCTAAAGATAAATTGGAGACTCTGAAAGCTTTACGCAACAAGAATGGCTTATGTTTTAAATGCAGTGAGAAGTGGGGACACAATCATAAGTGTCCAGCTCACATCTCCTTTCATGTCTTGGAGCTGTGCTGTTAGGTGATTAGTATTGTTTAGTCTAGTTTAGACCACATTAGCAGTTGTTCTTGGTTTAGGCCTAGTGTTTAGTGAGGTTTGCATACCTCGAAGCTATTGATGCTTTGCGCGTACCAAGGGTTGTACACTAGAGGCTTGTAGTAGTCTCGCGAGACCCTTTGATGTGTGGAGTGGCCACCTATGTTGTGTTAAGGGAATGAGGTCTATGGTGTTTTTGGTCGGAAGCTTACAGTGAAGATGGCAAGGAGCAGTTCAAGAAGGATCACACATAGAACCATTTGGGCGCAGGGAACGCTCGTGGGCTATCTATAGAGTTACCCAATCGGGAGCTTGGCCCTTGCGTTGACATCCTTGTGAGGGGCTCTAACGAGGACTTGGCGGAGTGCGAGTTCCTCGATACCTCAGAAAAAGTCAACAAGTGGGAGTTTAGATTCTCTAACACATTTATATTTCCACACTTACTTGCTTTTCTAGGTTGTAGCGCAAAAAAAAACAGGTGTGGCACAAAGAATGATTACATTTTCAAATCAAATCAGATGAAGAAAAAAAGTCTATATCAAAGATGTAGATTTGGAAGACATCTATAACATTAGTTAACGATTTTTTAGTTGATTTTCCGGCTTGCGTGATTAATTATAGGTCATAAAATATTTTGATGCTTTCGTATTGGTGTATATTCTTTTTTATGTTTAGGTTCAAGAAGTTTGAGTTAAAATATAATTGAATTACATTTGGTTTGACGTTTGAGCGTCAAGAAAATGGAAACTCATTTATTTTTCCCTTCCTCCTCTTTTTTGATGGAATTTCTTTTCACATCATTTTTTTGAGAAACTCTTTTCACATCAGCTATTCAGCTGAAGTTCTCTTCCTAGGCTTGGCCCGTTTGCGGGCTCTAGCAGTGCGCTCGCAGCTCCCGTGCTTAATTGGTTGGAGCCCAGCTCACAAAAAGCTGTGGCTGCGCCATATGATCTCGGCCGGAGTCTATAACTCGGCCCATTTCCCCCTTCCTCTTAGCCACGCCCTGCGCTCAGCTTTCAGCCCGCTCCAGCTTACTGACTTACCACCAGCCCAGGAAGCCATGGAGGTCACGGAGGGTGGGTGGTGGATGAAGCTGAAAATATAGTTTTTTTTAGCTCTCTCTCCCAAATCTATTATGAGAAATTAATTTACCAAACATTTTTTTAAAATGCTTCATCAATTTATTATTGCAAACGGAACCTAAACTGTTATAGCAAATTATTTTTATATACTATATTTAGTTACTACAAAGAACACTGTGTTTTTGTTCGCTTCATGGTTTTCTTGAAAATTTAATGTAGTCATCATTCCATGTGCTTTTCTATGTAGTTAATTTAATTATATTTTTGTCACAACAATATAACATTTTTTGTTTTTTTATTTGTAATGGTGTACCAAAATTACATAAAATTTGAAGTACATATATGAGTATACACACATCTGAAGATTGTATGCGAGTTTGAAATGAAAAAATGTAAAATGGTTGTATACTTTAGTATCTAGTTTTATTATAATAATTTTATTGTATACGCAGGTCGCTCACGTGTTTCGGGCACTTGTTGGGTGTGTGAATGCCAAATGAAATATATTGTCAAGATTGCATTAATAAATGTAGAAGCTTGAAGACAATAAATTATTTCCCATCTCCATATTGCACATCTAATCATTTAACACACAAACAAGTAATTATATAAGTTATTAAACTAGGCTAAAAATCTAAGATCTAGGTACCAATCATATTGTTGGCAATTGGATGCATAACATAGGACTCAATAAGAATCCATGAGTGCGATTTAGCACCCACACCCGACCCTCATCTTGAGCCCCAACTAAAGATGAGCAAATGGATCGCTCGGCCCGGCCCGGCACGGTAGGGCCCGGCGTGCCGCCGGGCCGTGCCTTCCTGGGCTGCGTGCCTAGCCAAGGGCCTAGGCACGGCCTTTCGGTCCGCTTTCCATGCCGGGCCAGCCTGAAAAGCATGGCCAGGCTAGCAGGCCAAGCCGGCCCGTGGCCTGCTTCAGCAGAGGAAGGGGAAGAGAGGACGCGAGTGCGACTACATGGAGGAGCAGGCCACGTGCTAGACGGGAAGAGGCCGCCGCCACGCGAGGTCTGGAGGAGCCCTTGGAGTCGAGGGAGGAGGCGCAGTTCTGGAGGAACGTCGGGGAGCTGGGGCGCAGTCGCCGGCTCGCCGCCGGTCAGCCCGAGCAAGCCACCGCCGCAAACATCGCCAAGGGAGGAGGGGAACCGCCGTTGTGGTTGCTCCCACGTGCTCGCCGAGGCAGGAGGGGAGCCGTTGTTGCCGAGAGAGAGAGAGAGAGAGAGAGAGAGAGGGTCGAGGAAGGAGGCGGCGACGTGGTGCTAGGTGCTCGCCGAGGCTCACCAAGGCGCGGTTTCATCTGGTGGACGCGGTCACGCAGCAGAGTCAGATACGGAGTAGACGCATAGACCGAGAGAGAGAGAGAGATCGGAGATGGGAATTGGGAAGTTGGGAATGAGCCATGGGATTAATAAACAGGCCTGCACCGGCCTCCACCAACTTAACGGGCCATGCCGTGCCGCCCACCGTGCTTGAGCAGCGGCCCAGGCATGACCATGTGCATCGGGAGGGGCCACACAACATCGGGCCGTGCCGTGCTTGGGCCTGGCCAAAAAATCGTGCTTCGGGCCCGGCCATCGGGCTGCGGGCTGCATGCTCATCTTTAGCATGAGACATGGGTGTGATTTGGCACATGTGCCAAACACCCTAGCAGGTGGGATCATGGGTGGATACAAAAGGGTGTTCCCCGTATTCCCGGGATAACCAACTATTTTGATACACTTTTATGTATATATGTGTATATAATTATATATGTATATGTATAATGCTATATTTTGCAGTATTTTCACCCATTGCAGTTGAAAACAGTAAAAAATACCTTCTCGGTCTGGCTCTACATATTTTATATTATTTTCACCCATTATAATTAAAAAACAGTTGTTTTTTTGTTGATGTGGAAATAGAAATATCCAACTCTGGAATCCTGGCTCTGCCACTGGGTGGGATGCCTGTGAACATCCACACTTGCGGATCCACACTATTGCACAAACCTCAACGACGCCAGCTTAGAAACGCCTTCACCATTGGTTTTCCATGTCGTTGGTGAAAGTAAGGGGTGATAACTAGGGTTATCACCACCCTTTTTGAACTGGCAGTGTTAATACTTCATCAGCCGATCCAACGTTAATTCGGCAGTGATGAGATCTTCATCACTGTTGGCTTGGCATGTGATCCAACAACGATGATCTCTTCAATGGACTAAAACTAACACCACAGTTCTATGATAGTTTTCACCTCTAGGTCGTCGTATGTTCTGCGCCCCACCGGTCTTAAAACCAGCGGTGAAACATTGTCACTGCCGGTGCTGGCAAAACTACAGTGAAAACCGTATAGAGAAAATGAGTTTTGTAGTAGTGCCAACTACCATCCTTACGGAGTACATGCATTCACATATGAAGAGGTGAGAAACACATAGGACAACTATAAGGTCTATAATTTGGAGGGCAAGACATCTCTCCATTATTGGAGAGCGAGAAGTGTTGTTTTGACGAGAAGGGGAGATAGAGAGTAGCTTAGAGAATCTGTCAGAGCTTGATCTGTTTACTTCAATCTCTAAAATACGGTCATGAAGAGTAAGGATGAAAACGGTCGGAAAACTCCTCAACTATTTTCTACTTTTACATTTGAATACGAAAACGAAAACGAAAGCGAACTTGCGAAATATCAAGAATTTCGAAAACGAACCAATTCGAGCGAAATTATGTCGAACACAGTTGGCATACGAAAATTCAATACGGAATACCGATCCACAATGCACAACAATTGACAAGTGCCATCGTGACAAATTTCGAATGCAAGAGAGTAGACTTATCAATTTGGTTTATTTGACAAGAGAAAAAAAGAAAAAGAAAAATAAAGAAAAAGAAAGAGGAAAATTTGAGAAGTCATCGGTACTAGACTAGAAAGGATAGCAAAAATGCCTGGCCAATCTAGCTCTCTCTTTTTGTCAGCCCAGTCACATGCAATGCAACAACAGTGCCGCGTGAAGCTAGATGCAGCCATGTAGTCATGCAGTACCGTGCGAGATGATTAGTCCTACCTCGGCGACTCAAGGAGGCGCAATGGGGTGAACTGCCTATATTATGCGGCCAATGGGCATTAGTGCTCCACACTTGCCTTTGCCTAGTTGTCTGGACAGTAATGATTGGCAACCAAATTCGGTTTAAACCGAATTTTGAATTTGGGATATTTCGAATTAAAAGTAGAAAAGTAGAAAATGGTTTGAAACAGTCGGAAAATGTCTAAACCGTTTTCTACTTTTACATTTGAAATACGAAAACGAAAGTGAAAATGGTGAAGTCGAACACAAAAATGCGAATTCGATCGGTTAAAATACAGAAAACGATGCGGTTTGGTTCTGGATATTTTCGTTCCATTTTCATCCTTAGTGAAGAGGCATGTAGAGTCATGAAAAATGCTTAAGCATGATAGCCTCAGAATCTTGGCCCTTATTACCATCACTAATTTTGTTGGTCTGTGTGTTATTTTTATTCCATTAATATTGGGAAAACAATTGGTGTTTTGATAATTAATAATCCCCTACCTAAGTGAGCTATATATCCTCAAACGTAATGGCCGTGCCTTTACATTTCAGGATGTATAGCCCAAATATTCACAATGGAGCATTATATTAACTAGATACAAATTCCTACCATAATATCTAAAATTTAGATAGTAAGATAGCCTATCCATCAATGGAGAAAGAAGTATTGTTTCAGTGAGCTGGAAAGATAGAGAGTAACTTAGATATATAGTCCTTGGAGCTTGTTTTTTTTTACTTCACTCTCTAAAATTTATGATTAAAAGCAATACAGAGAGTTGTAAAGATGCTTAATCTTGGTACCCTCACAACCCTTACCCTTATCACCTTCACTAGTTTTGTTAGTTCTAGTCATTGATACCGATAAAACAAATAATCTTTGGAAAAGTAAAAATACCCTACCTAAGAGAGCTATACGTTGTCAAATGTAATGATTGTGCCTTTATATTTTAGGATGTACAACAAAAAATATTCACAAGGAAACATTATATATATTAACTACTTCGTTTCGTTTTAAATTATAAGTTGTTTTATTTTTAATATGTATAATAACTTTTACTACGCGTCTAGAATGACTCGTAGAATAGAAAATGCGAACTGAGTGGCCAGGGCGTATCATCAGATAGCAAAAGTATAGGAAATCCATGGAAGCTGTCCATGTCCGATAGGTGGCGAAACGAAACCAAATGCAAACAACTACGGGGATTTGCTCCCGTCCTGTGGGCCCCACGCGTCTCCACCATTTCTGATTTGTCCGGCCCTTTAGCCGTTTGGCGGAGCACGCGTGCCGTCGCTCTACGGCCCACGTTCCCCAGCTAGCTAGGCGGCCGACTCTCCTAAATGTACAACGTTTTTTTTCCCTCTGAATTCTACTGCTTTACCTTTGTTGCCTTTTTTTTATTTATATTCTCCTCAGGTGTCAACATATTTAATTTTTAAAAATAATCCCAATATTCATTCTCTCTATGCACACGTAATAATCAAAATAACCTCCAATGATATATATGAATGCACACACGAAACCCCACAAATAGCATGTACACGCATGCTCGGCAAAAAGAAAAGAAAAAGGACGTAGAAGCACAGGGCCGGCTTCGTTTGGAGTCCCAAAGTTCAAATGTTTAGGTGCATGTGTATGTAGACATTTTGAAGGTATCTATGAATTTTAATTTGAATGGTTTTTTCTCCTTAATTACTGGTCATGTTGAAATAATAATCCCAAAAACAGCTTTCAGTGTAGTTTAGACACCTACCAGATTGTGGACAAAAGTCAAAGACATGGAGCGTGGATCCGCGCCTGCACGCTTTTGGTGTCCATCGATAGCCACATCGTAACATTCTTTCCAGCTATAATTAACTAGTAGTAGCCCCCCTTTTTCTTTTGTTAGTTGACCCGGGTTGTCGTGTTAATTATTTCCTTCTTTCTGCGGCTACCCTAGCTAGCTACTGTTTGCTTTAAACACTGTCACCTTTATTTTTCCAGTTAAACATCGGATTAGCATGGGACTAATGAGGCGCTAATTATATTCTCGCTGCTGATGTAACATTGACATCAGATTGTAGTCACTGTATAAGGAGACAACTATTTGGTGAACATGATGTACATGCTTACTCCCTCTGGTGCAAAATATATGCATATCTTGTTTTTCGAGGAGTTAAATTTGTTAAAACTTGACCAGATATATATAAAAAGAATCAATTCATCTTTCACTAAAAAGGAAATCCACATTTCCCACTACTTGGTTTGTTGTGGTAAGGCGGAGTAGGTTTCCATTACCTTCTAGAAGTAAACGAGTTCGGTAATTCACCAGTATCATATCAATACTCATCATCAGACTAACTGCGTGTGGAGTGCCTAGATGGATTTGGCAATGATAGCAAGTATCTTCACGTCCTTATAAATGTCTACAAGACGGAATAATTAATCATGAGCGCGCGCTCTAGTTGGTCTGCAGACTGTTGCATTGTCGTAGTGAATACGGCTACTAGCTGTGTAAGAAAGCGAAATGAAAAACTTTCCCCTGCTTCGGCTTTCAAGCACGCTCTCGTTGAATATATTTATTGGTTTTTAATTATATACATAAAGTTGGATCGTGATTAATTTAGCAAAGTGTGTGTGACTAGGTCCTAATTATATACATATAATGATGCATGGGCCGACGTGTGTTTTCGGATAACAGGGAATCTGTTTCCCCTGCCCAATTTGCTTTGTTTATCTTAATCGGGAACCATATCTCTCTGTGCATCATATTCATAGCGCGCAGCATTGCGCTTATATAATAAAATATTTTACCACGGGGCGCGTCGTAGTCTTTGCGGCTATACACTTACCCACTTTTTTTTTTTCGAAAACAGAAGAGAATGTTCCGTCTCTATGTGTCCGCATATGGCGTTTACATTGTTACGTAGTTTCACCAATATTGCTGATAAATCAAAAAAATAATATATATAAAAATTATGCATGACAGAGTATGTCTATTGCAAATATACTATGAGCATGCATATACTCTCTCTATTCCTTTTTATATGTCATTCTCATTTATCGAGAAGTCAAACCTACTTAATTTTGACTAAATATATATAAAAAATATTAACATTTATAGTACATAATTAGTATTGTTAGATAGATCATGAAATCTATTTTCACAATAAATTTATTTGGAGATATAAATGTTGATATATTTTCTATAAACTTAGTTAAATTGAGAAAATTTGACTGACACGATTTCCACAAGGATACTTAAATAGGGACGGAGGAAGTACATGTATGTTGCAATCATATATGTGTTCTAACTTAAGGTTTGCTCAAAATATAGTACGTACTATAGAAAGAATTAAAGCATACCATATATATCGTCACTACAACACAAGTACTCCAATATAAGGGTTGCTCATTGTCCTTTTTCTTTTGCAAATTATCAACGGTATGTCGCCTAATCCTGAAAGAACAACATTGTTAAATTCAAGAATAAGAAAATGTGAACACCCATATCAAGTCAAGGAATTGAATCCTGGTTGGCAGGTTCTGCCACCACAAGAAATATGACCAACTGAGTTATGTTGGCAATTGCTCCTTCCTTTGTTCTTCTCTTTTCTATGTTTAAGATGACACTCAATCTCTCTATTTTTTGGCCTGATTTCTCGGAATAAATTTTTATTGTTGTTTGGAGTAACTAATGAGTTTAACAAAATTAAGTATATCTGTCAATTTCATGAATTGAATGTCTTGTTGAATAAATAACAATCTATTTGAAAATTTTCCGATAAATTTGAAAAGCACCAGTTAACTAATTAATTTGACGTTGGCGCAGGTGCTACATATTCGGAAGTTCAAAAGAATGATCTTTTGGTATGTATATATTAAACCCAATCTAAGGTTTTGAAATTGCTTATTATTCACTTTTAAGTTGCTAGATTTTATTCAGAAAGTTCGGTCTCCCCATTCGCATTTGCATTGATATCAAGTGGATGTGTGGGGGCACGAATGAGAAACCATAGCGTACTATTGCTGTTTCGAACCACCGACAAGTAAATTTGTATTGCACATTTGGCCCGAATGGTGTGCTAAGAGGACACAAGGATATATACCGGTTTGCGCAGAATATCCCTACGTCCAGTCGCTACTGCTCGTGTTACTAGCACTGAAGTTTGCAGTAGGGGTTACAAACGGGCGAGAGAGGGATGAAGTCCCAAGTCTTTGATGAGTGTGAAGTGAAGTTGAAGTGCTTTCCAGTGGCTGAGTGTGCTAGAAAGTCCTGCGATGTCATGGGTTGCGATGAGATGCCCCCCGTTGGGGTGCCCAACTTTCCCTTTTATAGACCAAGGGAGAGGCCTGTGATACACAAGAGTAAAAAGAAAGGAAGGAAAAGAAGAAAGAGAAACAGGGGTGAAGAAAGCTCCGGGGCCGCGTCGTCCTTCTTCTCCGATGGGTGGGTCCCGCTGGTGGTGTAGATGATGACGAGGATAGCTCCACGTCGTGGCTCTGTTTGCCACCGGCGCCACACGCGAGCGCCGTCAGCTGGTCGTGGCGCCGCGTCCCATCCCTAGTCACACGGCATGGCCAATATGCTCCCTTGATGGGGGCCATACGAGGTTAGGCACCACAGTGTTGGCTTGCTCAACATCGTGGGTGACGTGAGCTCCAAGCATGGCCTGCCATGGCCGCGAGTCGCATCGGGGAGTGCTTGCTCCCTTCCCAGTGTCAAAATTTTGACTCCAGGCTTCGTGCCGTCACACTAGTAGGGGTTGGAGGCAGCGCGACCCCCGCTAGGACCTGCGCCCCTGCCCGAGGTCGGATTCACTTTCTGGGGTCAGGCGAGGTGGAGTTCCCCCTCGGGGGGTCAGGTGAGGCGAAGCCTGCCCCCAAGGGGTCAGGCGAGGCGGAGCCTACCCCAAGGGGTCGGATGAAGCTATGGTCACGCCCTTTAATCATTCGGGTGATTTGATCGTTGATGACCATCAGTTCCCCTTCTTTGGGTACCCTACTATCGGTACCCGATAGTAGCCCTCGAGCCTACAGAGGAGTTGGATACTCCTTTGTAGGCTTTTCTGTATAGGGAGACTTCGGAGTGCTAGCTTGCCTGTTGCAGCTTATGGGGCTTCTTTAGTTAGGTTGTGATGGTCAATTTGCTGTTCATATGCGACCGCACATAGGATCTCTTTGCGAGTCTAAGCCCCCGAGCCCCTGTGTGTAGCGGGGTTCAGTCGAGGGGTCGGCTCGTCTTGAGAAAATTCTCCCTCAAGCGTTTTTTTGGAAAAATGGAGGGGTTGAGCCATGCCATGTTTTTCTCATTGGATGAATCTTGGTGCTCGGTGAGCTGCTAACGGGTTAGTTTGAGTGGGGCCCCAGTTCCCATTCGTGGGGATCAGGTATGGGCCAGCTGGTGATCAAGTCCAGATTCCTGATGGCCAGTCCATATAGTTCTCAGGTCCGTTCGATTGGTCCCGAGGGCTCGTCGCCTTTATTCGAGGAAAAACCATGGATCGTGCGCGATCAAGACTAGAACATGGGTCGAGATGCCCACGACGCTCGTGCGCCTAGGTATTGGCTGCTAGTGGGCCCATCCTTTTCCACCCCTCACTCTAAAGGTGCCATGGAGCGGCTGTTGAACCCATCAGTGGACCAGCCTTCGAACTCCTAGGCCGTAATGGCCATGGGAGCATTTTCATCTTCGTATCCCTCTTACCCGTGGTGGTTCGCAACCCATTGGGTGGGTGAACCGTCATCCGGTGCATCCTTCAAGGGAGCGGTTAGGGGTGGCATGTGCATGATTCCTAGAGAGGCGTGATGATGGGACGCGGCAGGTGCGTGGATCAAGGTGGACAGTTCACCTCTCATTCCACCTTCCCCTATAAATAGAAGCCTTACCTCCTGTTTTTGGTATGTCTAACCGCAACCTCGCATTCTTCGCTCCATCGCCGCCAATGCTTAGGGTTTCTTGCTCTTGCTCCTTCGCCGCCAGTAGGGATCTAGCTCCTCCGCTCTCGCTCCCATGAATGTGGTACTGCTCTGACTTTACCTACCCGTACATGGAGAGCCTCGTCAGGCGTGGGCTTCTCCGCGCAAGAACTATGGCTATGGAGTGGCTCGTGCTCGGCAGTGAGGATGTGCTGGCGCCGCCTGATGGGTACATCATCCCCTTCATCCCCTTCCACAAGTGGGCTCGCGAGTCCTACCCACTGCTTCCTGCGGGGGCTGCTACACCACTATGGGCTCAAACTGCAGCACTTGAACCCCAACGGGATCCAACACATTGCGGATTTTGTCACACTATGCAAAGGATACTTGGGGATTGAGCCCCACTTCGAGCTGTGGTAGTACTTCTTCTCCATCACCATGCTTAAGAAACAGGAGAAGGGTAGGCCCGACCTGTTGGCGCCGATGGGGTGCGTAGGCATCCATCTCCAGAATAATCGGGCCAGTGAGTACATGTCGCTCCAACTGTCAAGATCCAACAAGGGGTGGCACTCGTTGTGGTTCTATTTGAAGAATGACGATGCCGCCCCCTTATTGGTCTTCATCAGGCGCCTGTTGATGGTAGATAAGTGTCAATTTTAACCGTCAACGAAACATGAAAAATGACCTAAACATAATTACTACATAGATATAGGGGGTTTATTGACAGAATTCCATGAGTTTTGGTGAATGTCTGTTTCTGCAGGGTGTCAGCTGAAAAGAACCAAGGAAGGCCCACATGTCAGATTTACATAGAGACAAAAGGGGTACGAACAACATTTCTGGAATCTAGAAGATATGAGAAGACTCTGGAAACAAACAGGAGGCAAAACGGGCCCGGAAGTAGGGCGCCCGCCCCCCTCCTTGGGCACTCGCCCAGGCTACAGAGCCAATCAGGAGCGACCTCCTGGATCCTGCCTCCACCGCCTTTGAGGATCAATAATAATCATAGATCAAGGTCGGTTTGATCTGAGGGCTATAGTGCTTCCTAGAGGGCTATATAAGCAAGGCTCCCCCTTGGGTTTGGTACCATATCTATTCTATGGATCAAAAGCTAGGGTTTCAATTCTTCATCCAAGTAGAAGAGGGTCCCTCTAGTTCATCTAGTTCTAGTTCTAGTTCTAGTTCACATAGATATAGTTCTAGTTCATCTAGTTGTATCTAGAAAATAGGGAGAGGGAGAGGAGGAGAGAGTTGAGGAGGAGCTGGATCTGTTAGATCTTCCTCAACATTGTACTTTTGCAGCATCTGGTTCATCATTCAGCAATCTCCAGGTTCTTCAATTATTATTTCTAAGTTCTAAGTTCTTATTTAATTCTTACTTTATTCTATTTACTTGAACTCTGCTTGTATTTGAGTGCTCTAGTTATAATATTTGGCTAGAGTAGTAAACCCTAGTGTAGACGTGGTGTCTAGGCTATAGTTTACCTGAGTTTGCGCCCAATCTCATGGTTAGTTGTGGTAGCCCTCAGAGGTGACCGCTTTGTCAGGCCATTGCAATCCACCCCGTTTGGGTTGGTGTTTCGTAGAGCTTTTGGCATCCTTCTCCTGACTACTTTCTTCCCAGTCTCTTTCGAGAGTCAGAAAGGTACTGTTGCTCCATAGTAAGTAAAGTATAGTAAGCCTGATCTTGATCACCCAATCAACTTAGAAAACCCTAGAAAGTTCCTCTCTTCTTGCCAAAAATATATATATCTTTCTTCTCTTATCTTTATCCTTGGACGACCTTGATTCTCTAGTACACTTCACGTTCCCCGTGGAAATCGATACTCTAGAATACTCCCGAGTGAAAGTTGCATCGATATCCGTGCACTCGCGGATTTCTCTGTGTGCGTTAAAAATACCCAACAAGCTTTCTGGCGCCGTTGCCAGGGAATGGTAGTCGAGCTAGTTTAGAACCAAGTTTGTCTGTGTACCCTTTTCCTTTTACCACCTTTTTACCACAACCACCTTACCATATGGATTCCACTCCTATTCATAAATTCTCTGCACCAAAGGGCGAGTTCTTAGAGCCACCACAATCATCAAAGCCAATTATAACATCTAGCTATGAACTCAAACCTAGCTTTATAGCCATGGTGTAGGCGCAATCCTTCTCTGGGTTAAAAGATGAAAATCCTTATACCCACCTTCGGGAATTTGAGCACTTGTGTTCTTGCCTCGCTATCGCTGGCATGACACAAGAGACCCTTAAATGGAAATTGTTTCTGTTCTCCCTTTTAGGAATAGCGAAGCAATGGTATGCTCATACCATAGGAGTAAATGGAAACTAGGATGAACTTCGAGTCAAATTTGGTCTCGCTTTCTTCCCTGTTTCTAAAGTTAATCCCTTCGAATAGAAATTCTTAAATTTGAACAGAAGGAGAAGGAGACTCTAGGAGCAGCCTAGGCTAGGTTCACAAGCCTTAAAAACACTGGTCCAGACCTATCTTTGCCTGACCACGTCCTTCTAAATCACTTCTACCATGGTCTTAGCAAAGAAGCTGCTCTGCACCTCGACATATCTTCTGGAGGCTCATTCACGCACATGTCCTTTAGTGAGGGGAAGCTATCCTTGAGAAAATCCTTGAAAACACCCCCTACACTGGCATTTTTGATGAGTTTCCTAAAGAAGAAAAAGAAGTTGAGCTAAGCCCTGACCAACAAAAGGAGATACACGCAACCAATTCTAAAATTCAATCAAATCCTTCTAATGATTTGGTTATCGAAGAATCTCCTACTACGGAAACACAAAAGATGTTGGAAGAAGATGAGCCCCATCCTTCCACATTCCTCTCTGAAATTGAGGATGATCTTTTTGAAGATTTTGGGAATGCTTCGAACTTTCCAGTTCAAGTAAAGCCTCTAGAACACTCTACACCATTTAAGGATGATGATGTTCCACACAATGATTCATTCTTAATGGAACACATCAAAGGACTCTCGGCCATCATGAGCCATGAGTGGTTGGTAGAAACAGAGTTATCTAGTGAGGTAGCCTGAATTATTGCCCCCTCAGAAGTTCTAATGTGCATCCTAAAAAAGAAAACCATAGAGGCTCATTATAATCCTACCATTGGGATGAACATTATTTCTAAGGCTTTGGCTGAAGAACTTTGCCCCAACGAGTCCTTAATCCCCTCTCATAATCTTTTAAGAACTCCATCTGGCGTTACTCTTGAAAGTTATGGGGTCATGAGGTCTATTCCCTTACGCATAAGAGGCTCTGAGTATCGTCTAGACTTTCACATCTATGACATCTTGGATAGGTCCATTTTGATTGGTGTACCTTTGGGGACACTCTTTCAAGAGCGACCAAAACAAAGACTCTTGAATTTAAAGTTGGGAAACTCTACTATCGATGTCTCGCTTGCACGCTCACATAACGCGATAGTAGAACCCAAGCTCGAAGAAGATCCTATTGAGGATGTTTTAATGACATCTCTAGAAGACATGGCCCAACCTCTTTTCGATGATGAACACTTCATTGAAGAAGAGGAGGAGCTAGTAGAATCTATTGAGCTAGACCCATTTGAGGTGCCACCACAACCCTCAATTGAGCTTAAACCTCTTCCTCCTGGTTTGAAATATGTCTTTCTCAATAACAATCGAGAAACTCCTATCATCATAAGTGACAAGCTTTCCCAAGAAGAAACCAATAGGCTTGTCATTGTCCTAGAAAGACATAGATCAGCTATAGGCTACTCAATCCATGACCTCATAGGAATTAGTCCCATTCTCTGCACGCATCGTATCCCTATAGATCCTGACATCTCACCGACAAGAGAACCACAACGGAGACTTAACAACGCTATGCAAGAGATTGTTAAGAAAGAAGTCTTAAAACTTTACCAAGCTATGATTATTTATCCTGTGCCACATAGTGAATGGGTTAGCCCAGTCCAAGTGGTACCAAAGAAAGGAGGGATGACAATTGTTACAAATGAAAAGAATGAACTCATTCCTCAACGGACTGTCACTGGGTGGAGAATGTGCATAGACTATCGAAAACTCAACAAGGCTACAAGGAAAGATCACTTCCCGTTACCCTTCATTGATGAAATGTTGGAACGGCTTGCAAACCACTCTTTCTTTTGTTTCCTTGATGGGTATTCCGGATATTACCAAATCCCAATCCACCCCGATGACCAAAGTAAGACCACTTTCATATGCCCGTATGAAACTTACGCATACCGACGAATGTCGTTCGGATTGTGTAATGCTCCAGCTTCTTTCCAACGGTGCATGATGTCTATCTTCTCCGAGATGATCAAGAAAATCATGGAGGTGTTCATGGATGACTTTACTATCTATGGCAAAACCTTCAATGGCTATTTAGAGAATTTAGATAGAGTGTTACAACGATGTGAAGAGGAGCACTTAGTCCTGAACTGGGAAAAATGTCATTTTATGGTTCGGGAAGGAATAGTGCTAGGACACAAAGTGTCCGAACGTGGGATAGAAGTGGATAGAGCAAAGATTGAAGTCATTGAACAACTTCCACCTCCCACGAATGTGAAAGGAATCCGAAGCAACGGATATGAACAAGGCAAAAGGTACCACAAACAATAGAGCTATTGAGTGTTCCTTATGTGCTCCTTTTCGATATCTTCTATTCTCTTTTACTATTTTTTTCTTTTATTTTTTTATCCAATCTTTTTTTCTTGATTTTGCTCTTTTGATATTTTTTTCTCAGCAAGGAGCACACAAGAATAAACCACAAAAAATTTGAGCTCAATTGAATAAAAGATGTGACCTATAAAAAATTAGGATTGTGCTCTAAAAAACATACCAAAACTTGTGGGCCTAGAAACTCAATTTTTCTAATCGAATTTCGCAAATCTAATTTTTGCGAACCCAGCTATGCTAGAATGAAATAGATCTAAAATTTTCTGGCGTTCTCCGTAGATATAAAATTTTCCCCGTTTCGAGTTCGGATGCAAACGTTATGACTGTTTTAAGGAAGCCGCTCGAATAAGAGTTTTAGTGGACACAAGATGCAAACCGATGGTGATACGGAATAGCGGCGGGTGGAGGGATCAACACAAACTAGAAAAGAACACAATCTAAACCAGCAACAAGACTTTGACCTAGTACACAAACTCAACAAAGCGAACTCTGAAACTGAAATATGCAAAGGCTATGGCGCGGAAGGTTCTAGGATAGGAAAAACAAGTATGGCACTGGACTATGGGACGAATGCGAAACACTCAAACGAGGGAATAAATGTTAACCTGATGGTATACCTTAGCTCCGATACCACTTAATGGGGACGGGGTCCCGATCTTCTGTCAGGTGATGGTAACTATCGTTGTGGCGGAGAATGACACACCGATCCGGCTTCAGATCGAAAGATCGAACCCTGCAATCTCAGAACCATAGCTCCTCTGGTTATCAACTGAGTCATGAACCAGGTTGACCTCGCCAAGAAGGCTAATTCCTGCCTGCGCAACGAAGAACACAAGCAAGAACAAGAAAGATCGCAACCAAATTGCAGATGTATGATTAATCTCACGAGTTGGGTCTCACAAACCGAAGAACTGCGAAATTGTTTCTTGACAGAATAATCTAAGCAAAACTCAAACCCTAAAGTAGGTGGTGGCTACTGATTATATAGCCTAAGGGACGTCCAAGGATCCCTCCTCACGTCCTAAAGGTGTCCCAACACGTTATAAGGCCCAACGGCCCAAAAGAAGGTGTCGCAGCACCCTGATAGATTCTGGACGCTGACTTGTTTCGACGATTCCTATTGATTACGAAGAGCTTTTGATGTGAAACCACTTGGATTTGCTTCCTTATCAAATTATCTTTCCATCCATATGTGGATCATCAAAAATGGAGTTCGGATGCATCTTAGGCGTCCATTTTATTGCAAACTAGTCCTGATGCCCGAGGCCGACTTGAACTCGGATTGGACTGGGCCTCTGGCTTGGCTTGGACGTCCTTGCTGGCCTCCTAAGGTGGTGGCCAAGGAGGTGGACGTCCAAGGCCATCTCTTAGGTGTTCTCCATCTTCTTGGGGCGTGCTCCAACTTAGGCCTGGGTTGCAAGGATATCTAACAAGCCCATGATGACAGTGTAGCTCTCGCCAGAAATAGTGACAGAATATATTGGTGATTTGGAGGCCTTTCTGACGTGATATTGAGATGGAACCAGATCTATTTGAAAGCTTATCAAACAAGCTTTCCATCAAGTGCTCATTGACCTCGATCGCACTCCGGATGGATGAGTTATGGCCTTCCCAATGAGGCACTGTCGGGCTGCCGATGAACCGAAAGTTCAACTTTGATGAACTTCCATTATGAAACACATTTGAACCTACAATCAAATAGTGACATGTACATGTGGAACCAAGTGAATTATAACCAAAGCCATTGTACAAATGTAGGAACGAGCGCACCTTATAATCATTGTTCGTATCCGAAGGTGCCATGTCCTCATCAGACAGGGTGCCCATAAGAGAGGCTGTGTGGCTGGGCATGGTCATAACGCCAATGGTGGAGATGGCAGCGCCTGAGGAGAGCAGGTCATGGCCAAGCGCGACTGTGACGCCGCATGCAGAAGCGGTGCAACTAGGGCCATTTCCTGTGTAGACAGAGACGGCCGCACCCGTGACAAAAGAGGCACAGCTGGATGGGACTGTGTTATTACAGACGGGGACGGAGCAGTCGGGGTGGTCGTCCACGCAGGCGGCCGTGCCCCCAGCGAGGCAAATGGTGGTAAACTTGGCCGTGGCGCCTTCAGCAACTATGGTGATTGTCCAGACCACCGCATCTACATTGTCCGCCCCTCCTACTACTGGAGGAGCTGCCCTAGAGAAGGTGGCGCCGACGAAGGGGTTAGCGTCGCTTGGGACCAATGTAGGGTCATCCCGAGCTCTAGTCCATGCAGGTGGCGACCTGCATGCATGGGGAGGACCTACGCTCCGGTGGGCTGACTGATGAAACCTAGAGGCGACGCTCTTCACCCTCGATGATGCCGCAGAGGTGGGGGATTGGGCAAGAATTGACACGGGGGTTGAGCTCACGGTCCGTGCTCTAAACATAGCGCTGGGGTCGCTGCGTGACGTCGTTGACCCGATTGGCTAGGTACGACATGCCCGCACTTCCAGCCTTGACTTCCCCTTTTTTGGTGCTTCTAACTTGTGTTGTCTGTAGTCTCTTATGGCACATAGCCGGGAGAAATCCCAATTCCTCCATGGCCAGAAGGATGCCTGGAACCGCCTTGCCAAAGCGGCACAACTACACGGGTGGCTGACCGAGCAACTCGACGCCACTCATCAAAAGGTGGCTGAGCTTGCTCCTGCTAGTGAGGAGGTGGCTAGCCTTTGAATTAGGGAGGTGGACGCTCGTTGGCATGCCAACGAGCCTGAGGAAAAATTCGTGGCTCTGGCCAAGAGGGCACGCCTAGACACCGTGGAAATCGAACAGATTCAGAAGAAAGGGGATGAGCTACTTCAAACCGTGATGAGGCTCTAGTAGGAATGTGCCAATGCCCATCAGTGGATCAAGGACCTCCCGAGCGTGATTGAGCCAGAGAGGGAGTCAAAGATAGAGGCCGAGAATGTGTCTGCCGGGCTCACTGTGCGGGTTGGTCTGCACCGGGCGAGGATCCAGACCCTAGAGGCTGAGGTGGTCCAGCAGCGTGAAGAGGCGCGCAAACTCTAGGAGCAAGTGAACGGTGAGATCCTGGTTTGCCTCGTTAGCTTTCTTCCTCGGATCCCCTGCTGGCCTCCTAATGTAATTGTTGTACGATTTGAGCAGGTCTCTATGACAAGCTCACGACGGAGGTGGTGAAGAGCCATAGCCTAGAGAAGGAGCTCTCTGAGGTGAAGGGCTCTCTCCAGAAGGAGAGCGACAAGCATGACAACTTGTGTTTTGCCATTAAGGTGGTCTGCGATGACCTCAGGGTGACCCCGTCGGAGGAGACAAGCTCGCTAGTGGTTTGCTTCCGTCCGCTCACAGACCGAGTGTAGGAGATCACGAGGCACGCGGTCTGCTTCGGTGTTCAAGAGGTGTTTGCAGTCGCCCACTCTCACTATGAGAATATCAACCTGGAGGCGATGAGCCAGGGCTTCACGCCTGGCTATGAGGATGATGAGCTAGAGCGGATTGAGGAGATAGCGACTGCCTCTGCACAAAACTTATCGGATAAGATGGAGGATGAAGTTTTCCCTCAGAGGGGTTAGTCAAGTTAGATAAAGCGGGCCATAGTGCCCAAAAACTTGTAATGAACAAGTATTTCATTTTAAGTTTGGTTGAACAAACTTCAACTTTTTGTGTATAAGGAAAGTTGGTGCGATCTGACCCTTTCCCAGTGTTAAGTTTAGAAAGTTTGAGGTACGAGTGACAAAACTCTGATTATGTTGGGGAGCAAAAGTGCCGTAGCCGCAGAGGCGTTGCAGTCCGCCCAATTTTACTTAGTGTTTTGTCTCTGCAATTCTTATTTCTAACTCTTAAACGCGAGAGGGGGTTGGATGTGATTCGATCCCTCCTGATGTTAAGGCTACGAAGCTCAAGGCACGAATGACAAACTCTGATTACACTGGAGAGCAAAAGCACCACAGTCGCTGGGCGTAGGTTTTTGTGGTCCGCCTAGTTTTTCTCAGCGTTTGCTTCCACAACTTCTTGCTTCTAGGCCTTAACGTAAGAGGGGGTCGGATGCGAAAAATGTTTTTTTGAGTGTGTAAATACCCCTATCAACCCCCGAGTAAGGCTTGACCCCCGGCAGTTGCTGGGGTCGAGTGTCACTTAAAAATGAGGGAGACATGCAAAACCGACAAGGAAGATTTTCATTAATTTCAGAAACATAATTTTATGTAGATATGCTAACAACTTGAAAAAACTAAGGGTAAAAGAGACATAGCTTCTGAATATTCCAAGCGTTGGTGAAGACTTTGCCATCGGTGGACTCAAGCTTGTGGGTGCCGGGTCGGAGCATTTCTGCGACGATGTATGGTCCTTCCCATGGTAGAGTGAGCTTGTGTCGGTCCTTATTACTCTGGACGAGGCAGAAAACATAGCCCCTAGGTGCCTTCTTGAGGGGCCCAACCAAACGGAGCCCCAAGACCGTGAATGGCCATGTGATGGGGATCATCTAGAGCGCTTGGGCTAGTAGGTGGGTTTACCGAGCATAGTACTGACACCCTTCGCAGGTGTGCACTATCCTCTCGGTGTTAGCTTCCATGGTCGGCCAGTAGAAGCCCTATCAGAATGCATTTCTGACTCGGGTTCTAGGCATGTGGTGTCCGCAGACCTCGCCATGGAGCACTCACGCAAGGGATGCTAGCTCCCCCTACTAGAGTCAGAGTCAGAGATCCCCTCAGAATCTCTCATGAGGAGATTGTAGAGGGGTTCCGTGACATAATCTGCCATCCTAATGAACTGGTCCTTCACGAGAGGCGGATGCATGAGCTGTGCCATGAGGTGATTGACCGTCCCCATAGCATTGCGTAGACCAAACGGAAACGTTGTCGGGGCGTTCCAGGTGAGGTATGCTGGGAAGAGTGGCTTTCCTCCAGCGAGCTATGCCATGACGTGAGCAAAAGAAAAAGAAAGGTGATGTCTGTCCTCCTAGGATGGCTAAGGACCTAGGAAGATGGTGAGCTAGCATTCTAGCTGCTCGTAGTTGAAGTTGAGAAGCTGGTCACCCCCAGGGGCGCGGGCCTCCGGAGCATGCAGCTGCAGCTCCTCGAGGACCTTGGCAATGATGTCGAGGCTGACAGAGCGAAGAGGCTAGATGGGGGCAGGAGCCCACGTCAGCTCTCCCTCTGTAGTGATGAAGAAGTCTAGACTCCTAAAACGCATGTGCACGCCTAGGATCTAGTGTGGCAGAACTGCCTGAAATAACACACTTTCGGAGGCACTTATTTTTCACTAGGCACTAAGTACCTCGAAATTGAGCTAAATCAAACAGTTCTGTTGAGCACAACATAAGGGAGAACTCAAAAATCTATATTTTTACATCAGAATCATAAATGGGAGATAAAGCTTACAATATTCTTAATCATTTCTTACATCACTTTTAATACAACATCAGAGTAATTCATCATCATTTAAATTTAACGGTGGAATGTAATTGTTATCAGAGTTTTAGCAGAAATAACAATCATTTGATGACATGTTAAACATTAACATGAAGGACATTTCTATACATGAAATGGCAATGGGTCATAAATCTTTCCTTATAAAACCTTTTGGTGAAAGTTTCAAATAAACTCTAAGTCCACAACATAAATGAAATCCTTACTGAGCCCACTAGGAGGTTTCCACACACATGGTCATCTTTATCAACACCTGGCACCTGCAACAGGGTAGAACAAACCCTAAGTACTCAATTGTACTATGCAAGACTTTCACGACAGGAGGAAATAAAAAGATTCCAAGGGTATGCAAGGCTATCTAGCTCGTGGGTTGTTGCATCTACAGGAAGCATTATTAAAGGTGTGTCCTTATGTTCAAGTTTTATTAGCAGTCATCATTAGTTCATTAACAAATTGTAACAACCCGGGTTTTTGTGCAACCAAAAATACAAGTTTTTTTTTAAAATTCCTACAATGTGTGAATCATGTAGTCTTTAAGTCAAACCCGAGTCAACCGAGGAAGGCTTACTAACAATTGATGCATACATATAGAATTGATTGTAGGAGTGTGCCTTTGTTCTTTAGTTGGTTTTGGGTCTGAGTTTGTTTGGAGTCTCGAGTGCACAAAACCGTAGCAAAATCCCTCTTGAATCTCTCTCTCAAATCCCCTGAGTCATAATTCATAAAGGAAAAATCTTTCTCCTTCTCTTCTTGAATTATTCCCAATCCCTTTTTATTTCCTCTCAATTCTTTCGAAATCCTCCTCACATCATCATAAGAAAAATGGGAAGACCCCTATCTTCTCCCTAGCAAGGATTGGAAAATCCTTTTCCCTCCTCTCCTTTAATTCCCCTCAAATCCCATTTGAATTCTCTCCTAAATCACCTTAGCATAATTGAGAAATCCCTTTTCTTTTCTCTTGGGCCGAATTCCCCTCTTTCCTCCTTCCCGTGGCCTAGCTTTCCTCTCCCTTTCTCCTGGCCAACCGGCCTAGCCGAGCACCCCTTCCCTCATTCTGGCAGCAGCCTAGCTCGCGCCCCTGCCACCTCAGCCCGCTAGCGCTAGCGCTTCCCTCCCGCTCAGCCCACGCACGCACAAGCCCTGCAGCGTAGCACTGTAGCCCATCAGCCCCCACAGGCCTAGAGCCGCCAGCCCCTGTGGGACTGCTAGCTTAGCCAGGTGCATGTCCCAACCCTAGCACGCCTCTTGACGCTCTTTAGACGTCGTCGCCACTCGCCCAATGCGAAGAGACCGTGCCCCTATGCTCCCGACCCCGCACTTGTGCCCCGATATCCGCACTATAGGATCCACGCCGCGTGTCCTATCAGTGGCATGAACATTAAGGATGCCCTGTAGATCCCCAACCCTAGCCTGTTGCCACTATTTAAGCTGAGGAGCTACCACTCCTCTTCTCCTCTTCCCCAGCCGCCACTCTCTTCCTCTTCTCTCCCTCACTCCTCCAGCAGCGAGCACGCCACTGCCCTGCTGCTCTTCGAGGTCACCAAGCGGCACCGCCATCACTGCGTTTGTGCCCTTTACCTCCATGCCATGGTGTTGTCCTCAAAGTTGCGCCATGCTGACATGAACATGGTCATCCTCAAGCAGTGCCTACGCTCACCGCGGTCACCACCCTAACGGCACACCATGACGTTGCCAATGCGCCTTGCCGAACTGAAAAATACGCAGACACTAAACACTGACCGGACGCGTCCGGTCTTGCAAGGACCGTGTCCGGTTCAGCGTCCGGTCACCTCTGTGACCTCCGTTCGCCTTCGTTTCTTTTCCGGACTTCCGGCGTAGTGGATAATAATCGTTTCAACTTCTCAAAAACGCCTGAATCCCGCCTCGCAAGCTCGGCGGGAGGGAGAGAGGAACCCAAACCCTCTCTACCGCTCAAACTCCACCGCCGTCGCAAACGTGCTAACATCACCAAGTGATCTCGTCATGTGTGAGTGTGTTAGCATTTTCACAATCATTTTTCGAGACGATATTAGTTCTATCCAAATGCATATGATCATGAAATGCACATCTAGAGGCACTTAGGAGTTCAATAGCCGCGTCATTCCCCTCTTTATAGTATGGCTACCTATCCTATAATGTAACCACACCCACTAGGTGTCTTGGTTACTAAAACACAACCCTTAAGCATATACCTTTGCCTTGATCACGTAGGGTTGCGTCCAAATCCAAGTGTGGCCATCATGATCACCATGTCCATCTTGCCACCAACCTTGGAATGTACTAATCCTCATATGCTACATACAACTTAGGCATAGGATTAGTACTTAGGCATTGTCACTAATTACCAACACCAAACATAGGACTTTCAATCTCCCCCTTGTTGGTAATTGGTGACAAACCTTTCACAAAGATATTATGATAAATTTTGATTGAACCCATGTCACATTGTCCAAGTATATTACCATGTGTAAGAATTATGGACATGTGATTATGAATTCAAATTGATAGCAATGGCTCCCCCTACATGTATGCTATATGTTTGGATTTTGGAAGCATACATGTTAGATAGGAAAGATTAGGAGCATTGTCTACCAATAGGTGCTAAGTGTTTAAGATTATAGACCTTTGAAGCGTGATACCATCGGAGTAGCGATAAACACCATCTTAGCACCTTGTGTAGTTAGATTCCACTTGTAAAAGCACAAACATAACTAGAAATCTCGTGAGATCAACATTTATAAGCAAGGTTCTAGTACCACTTTGAAAAACATGAAGCAACAAAAATCTAACTACTTCCTATTCATGCTAGTACCACAATGCATCATTCAAATTATACTAGCAAGTCACCACACAAGCAATGTATCGGAGAAAACGAAATGCATAACTATGCATCATACATATGAAGTGCACATAGAAATGCAACATTCATGTTTAAGAGCTTGCTCCCCCTACTTGTGTGCTTCTTTTATCAATTCTCCCCCTTTAGGATTTAACTTTGTGAACAACATTTTCTCCCCCATAACATTTTTTGAGTTCTATCTTTGTGAACAACATTTTCTCCCCCTTTGGCACCAATTAACCACAAGGAGCAAACTTTAGATAGATTATCATGTTAAAATATGGGGTGAGGATCAAGTTTATGATTCAACCTAGATTGCTTGCATAAATAAAATACTTCGGTTTGATCCAAGGGCAAGCTTCTTCACACCTCACTAGAAGGGTTATCATGCACCATGTTGAAGCAAATATTTAGACAAGTTTTCTAGATTAAAACACTTAGGATCACAAGCTACTTAAACAAGTTATATGCTACCACTAGATCATACAAGTCATGGAAACAATAGTGGCACCATATAAACTTTAAATTCATTTAATTTTCATGAATGATCCTAGAACATAAGAAATCATGACTAGATGCACTAAACATGTCCTTAGTATAGAATGTATGACATGTCAACCAATTGTACCTTGGGGCTCGAAGGAGAGGCATGTCATATCATGGGAGTGCATCAACTCATGTTGGAGAAATCAAGTATGTTCAACTCATTCTTTAGCTTGTGAAATCTCTTCTCATCAAGTGGCTTGGTGAATAGATCGGCTAATTGATCTTCAGTGCCAACACTCTCAATAGCAATGTCACCCTTTTGTTGATGATCTCTAATAAAATGATGACGAACATCAATATGCTTTGTTCTTTGATGTTGAACCGGATTGTTGGTTAGCTTCACGGCACTTTCATTGTCACATAGCAATGGCACATTCTTGAAATTGATTCTAAAATCTTTCAATGTTGCCTTCATCCACAAGATTTGTGCACAACAACTACCTGCGGCGATGTATTCGGCCTCGGCGGTAGACAGTGCAATACTATTTTGCTTCTTGGATGACCATGAGACAAGTGATCTTCCCAATAATTGACAAGTCCCGGAAGTGCTCTTTCTTTCTACTTTGTCACCGGCATAGTCAGAATCCGAATATCCAACTAGCTCAAAGCTTGCACCCTTGGGATACCACAATCCAACATCTTGTGTATGCTTTAAGTACCTTAATATTCTCTTTGTTGCCTTCAAATGACTTTCTCTTGGTGAGGCTTGAAATCTTGCACACATGCATACACTAAACATCACATCGGGCCTTGATGCCGTCACATAGAGTAGGCTACCAATCATTGATCTATATAGCTTTTGATCCACCATGTTGTCACTTTTGTCACTATCCAAACTTCCACTAGTGCCCATTGGAGTTGTAATACTCTTTGCATTTTCCATGCCAAACTTCTTGAGCATATCTTTGATGTACTTAGTTTGGCTCACAAATGTACCTTCTTTCATTTGTTTGATTTGAAGTCCAAGAAAGAAACTAAGTTCACCAATCATTGACATTTCAAATTCTTTTGCCATCATTTTCCCAAACTCATCACAATAATCTTGATTGGTTGAACCGAATATGATATCATCAACATATATTTGCAACACAAACAAGTCTTTCTCAATCTTCTTGGTGAATAGTGTTGTATCAACTTTGCCCATGACAAATCCTTTGGATAGCAAGAAGTCCCTCAATCTTTCATACCATGCTCTAGGTGCTTGCTTTAATCCATACAAAGCCTTCCTTAACTTGTATACATGATTGGGTTTCTTGTCATCTTCAAAACCGGGAGGTTGCTCCACATAGACCTCCTCTTGAATGTACCCATTGAGAAATGCACTCTTTACATCCATTTGATATAGCTTGATATTGTGAGCACAAGCATAGGCAAGTAAGATCCTAATTGCTTCCAATCTTACAACCGGGGCATATGTTTCACCAAAGTCAAGACCCTCAATTTGTGTGTAACCTTGAGCTACTAGTCTTGCTTTGTTCCTTACTACTATCCCATCTTGATCTTGCTTGTTGCGAAAGACCCATCTTGTTCCAATGACATTGTGATCCTTAGGCCTTTCAACTAGTTCCCATACTTCATTTCTCTTAAAGTTGTTGAGCTCTTCATGCATTGCATTTACCCAATCCGGATCTCTCAATGCTTTATCAATGTCCTTGGGTTCTTCCATTGACACAAAAGATGAGTGAGCACAAAATGATGCCAATCTTGATCTAGTTTGAACTCCTCTTTGTATGTCACCAATGATGGAATCCAATGGATGGTCTCTTGCAATGTTAGTTGGTTGAAGCACTTGGACTTGATTGCTTGGATGTTGATGTTGATCATGAGTTGGAGATGATGAACTAGCCACTTGTTGATCTTGTTGCACTTGAGATGATGTACTAGCTTGATTTTGCATTAGAGAACCACTAGCTTGTGTAATTGGACTTTGGAGCACTTGATCTTTGTCATCCACATCAATCACTTGCTTTGGCCTAATATCACCAATATCCATTTCTTTCATAGCATTGGTCAATTGAGTTCCTCTCACATCATCTAAGTTATCTTCTTCATCTTGAGAGCCATTTGTTTCATCAAATTCAACATCATGCACTTCTTCAAGTTGTCCACTAGCTAGGTTCCATACTCTATAAGCTTTGCTAGTAGTTGAGTAACCAAGTAGGAAGCCTTCATCACATTTCTTCTCAAACTTGCTCAATCTAGTGCCCTTCTTCAAGATATAGCATTTGCAACCAAATACCCGAAAGTATGCAATATTGGGCTTTCTTCCATTTAAGATCTCATATGGTGTCTTCTCTAGAAACTTGTGGCAATAGAGGCGGTTGCTATAGAAGCAAGCCGTGTTGATTGCTTCGGCCCAAAATGAATGACTCACATTATACTCATTCAACATTGATCTTGCCATATCAATTAAGGTTCTATTTTTTCTCTCAACTAAGCCATTTGATTGAGGTGTATACTTGGCCGAGAATTGATGCTTGATTCCAAGCTCCTCACATAGCTCATCAGCTCTTGTGTTTCTAAACTCACTTCCATTGTCACTTCTTACTTTCTTGATTGTGGTCTCAAACTCATTTTGCACTCTCTTGATGAACTTCTTGAATATGTCAAATACATCACTCTTGTCCACAAGAAAGAATACCCATGTGTATCTAGTGAAATCATCCACAATCACAAAACCATACTTGTTGCCACCAATGCTTGTGTATGTAGTTGGCCCAAATAGATCCATGTGCAACAACTCAAATGCCTTGGAAGTACTCATAATGCTCTTCAATGGATGAGTGTTGCCTACTTGCTTTCCGGCTTGACATGCACTACATAGCTTATCCTTCTCAAATGTGACATCCTTCAAGCCTCTAACTAAGTCATGCTTCACTAACTTGTTCAATTGCTTCATGCTAACATGACCTAGTCTTCTATGCCATAACCAACCCATACTTGATTTGGTGAGCAAGCATGTTGAAAGTTGAGTGTCACTAGCATTGAAATCAACCAAGTATAGATTCTCATATCTAAAACCTTTGAAGATCAAATTTGAGCCATCAACACTAACTATCTCCACATCATCAACACCAAATATGCACTTAAAACCGAGATCACACAATTGAGCAACCGAGAGAAGATTGAAGTTCAACTTTTCAACTAAGAGCACATTGGAAATGCTATGATCATTAGAGATTGCAATCCTTCCAAGAGCCTTTACATCACCCTTGCTATTGTCACCAAATGTGATACTATCAATGCCACTATCATTTGATTTGAGAGAGTTGAACATTCTTGAATCACCGGTCATATGTTGAGAGCACCCACTATCAAGCACCCAATGCCTTCCTCCGGCCTTGTAATTTACCTACAAAACAATTTAATGTCTTTTAGGTACCCATACTTGCTTGGGTCCTTGGAGGTTAGTCACTAAGCTCTTTGGTACCCAAATGGCCTTCTTCTTTGAGCCCATAATTGGTGTACCAACAAACCTAGCATGCACACCTTTCTCACCCTTGGTAAGCACATAACAAGAATCAAAAGGAATATAAGGTACATTAGCATTTTTCTTGTTCTTGTTCATTTTATTGCAATTAATCTCTAGATGTCCAACTTGCTTGCATCTATTGCAATAACGACCATTGCCCTTCGCAAAGCGAGACTTTGGAGTAGCAAAGGCCGCCTTGCCTTTCTTGGGAGTATAGCCCAATCCCTCTTTGTTAAGAGAGATCCTTTGGCTACCCAAGCATTTTAGCAAGCGGGCATCCCCACCATAGGCGTTGCCTAATGCACGGGTGAGATCATCCACCTCTCTCTTGAGAGTCTCAACTACAAGTGATGAATCACTAGTAGTAGAGGTAGAGTTGGTTGTGGTGGATGATGATGAGCTACATGAAGCATTAGTAGGACTAACAAATAAAGAATCATCAATAATATCACATGTTAGTCCAATATCACAAGTGACAATCACTTGCTCCTCCTTAGCTTCCTTCATGAACTTCTCCAACTTAAGCACAAGGAGGGCCATGGTCTCATCATCGAATGGATCATCATCATCACTCTCCACCTTGCTCTTGCCCTTAGAGGATGAAGCCTTGAATGCAATGGGCTTATCTTGCTTGACCTTGGTCTCCTTCTTCTCTTCTACCTCATCTTCATCATCATTGTATTGGGCATCGGTCATTATATCTCCAAGCACATTGGTTGGTTTGACCTTGTCCAATCCCTCTCTAAAGATCATTCTTCTTAAGGTGGCAAACTTCTTGGGTAAGCACATCAAGAACTTATGTGAGAAGTCCTTGTCCTCAACCTTCTCCCCAAGCCCCTTGAGATCATTGATAATGACTTGGAGCCTATAGAACATCTCCGGGATGGATTCATCATCCTTCATCTTGAATGTGGAGAACTTGTCCTTGAGCATATATAGTTTGGCACTTTTTACCGTTGAAGTACCTTCATATGTTTCTTCAAGCCTTATCCAAAGCTCATTTGCCTTTTCAAGATCTTTGATTTGCTCAAATACTTTATCATCAATGGCACGATAGATTGTGTCAAGTGCCGCCGTATTGCATTGTTTGTTGATGCGGTCATTTGGAGTGAGGTTTTCCTCATCAAGAATGACGTATCCTTCTTTGGTCACATCCCAAACCTTCTCATGTATATTGCCTAGATATTGCTTCATCTTCCTTTTCCAATGATCAAAGGAAGAGACGCCATCAAAGAATGGAGGCTTGCCATTAACATGATTGAACATAACTTGAGCCATCTTACACCGAGGTTGTTAAGCCTTACAAACGGTGACCATGGCTCTGATACCACTTGAAAGGTCTTGATGGCTAGAGGGGGGGTGAATAGCCTATTAAAAATTTCTACAAAGACAAGCTAAACAAGTTTATCAATAAGACAAATAGCGAGATGCGAGTTTTGCTTAGCCTACGGGGTGTTTGCAAGCCACCTAACCAATTCACAATTCTAGTGTATTTGCACTTAACCGCACAAGACAAACCGAGAAGAAAACTACAACTAGCAAGCTACACAAAGAAGCTACTCTAGCAAAGCTAACTAGCTAGCAAAGATAACTAAGAAAGTAATGCGGAGTTGAGTTAGAAGGGTATCACCGAGGGGCGAAGAATTGAGCCAACCAATCAATATAAACAAGAGATGAATACCAAGATAACCGAACACCGGGATCAATCAATCACAATATGAAAGTGATGACACGAAGATTTATCCCGAGGTTCACGTGCTTGCCAGCACGCTAGTCCCCGTTGTGTCCCTCTTCACCACGTGGTTCGGTGGCTAATCGGTCACACACCGAGCCCCTCAAAAGGCGCCACAAGAACCTACCAAATGGCAAAAGGTTGCAATGACACGAAGCAATTTACTAATGTTGCCTTTGGCGCTTCGCCGAGGTAGGCACAAACCCCTCACAATCACCGGAGGTGGCTAAGAACAATCACCAACTCTTGCCAACGCCTCCAAGCTGCTCCAAACCGTCTAGGTGGCGGCAACCACCAAGAGAAACAAGAATCCCACAGCAAATCAACCACCAAGTGCCAACTAGATGCTATCTCACAATGCAAATGCACTTGGATCACTCAATCTCACTTCGAATATGCAAAGAAGCAAGAGAGATGAGTGGGAAGGGAGTTGCTTAGCTCAAAGTGCTCACAAGTATATCAAATGTTCGAGAGAGAGAGCCTTGAGCCGGCCAACGAGTATTTATAGACGTACCCATTCGAATATAGCCGTTAGAAACTTAAACAGCCGAAATCGGGCTGACCGGACGCGCTGGTCCAACTGACCGGACGCGCCGGTCGCCCAACGGCTAACTCGTGAAGTACTGACCGAACGCGCTGGTCCAAACGACCGGACGCGCTGGTCGCCCAACGGCTAACTGCGAAGCAATGACCGGACGCGCTGGTCTAACTGACCGGACGCGCCGGGAACGACCGGACGCGCTGGTCCCATGAAGGACCGGACGCGCTGGTCGCCTGAGCAGCGCTCAACGAAATAGTGACCGGACGCGCTGAAGAAAATAACCGGACACGACAGTGCCAGCGTCCGGTTACAGTCCAGTAAGCTCCCTGAACGACCGGACGCGTCCGATCATTAGTGACCGGACGCGTCTCGCGTCCGATCATCGAACTGAAAAATACGCAGACACTGAACACTGACCGGACGCGTCCGGTCTTGCAAGGACCGCGTCCGATTCAGCGTCCGGTCACCTCTGTGACCTCCGTTCGCCTCCGTTTCTTTTCTAGACTTCCGGCGTAGTGGAAAATAATCGTTTCAACTTCTCAAAAACGCCTGAATCCCGCCTCGCAAGCTCGGCGGGAGGGAGAGAGGAACCCAAACCCTCTCTACCGCTCAAACTCCACCGCCGTCGCAAACATGCTAACATCACCAAGTGATCTCGTCATGTGTGAGTGTGTTAGCATTTTCACAATCATTTTTTGAGGCGATATTAGTTCTATCCAAATGCATATGATCATGAAATGCACATCTAGAGGCACTTAGGAGTTCAATAGCCGCGTCATTCCCCTCTTTATAGTACGGCTACCTATCCTATAATGTAACCACACCCACTAGGTGTCTTGGTTACTAAAACACAACCCTTAAGCATATACCTTTGCCTTGATCACGTAGGGTTGCGTCCAAATCCAAGTGTGGCCATCATGATCACCATGTCCATCTTGCCACCAACCTTGGAATGTACTAATCCTCATATGCTACATACAACTTAGGCATAGGATTAGTACTTAGGCATTGTCACTAATTACCAACACCAAACATAGGACTTTCACCAGGGCTGAGTGGTAGGGTGGCACCATACCAGTTGGGTGGCAGTCAGTATTAGCCTAGGCAGGGCACCGCCGATGATGGTGATCTTGTGGTTCCAGGTGTACATGCTCTGCAGAGTTGATCGATCTATACGTATAGCTGCGTCCATTGATATGGGCATTGCTATGACCTACGCTTCCCTTGATTAGTGAGTGGAGTCCTTTATTCTCTCCCCCTAGGTTTCATGTTGATTTCTGGCTTTGGCCATTGAGACAAGGCACAAGAGGGAGTCATCCTTGCTGCCTAGAGAGTGAGAGTGTGGTGAGATGTGTGTGATGGGATGGGTGAACATGTGGATGACATGGGTCAAAACTTGATGAACTACTATTAAAATATTAATGAGCTTGCATAGGAAACCTACAGCCACATATAGGCCTTTTGCTCTACCCTTGCATTCCACTTACCACAAAGCATATGCAAAGCATAGGGTGGGAGCCAGTGGCCAGTACAAATTGTAATGATAATTGTTCAGCAGGATCGGACACCGTCTACGATGACAACAATATAGATTAGAAGGAATAGGTGGTCTCGTTCCTACACTCAAGTTTGGTTAAGAAGATGAAGTCTACGCCCACTGAATTTCTACGCTAACTCTGATGAATGCCCGTGAAGGAGGAGCCTTCACCTGCCGACGCGCTACGTCTACTTTGATGCCGTTCTGTGTGCGTTTCTGCTAGTATACTGTTGATGGTGGATAAAATTAACATTTTATATGTGAATAAATAAGAGAAATGTTTAAAGTACAAGAATATGCATAGGTCTAGGGTTTAAACTAACAAATTCCATGAGTTTTGGTGAATCTCTATTTTTGGCGGGGTTATTCCAGAAAACGTAGGAAGGGGGACCTAATTAAGAAAAAGGACAAAACTTGATCGCGATGAAGGATATGCTAGAAGACTATAGAAGACACCAGAAGACATCAGAACAAATGGGAGGATGAGAAGCTGCCAGGTGGGGCCGACCAGCCCCACTACCATGTCGCCCGGCCCCCTAGGGGATTTCTCCATGAGCTTCTAGAGTATTCCTCCACCGCCTCCTAGGATCCATCTCCACCCTTCACCCAAGTCGGTTTGATCCAAGGGCTTACGTTCAACCCACCAGGCTATATAAGGACCCCTGCACCCCCCTAAAGCATGAAGTCATTCAAGATATTTAGATGTAGATAAACTCATCCAGAGCCAACCCTAGTTCCATAGAGTTCCTTTAGATTAGAGCTTAGGCAAGTTAGATTAGGTCTAGAGGAAGATCAAGCAACGCTTGGATTCCTGACTTTGGCAAGAGCGTGGTTCGTTATATCTTCTATACTTTACTCTATTTCTTTATTTCATTTGAGATTGTATCGTTGCTAATATGTTTATGTCAACATTAAGCTTTATATTATATATATTCATGAAAGCAATGTCCATTGTTTGTTCTAGTTTGATATTTGGTATAGCTAGATTGTGGAAACCATGCATATGTTCATATAGCGCTCACCCTATTGGACAATGGGTGAGTGATAGAAATTATGTGAGCGTGGTGCTTAGATATTTGTTTTTCTGCAGATGCTCTTATATGCCAAGAGGTGGTAGATCATGTAGGTGACAGCTATGTTGAGTCCTTTACAGTCCATCCCCCATATATATTGATGTTGGTAGAACCCGGTCGCGAAGGTTAGGAGGACTATGTTTCCGAATTTCCCTAGATGATGTTCCTTATGTGGCATAGTTGTGGTGATGATCACTAGACATAGTTAATTAAAACTGTAGTGACTTGTTAGTAAGACTACCTAGGAATTATCTTTCTAATATTCTAATTGGACTTTAACCTATTGCTTAACTACAGTGCTCTGAGTTACTATTTATTCATTATGATGATTGATCAACTACTTATCATTTATATCTTTATTATTATCTTGTGACTTATCCTATTTTGAGTAGAGTATATGATATTGGTTCATTCTCTCATGCATATTCATAAATTATCAATACTAGTGCATTACATAGAATAGTCATACCTTCCTAGTGGTAAAATTATAAATTGACAACCCTGGAATACTCTTGGGTAAAATCTGATAATGGTATAATTATCTGTCCGCTTGTAGAATTATTCTTCCCATTCTTATATTTATATTTTTTTTAGTCTCATGAAATAATAGATTCCTGTCTAGTGTTATTTTTGTAGTAATGCTAGATAGAACCAACAACATTTCTAAGTTCATCACTAGGGATGACAACCTAGTTAAATATTAGAGATGAAGGTTAATTGATAGGTGACTACTGTAACAGTAACAAGTTAATAATTACCATATCATTTCTGGCACCGTTGCTAGGAGTAATTCTATTTTTAGTAATGGAGTTAAGAAATGCCAACAAGCATTTTTGGCACCGTTGCTGAGGAAGGTATCTAACTTAGGAAGTATTGATAATTTTATGTAACTGCTGAGAAGAAAAAATGACCATTGATCTCTACTCATAATAGGCTTACCTTGTTTCGTGTACTTGTGTATCTTATGCAGGGTAATGTATGCATAATCTTCTAGAAAACTTTGTTGACGATCCAAAAGCATTACTCAAGAAGACTAGAGCTAAACTCAAGAAGGTTCTTGCTCTTGAGTTGGAAGATCACCGAATCAGAAGAAGTTTGACACCAGAGTTTGAGGCTATGGCACAGAAGAGTCTTCATGAATTCTCTGCTCCAACAACTACAAACATTCGTACTGGACCTAAAGTCAATGTTGGAGATAATAGATTCGAGCTCAAGCCTGCACTCATTACTATGGTGCAAGCTAATCAGTTTTGTGGAAAGGCTCATGAAGATGCAAGTGCACATTTACAAGACTTTCTAGAGATCTGCAGCACCTTCACTATCAAGGGAGTACCTAGAGATGCTATTTTACTCCATCTTTTTCCATTTTCACTCTTGGGAAAGCTAAGCAATGGTTCTATGCAATTAGAGAGAAACACACTACATGAAATATCTGCTCAACTGCTTTCCTGACCAAGTTCTTTCTCACAGGCAAGACCAATGCTCTCTGCAGAAAAATTTCAAGCTTTCAACAACAACATGATGAATCAATCCCCGAAGCTTGGGAACGCTTTCAAGATTATATTGCAAAATGTCCTCATCATGGGATGGAGAATTGACTATTATTGTAGACTTTCTATCACGGGCTATACACTAGCACGCGTGACACCATTGATGCTGCTGCTGGAGGTGCATTCTTGTCACTCAACCTCGTAGATGCCACATCACTTGTTGAGAAGATGGCTTCCAATCAGAGCTAGAATGAAGAACGTGTTCAACCTCATAAGAGAGGAGGTATGCATCAACTCAAAGAGGCAGACATGCTAACTGCCAAGGTAGATCTGCTGATCAAGAGGCTCGAAGATCAAATGGGAGAAAAGAAAGAAGTCATGCACATTTATGATTCCTGTATGACTTGTGAAGAGTGTGGAGACACTGGGCATTCTAGGAGCAACTGCCCTGAACTTCAAGAGGATGTGAACTACATCAACAACAACAACTATCATTCTCAGTAAAATCAAGTATGAAATCAACAATAGATGCCAAACTACCAAGGTAACTATCAAGATAACAATTACAATGCTTTAAATCAACCATGTTTGAGAGATTTAGTTGTTGTTCAATCTAGATTGTTAGATCAAATGACTAGAAAGGTAGCTTCTACTGATAAAACTTTAGAAAATATAAGCACTAGAATAGATACCTTTGCTTCTGCCATTAAGAATTAGCACAGCTTTAATAAAATGATAGAATCACAATTAGCTCAGCTAGCATCTGATGTTCCTCTACTAGAGAAAGGTAAGATTTCGGGCCAGCCGGAAGATTTAGAAACTGCAAATCTTGTTAATATTTACAATGCAGCTAATTATCATATCAAACCACCAAAAGTGAAGTGGATTGATTACACACTTCCCAACAAGAAAGGTGATCCAAGAAAACCTATCATTCCTATCTCCATAGGATGTCACATTATCCCAAAAGCTATTTGTGATTTTGGCGCAAGTGTCAACATTATTCCCAAGATAATTCATGATAAGATTTTAGGAGATCCTTTGTTGTACACAAATATGTGTTTGCAGCTTGCAGATCAGACATTGTGCTACCCCTGAGGGAGTTCTTAAATATGCTATCATCAGAGTGGGACAATCATATGTTTCTATAGACTTTGTGGTTGTGGACATAGGAAAAGATGAGAACGCATCGATCATTTTAGGCCGACCATTATTATGCACCACAAATGCCATCATCTATGCAGAGCATTCCAAGATTGTTTTCACTATTAAGAACAATAAAGAGAAGTTCTCATTCAAGAACAAGATGTTGCACACACCTGCACAACCCCTTGCACCATCCAAGAGAAATGAACCAGTGAGGATCAAGAAGAAGAAGAAGAATCCTAGAAGCTAGAGGAAGAACAAGGCTAGCCAGGCACAAGAAGAGACTGTCAAGATGATCAACACAATTCAATTAGAGTATGAAGGTTTACTCACTCCACCATTCCTGGCCAAGAAGGATGATGTTGAAGTACCGACAATTGAATGCCTAATCAATTAGAAAGTTTTCCATAAGACCTTCTGCGATATTGGATTGGGTGTCAACATAATGTCAAAGGTAACATATGAATATTTATTTGATAAAGAACCATTGTATCCTATATATATGCAGTTGCAGATGGTAGACCAATCAGTTCGGTTCCCAGAGGGAATAGCAAAGGATGTCATTGTATAAATTCAAGATCGCTATGTTCCTGCCGATTTCATGGTCCTGGACATGGGAATAGAAGAGAACCCCATTATTTTGGGAAGACCATTTCTCAACACCACCAATGCTATCATCTACATTGGATATGGACAAGTCCAGTTCTAATTTTTAGAAAGAAAGGTACACTGTTACTTTATAGTTATACTAATTATGAACAACCCAAGAAGAACCGCAATAGGAGAAGACGTCGATCCCACCGTCAAGCAAACCAGCCCCAGAAGGATGGATGGGTAGATTACCCAGGAGAAGTGTCAAGGTATGAAGACCACTGGAATGAGTGGGACACTCAAGACAAGAAGATTGAAGAGCCTATTAATGAAGAAGCTACACAACCAGATTCTGCTACACAAACCACTCAGGTATGGAGAAAGAAGACAACATCAACATCAACACCACAAGAAGAGCAAGCATATGATTCTTTTGCAGGATCAGATGATGAACCAGAACACTAAGTACTCTCTTCTACTTAGTCCTATTCGGAGTACTATTAAATTTTGTACCCATGCCATGAGGTAATAATGGTAGTTATCCATTATATGAATTATTCTGTTAGCATATTTACTTTTATGTTTTAGCTTTGCATTTAGATTATTTTTCACTTTAGCATTTTATATCAGAAAAGAAAATAAAAATATTTCATAATGTTTCATCTGTATATGCATACTTAGAAAAGAAAATAAAAATATTTATTGCTTTTATCATTACATCATAGAAGTCTGAAGCCTCATGTGAGTAACTTATGGTAACCCTATAGGATTATTCACCGTGGTGGCATAAAAATAAAAATATTGCATACATATTTCTTTTTGCATTATAAATAGAAAAATCACAAAAAGATGAAAGTTAATATCCTGTCAAAGTTTTGTCAATTTTGAAATCTATCTCAAGCAATAAGGACAATCAATTGCTCAGCTGACCGCTAACCCCTTATCATGATCAAAGCTTCGAATTTTTTGGTGTTCTTGTTAGAGTATATTTTGGAGGATATTACTTTGAGTAAGTTTATTCGGTGGTAGATGCTACACTCTACTAGAATAAGAAGGACTGCCACTGATGAGCTGGCTTTGAAGATTCTAAATTTCCAACCACGACAACATTCAGCTTGGGGGAGGAGCATTCCCCCTGTGTATCTAGCTAAGTATTTCTTTCATGTTTAGTTATTATGTTTGAGTTTGTTTTCCATTAGTTAAAAGAAATAAAAAAATGAATAACAATTCAAAACCAAATAAAAATTATCCTAGCTAGTTATATATATTAAGGTATGATTTTAAACTTTGGAAACAAAATAAAAAGTGTGTTTAGATTTTTTCTACTTTTAAGAGTCATAAAATATTGGCAATAGAAATAATGAATACTACTTAACTATAATTTCTTTTTAGTACCTAGTATTCAGATTTGAATTCTCCCGAGTTTTGATTTGATAGAAGAATTTGCTCTGAGCCTAAAACTTATGGAAGCATATGTTTGAGCTAAGTCTAGGTAATTGAGGGATATGATATAAGAAAGTCTGAGCTGCTATTTATCTTGTTCCTAACGATACTAGAGTTCTGGAGATTTATCTTTTAAAATCTTAAAACTTATATGATAAGCTCTTCTATGACAAAGGTTGAATTCCTACCAAAGCCAAATATGATATTTAGAATAAGAAACCTTCCACTTATATGCTACTTGCTTTGCATTGAGTTTGGTCAAGCTTTGTTGATGTCTTATGAGAGGTTTGTCATGCTCTTAAAATCAAGATCATGTACACACCGTCCACATATGCACTATTCCTACACTGGGAGTAGGCACACTCATTTTTCATTTCATCTTGATCCACCTAAAAATATTTTGCTCTTACACTGAGAGTAAACACCCAAAAATATATACCCTATAGGACAACCTCAAATAAATATTCCAAAGTTCTTGTTATTATCTCTCCAAAGTTTTATAACAGAAAGATGCATGTGGCTATGCAAAAGTTATTAAAGAAAAGAAAAGTATTGAAAAAATAGACAAGTGTCCAAGAGAATAAAACAATGGGTACTCAGATGCCCACCAGAAAAAAAAGAGAGAGATGAATAAGATAGCCCATGTTTTCTTTGCTAAGTGTTCTTCAGTTTTTTAAGAGAGATATGTTTTCAAGGAGCAATATTAGAATTAGGATTAGCCACCATATACACATATCATTTATCCACCATATTCCATACATATGCACATCTTGATTTGATTGTATGACTTAACTCTATTTGGATTCATTGTTTGACTTTACAATAAATGAATTGAAAGTATACTCTGTTTATGTTTTCTCCACTCCTATGAGCTCCACATAAGCTTTAGTAGTAGTAGAGAAAGGCATAACATCATTAATACCTTGGTGAGAATCCACAAATACCACATATATTGAGAGATTTGAGAGTGTCATACAATTGAAACTCTGAGTTTTATTGTGAAAGCTTGCAAAACTCTAGAATAATGGTTGAGTTAAGAGCTAGAGACATAGTGCTTGACTTGATTGTTCTGTCTTTCAATTGCTCAAGACCTGGGTGAAGGCTAAAAAGCTCCATGGTTAAAGGTAATATGAGTAAGTTTAAAAGTTAGATTAGAATCTGGAGTAGAATTTTTGTTTGAATGCATATGTACTTTCTAAGAGTTATCTCAATGTTTTTCTAAAAATCTCAACATGTTCAAGTTCTTTTCCAAGTTTACTAAGTTTGGCTTTGCTAAGGGACTAGCAAAGGGTAAGCTTGGGGGAGCTTATTGACGGTGGATAACGTCAACATTTTATATGTGAATAAACAAGAGAAATGGTTAAAGTACAAGAATATGCATAGGTCTAGGGTTTAAACTAACAAACTCCATGAGTTTTGGTGAATCTCTATTTTCTGCAGGGTTATTCTAGAAAATGTAGGAAGGGGGACCTAATTGAGAAAAAGGACAAAACTTGATCGCAACGAAGGATATGCTAGAAGACTATAGAAGACACCAGAAGGCACAGGAACAAACAGGAGGACAAGAAGCTGCCAAGTGGGGCTAGCCGACCCCACTACCATGCCACTCGGCCCTCCTAGGGGATTTCTCCACGAGCTTCTGGAGTATTCCTCCACCGCCTCCTAGGATCCATCTCCACCCTTCGTCCAAGTCAGTTTGATTCAAGGGCTTACGTTCAACCCACCAGGCTATATAAGGACCCCTGCACCCCCTTGAAGCATCAAGTCATTCAAGATATTCAGTTGAAGATCAACTTATCCAGAGCCAAGCCTAGTTCCTCAGAGTTCCTTTAGATTAGAGCTTAGGCAAGTTAGATTAGGTCTAGAGGGAGATCAAGCAACACTTGGATTCCTGACATTGGCAAGAGCATGGTTTGGTATATCTTCTATACTTTACTCTATTTCTTTATTTCATTTGAGATTGTATCATTGGTACTATGTTTATATCAACATTAAGCTTTATATTATTTATTTTCATGAAAGCAATGTCAATTGTCTGTTCTAGTTTGATATTTGGTGTAGCTAGATTATGGAAACTGTGCATATGTTCGTATAGCACTCACCCTATTGGGCCATGGGTGAGTGATAGACATTATGATGATTTATCAAGTACTTATCATTTATATCTTTATTATTATCTTGTGACTTATCCCTGTTTTGAGTAGAGTATATGATATTGGTTCATTCTCATGCATATTCGTAAATTATCAATACTAGTGCATTGCATAGAATAGTCATACCTTCCCAGTGGTAAAATTATAAATCAACTACCCTGGAATACTCTTGGGTAAAATGCTACAATGGTATAATTATCTGTCCGCTTATAGAATTATTCTTCCCATTCTTATCTTTATATTCTTTCTAGTCACATAAAATAATAAATTCATGTCTAGTGTTATTTTTGTAGTAATGCTAGATAGAACCAACAACATTTCTAAGTTCATCACTAGGGATGATAACCTGGTTAAATATTAGGGATGAAGGTTAATTGATAGGTGGCTACTGTAACAGTGACAAGTTAATAATTACCATATCATTTCTGGCGCCGTTGCTATTAGTAGGAGTAATTCTATTTTTAGTAATGGAGTTAAGAAATGCCAACATATACGTTGTACTTAGGTATGTTATCAAGTGTTGTAATATCTTATACACATGTAATTCTGTGATGTATGAACTATGGTATCAATGGAATAATGATAATGTGATATCTTGGTCTTCCTGGACTACCACATTATGATGTAATCTGTGGATTTTCCTTCGAGGAAATCGTGGATCATTTCACCAACCCTTCTATGTAAGCACCTATGCTACTTATCAGCAAGGGTTGAGCAATCAGAACCATTTTATCATCTTCCATGTTCTAGTTCCTACTATGGTGCTAGACCATAGCCAAGTCATACCGTCCCAAAAACAGCGATTTGTGAATCAATGTATCCTAGCTGGGTACCCTAAAACACACGTCTCATATGTACCCTAGGCACAAACAAGACTAACCCATTCCACTCTTGTCAAGGGGTTCAAATCCCCGTCCAAACTAGGACTCCAAGCCTTTGACATCTGAGGCCCGGCCTTAGTACGGTGCTTAGACCTCCACCCAATAATTCACCTATAACAGTCAGTTCGAAAAGAACTAGAACCCATGACAAGAGAGTAACAAGTCTTCCCGCCCCCATAAGCAAGTATGTGCTCATAAGTCTGTGACCAAACTACCATCCACAGCAACGAATGGTCCTCAATCGACACAGGCGGGACAATTGCAACCTGAGCCCCGCTCGGTTGCCCAACCAAGACCAAGTCCATCCAAGCCCAGTCCCGCTCGGTCTCTAATAATTATTTATAAATATTCCATGTGATAGTAACATGATAATAATAGTATTAATACATTTTTCCTAGCTCTCGCGACTGACAGGAAATCACTCGACTTCTACCGGGGTCCTATAGCATAGCAAGCTACATGATCCTATATCCTATCATACTAGTAAGACTCATAGGATAAGGACATATATATATGCAAGTGGATTTCATTCAACTCCTTAAAACTTACTGCACAAGCATAATATAAAGTGCATAATAATAGGGGTTATGTACCGGGGCTTGCCTGGTAAGATATAATAAAAAAATTAGCATTCTATGATGGCGACACGATCATTAGGACACCATCTTTTCTGCTACTCAGGTGACTCCATGATCCATCATTGTTCCTATTATGATTTGCGTGGATGGAACGCAGAAACATAAATAATCAATGACAAGCGCAACACTTAAAATGCGAGTATGCCTTTCTAGCTAACGAGCTAGCTCTACGGCTAATGCATTATGCTACATATCCACGCTGTCTAATGTGACATTATCTCCCAATAAGTATATTAGTTATACAAACCAAGGTGTTGCTTTATTCATTTTATTGATTAAACACATATATTCAAATTAGGGTTCATTAGCTACCCTAACAAATTAATTATTATAGAGCTACAAAAATTACAGTGAGCAACACTGAGGAGCGAAAAGGAGTCCCACGGTGCACTACCGAATGCTACCCACAACGACGGGTGAAACTGGGCGATGGCGCGACTGTTCCGACGTCCTAAGGCACTAATGGAGAAGTAGAGGTGGCGGCGAAGCATCCAGTGCTCACCTTGGTCTGCGCTGTGGTGACGATTGGAACTGGGAGGGTTGAGATGGTCTGGCCACGTGCGAGCAATCGGAGGGACGGCGCTCTGAGGTAGGCATGGCCGCGTCACCGCGTCTCAAGCGAGTGCTCTGGCCAAAATAGGACAAGCTCCAAATAGAGGAGGCCATGGCGAGCTCGAGGGTACAAGCAATTGAACTGCCACCAATGAATTAGACCTTACCCCCAATCCTAGAGCACAGCGGCGGTTTTTGGATCGGCGACGAGCCAAGCGCCAAATTGGCCGACCACGAGGCTCGTCAGCGGCTTGGTGCAGGTTGGGCTGCTAGAGAACCATCTAGGCTACCTGCTGGTGCAAAGAATTGGACTGCGAAACCTTGAACAAGGTGAATTGGAAAGACGGAGGGTGGTGCCCATGCTGAGGTCATGCCGCGGGGAGGACACACGGATGAGCTCAAGTAGTTTAAGAGGGCAGCGAGCACATGTATGGCTGACCCTACCAAAAGTATTAGCGTGACACTCTTGAATCGAGGCGGCCAGACTCGAGCAAAGCCACCCGATGGTGGCTAGCGGGGCAAACCGGGCAAGGAGACATCCCGTCGATGCTGCGACCGGGGTCACGATGAACAACGGGTCATGCCGGGTCGCGATGTGCAGCTGGATTGAAGGGCGGGGAAAACGCCACGACACTCGGGTGCCGATAGCCTCGGCTTATCTTAGTACTTTGCCCGGCGGCCAGCTACCCAACGTGGCAAGCACGCGGGACAACAGTAGGGGCCTGGCTGTAGCTAGCCAATGCCAGCCATGCAGGGCAAGGCGCTGCACGGTATCGCTAGGCGCGTGCATCGACCAGCGGCAACCGGCCTGAGCTCGGCATCAGTAGCGCCCACGCACGTGGTGACCATGCCTACGGGGCCAAACGGACAAAACAGCAACATACACGGCTTTTAAAGCAGAGCGTAAGTCGCTAATGATCACGGTTGGGATTCAAGAAATCCCCTTAACCCTAAGCCAGCAACACCAGCTATCTAACAGAGCGGTCGCCATGACCAGAGGATATCCGGATAGGAAGATGGAGGTATGCCAAGATGGGTTCATCGTGCCAAATGCCGGTTCACGAACAAAGCACCAACCACATGTCCACAGTGCATTATTCTAACGATGTTCGGGCAATTTTAGAGCGAGCAAAGTGATGTTCAACACAACCACAACCTATGCCATGTTCAAGTGCTCACTTAGAGTCAACCAATAGCATGAAAACATGGAACTAGTGTTTAAACAATTTTACTAACATTCAAATAGCAAAATAGCATTGTCTCCTTCCGTTTTGAACTTAGAAAAGGCAAGGGTTTAATTTGAACTAAACATCAAATATTACTCTTGCCAACATTTTTAAAAGACCTAGACCCTATTAACCTCAACCAACAAGTAGTTCATGCATTGGTCCATACTTTGTACTAATCTATGGAAACAAAATATTTAACACCACTTAATTAATTTGCTCAAAATAACATGCCAAAGACGGTACTTTTGAACATGGGTTCAAGTGTGGCCGACTTAGACGAAATTGACTTATCTTAATTCCCGTTAGATTTCGGAGATTCCAAAAATTACTAGCTAACAAAATTTATTTTCAAAAAATTAAAGTTGCATTCTCGCCTACATAACTTGCTCATCCATTTCACTTAAGCATTATGCACAAGTTATATTTTTATTCTTGTCTATACCAATTGTTTTTCATGCTAACATAAAGATGAGACATACACCTCGATTGTCATTTCGTGTGAGTTAGAAATGTTAAACCTGAAAACTTGGTTTGTTAATTTCTTTTAGGCCTTAACCAATATGCTAAGCAAGGTCGTAACACCAGGGGTGTTACATCCAGCTCACACCGTGGTTAGCCATCCATGGCCTGATGAAAGCGATGAAACGTGCAAAAGGCCCCTACCTGGCGCGCCAACTGTCGGTGTTTTGAACCGTCGATGAGTAAATTTGTATTGCGCTTTTAGCCCGGATGGTGTGCTAAGAGGACACAAGGATGTATACTGGTTCGGGCGGAATGTCCCTACGTCCAGTCGTTGCTACTTGTGTTACTAGCACTGAAGTTTGCAGTAGGGTTACAAACGGGTGAGAGAGGGATGATGTCCCATGTATCTGATGAGTGTGAAGTGGAGTTGAAGTGCTTTCCAATGTATAAGTGCACTAGAAAGTCTTGCGATGTCGTGGGTTGTAATGAGATGTCCCCCCATTGGGGTGCCTGGCTTTCCCTTTTATAGACCAAGGGAGAGGCCTGGGATACACAAGAGAAAAAGAAAGGGAGGAAAAGAAGAAAGAGAAAAACAGGGGAGAAGAAAGCTCCGGGGCTGCATTGTCCTTCTTCTCCGATGGGCAGGTCCCACTGGTGGTGTAGATGATGATGAAGACGGCTCCACGTCGTGGCCTTGTTTGCCACTGACGCCACACGCGGGCATCGTCAGCGGGTCGTGGCGCCGCGTCCCGTCCCTGGTCGCACGGCGTGGTCAACAGACTCCCTTGATGGGGGTTGTACGAGGTTAGGCACCACAGTGTTGGCCTGCTCAATGCCGTGAGTGACGTGAGCTCCAGGCATGGCCTGTCACGGCTGCGGCGGGTCGCATCAGGGCATGCCTGCTCCCTTCCCAGTGTCAAAAGTTTGACTCCAGGCTTCGTGCCGTCACACCAGTAGGGGTTGGAGGCAGCACGGGCCCCTGCCAGGACCTGCGCCCCCGCCCGAGGCCGGATTCACTTTATGGGGTCAGGCAAGGCGGAGTTCCCCCTCGGGGGGTCAGGCGAGACGGAACCCACGCCCAAGGGGTCGGGCGAGGCGGTGCCCGCCTCCAAGGGGTCAGATGAAGCCGTGGTCACGCCCTTTAATCGTCCGGGCGATTTGATCGTTGATGACCATCAGTTCCCCTTCTTTGGGTACCCGACACGTACCTTTCATGCATGGATGTTTTGTAATGCCCAAGCCCAACCATGTGTGAAGTGTCCCTCTGAATTACTCCATCCTAAATCGGGGCACGCAGGCTGTTGTGACCGGTCCTGATGAGTAGTAGTACAATGCATGATACAGCAGTTACAGCAGCAATATTCTTCCAACACCAAACTGAGACACAATATATACCAGCTCTCTCTACTAGCCGTTACAGCAGCAATATTCTTCTTCTCCAGTCACATTAATCATTGGACCATGAAAAACAAACACACGCCAACAACTCTTTCGATCTGACCGGTCGCCGTTTCGACGAGCCGAGATAACAACCAGGCAACCAGCTAAGCTAGAGAGAGAGGGGGGTATATAGACACCTAGCTCTCTCATGACATCACCGGAGGCGGAGCTTTGCTGCCAAGTCACTTCAGGCACAAGATAATACACCTGAACGACGCTAGCTATATCCACAACATATATATATGCCACGCATGTATATTACACAGATCGAAAGAAGCATTCGAGTGGTAGCAATTATGTGTGGCAGACACTAGCATACATTTATAGAGATCCATCGATAGATACGACGTGTGTACACCAGCTGACATTGCTTCCTCTGTTGCATTGCCATGGGCCATGGCCCATGTAACGTCCGCATGACGGTACGGTACGTCGAAACACGTAGCTGGCTAGCTAGGGTTTCATCAATTCTTTTGTGCTGTGGTCCCACTTACCGGCAAACAGAAGGCGAAGTAGTAGTAGTAGTGCTACTAGTTTCGATATATTACGTGACAACAGAGGCTTGCATTGGTTAGCCGATCTCGATGTATCATACTGGCCGACAAGTTAAGACTGTTTATTATCTTGTCTCTCAAATCAAAGGCGCCAAAGGAGAGCAAGAGGGACGTGTCCGGTCACACGCGTAAACTTTTGGTAACTGCAGGGGAATATAATCATATATGCATGTTTGCATTGGGTGGGTGTATATACGTACGACTTTACGACGACAATGATCCACGTGTACGTTGTTGTTGTTGATCTTTCAATACATTGCAAAGGGGGTACTTAATGACCCATCAGCTGTGCTGGGCCCTGATGCATGCCCACTATAATCGGATGGGAATCAGTTACAGTTCTCCAGACCACTGTATGCAAGAGCATGCGTGCGTGCTGGCTAACATGTATGTATGTCCTGCATGCGGCAAGCGTAGAATATAAGTAGGACAAAAGGTCGTTATTACCACCTACCGCTGTGCATAACAATTTGACTTATCTGCTGCGACGCGCTAGAATATTAGTAGAGTGGTACCAGTAGCTTTCCGATGGAAAGCACGTATGCTTATGCACCTACCAATCATGTTAGGTTAGAGTTTAGTAGTTTGTTCCTTGCCTGTTCATTTCAAATTTCAGGCGCTACAGCTTATGGTTATGGAATGGACTTATGCATGGTCTTCATTCATAAACTTAGAAAGCAGATGATCGAGGGAATTACGAAACTAATCCACGCACACTGTACCTGCCAGCCTCCGACACGATTCAATTTGGTTGAAATTCAGGGAAATTAATTTTGCAATAGCTCATGTTGAGATTAACTGACGCGTAGGCATTCCATGGGCAGGTTGCTTAACACATGTTTCCAAAAGAGCTGGTGATTCTCATTTTTTGATGAGTTTAATGGGGGTGAAGTACCAATTCATAAAGCTAGGAAAATTTATAAAGCTACGAAAATTTAAACTGGACGATGGTTCTCAAATCAGGTTATGAAAGGACAACTGGTTGGAAAGACATACACTAAAAGCATATTATCCAAATCGTTATAATATTGTTTGAGGAAACCAAACTACAGTGGCTTCACCTCTTAATACTGTTTATTCTCTTAATGTTTACTTCATATGGGCATTAATAGGGAAGTAGTTGTTAGAGTGGAATAATCATGTAGTACACATTGCAAACGTTGCTTTACAAGTTGAAAGGGATGCTTTTTTGGCATTTGAAAAGCAATGGTTCATTCGCAATAAATTCCATGTACAAACACCTTAATTATCAATATGGGCATCATCGTCTCACAGGAAAACTGGCATTTAAGAATACATTTAAAGATTAAATATTGTTTGTGTGGTTCCTAAAGAGCGATTTTAATCAAAGATAAGTTAGCAAGAAGGAATTGGAGAGGGAACAAATCATGTGTGTTTTGTTGTAGAGATGAAACAATTAGACACCTCTTTTTTACTGTACCTATGCTAAATTCCTTTGGCAAGCAGCAGTTTATTTGGTTCTAGGTCTACAACTTTTCTTAAATATTCTTGATCTTTTTCATGGATGGTACAAATGGTGGGGAAGATCAAACAATACCTTGCTATTATTAGGAGGTGTTGCCATTTGTTGGACAATAAATATAGCTTACAAGAAATGAAATGGTTTTTGACAATTATTGTCGACCAAAAATAGGTTCCCAAGCCAGCCGCCTTTAGAAATCAACTTTTAAAGGTAGCTAGTATTTAAGGCGACTGGATCTAGAGCCGCCTATAAAAAATTGATTTCTAGAGGTGGAACGTGAGCCATCTCTAGAATTCGATTTCTAGAGGCGAAAATGTTTTATTGACAAAATCTTCCTATACTATGTGAAAAAGAGTCCATAATGATGGTGATGAATACACAACCCACGGGTATCATCACAGAGCACAAACTGGGACCGTAGACACAGGGTGGGATGGGCCAACTGGTTAGAGGTGATATCCACCGAGGGGTGCCTCATCTACTTGGTATACAAGCATAGATGGACATGTATGTTAACCAACGCAATTGGAACTCTTGTAACCAACTAGCAAACATATGTGTCAGCTGTCATGATAGGTTTTCTCTGTAGCCCTACCCATGGACTATTTGGGATGGGGTAGGAAGCCCTTGATCGACAACATAACACACCCTAGACACTATAGCAACCCTAGCACTCGTCAGTAAATAACACACAAGGAGTACAAGCATAATCATACACTGGACAAAAGACACCATCTGTCTAAATTAAACCAATACAAATTTGTGTCTATGTGATACTTTCTAGTTCTGCTACATATAGCACATATCCTATGACCCAGGCACTTTAGTTGATGACAAGTAAAAAGAGCATGCGTAAACAGATAGGTCGTACACTACTAGAAACTCAAACATCCCTATGGGCGATGCATAGTTATAACCAAACCAATAGGGAAGCTACAAATTTGCTTATCAATTTTCACAAAACACACAAGAAAAGAACAGAACCTAGAACAAAAATAAAATTTCCTATCGTCGTTATCGATGGGACACACAAGAAAAATTTTAATTTTCTATGTGCAATGGCCCAACCAACAAGACACAACAAACATTTCTAAGTGTTTTTGTACAAGTGATAGAGAAATTATTGCTCCACGAGAAACAAGCAACCAACATGGGCCTTGGCTGCTAGATGTAAAGGCAGTGTGCACAGGGTTAGTGGCACACTTGCTCTCCACATTGTTACACCTTACTGCCCTACCTCTTGACACCACAACGTTTTCGGATCTCCTTACATTGAACCGTCACCCTTACCTGTCCCTCTCCACAAATGAGTTGGGGAAGGCGGCTTTTGCTCTGTCTCCCCATCCACGTCAATATCTTGATGTAATTATCTTGAGTTAATAAAATGCTTCCTAAAAAACATCCCAATATCGAGCCACCATTAATTGGAGCCCATCCCAATAATGCTAAAGTTGGAGGAGATGAAGTCTTGGTGACAATAGGAAGGCGTTAACAAGTTGGAAGCAATGGCAAATGAGGAGATAGATCAAGGGTCAAGGGGGAGTGTATATAGCTATATTCTAAATATGAGGGAAGGTGGACAATTGGCGATCCTACAAAACATAGGGGCGAGCACAAACCTCAACTTGAGTGCATTCAAGCAAGCAATTCAAGTGGAAGCACATTTTACAAATTGTATCAAGCATTAGGTGCAAGTAAAGTTGAATTGACCTCAAGACACCAAAAACATACAAGTGGTATCAAGTTGGGACATTCAATTGGATGATTGATAATGAATCCAAGCAATCTTGTGGTAAGCAGCGACAATGATATCGTGCTGCTGTTGTCATAGGTCAAGCCACTATGAACTGGCATTAGCATATCAATGCCGAGTTTTGGCCTGACCCAATAGTGGTACTCTCCATATCACTGTTGGCTTGTGGCTCTACATACATGATAGTAAGAGAGAGGGCTTCACTTCTGAGACAATAATAAGACTCCATCCATTGTTCATATCCTACGCCTTAATCATTAACCGACACTAAAAATGGATCACTATGGGCTCTAGCACACCGAGCAGGAATGGACCCACAGGGATGATGTGTTGAGCGCCAATAATCTAGGGCTGTGTTCAGATCCGTAATATTTGGGGGAAATATTCTTGTAGTACTTTCGTTGTTATTTGGCAAAATTTATCCAATCATGAATTAATTAGTCTCAAAAGATTCATCTCGACCTTTACAGACAAACAGTGCACTTAGTTATTTTTTTTACCTACATTTAATGCTCCATGCATGTGTCCAAAGATTCGATGTGACGGGTGGCAGAGGAAATATTTTGGGAAGTGAACCGGGCCTAGTTCTAGATAGATGGCAGTATATATACAGTCCTTGTCCTTTTTATATATAGCTCGAGGCTAGTAGAGGATCCTAGCTAACTTCTAATTAACCTGAAGTAGTGTCGAGACTATATGTCTGGTCTAGCGCTGGAGCAGCAACGCCACCTTCAATCTCTGTAATCGAGATTCGTGCGCTTGGATTGTGACGTGTGAGTGACTGAGTGAGTGACGACTGACGTACGAGCGGAGCCAAGGTACCCGGTCGGCTGGGCGGCCCAGCTCGTCTCCGTCCGGGGAGGAGAATATTAGCTTGAGGAAACAAGACAAAACCAAAGGAAAGGAAGCGCCTCAGCAGCTCAAGATTCCCTCCTCGATAGGGCAGTCATCATAGGAGTATATGAGAGAAATAAACAAGCTCAGCGCGGCCGGAGTGTATGTAGTAGGCTGTAGATTGATCATCGATGCCTGCATGCATATGGTTTCAACGAAGCCGAAGCAGGAAAAGACGGGTTCCCCTTTGGAAAAGACCCCTTGTCCCGACAAAGATTTCGCACGCAGCAGCGTACGGCGCCACGAAGTCCCATATATGCTTAACTACTACTAGTAGTAGTACTTGATACGGTTAGTCACCAACCATGCTTTGTTTATGGTGTACAAGCCCACATGAATATATGATATATATGATCAATGATGGGTCGGCACCGCCACGAAAACAGGCGCCCAATTACGGGCACATCAATGGCTCTACGTTCTAGGCAAAGTATAGTAGTATCTGTCAAAGCTTGTTTGCTTCTTCTTTTGCTGATTACGCCGATCGATGTAAGAATGTTTGGAAGCACAACAAGATCGAGGTCGAGGATGGAGAGTTGAGCCTCTCTACCTTGCTTGCTGCCTGTTTCCGCTTTATCTGGCAATACATGGTTACTTTGAGCGAAACCGTGCTGGCCCTTCGATCGAGAACCGACGCTCCAGAGATAACCGGCAGGTCATGTGCCGGGAGAAAGGAAGAAGCATTTTTTTAGTGTATTATTATATTGATGACGCACCCATATTCAGATCACAAGAGATGTTGCCTTCCACAAAATGGTGGTAATTTGACTGAAGTGGCGAGTACCCGATAGGAGTAATTTATGTTAATCGGCAAAGAGACGCATATTCCGCATAGAATAGTTAAGCTTCAACCAAAAGATTATCAATAATGATAGGACCAGCCGATCAGGGGTCCATGCGCCCGGACGCTTTGCTTACTGGGCCTGCGGACCGGCCTAGCCAAACGGCCTCTGGCCTCCCCAACTCTTGCAGAATATTTTTCCACTCTCCTTCATCGCAGTCGCTTCCATTATGCCGTCCATCCATAGCAGCCGCCTCAACTGCGCCATCTGCCCGCCGCGGCGGCGACGCGCCCTCCACCCGTGCCCACTCTGCCTCACCGCCACGTCCATCCTTTGCTGTTCCCATCCCATGCCATGCCTACCCCAATCCCACGTCGCGCCACCATCCCGCGTCATGCCCCCATCTCACCTCTCTGTCGTGGCTATGGCGTTCATTGCGCCACCACCACCCCGGTGCCTCTAGGTGAAGGTCGCCGCCGGTGAACCTATGCCTTGGTATACACTAGGTCATTGTTCTTGTTGTCCCCCCTAACCTGAGCTTCGTGGCTACTGTAGTTCCTCACCAGGTAGGTCGTGGCTTTTTGTGCCGTGTTTTAAGTGTTCCAAAAGTTTCAGACAGAGGTTTCAAGTGTTTCATCTGTATGTTGCAAAAGTAGATCTGGGATGTTGAATAAGTTCCAATGATCATATACAAATGTTACAAGCGTATATTTCGAGTGTTTCAGGTGTTTCACACCTATGTTTCGAGTGTTTTATCTTAACTAATGTTACATAAGTAGATCTAAATATTGCATAACATGCATATTGTAAGTGTTTATTTCAAGTGTTTCATACGTATGTTGCAAGTATTTCATCTGGATGATGCATATGTTTTGCTACACACATCTTTTCAAGTGTTTCAAGTGTTTGTGCATGTGTTTTAAACGTATGTTGCAAGTGTTTCAACTATTTCAGAAATATATTGTAATTGTTTTATCTAAATGTTTCAAAAGTAGATCGGGATGCTACACATGTTGCAATGTGCCCCAGTTGCCAAAACCTCCTGCTGCAGTTGCTAGGGCATCGTGCATGCGCATGGGGAGCAAAGGGATAGAGCACTGCTCGGTGGCGGGCACGGACACAGAGGGAGATGGCGGCAGGGGTGCAGGGGGTCCCTGCGTGCGTGCAAGTTGTAGGGGAGAAGCGCAGGCGCAGTAGGGAAGCGTTTGGAGCGGCGAGGAAGGAAGGGGCACGGGAAGTAGGAAGCATGGGGTGCGGCCCGGGAAGGCCCCTGTGCGTGTAGCAGGTGCTGGCATGGGCGTGTAGCAGGCGCGGGCATCCGGACGCTTGCATCCGTCCGAACGTCCTGGCGCTAGCATTGCCCTAAGATTATTGATGTGAGTTCTAAGTACTCTACGTCTGGTCACAAATATTTGACACTTAATATCCAAACAAACTTACAACTTTGGCCATAAATAGCTATCAAAATCTTTATAATTTGGAAACGTACACAGATTCTTATATCTTGAAAATAAACTACGTTCACAGTCTCATATATTTATTACATGTCACAACAATATTCGAATAATAAGTAATAAATGGTCGAAATTATATCTTGACAATAACCACAAAAGACTGATGATACCAAAATTACTACCTTCAACCATAAAATGAGGAATTCGTGATGACACAAGTATAGAATAGGTTTTCAATTTTCACCATACCACCGGTTAAAATTAAACAGTGGTGATATATAATGGGTTGTAATAGAACCAGTGATGAAAGTCATTGTCACCATCGGTTTGTAACTAAAACCGGTGCCTAGACACGAGGCTCGTAGAGTGACATGGATGTCACACCCATTTAACGATCAAATGGAGTGCATACCCTTATGTGTGCCCAGAGATCAATCACATATAAGTTAACAAATTATAAATGATGTATCATCACCAATGTTATTACATCACGACTAATAACACGTAGTCTTTACAATAATGTAGCAGAAGTAAAATGTAAAACTCTCATGGTAGCTCCAAGCACAGGCACATTGACTGGTTGACTGCAAGTCTAGTAATCTTCAGGGAAGTAGAAGTAATCACTACTTGCACCATCTGTTACCCATCCGGAATTTTTATCCAAGTAAGAAAAATAAACAAGCATAAGTACATCTCGTACTCAACAAGTGTAACATGGGGTTCATGAGGCTCAAAGGCATAACATAGGTTTATCAGTATTTAGCTTTTAATTAGCATTATTTCAGTATATCAATAATATCAAAGTGTCTCAATGTAAACAATAAACATATGATCCATGTGAAATGATTAACGAATAGCAAAAACATATTCATTATTAATGATCCACTATTCCATAAGGGTCCAAGGCCACTAGTGACCGTGAGCACGGCTGTTATAATAGTTTTACACTCTGCAGAGGTTGTACACTTTCACTATGAGTCATGTTGCCCATATGCACGGATCAATTACTCCCAAAACACTTCCAAGGTGAGCAGGCAGGGAAACACTATGAAGCCTTTCAAAGGTTCGTCTAACAAGTTAGGGCCATTAGATTTCACTCGGCAAACAGATGTAGAGCCCCCCTTCCAAATGACACAATAACACGCACCCTATACTCATGAGGACAGAGGCCGCACTATATCCGATTCGTCAAGCCATTCTTACGCCATAAAGGAATACCTCTAACAAGCTAGAAAAGGTCCTTCTATATTACTAAAGTCAGAGTCATTTTAGCCCTCACAATTGTACTATAAATCTCGGATTTTCGCTTACAGATAAGTCCTTATGGAGAGTAACGAGAGCACCAAATAACCCCATGCTCTAGTACCCTTTAACAATAATAAAAATCACCAATGTTCAACAACCTTGCCATTTGGATATGCATCATCATCCCAACTCGGCCAACAACCTTGCTGCCAAGTTCAAAAGGCTTAGATATGCCCTCAAGTCCTGGTGCAAAAGCCTCTCGAACCTCAATATCCTGATTAGTAACTACAATGTTGTCATTCTATTTTTTGATGGCATAGGAAAGGCATGCTTTGTTTAACACTGAGTGAAATCTGAGGAATATAGTGAAGGCTCAGGCTGCCAAGCTCTTGCACTACAAACATATTTACTGGAAGAATCGGTACACAGTAAATAGAATCAAGCTGGGTGATGAGTGCACAAAGTTTTTTCATGCCATGGCCACAATCTCTTTCAGAAGAAACTCCATCCAACAGTTAGTCAATGATGAAGGGGCTGTGATTAGTGATCACGCAGGAAAGGCAGACATGATATGGAGCTCTTTCAAAGGAAGAATGGGGATCACAGCTAACCCCACCATGGTTTTCAACCTATCAGACCTCATCATGCCCCATGAGGACCTTAGTTCGCTTGTTGCCCCTTTCTCACAGCCAGAGATTGATGGCATTATAAAGAGAATGCCACCTGATAAGGCCCCGGGCCCGGACGGCTTCAACGGTCATTTCATCAAAACGTGCTGGCACCTAATCAAGCCTGAGTTCTACTGGCTGTGCGCAGATTTTTATAGCAGTCAGGCAAACTTGGAAAGCATCAATGACTCACTCATCACGCTTGTTCCCAAAACTCTGAACCCAGAGACACTAGGCGACTACCGGCCCTTCTCACTTTTAAACAGTAGTCTCAAGATCCTCACTAAATTGCTAGCAGATCGACTGCAATCCCAAATTATACAATTGGTTCATAGAAACCAATACGGATTTATCAAAAGACGCACAATCCAAGACTGCCTAGCTTGGTGTTTTGAGTATATACATCAGTGTAAGCAATCCAGACGTGAGGTGATAATTTTAAAGCTTGATTTTGAGAAAGCGTTCGATATGATTGAGCACACGGCAATCCTACAAATGTTATAGCACATGGGTTTCCCACAGAGATGGATCGATTGGATCAACAATATTCTATCCACGGGTACCTCGGCAGTCATCCTGAATGGAGTACCGGGCAGGAAATTCAAATGCAAAAGGGGTGTTCGCCAGGGGGACCCCCTTTTCCCATTGATCTTTGTCCTGGCTATGGAATTGCTCCAAATCCTGGTGAACAAAGCAGCAACACAGGGCCTTCTTATCCCACCGATCCCCCAAGCAAATGTTGACTACCCCATCATACAATACGCCGACGACACACTGCTCATCATGCAGGCGGATGCCAGACAATTGTTTTTCTTAAAAGCATTGCTCAGAAGCTTCTCAGACTCCACGGGGCTCAAAGTTAACTACTCTAAATCCCAAATACTACCGATCAATGTCTCCCATGATAGAATGAAGATTATGGCCAACACTTTTGGATGCCAAATTGGCACATTTCCATTTACATATCTTGGCCTACCTATGGGCACGACAAAACCGCGTGTTGAAGATTACACACCTCTGATGGACAGGATTGAAAGGCGTCTAACTGCTTGTTCATCACTACTATCTTACTCTGGAAGGCTGCAGATGGTTAACTCGGTGCTCACATCGACAGCCACATATGCAATGTGCACGCTCAAACTGCCGATTGGTGTGATTGACAACATTAATAGAGCACGTAAACAATGTCTGTGGAGAGGCACTGATCCGACAAAAAAAGGCGGCAACTTGGCTGCTTAGCCGATGGTAAGAAAGCCAAAGAGAAAGGGAGGTCTGGGTGTCATCAATCTACAGGTGCAAAATGATGCCCTCGTTCTCAAACATCTCCACAAGTTCTATAACAAAGCCGATGTTCCCTGGGTCAATCTCATCTGGAGTAAGTACTACTCGGACAAGGTGCCACACGCCACCAGGGAGGTTGGCTCATTTTGGTGGAAGGATGTGCAAAGGATGAGCACAATTTTTAGGAATATTGCTCGATGCAACATAGGTGATGGCATGACCGTCACCCTCTGGCATGATCGCTGGTCAGGTGATATTTTAGCGCTACGCTTCCCCAGACTGTTCTCCTTTGCTAGAAATCCTAACATCAGTGTTTGTGAAGCTATGTCGGCCGAAGATTTAGATGCTCTATTTGCACTGCCCCTCTCACAAGAGGCGTTTGAGGAACTTGAGCTGCTCGGTGAATTCTTGCAGTCACAGGCTCTTCATGAAGAGAGTACAGATACCTGGATATATCAATGGGGCAATGCAACATATTCTTCAAGCAAAGTATACAAGCTAGCTTTCCAGAATCTGCCAGAGCACCCAGTTTTCTCCTGGTTATGGAAATCTAAATGCACTCCATGAGTTAGTTTTTTGCCTAGCTGGTTTTGGTTGACAGATTGAATACTAAAACAATGCTCCGGAGAAGGAATTTGTATGCAGAAGATGACGCGCACTGCATTCTATGCACCGGAAGGATTGATGAGGACCTGGATCACTTATTCTTTGACTGCCCATTCTCCAAGAGCTGCTGGGAGAAGATTGGTATGCAGTGGAACACAGACCTCAGTTTATACCCCAGGCTGGCGCATGCGAGACAGCAGCAGAACATTCCGTTCTTTAAGGAGATTGTGGTCATTGCTTCCTGGGAGATATGGAAGCTAAGAAATGATAAAGTGTTCAACAGTGGTCCAATCCACATTGACATTTGGTTTAGGAACTTCAAAAACCAATGTCTTCTATAGTCCCTGCGTTTCAAGGATGATCTTAGATCAGCCTTTTGTTTTTGGCTAGATGCTTACAGTTAATTCCCTGTTGTAAGTTTGTACTCTCTTTTCCATTAATTTAAAAAATGAAGTGTTTTGGGGACATCCCCCACAGTTTTTTGCCTTCAAAAAAATAATAAAAATCATCTTTTAATGTTTATTGCATATTCCATTAGTCAAATTACATCATCATAGTTCATGTTGAGCACTAGCAATACTATTCCATGCAATATCATATGTATCAAGGAATAAGATCAACTCTAAGTCATCCTTAACAAGGAATATATGCATAATGATATTATTTGCTTAATATGAATAGGACAACAAGGATAATCTCATGCTATACTTGTCTTGCTCAAACTGGTCCTGGTGATCTTGTTCGTAGAAAAACTCATGATCCCCAACGAATTGCTCACCGTCTATACTCGATCGATAATAACAACAACATTCATCCAGGACAATCATGCATAAACAAACAAGACTATAATTAGAACAGTACACCAACAGTAAGAAAATAAGATAAAAAATTTTTAAAACGAATCTACAACTCGCTAGGATCACACCGACGCAAAGATCACGAAAAACGGAGCTAAAATGATGAAGTTATGAATTTATGAAGATTTCCTATAGAAAAGTAATTACTTTAATTCAAGCTCGAAAATAAAATATCATAAACCTATTGAACAGTTCTACTAACATGTAGAGCTCTTAATTACGAACCTAACGTAATTTGAACGGGTCAAATCGGAGTTAAAACGAATAAATTATGACTAAAACAAACTCAGTGGCATAACTGTAATTAGCTGAAAACGTATTTTGAATTAACTGAGATCAAACTACGCTTTCAAAAGGACATTACGCAATACGGGAATACGCTTTGGACTGCAGGTTAGACAATTGAAAACACAGGGTCTCTTTAGCAAAATACGCAGCCAAAACGGTAATCTTCATCTACGGCCGTTGGATATCAAATGAACGGCTCAGATCTACTCGGGGTGAGCGGGACGGCGCTCCGGCCGGGAAAACGCTTTGGCGACCATGTCCGCGGCGGCGCCATCGCAGGAGTTCACTAAAACTCGAAACCGAGCACCATTCGACGAATAAAAAGTACCGGGATGGAGTACAGGGCAAGACAATCTCACCTCGCGCAAGAACAGAGCCGAGGATGAACCAAAAGGAGGCGCGTGACTCGGAATGGCAGGCGGTCATGGCGGTGCTCCGAGCAATGCCTTCTCGGGATGGTTTCGATGCTCCGTGTCGAAAGAAGATGGAGCGGAAGGAGTCACGGGCTCGGTTTTTATAGCCCGAAGGCGATTCCAAGGAAGGAAAGGGGAGATTAGAAGGAAGGATTCGGCGTCGGTATTTTTGGAAAGAGAAGATCCGACGGTGGCTTAGGGAGGAAGAAGATGGCCTGACACGCGGGGCCATGCTGTCAGTGACGCAACGGAAAAGGAAAGCGCGGCAGCTCGTGAGTTGGGCCAGCGGCCGGGTTCGGCCCAAGGCGGGGAACGACGCGCACGCGGGAGTAACGGGCCGCGGGGAAAAGAGAAGCAACGCGGGCCGCGGTGAAGAAGTGGGCTGCCGGGCCAAAAGCGAGGAGAAAGGAATTTTTTCTTTTTTCTTTTCAAATATTACAAAGCATTTCCAAATGATTTTAAATCCTAATTTGAATTTAAATCAAATCACTCATCACAAAAATTCAAATGCAACAGCATGAGTGCACAAACATGTTTCTACCCTTATATTTGATTTTAGGTTAATAAAAATTATTATTACTCTAAATTTGCATGGTCTCAAAATTGTATAAAAATCATATTTTTCTATTTTTTTAATATCCAAAATTTTAGGTTGTAACAATTCTACCCCTTAAGATGAATCTCGTCATGAGATTCGGTTAATGCTTACTCGAACAGTTGCGGGTAGGTTTTCCTCAGATCCTCTTCTCTTTCCCAAGTGGCCTCACCCTCTGTATACCGATTCCACTGAACCTTACACATAACACATCTTAATAGTTCGACTCCCCGTGACTTTTTCAGCAGTCTCTAGAATTTTAACTGGAAACTCTTTATATGTGAGGTCCTCTTTAACAGTGAGCTCCTCTAACAGCATCTGCTCCTCTAGTACTCGTAAACATTTCTTAAGTTGGGACACGTGAAACACCCATTTAACGACAATTTGTCACACCCATTTAACGACCAAATGGAGTGCATACCCTTATGTGTGCCCAGAGATCAATCACACATAAATTAACAAATTACAAAGGATATATCATCACCAATGTTATTACATAACGATTAATAACACATAGTCTTTACAATTATGTAGCGGAAGTAAAATGTAAAACTCTCGTGGTAGCTCCAAGCACAGGGACATTGACTGGTTGACTACAAGTCTAGTAATCTTCAGGGAAGTAGAAGTCATCACTACTTGCACCATCTGTTACCCATCCAGGATTTTTATCCAAGTAAGAAAAATAAACAAGCGTAAGTACATCTCGTACTCAACAAGTGTAACATGGGGTTCATGAGGCTCAAATGCATAATATAGGTTTATCAGCATGTAGCTTTTAATTAGCATTATTTTAGTATATCAATAATATTAAAGTGTCTCAATGTAAACAATAAACATATGATCCATGTAAAATGATTAACGAATAGCAAAAACATATTCATTATTAATGATCCACTATTCCATAAGGGTCCAAGGCCACTCGTGATCGTGAGCACGACTGTTATAACAGTTTTACACTCTGCAGAGGTTGTACACTTTCACTGTGAGTCATGTTGCCCATATGCCCGGGTTAATTACTCCCAAAACACTTCTAAGGTGAGCAGACAGGGAAACACTATGAAGTCTTTTGAAGGTTTGTCTAACAAGTTAGGGCCATTAGATTTCACTCAGCAAACAGATGTAGAGCCCCCCTTCCAAATGGCACAATAACACGAAGCCTATACTCATGAGGACAGAGGCCGCACTATATCCGATTTATCAAGCCATTCTTACGCCATAAAGGAATATCTCTAACAAGCTAGAAAAAGGTCCTTCTATATAACTAAAGCCAGAGCCATTTTAGCCCTCACAGTTGTACTGTAAATCCCGAATTTTCGCTTACAGATAAGTCCTTATGGAGAGTAACGAGAGCATCAAATAACCCCATGCTCTAGTACCCTTTAACAGTAATAAAAATCATCTTTTAATGTTTATTCCATATTTCATTAGTCAAATTACATGATCATAGTTCATGTTGAGCACTAGCAATACTATTCCATGCAATATCATAGGTATCAAGGAATAAGATCAACTCTAAGTCATCCTTAACAAGGAATATATGCATAATGATATTATTTGCTTAATATGAATAGGACAACAATAATAATCCCATGCTATACTTGCTTTGCTCAAACTGGTCCTGGTGATCTTGTTCGTAGAAAAACTCCTGATTCCCAACGAATTGCTCACCGTCTATACTTGATCAATAATAGCAACAACATTCATCCAGGACAATCATGCATAAACAAACAAGACTATAATTAGAACAGTACACCAACAGTAACAAAATAAGATAAAAAGTTTTCAAAACGAATCTACAACTCGCTAGGATCACACCGACACAAAGATCACGAAAAACAGAGCTAAAATGATGAAGTTATGAATTTATGAAGATTTTCTATAGAAAAGTAATTACTTTAATTCAAGCTCGAAAATAAAATATCATAAACCTATTGAACAGTTCTACTAACATGTAGAGCTCTTAATTACGAACATAACGTAATTTGAACGAGTCAAATCGGAGTTAAAACGAATAAATTATGACTAAAACAAACTCAGTGGCATAACTGTAATTAGCTGAAAACGTATTTTAAATTAACTGAGATCAAACTATGCTTTCAAAAGGATATTACGCAATACGGGAATACGCTTTGGACCGCGGGTTAGACAATTGAAAAACACAGGGTCTCTTTAGCAAAATACGCAGCCGAAACGGTATCCTTCATCTACGACCGTTGGATATCAAATGAACGGCTTAGATCTATTCGGGGTGAGCGGGACGGCGCTCCAGCCGGGAAAACGCTTCGGCGACCATGTCCGCGGCGGCGCCATTGCCGGAGTTCACTAAAACTCGAAATCGAGCACCATTCGACGAATAAAAAGTACCGGGATGGAGTACAGGGCAAGACGATCTCACCTCGTGCAAGAACGGAGCCGAGGACGAACCAAAAGGAGGCGCGTGACTCAGAATGGCGGGCGGTCACGGCGGTGCTCCGAGCAATGCCTTCTCGGGATGGTTTCGATGCTCCGCGTCGAAAGAAGATGGAGCGGAAGGAGTCATGGGCTCGGTTTTTATAGACCGAAGGCGATTCCAAGGAAGGAAAGGGGAGATTGGAAGGAAGGATTCGGCGTCGGTATTTTTGGAAAGAGAAAATCCGACGGTGGCTTGGGGAGGAAGAAGATGGCCTGACACGCACGGCCATGCTGTCAGCGACGCAACGGAAAAGGAAAGCGCGGCAGCTCGCGAGCTGGGCCAGCGGCCGGGTTCGGCCCAAGGCGGGGAACGACGCGCACGCGGGAGTAACGGGCCGCGGGGAAAAGAGAAGCAACGCAGGCCGCGGTGAAGAAGTGGGCTGCCGGGCTGAAAACGAGGAGAATGGAATTTTTTTCTTTTTCCTTTTCAAATATTACAAAGCATTTCCAAATGATTTTAAATCCTAATTTGAATTTAAATCAAACCACTCATCACAAAAATTCAAATGCAACAGCATGAGTGCACAAACATGTTTCTACCCTTATATTTGATTTTAGGTTAATAAAAATTATTATTACTCTAAATTTGCATGGTCTCAAAATTGTATAAAAATATATTTTTCTATTTTTTTAATATCCAAAATTTTAGGGTATTACAATTCTACCCCTTAAGATGAATCTCTCCTGAGATTCGATTAATGCTTACTCGAACAGTTGCGGGTAAGTTTTCCTCAGATCCTCTTCTCTTTCCCAAGTGGCCTCACCCTCTGTGTATCGATTCCACTGAACCTTACACATCTTAATAGTTCGACTCCCCGTGACTTTTTCAGCAGTCTTTAGAATTTTAACTGGAACTATTCATATGTGAGGTCCTCTTTAATAGTGAGCTCCTCTAACGGAATCTGCTCCTCTGGTACTCGTAAACATTTCTTAAGTTGGGACACGTGAAACACCCATTTAACGACAATTTGTCACACCCATTTAACGACCAAATGGAGTGCATACCCTTATGTGTACCCAGAGATCAATCACACATAAATTAACAAATTATAAAGGATATATCATCACCAATGTTATTACATAACGATTAATAACACATAGTCTTTACAATAATGTAGCGGAAGTAAAATGTAAAACTCTCGTGGTAGCTCCAAGCACAGGCACATTGACTGGTTGACTGCATGTCTAGTAATCTTCAGGGAAGTAGAAGTAATCACTACTTGCACCATCTGTTACCCATCCGGGATTTTTATCCAAGTAAGAAAAATAAACAAGCGTAAGTATATCTCGTACTCAACAAGTATAACATGGGGTTCATGAGACTCAAAGGCATAACATAGGTTTATCAGCATGTAGCTTTTAATTAGCATTATTTCAGTATATCAATAATATCAAAGTGTCTCAATGTAAACAATAAACATATGATCCATGTGAAATGATTAACGAATAGCAAAAACATATTCATTATTAATGATCCACTATTCCATAAGGGTCCAAGGCCACTCGTGATCGTGAGCACGGCTGTTATAACAGTTTTACACTCTGCAGAGGTTGTACACTTTCACTGTGAGTCATGTTGCCCATATGCCCGGGTTAATTACTCCCAAAACACTTCTAAGGTGAGCAGGCAGGGAAACACTATGAAGTCTTTCGAAGGTTCGTCTAACAAGTTAGGGTCATTAGATTTCACTCGGCAAACAGATGTAGAGCCCCCCTTCCAAATGGCACAATAACACGCAGCCTATACTCATGAGGACAGAGGCCGCACTATATCCGATTCGTCAAGCCATTCTTACGCCATAAAGGAATAACTCTAACAAGCTAGAAAAGGTCCTTCTATATGACTAAAGCCAGAGCCATTTTAGCCCTCACAGTTGTACTGTAAATCCTGGATTTTCGCTTACAGATAAGTCCTTATGAAGAGTAACAAGAGTATCAAATAACCCCATGATCTAGTACCCTTTAACAGTAATAAAAATCATCTTTTAATATTTATTGCATATTTCATTAGTCAAATTACATGATCATAGTTCATGTTGAGCACTAGCAATACTATTCCATGCAATATCATAGGTATCAAGGAATAAGATCAACTCTAAGTCATCCTTAACAAGGAATATATGCATAATGATATTATTTGCTTAATATGAATAGGACAACAAGGATAATCCCATGCTATACTTGTCTTGCTCAAACTGGTCCTGGTGATCTTGTTCGTAGAAAAACTCCTGATTCCCAACGAATTGCTCACCGTCTATACTCGATCAATAATAGCAACAACATTCATCCAGGACAATCATGCATAAACAAACAAGACTATAATTAGAACAGTACACCAACAGTAAGAAAATAAGATAAAAAATTTTAAAACGAATCTACAACTCGCTAGGATCACACCGACGCAAAGATCACGAAAAACGGAGCTAAAACGACGAAGTTATGAATTTACGAAGATTTCCTATAAAAAAGTAATTACTTTAATTCAAGCTCGAAAATAAAATATCATAAACCTACTGAACAGTTCCACTAACATGTAGAGCTCTTAATTACGAACCTAACGCAATTTGAACGGGTCAAATCGGAGTTAAAACGAATAAATTATGACTAAAACAAACTCAGTGGCATAACTATAATTAGCTGAAAACGTATTTTAAATTAACTGAGATCAAACTACGCTTTCAAAAGGATATTACGCAATACGAGAATACGCTTTGGACTGCGGGTTAGACAATTGAAAAACACAGGGTCTCTTTAGCAAAATGTGCAGCCGAAACAGTATCTTTCATCTACGGCCATTGGATATCAAATGAACAGCTCAGATCAATTCGGGGTGAGCGGGGCGGCGCTCCGACCGGGAAAACGCTCCGGCGACCATGTCCGCGGCAGCGCCATCGCCGGAGTTCACTAAAACTCGAAACCGAGCACCATTCGACGAATAAAAAGTACCGGGATGGAGTACAGGGCAAGGCGATCTCACATCGCGCAAGAACGGAGCCGAGGACAAACCAAAAGGAGGCACACGGCTCGGAATGGCGGGCGGTCACGGCGGTGCTCCGAGCAATGCCTTCTCGGGATGGTTTCGATGCTCCGCGTCGAAAGAAGATGGAGCGGAAGGAGTCACGGGCTCGGTTTTTATAGCCCGAAGACGATTCCAAGGAAGGAAAGGGGAGATTGGAAGGAAGGATTCGGCGTCGGTATTTTTGGAAAGAGAAAATCCGACGGCAGCTTGGGGAGGAAGAAGATGGCCTAACACGCGGGGCCATGCTGTCAGCGACGCAATGGAGAAGGAAAGCGCGGCAGCTCGCGAGCTGGGCCAGCGGCCGGGTTCGGCCCAAGGCGGGGAACGACACGCGTGCGGGAGTAACGGGCCGCGGGGAAAAGAGAAGCAACGCGGGCCGCGGTGAAGAAGTGGGCTGCCGGGCCGAAAGCGAGGAGAAAGGAAATTTCCTTTTTCTTTTTCCTTTTCAAATATTACAAAGCATTTCCAAATGATTTTAAATCCTAATTTGAATTTAAATCAAATCACTCATCACAAAAATTCAAATGCAATAGCATGAGTGCACAAACATGTTTCTACCCTTATATTTGATTTTAGGTTAATAAAAATTATTATTACTCTAAATTTGCATGGTCACAAAATTACATAAAAATCATATTTTTCTAGTTTTTAATATCTAAATTTTTAGGGTGTTACAATGGACTAGAGCGTCTTTCTCCCCCGCATGTCACACCGCACATGTGCTTCTTCGCTATGGCCGATATCAGGGACCCATGCGCCCACATGTAGCCATGTGATTGATGGTTGGGCCGAGCAAATTGATCATCGTAGGGCCCAATGGCTGCTGCCTCTCCTCCCTCTTTGGATCCATCCCAAACTCTCCCCGGCTCCCATCCCTCCCTCTCTCGCACGTTTCTCTTTCTCCAGCTCCCTCCCTCCCTAGACCATTGGCGCAATGACAGACCCTCGGCACTTGGTGTGGTGGCATCTAATCTCGGAGCGGTGGTAGCCCAAGCATGGCTTCCGCCATGGCTCAAGCGCGCGGCTTCCCACCTCCCCTTGGCGCCAACAATTGGTGTGCCAGATGGGAACATCTTTCACCTAGTGTTTTTATCTTATTTTTTAACGTTGTCACCACTGGCTTGTTACCGAAGCAGGTGTTGATAATTGGCAGTTGCAAACCAGCATTTTTTTTCCTTGATTATAACCAATGAGGGTGAAAACCGGTGGTGATGAGGTCTCTCAATCCGGCGGTGATGGTCTGCTGTGGTAGCGAGAATTTTAGGACAAATTGGGACCGAGGAAAAAGATTTTCAAATCCCTCAAGCAAGCAGCCTAGCTCGCTATTAATTAAAGGTCATGCCAGCGAATCAACAAATTCTTGAATGAATGAATATGCTCAGAAATCCTTACATCTCTAAGAAAAAATTTGAACATCAAAAGTCTTCATATTTGTGTATGGAAAGAGTACCTTCATAGGAATTTTTTAAGACACCTTAATGCATAGTTGGCTGTGGAGGGTACGATCTAGCTGACTACTGCAACATACTAGCTGGTGTTGTACTTCGTCCTCTTATGCCAATATGCATTTGTTGTGTGTATATCTATATATATACACGCTTGAAACGCTTACTTTATGCATGATTTTACCAATCATGCTTCATTATCTGGGCTTTCTTGTCTTCAACTAGCGTCTAGTTTAAGCCAATCATTAATTATATGGGCCGAAGACACAGCGAATATTTAGCATTATCTTGCTAGCTATCTACCTATGTGTTAAGGTGCGTTGAATGATTAGTACGTAGATGAAGTTTCTTCTCGGGCAAGCGTGTACCACATGCCAGTGAGTTTATAAAACTACAAGGGAACACAAAGATTAACTATCCACTAGAAAACAAGCATGTACAACCAAAGGTTACTGTAGTTTAATTTTCTTAATCTCAAAATTAAAGGCCGCAAACACAAAAACTGTATAGGGATTAAAGTTGCTTGGCAACACACTTCGGTTCTTGCGCCAGGTAGCAGCGCGCTAAAGTAAAAGTGTCTTAATTTACCTATAGAAGCAAATGCGAAAGAAATTGAAAATATGGTAAAAAGTTAAGTTACGTTGTCCTAATCAAATATGAGCAGTTCTTATGTATGTATGAGCATGGATGCTGCACAATAATACATTACATTATAGCCCCTAGTCAAGGAAGCATTACCAGAGAGAGGGTCCGGATTAAAGTAATTATTTTCTAGTCCCTTCATTCTAAATTGTAAGTCGTTCTAACTGTTGTAGATTCATAGCTTTTACTACGTGTCTAGATATAATGTATTTCTTTTTTTTGACAACAATATAATGTATTTCTTGACGCGTAGCAAAAAAACTATGTAGAATTGAGGGAGTAGAAAAGATGGAACTACTACTTACAATTTAGAATTGAGGGAGTAGATGTTTAATTCAAAGACTTAGAATTGAGGGAGTAGAAGTTTAATTAAAAGACTAAGAAGTCTCTTTTGTTCTGCTGGGACAAACAGCTAGCCACCTTTTGAAATTGGATTGTGATGAGAAGTGAAAGATGTATTTGTATCAGAACCCAAAACCATGCATGTAAGGCTGTGATTTTGGTGGTTTTATACACATTTCATTTGTTTAAAAGTGCATCACAAAGAAAGTTTTTTTTTCTCGAAAGTTGGCTATTTAGAGCTGCCTATAAAAGCGAGCTTTTAAAAAAAACAAAAAACAAAACTCAAACCAACACGCCTAAACATGAATGTGGCTACTAGGGCACATGAGATTCTACTCTAGTGGCAATCAGAATCTGGATTGGCCTATATCTATGAAGAACAAGACACCAGAGGCTTTAACGAGGATGGAATCGTCCATGCTCGCGACAAGTGTGTGGGTTCATGTAAGCCAAGATCTCAAAAGCCGCGAGGAGCAAAAGCAGGACCGGAGGAGCGACCTTTCAGCTAAAGCGGCTTTCACCTAAAGTACAATCTATCTATCCATCCATCGTTACACTCGATCTGCGCACAAGAAAAAAGACGCCAAATGTTGCTTCGTTCATGTACCTGAACTTGCTTTCACATCCGATCCATGTCTCTTCTGACTTCATCGGAAAGCAAAATCATTACGCGTAAGCTCAACCTGCATCTCATCACCCGGCCTCAAATCACTCGTCGTTATCCAGAGTATCCACTCTTGATTACTCCTAGATTCTTACATTAATTATAACTAAATGGACTATATATGCATATGAATTCATGTTGGTTCTGGAATGTTTATCGTGTCCGAATAGCTTTGAATTTCAGGTGAGTTGGATATGGTGCATAAAACTCAGGAGTTCTAAGGTCCTGTTTGTTTCAGCTTTTTTATCCGACTTTTGCCAGTCAAAAGATAGAAGCTAAAACAAACAACCTAAGGGCCTATTTGAAAGAGCTTCTTCTACTTCTATGTGGAAGCAGATTCTTTATGACAAGTGATTCTGTGACTGAAATTGATTCTCTACGATTCTTTAGGATAAACTCCATGCATATAATAATTCTATGTGTGGAGTGAATCAGGAGAAGCTACTTTTTACAGATTTAGGCCTGTGTGATAGAGCTTCATCTCATTTTGATTCTCTATAGAAGCTAATTCTCTCGTAGAAGTGATTTTGTGGCTAAAAGTGATTCTCTTTTATTCTTTAGCATAAACTCTCAAAATCATGATGTAGAATCACTTCACAGAATTATGAGAAGCTGCTTTTTTGTAACACCCCTGGTGTTACTAACTTACTTAGCATGCGATTAAGGTCTAAAAGAAATTAACAAAACAAATTTTTGCGGGTTTTAAAAACTCAACGCGCATAAAATGATAAGCGAATTTCTATAAATAAAAATAAAACATCAATTGAATGTAGTACTTAATAAAATTTGAAGCGCAAGTCTAGTAGATGAAAACGCAACTTTTGTTCCGATAAATAAGTGATCAATAGCATAACTGGTAGCTCAAGAATTGATTTGGAAATGGGTTCCAGCTCCTAGAACTATAATGACCAAGTCTGAAAACCTAATGGTAATGTCGCTTTGGCATTTAAATTTTGATTAAAATTCGTAAACACTAGATCTATGTTTTTGCACCGATAATTGCACCTTTGCGAGTACTTTAGCACGGTGTAGTTCGTAGGGTGGAGTGATGTTGAGTGGTTACTCCAAAAATGGCCGGAAGTTCCTTAGAACGAGCTGTAACCTTGTGGTCGATGCTCTGTTCGTGAGCCAGCGTCAGCACGACGAACCCGTTTTGGCATCACTCCATCTCCCTCTCTGGTTGTCCTTTTGACGTGCTATTTGTTTCTTTGGGAAGCTGTTAGGGCCATCTTGAGGGCAGAGGAGTTGGTTTAACCTCAACCAAGACGGGTAAGTGTTGGTACACGCTTTAAAATCCGTGCATAGCACGTTGTCGGTCGTTCGGCCGAGGTGTGCGCGGTCACCACGTCATTTTACTCGGCGTTGCCTGGCCGAGCCGCACCCCGTGCACGCGCACCACCGTGCGTTGGCCGGCCGAGGCCGTCTTGGTCTGACCGTGGCGTGGTCGCGCCTTGGCCACTCTGGCCGCGGCACCTGCTGCCAGCCACGCGGAGCCGCTGCTGCTCGCGCGCGCGTTGAGTGGCCACCGCTGGCCCCGCTGCCCTCCCCTGTGCTCACATGGCTGCCTCGTCTTGACGTGGCTCTACCCAGCGGTCACGCCACGCTATCCCTTTACCACGTTCCGCCAGGGCGAAGACTGACCGAGCCGTCCTCACCTTTCCGTCTTGGTTTTTCTTCCCTGTCACCGTGGCCGACGGGCCGCACCATCGCTTACGGCAAGGAGACCAATTCAAGGCAAGTTTTCACCTCCACGCCTTCGCCATTAAGTGTGTTAGACAACCAACCCCACTCCGCCTAGAACCGTGCCCGGACAAGCCGCAATTTTGGAGCTCTTCACTCTCAGTGTCGATAAAGCCGAGCCATGCCATTACCAAGGGCAGCGCTTCCTTCGACCATCTCGAGTCGAATTGGATGCACCAGTAGACTCGCCTTGAACCCCTCTTCCTCCCGCGCACCTTAGTCGAGCTCCTGCCGCTACCCTGCCGCCGGTGACACGACCGTGTCATCACAGAGCGCCGCCGCATGGTGCGGGCGCGCGTGGTCAGGTCACCTCGGCAGTTCTCCACCTCGACCATCGGCACTGCTGGCATCCGGGTAAGTCATGGATACTCGTGCGCCATCCCTACCGCTCTCGGGCCGCCTAGACTCGCCGGAACGGCCTCGCCACCATGGTGAATGGCCGCTCGCCGCTACAGCTCGCGTGCGTGCGTAGCTCAGTCCCCTGTGGTCACCTAGCGTCACCGTTTGGGTTGTAGGTGGTGGTCGACCGTTTAGCAGGGGCATAGTGGGCCCCAGATGGCCGGCGGGACCGTCCGATGCCGGCCGGAGCCGCGCCGGCGGGCACGGGGGCGTCGGGGACCGGCTCAGGGAGAAGAAAAGATTGTTGGGGGCGCTTCGTGCATAAAGTGTCTCTGGTGCAATAGGGACCTGAGGCTCCGCGTAATAGCCCTTTTGTTCAGGGGCTCTTCTGCAAAAAGAGCGACCTCGCGCGCGCTGTGGGCCAGTTGGGCCGGCCTGCTGTCGCCTGACCCGTCCCGCGTGGGCCGCATCCGGGTGCTAGGCCAAATAGTGGGCGCCGGCCCGTTGCTTTAAAAGTATATCTTTCAATTGTTTTTCCTTTTTCTTTGTTGCTAGGAACTTGTAAATTTAATATCTAAATGTATAGGAGTCCAAAAATGGTGAAACCAATTTTGTTAGATTCCTAAAATCATGATCTAGATAAAGGTGTAATTGGTTCATGTAGATTTCTACTATTTTTAGGCTTGCTCTAATTAATTCGAGGCGTTTAATATTATCAAACATGAACTTGTAAGAATTGTTATGAATAATCAGTGATAGTATTAACGCTGAAAATTTTATAGTAAGCTAACCATAATGTTAGTTGTCCACTGTAATTTTTGTAGCTCCAAAATAATTAGTTTTGTTAGGTAGCTAATAAACCCTAGTTTGTATATATATTAAATCGACGAAACGAAAAGAGCAACACCCTGGGTTGTTGGGAAATAACGCTTAAGTCGATAACATAGATACGAAACCTAGTTCGTTAGCCATAAGGTTAGCTCGTTAGCTTGAGAGACGAAATCGTATGATACGAGGTTGCGATTGCCGTCGATTATTTACATTTCTATGTCGCATCTCCGAATATTATAATAGGAACAATGACGGAGCGTGAAGTCTTTTGGAGCAGCGGAAAAGATGGTGTCCTGATGACCGTGTCGCCGTGATGGAATGCTAACTTTTGGTTATATCTTAATTCCCATCCAGGCAAGCCCCGGTGCATAACCCTTATTTTACAAATTATTATATATATATATATATAGGTTGTGCATTTACGTTGCAGGAGTTTTATGATATCCACATGCATATATATATATCTACCCATGAGTCTTACTAGTACAGGATCGTGTAGCTGTTTTGCTTAGGTTTATCGGTAGCGTGAGTAACCTGTCGTTACTCACAATAGGTGGTTATTATTATTATTATTACCCTAATGATGAAATGATGGAAAAGGAAATGGTGACCGGGCAGGGATATGGTATGGGTATTGGTGGGTGTAACAGGTTATGTCCCGCGGCCACGGGGCATAGCTTGGTTGCACTTTTTCCCTGTCCGTGTCGATTAAGGACCGTTCGTTGCACTGGATCCCCGGTCAAGTCACAGATTTATTATCCCGAGCATATACTAGCGGATGGGGGCTAGGAAGACTTGTTACTCTCTTGTCATGGGCTCCGGCTCTTTCCGGACCGACTGATTGGAGGCGGGGATAGGTGGAGGTCTTAGCACCGTATTGAGGCCGGGCCTCAAGTACGGGAGCTAGGAGTCCAAGTTTGGACGGGGACCTGGAAACCTGTGACAGGAGGGGAACGGGTTGGTCTTGCTTGTGCCTGGGGTACAAGCGAGGCGTGTGTTTTTCGGGGTACCCAGCTGGGCACATTGATTCGCGAATCGCCGTTTCTACGTGACGGTACGACTTGACTGCACTCTAGCACCGTAGTAAGAAATGAAAGATGAAAGACGAAAGATGGAAAAATTGGTTCTGATGGCTCAACCTTTGCTTGAAAGTAGAACAGGTGCTTACCTAGAATGGTTGGTTAATACACTACTGATAACTGCTAATAAAAAGTAAATATAAGGATGCACCTTTAGTAATGCTTCCTGCAGTTGCAATAACCCACAAGCCAGATAGCCTTGCATACCCTTGGAGTCTTTTCTTCTGACGGGTAAGTCTTGCGGAGTACAATTGAGTACTCAGGGTTTGTTCTACCCTGTTGCAGGTAACAGGTGTTTGAAGCTGACAGTTGTGTGTGGAAACCTCCTGGTGGGCTCAGTGGGGATTTCCTTTACGTTGCGGATGTAGGGTTGATTTATAACTCTCACCAAAAATGTTTCACAAGGGAAAGATTTACCACCTGTTATCATTTGCTGTATATAAATGTTCATCATGATAATTTTAACTCATCATCAAATGGTTTCATTTCCGCTGAACTTTGATAATATTTTATATTCCGCTATTATAATCAAATAATGAATTACTCTGATGTTGTACTAAAAGTGATATATGAAATGGTAAAGTTGTTATAAGCTTTATCTCTCATTTATGATCCTGAGGTAAAATGTGGACTTTCGAGTTCTCCCGTTGGGTGTGCTCGACGGAATCGCAGAGTTTAGTGCTCTCTCTTGGGTACTTAGTGTCTAATGGAAGATAAGTACTCTTGGGATGACATTAAATTAGGCGGTTCTGCCACAGGTGGTATCAGAGCATAAATGGGGAAATAAAGCTTCAAAACCCTTTTCTAAATTAAAATTTGACAACACCTTTTTGCAAAAAGTTAGGACGTTTGCATACGAAGTTATATAAGTAGCCCTATTACTATAGTTAAGTCTCCGGAATAAGTTTAAGTAGGCTTTCGTCCGGTAAGCTAACTGGTGTGTAGCATGCGGTCCTAAAGTCAGACGTGCTGTTTTGCTATAGTCATCGTGCGAGTCCTACTTGCAGGTGCCCTGTTTCTAGGTACCACGCGTCCCTGTCCCGGAGTTACTGTTGTACGGTGGCTTCGTGTTTCGCGTTCGCTCGTGATTCATGACTGTCGGGGCTTACGTTTTCGGCACTCCTTCTGCGCCCTTGTCGGACCTCTGCCCTGCAACCGTGCTAGTCTTTATGGCCTCGGACACCGCCCACCTCGTGTGCGTAAAAATCCTGTTGTTGTACTTTTACTGGTTCCCGCGCATGGCTCGAGGGTGGCCTGCGCCAGGACCACTGGCTGCTCTGCCTTTTTAAGGGGGCAAGCCCAGCCACTTGGTGTCACCACCCAGTGCATTCCAGCTCGCTTAGCCCTTTTCTCTTGAGCAAGCTTCTCCTCAAGCCTTCCTTGCAACCACCACCCACCTAGGATGGCAGGAGTCTGGGTTAGCAGCTACTGCTTGAACACCGAGGGTTTTCCCAAAATCCTGTATGCCACCCTGCAAAAACTCGGCGTTCGGGAGCGTCCCGAGTATGAGGGCCGTGAGTACATGAAGCGTGGCACTGAGCGGTGTAAGGTCACCGTCTACATTGGCAAGAGTGAGGAGTTCCCCGACCTCACGGAAGCCTGGAATGTGACTGCAACCGGGTTTCGCTTCGGCGACACCTACCAGGTTGTGGCCCGCAAAGCCTTGCAACATCTCTGTCAGATCTTTGAAGGGCCCATTGCTCGTACCCCCATGCGGTTCTTTCCCCCTTGGGATAAGAATCGGCGGGTATGGAGGGCTTGCATGGAGGCTTTGCATGGTCTAGACGTGCAAGAGGACAACCCGACCTTGGTGCACCTGACCTCGTACTTGCTTGCCCTGGATGAGCAGTATGACCGGCAGGCCTCGGAGCTAAGGGAGTGCCTCCACCGAGCTGAGGAAGCCGAGATCTTCTCTAGGATGCTCGAAGTGCAGCTTGCTGAAGCTCATGCCAATCTAGCAGCCGCTGAGAGTCGAGAGGCTGCCATGGCGGAGGCCGTCAAGGTGGACCAAGACCGTCATGCCCAGGAGCTGGAGGACGCCTATCTTGCCACAAGGGCCAAGCGTAGGACGCTCGCCACGGAAAGGCAGGAACCCTTAATCCTGGAGGGGATCCCTGTCCATCCGCTGGAGCGAAGGAGAACTGGTTTTGCAGCACCTCCACCCACGGAAGCCTCGGAAGTAGAGTCATTGTTTCCCCTCACCCAGCCACCACCACAAGAAGGAGCAGATCCACAACCTAGTGCAGCAGAAGAACCCCAGGAGCCCAGGAAGGAAGCCGTTTGGGCCGACGAAGTAGATTAGTTGTCCTAGGGGAGATGTAATCGTTGCTAGTAGTGCTTTTCATCGTTGTTCCCTAGTGTTGTAATCTTTCCGTTGTACCGCATCCGTAGTTGTTAAGGCCGCCTGGTTGTACGTTCGAGCGCTGTGTCGAGTGTGGGAGAGTGAATGTCTGTATGTTGCACCCGTGTAAGGCCGTTGGTAATGAGTGTTTGCTTTATCGGTTGTGTTTGTTACGTCGTTTTTCCTTAGACCTCGTTCGATTTGCTTAGGGTTCTTGAGACGACAATAAGCAGGTTACAAGGGGAACAACTGTTCTGATGCAACAGATCGGCCGTGATTGGAAAACAGAGGACACTGTATCACTAATTGTGGATGTCCCAGTAGAACACTTGAATTCCCTTGATTTAAATCCGCCTTGGGATTTACTTACTTGTTCCTTATTTTGAAAGGAACCCGTGTTGCCTGAATTTTTCCCTTACTCCTCTGATTCTGTGGTCTATGACCCCGTTGTTTTTACTGCGAGTAAGTTGGTAATAGTTACTTAGTTAATAGCTTATGGTGCCGCGACGGAACCGAGGGCCACCTGTGGAACAGCTGCCACCTGGTGACGCTGCTCGGCGCGCGCTGGTATCGAGGTTGTTGACCAAGTGCTTTTACCGAGTTACACCGCGGTATCGCTCTTGCTATAAAAATTCTCTTGGTAAAAATATTCTTGTGTTCAAACGGGAAATCCACAACGGGTTGATGGAATTGTGCTCTGTCAAAGTAACAAGGTTTTTGAAGAAAGGAAAAGAAGAAAGAGAAAAACAACAGGAAGGTTAGCCGCACGTAGGTCAGAGAAGTTGAATTGCCCGACTCGACGTCGTTCCTGTGACCGGTTTGACAATGCTACGCATGCCGGGTCGCTGTCACTGTGTGCCCTGCGGACGCCGTCGGTGGTGGGACCGCGTGTGTCGCTCCCGTGCGACCGCGGCGTTGTGCCGCACTCGCCTCGTCTTGTCGCACAGTACGCCCCTCTGATCCCGGCACCCGTGTCGGCTCTCGGTTTTCGCTCTTGTTCCCGTACCGGACCCCCCTCTCTTTCTTTTCCTTTGGGGCCCCGTTGCTCGCACGCCGCCTGGTCGAGCGAACCCCATCCCCTCCTTTCTCCTTTGCCCCACTCAAGCTCGCACAGGGAGCGCACTATGGCCGACGCTCTCCCCACCTTGTGACCCCCCCAGTGATTCCCATCTCCTCCGCTTCCGGTGCACTGCATCACCACCTCCGTCCACCAAGCTTTTATAATGCCACCTTGCTTGCTCCTCCTCCATTCAACCCCCAGATCTAGAGTAGAGCTCATAGTATCAACTTCCTCCGTCAGCGCTCAGGTAGAAGAAGCTCAGGAAGCCGTCGGGAAGAAGTGGTTGGAGGCTGAGCTACGAGATCCAGCCGTTGCTCGCAGATCTAGGGTTCCTAGTCAGAGGCAATGGTGTAACTGGAGAAGAAAGGATCTAGTTTCTGTTGGAGAAGTTCAAGTTCATCCCTGGTTAGTTTAGGTTTAGAGTTAACGATGATCTTTGTACCAATCTCCAATTTCTGGCTTTGTTGGGCATACGCCATGTTCTGGATAATCGTTTTCCTATTGCTCTTCCACTGTCCCCGTCTTCGTCGGTTTCTAGAGAGGTTGTGAGTTGTATTAGAGTTGTTCTTAGCCGTGCTATCTCTAGATTCCAGAGTGGTTTAGCGTTTGAAGTCGTGTAACCTCTCATGTAAGCTCAGATCTGTGAAATGTAATCGTGCTTCCCTCTTTTGTTTCTTGTTCCGGATCTCGGGACGAGATCCTTTTTAAGGGGGGAAGGATGTAACACCCCTGGTGTTACTAACTTACTTAGCATGCGATTAAGGTCTAAAAGAAATTAACAAAACAAATTTTTGCGGGTTTTAAAAACTCAACGCGCATAAAATGATAAGCGAATTTCTATAAATAAAAATAAAACATCAATTGAATGTAGTACTTAATAAAATTTGAAGCGCAAGTCTAGTAGATGAAAACGCAACTTTTGTTCCGATAAATAAGTGATCAATAGCATAACTGGTAGCTCAAGAATTGATTTGGAAATGGGTTCCAGCTCCTAGAACTATAATGACCAAGTCTGAAAACCTAATGGTAATGTCGCTTTGGCATTTAAATTTTGATTAAAATTCGTAAACACTAGATCTATGTTTTTGCACCGATAATTGCACCTTTGCGAGTACTTTAGCACGGTGTAGTTCGTAGGGTGGAGTGATGTTGAGTGGTTACTCCAAAAATGGCCGGAAGTTCCTTAGAACGAGCTGTAACCTTGTGGTCGATGCTCTGTTCGTGAGCCAGCGTCAGCACGACGAACCCGTTTTGGCATCACTCCATCTCCCTCTCTGGTTGTCCTTTTGACGTGCTATTTGTTTCTTTGGGAAGCTGTTAGGGCCATCTTGAGGGCAGAGGAGTTGGTTTAACCTCAACCAAGACGGGTAAGTGTTGGTACACGCTTTAAAATCCGTGCATAGCACGTTGTCGGTCGTTCGGCCGAGGTGTGCGCGGTCACCACGTCATTTTACTCGGCGTTGCCTGGCCGAGCCGCACCCCGTGCACGCGCACCACCGTGCGTTGGCCGGCCGAGGCCGTCTTGGTCTGACCGTGGCGTGGTCGCGCCTTGGCCACTCTGGCCGCGGCACCTGCTGCCAGCCACGCGGAGCCGCTGCTGCTCGCGCGCGCGTTGAGTGGCCACCGCTGGCCCCGCTGCCCTCCCCTGTGCTCACATGGCTGCCTCGTCTTGACGTGGCTCTACCCAGCGGTCACGCCACGCTATCCCTTTACCACGTTCCGCCAGGGCGAAGACTGACCGAGCCGTCCTCACCTTTCCGTCTTGGTTTTTCTTCCCTGTCACCGTGGCCGACGGGCCGCACCATCGCTTACGGCAAGGAGACCAATTCAAGGCAAGTTTTCACCTCCACGCCTTCGCCATTAAGTGTGTTAGACAACCAACCCCACTCCGCCTAGAACCGTGCCCGGACAAGCCGCAATTTTGGAGCTCTTCACTCTCAGTGTCGATAAAGCCGAGCCATGCCATTACCAAGGGCAGCGCTTCCTTCGACCATCTCGAGTCGAATTGGATGCACCAGTAGACTCGCCTTGAACCCCTCTTCCTCCCGCGCACCTTAGTCGAGCTCCTGCCGCTACCCTGCCGCCGGTGACACGACCGTGTCATCACAGAGCGCCGCCGCATGGTGCGGGCGCGCGTGGTCAGGTCACCTCGGCAGTTCTCCACCTCGACCATCGGCACTGCTGGCATCCGGGTAAGTCATGGATACTCGTGCGCCATCCCTACCGCTCTCGGGCCGCCTAGACTCGCCGGAACGGCCTCGCCACCATGGTGAATGGCCGCTCGCCGCTACAGCTCGCGTGCGTGCGTAGCTCAGTCCCCTGTGGTCACCTAGCGTCACCGTTTGGGTTGTAGGTGGTGGTCGACCGTTTAGCAGGGGCATAGTGGGCCCCAGATGGCCGGCGGGACCGTCCGATGCCGGCCGGAGCCGCGCCGGCGGGCACGGGGGCGTCGGGGACCGGCTCAGGGAGAAGAAAAGATTGTTGGGGGCGCTTCGTGCATAAAGTGTCTCTGGTGCAATAGGGACCTGAGGCTCCGCGTAATAGCCCTTTTGTTCAGGGGCTCTTCTGCAAAAAGAGCGACCTCGCGCGCGCTGTGGGCCAGTTGGGCCGGCCTGCTGTCGCCTGACCCGTCCCGCGTGGGCCGCATCCGGGTGCTAGGCCAAATAGTGGGCGCCGGCCCGTTGCTTTAAAAGTATATCTTTCAATTGTTTTTCCTTTTTCTTTGTTGCTAGGAACTTGTAAATTTAATATCTAAATGTATAGGAGTCCAAAAATGGTGAAACCAATTTTGTTAGTTTCCTAAAATCATGATCTAGATAAAGGTGTAATTGGTTCATGTAGATTTCTACTATTTTTAGGCTTGCTCTAATTAATTCGAGGCGTTTAATATTATCAAACATGAACTTGTAAGAATTGTTATGAATAATCAGTGATAGTATTAACGCTGAAAATTTTATAGTAAGCTAACCATAATGTTAGTTGTCCACTGTAATTTTTGTAGCTCCAAAATAATTAGTTTTGTTAGGTAGCTAATAAACCCTAGTTTGTATATATATTAAATCGACGAAACGAAAAGAGCAACACCCTGGGTTGTTGGGAAATAACGCTTAAGTCGATAACATAGATACGAAACCTAGTTCGTTAGCCATAAGGTTAGCTCGTTAGCTTGAGAGACGAAATCGTATGATACGAGGTTGCGATTGCCGTCGATTATTTACATTTCTATGTCGCATCTCCGAATATTATAATAGGAACAATGACGGAGCGTGAAGTCTTTTGGAGCAGCGGAAAAGATGGTGTCCTGATGACCGTGTCGCCGTGATGGAATGCTAACTTTTGGTTATATCTTAATTCCCATCCAGGCAAGCCCCGGTGCATAACCCTTATTTTACAAATTATTATATATATATATATATAGGTTGTGCATTTACGTTGCAGGAGTTTTATGATATCCACATGCATATATATATATCTACCCATGAGTCTTACTAGTACAGGATCGTGTAGCTGTTTTGCTTAGGTTTATCGGTAGCGTGAGTAACCTGTCGTTACTCACAATAGGTGGTTATTATTATTATTATTACCCTAATGATGAAATGATGGAAAAGGAAATGGTGACCGGGCAGGGATATGGTATGGGTATTGGTGGGTGTAACAGGTTATGTCCCGCGGCCACGGGGCATAGCTTGGTTGCACTTTTTCCCTGTCCGTGTCGATTAAGGACCGTTCGTTGCACTGGATCCCCGGTCAAGTCACAGATTTATTATCCCGAGCATATACTAGCGGATGGGGGCTAGGAAGACTTGTTACTCTCTTGTCATGGGCTCCGGCTCTTTCCGGACCGACTGATTGGAGGCGGGGATAGGTGGAGGTCTTAGCACCGTATTGAGGCCGGGCCTCAAGTACGGGAGCTAGGAGTCCAAGTTTGGACGGGGACCTGGAAACCTGTGACAGGAGGGGAACGGGTTGGTCTTGCTTGTGCCTGGGGTACAAGCGAGGCGTGTGTTTTTCGGGGTACCCAGCTGGGCACATTGATTCGCGAATCGCCGTTTCTACGTGACGGTACGACTTGACTGCACTCTAGCACCGTAGTAAGAAATGAAAGATGAAAGACGAAAGATGGAAAAATTGGTTCTGATGGCTCAACCTTTGCTTGAAAGTAGAACAGGTGCTTACCTAGAATGGTTGGTTAATACACTACTGATAACTGCTAATAAAAAGTAAATATAAGGATGCACCTTTAGTAATGCTTCCTGCAGTTGCAATAACCCACAAGCCAGATAGCCTTGCATACCCTTGGAGTCTTTTCTTCTGACGGGTAAGTCTTGCGGAGTACAATTGAGTACTCAGGGTTTGTTCTACCCTGTTGCAGGTAACAGGTGTTTGAAGCTGACAGTTGTGTGTGGAAACCTCCTGGTGGGCTCAGTGGGGATTTCCTTTACGTTGCGGATGTAGGGTTGATTTATAACTCTCACCAAAAATGTTTCACAAGGGAAAGATTTACCACCTGTTATCATTTGCTGTATATAAATGTTCATCATGATAATTTTAACTCATCATCAAATGGTTTCATTTCCGCTGAACTTTGATAATATTTTATATTCCGCTATTATAATCAAATAATGAATTACTCTGATGTTGTACTAAAAGTGATATATGAAATGGTAAAGTTGTTATAAGCTTTATCTCTCATTTATGATCCTGAGGTAAAATGTGGACTTTCGAGTTCTCCCGTTGGGTGTGCTCGACGGAATCGCAGAGTTTAGTGCTCTCTCTTGGGTACTTAGTGTCTAATGGAAGATAAGTACTCTTGGGATGACATTAAATTAGGCGGTTCTGCCACATTTTTCAGCTCCTAGCCTTTTAGTTTATTTGAGAGAATCACTTCATAGAATCAGTAGATAATCAATTCTCTCTGAAAAACTGTTTAGCAGAGCTCCTATTAGATTTAGCAGAGAATCAGCTCTGGGAGTTCTGCCAAATAGGGCCTTAGTCTCCTAGTTCATTTCAGAGAATCACTTCACATAATCACTTCTCAGTAAAAAAACTGTTTGGCAGAGATTCTCTTAGATTCAGCTACAAAGCTAATTTATCACAAAAACAAATAGAACAAAAAGCTAGAAGCTAAAAGTCAGAAAGCCACCTTTTGAGAAAAACCCAAAAGTTACACCTCACCAAACATACCCTAGACATAGAGGCCTGTGATGATATCTTTAATTCGGTTGCCTTCGGTAATTTGTAATAATCACACAATACATTTAAGAGTTAAATGCACCAGAGGTCCTCTAACTTGTGAGGAGGTTTCAGTTAGATCCATCAACTTTCAAAGTGACTTTCTGGGTCCATAAACTTTGATGTCGTATCACTTAGATTCATCAACTTTGAAAGTGACTTTCTGGATCCATAAACTTTATATGCCGTATCACTTAGGCATGGTGCGCTACGGCAAGCCGGGGACGAGCGAGCTAGCTGCTTGTTTGCATTGGTGTCGTTTGGGTGGGCGATCGAACAGCCGGTGGACGCGTGGTTGGGCTAGTTGCTTCGATCAGCTGGCATATGATCTGTGCTGCATGCTTGCGCGGTGGTGCGCCCAGCCACGCATCATCGATCCGATCGGCACACGCAGTACACTTGAGCGAGTGAGCGAGCTGAGGTGAACCATGCATGCAGCTCGCAGTACACGGGCACCGCGTCGGCCTGCTCATGATCATTTCCTGTGACGGACGCGTCCATCTGCGGACGCCGTGCCGTACACCTGCTAGTAGATGGCCTGCATGCATGCGTCGAGTGGCCATATCATGCATGGTACGAGTCCACGTACTCGATCGGACCGGTCGTCGCTGAAACGCAAGCACGGTGCGGTCGCCCACGACAACATCGTCGTTGTCTGTGCCGTATGTACGTACGTGTCACGTCGTCTGTGCGCTGCAGTTTTAATTTGCTCGCATGCATGGAATCGCGAATTGGTGCGTGCTCGCCCGCGGATGATCGCTATCGCTACTGTTTCGACTCACCGATGCGGCATCGACCACTACAAGCAGCTGATCCGATCGATGCCGATGCAAGAGCTCTAGATCCGGCCATCGTACGTCCCCGATCGATCAGATCAAAGCACAAGTGCATTCACGTCTGAATGCCTGGATTATCGTGGAGCAATACCATATCTGAATGCCTGGATTATCGTGGAGCACAAATAAGCACATGCACGTACACTTGAGTGAGCGAGCTGAGGTGCCATGCATGCAGCTCGCGGTACACGGGCACCGCGTCGGCCGGGGCGGAAGCCGCTCATGATTGTTTCGATCCCCATGTGAACTTGTTGTCGTTACAGATAGGCACCCTTCACCTAACTGGGTTCGACACAATGACGCGGAGCACGTGCTGGATCTAAGTGATACGGCATACAAAGTTTATGGACCCAGAAAATTACTTTGAAAGTTGATGGACTTAGGTTGAAAGTTGATGGATCTAAGTGATACGATATCAAAGTTTATGGACTCAGAAAGTCACTTTAAAAATTGATGGACCTTATTTTAACCTCCTCACAAGTTAGTGGACCTCTGGTGCATTTAACTCTACATTTAATATGTTGGCAACACGTGCGTATATACAAACTTTCTTGATATGACTGATTGAAGGAGACAGTGGCGATTATGGAGTGATCAGTAGCGTTGTACTCAGTGATGATACACAGACTTGCAATTTATTAATTGGGAATGTTCAAAAGTTGTCATGTGCATGCTATGTATATATCATTCATGGCTTTGTATTATTCCCTTGTTTGCGTGCAGCCTACGATTTTCTTGCAGGAGGTTGGGTAGTTGTAGTTCTGTACCGGAGCCTCCATGTAGGATGGGCCATGATGTTAAACTTAGCTCCGACACTTCACTTTCAAGACATGTATATGTGTCAATTTTGCCGACGCCTCCATGACTGTTTTGCTCGATTTTGACGGTTTTGTCATGCCCTCCTCCCTCTATTTTTCTTCATTCTATATATATTTTGGTACGCAAAAGGGGGCATACGTATTAGCACCGGTGCATCTCTCCACTTCTAAAAGAAAATCCCAGTACTTTTTGTCCATGTCTTCTTAGTGGAAATATATACTAGGGAGATAGGCATACCGAGCACGGGGTGATCAGGTTCATCACCGTTTTCTTTAGGGTTGTCTTCGTCCAAGATTAATTCTACAATTAATACTATTAAAAATTCAGAAGTAAATAGATGGAGACCTACTTTATTTAATTCGGTAGTACATGGCACTAAGTTATTTGAGAAGAGAAATTTTACAATGGTTGAAAAAAATATGAGCCATCCATCGTACAAGATCGGCCGGTGAAAAAGTAGGAGGTACCTAACTGGAAGTACTTGGAGGTACCAAATAGGTAGGGATAGTACCAAATTAGGTGGGCCTGGTACCAAAATATGAGAAACGAGATCTATTTTTTAATTTATATTTTATTTTTGAATAAAGGGTAAATCTATCATTTCGATGGTGTCATTCAAGATCAAAAATAGAATTTGCTGGTCAATCTCTCTCGTGTCATTGGGCCATGTCTCTTCCAATTCCCAGATGTTCGATTGTGCTATAGCGAAAAATCCTAGCGTCAAAACACCTGCCAGCCATACGCGTAGTTGATGTTGCTGCCAGAATCTAGAGACACCTGCCAGCCAAGAGTTTGTCGTCCTCTGTTCTCCTCCCTCGTTGTCGTCCACCCATGCGGGTGCTGGACCGCTGGGTAGCGAGGGCAAGAACCGGTAGGCCATCGGAGAGAGCAGCTAGGGCGACCGACGCCGGGACACAGTCAGGCAGCGTGGATGAGGCTGCGCGGCGCATGATTGGCATGCTACGTGCTCGTCAGCTTGCCCTTGTCGAGCACGCGTCCGAACAACTACACAGTGTCAATTGGGCAATTTGTGCCTAACAGCACCGTGGCGGAAGCCGCTGCCCGGTGCCCGCTGCCACAGCCCACAACACGTGGGGCACGTGCAGTGGCGGATCTACAGGGGGGCTGGGTGGGCTCCAGCCCCCCCTAATGACTGGATTTACCACTAAAAATACTGTAGCAAAAATCTCAAATCACCGTTAAATCTTCATGCAAATCAACATCTCCATTGTTTTAGCCCCCCCTTGATTCTCTTCATGCATCCGCCACTGGGCACGTGGATGGCTGTAGGCCAAGCTGCATGACGAGAGCACGCTTGGTGCGCGAGATTAGCAATACCATCGGCGTCAATTTGGCGAGGCCAGTTGCCAGGGCTCCAGGAGAGCCTAACACTTCTTCCTACAGCAGATCGTCAATAACCCTGTCCCTGTGCGGCACCTAGGGCCTGCGCCGGCGGGGTCGGCAGCAAGGCCAAGTGGAACATGTCGCAGAAGGACGAGGAGGCTACATCAAGTTTCAGAAGCCCACAACCTCAGTTACTAAGATACCCTCTATAATTTATTTCTCAATTAATTACTTAGAAAATAGAAAAAGATGAACGAACCTTGTAGTACCAAGATACTTTCCCAACCATTGTAAATGATGAAGTGCAAAAAAACAATGATGAACTTGATCTCCTTGCTCCTGAACCATATTTGTAGGGATATAGTAAAGGGTTTGTGGGATGGCAATATCATGGATCTAAGGGATCTCATGGCTGTTAATGTACTAAAAAAATATCAAAATAGACAGATTTTTAGTGGCTCCTATGCCACTACTATAGAAACTATTTGTAGGAGCGGTTCCAGGCCATTTCTAGGGGCGGTTTGACCTGCCACCCCTACGGAAGCGTGGCTACAAATCGTCAATTTGTAGGGGCAGCCGATCATTTGTAAGGGCGGTTAGATATAGAGCCGCCCCTACAAATCTAATTTCAAGAAATCACGATCCTGGGCCAAAAATAGTATTTTTTTAATCCTAGGAGGCTCCCAACAATGATGAACTTAATCAAAAAAATTCTAATTTCAATTTTGAAAAATTCAGACATAGTTTTCATTGACAAAATGATTCTAAATGAAAAAGTTGTCAACCACAAAGTTCTCTAACTTTTTGAGATCTACAACTTTAATTTTGGTCATCTTTTCATATGACTTTGTTTGAACAATTCAAAAGTTGAATTCTAAAAAAATGACTACTTCAAACAACATTTTGAAACAGTAAATGATTCTATCTGAAAAAGTTATGAAAATAAAAGTTGTAGAACTCATCAAGATCCACAACTTTTATTTTGGTCATAATTTATTCATCCAATAAAGTGGTAGTACACATTGTTCACAAATTTACGTATCTCTCTTGCAGTTACTACCACTTTGTCGGATGAACAAATGACCAAAATAAAAGTTTAGATCTTGATTTGTTTTACAACTTTGTGACTTTTTTAGCTGAAATCATTTACTATCTCAAAATGTTGTTTGAAGTTGCTATTTTTTGAAATTCAAATATTAAATTGATAAAACAAAGTCACATGAAAAGATGACCAAAATAATAGTTGTAATAACACAATAAATTGATAGAACATGATTTTAGAAAATTTTAGGAAAAAATCATCAAATTTGAAGTTAGTACGAGGGAGAAAGACTAGTTACAGGTTTTAGCTAGATATTAAAAAGAGAAATATGAATTCTTCAATAATTTAAAAATTGAATTTTAAACAGCATTTTAAAATAGTAAATGATTACAGATGGAAAAGTTGTAAACAATAAAGTTCTATAATTTTTCAAGATCTACGACTTTTATTTTGATAATGTCTTCATCCGAGGTCGTTTGAAAAAAATTGAATTTTAGTACTTAATTTTTACTATTTGGCGTCTATTTATAGGGACGGCTGATAACACCAGCAACCCCTATAAATGGATTTGTAGGGGTGATTCGTTTGGGAACCATTTGTAGGGCGACTCAATATAGAGCCACCCCTAAAAAGAGAAGTCATTGCAACAAATCCTTTCTATAGTATGAAAATTCAGTCCGCCATTCCTTCTTGTGACACTAATGATAGTGATAATACCATAACAGATGGTGCCTTACTCCGCTCACTTAATTGGTCAGGGATGTTTTGGTGGTTCACTTTGATGAGGCAAACTTAGACTTAATGATTTCTGATCTTTTGGCATCCAATAGGATGTCAAGAAATTCTTCTAGGAAGAAGGGACACAAACCAAGGGATGGGAGACATAATAATTCCAAAAGGGTTATCGATGATGAAATGAACTTTTTGGAATATCAGAGGTCTTTCAGACTTGGCTAAATACCATTATGTCTTAGAGGCAATAAAAGAGCATCAGCTAGAATTTGTGCTTTGATGGAGATGAGGAAGAAAGATTTGTCAAAGACGAACCAGTCTCGCCTATCTGGGGGGTTTGATTTTGCTTGGCATTGTCCTCTGCCACATGGCAGGTCAGGCGGAATCCTTTTATGATTTAATGCAGCCATTTTTATATTTCTTTTGTTGTAAAAGCTAGGTGGATAAATTTAAATGTGTTCTCACGGCGGTTACTGTCCAGCAAACGATGATTTTAAATCATCCTTTTCAGCTGACCTGGTAAGGGTTTGTCATAAAAATCCTCTTCCCACCCTTGTAGCGGAGATTTTAGTATCCTGCGTAACACTAGTGAAAAGAGCAATAATAAATATAATGACCGTTGGCCTTTCTTGTTCAATGTTGTTATTAATGGCTTTTTGATCATAGGGAGATTGACTTGACTAGTCGACAGTTTACCTTGGCTAACTCGTCACCAATCCCTATTTATGAGAAATTGGACCAGGTTCTGATGACAACCGAACGGAAATTCAATTCCCTTTGGTTAATGTGCAAGCCCTTGACAGGGGTGTAACAGACCACACTCCTTCGTTATTAGGCACAGGCACACTAGCCTTTGCAGGGAATGGAAAACAGTTTAAGTTAGAACTTTCTTGGTTTTAGTGAGACGATTTCTATGACCGTGTCATAGAAATTTTGAATAAACCAATGAAAGTTAACAACCCAGTACCAAGGTAGAATAATAAGTTTAGTGCCTTGTGTAGACACCAGAGAGGTTGGGCTACGAACAAAGTAGGTCATTATAAAGCACATAAACAAAGCTTACAAGTGACCGTAAATGAACTTGATGTGGAGGCTGAGGTTCGGCATCTTTCCAGAGTAGAGCAAAACAACCTAGCCCTTGCTCGAACTAGCTAACTCATATATTTAGAGAAAAGGAAATTAAATATTTTCTAAGAGCCATGGTTAAGGATGTCCTTCTAGGAGACAATAATACAAGGCACTTTCAACAAGTGGCCAATGGAAAACATAGAAGAAAACTAATTTTCTCTCTATCTATCAACATGAAGGAGAGATTGAAGGTCAGCAAAATCTTAAAAACTACGTTACCAATTTTTATAAAGAGCATTTTGGGCTACAGGAATCTCTATGCACCTAGATAGCCCAAGATTTGGAGATATAGCAAATGTTATAATGGAAAAAGATAATTTCTTAACCACCCCTTTTATTGAAAAGGAAGTCCAAGATGCTATTTTGCCATGGAACATAATAAGGCACCTGGCCCAGATGGTTTCCCAACTGAGTTTTATCAAAACTTTTGGAAAGCATTTAAGGAGACTTCATTCTAATGTTTGGCCTTCACAAAGGTGATATAACATGTTTAGCTTGAACTTGGTATTGACACAACTCAATGGTGGTTCCAACTTAAAAATTTTCAAAAACGCCCCTTGAAGCCCAAGACTCTCACCAATCCCACCCTGGACTCTAACCTGAGCCTTTGATCCACCTTCTACATGACAAGATCTTCAAATTCACTTATCGATTCTCAAAGTAAACTATGTCAACCGTTGAAAGGTCTTGAATGACTAGAGGGGGTGAATAGCCTAATAAAATTTTCTACAAAAGCATTAGAGCAAATTGATTAGTAAAACAAATGGAAAATGCAATTTTGCTCTAGCTCTACACAAATAGGCAAGCGACCTACCAATATGTTAGTGACTGTGATCTCTATATCAAGCAATTTGGCTAAGTCACTATTTCTACAACGAGTGAGCTAGATAGCTACCACAAGAGATACAACTAATTACTTCTAGCTACTCACTTAGCTACACTAACAAGCTACTAAACTATCACTACACAAGTATCAACTAATAAATGTAATACAAGTGATAGAAAAGTATACCAATCATGGCAAGAGACAAATCATACACAAGAATACCAAGTGGAGACACAATGATTTTTCCCTGAGGTTCACTTGCTTGTCGGCAAGCCACTCCCCATTGTGTCGACTGTTCACTTGGTGGCTCAAGAGCTAATAGGCATACACAAGCCTAGCCCTACACAAGGGCACGAGAGCCTACAAAAATTTGGGTATTCAATGACACAAGCAATTTACTAGAGTAGCTTTTGGCGCTCCGCTAGGAAAAAGCCCAAGAACCCCTCACAATCATGATCAGGAGTGGCCACGAACAATCACCAACTCGCACCAAGACTCCTTCGTTGCTCCAAGCCATCTAGGTGGCGGCAACCACCAAGAGTAACAAGAAAACCGCAGCAAATCAATCTCCAAGTGCCACTAGATGCAATCACTCAAACAAATACACTTTGGATCACTCCCAACTCACTTGGATCCACAATTAAGCAATATATTGAGTGGGAGAGGTTTGGCTTAGCTCACAAGGGTGTATCAATGATCAAAATGTCCAAGAGAGTGAGCTAGAGTCGGCCAACATCTATTTATAGAACCCTAAGGGCTCACTAGCTATTATGCCCACGAAGGGCCACCGGACCTAGAAAATGGGGGGTCTGGACCAATCGCTGTGAGTCCGGTTCCTTGCTGCGTCCAAGCACAAACTACCACGTGTCCCAGTTGAATTTAGACGACCGTTGCCGCACCAATGGATGTGTGTTAGAGCTCTAGACCCAAGGTTTGGACCAATCCCTACTCGAGTTTGGAGCATTCCAGTAAGCTCCCAGAGCGCATTTTATTAGCCTCCGAATCAAGTCTGGACCCAGGGTCCGAACCAATCGTCACCCGATCGAAAGTGTTTTGGTCAGTCTCTGTCTTGTGCAAATAATTCTTCGGACTGCGCATCAGGGTCCGGACCCCTCCAAACTATGCTTCATAGGGTCCAGAGCTCTCTAGTCAGCTCTCATTGTGCCACGTGTCCAACCAGACTCTGAGTCCATGGTCCGGACGCCCTGCTCGCCAAGGTCCGGAGCCACTATGGCCTCTCTGCACTATTAGGGTTAGGTTCTGAACATATGACCCATGGTCCGGCCATCAGGGTTCGGAGCTCCTTCAATTCTATCAAGTGCAATTTTGATACCCTTTCTCCCATGTGCCAACAAAAAAAGTGTTTCACCACTTGTGCACGTGTGTTAGCATTTTTCCAAAGCATTTTCAAGGATTTAGTTAGTCCAAACTAGGTCCTAATGCATATACATGAATGACATCACCTAGTGGCACTTGATAACTACTCATAGTATGGCTATCTATCCTAAATCCAATCACACTCTCTATAGTGTCTTGATTGGCAAAATAAAATAGCCATACAGGTTATACATTTGCCTTGAGCCTATTTTTATTTTTCTCTTTCTTCTTTTCCAAGTTGGAGCACTTGATCCATCTTTTGGCCACCTCAGTCACCATGAGTGCCATCATCTAACTCCACCACTTGGAGTGTACCAACCTATCTCATATATCACTTGGAGCAAAGGTTAGTCCACTAAGGTTTCATCAATTATCCAAAACCAAACTAGGGCTCTCAACCATGGTCAACTCTATTGTGGACTCAATGAGATTCTCCAAGGCATCACCCAAAAAACACCTCCCAAACTCTCAAAAGGTTCCTACCAACCCTTTATGTGGAGTTTTTAGTCCCAACATCAATCTCCTTCCTTTGAATCCAAATTCCCAAATTTAGTGTCCTATCGGACCATCCAGCGTCCTAAAACCTCTTGCCAGAACACTTAATCAGCAAAATCAGTTTGGATGAGCTATCCCTCTCCCCTTCCCTGTGGCCCTATTTGTCTACTTCAAATGAAGATTCTCATATACTGAACCAGCCCTCACCTACTCACTCTCTCATCCCTCACTCATGCTCTCTTTCTCAGGTGAAGAAGCAAGAATGAGGACGAACAAGAGAGGAGAGAAAGAAGAGAAAGAAAAGAAGATCAAGGAGTAACCAAACTTCAACACCTTAAGGAGAAGATGAAGATCCTCACCTCCAACTCCATTATTTGGTGAGCTCAAGAAATCCCCTTTTCATTCTCCTTGAAATCTTCCCTCAGCTCAAAGCTCTCGATTTCTCCATGCATGGATGGATGAAGAAGGTTGCAAGTTGCTTCATCACCTCAAGAGTAAGCTCAAGGTCCTCTCACTCAATCATCTCATGGGTTCCTCAAATTCCTTTCTAATGGAATTTGTATTGTTTTTGCAAGAGATTCTTGATTTTGGTCAAATCCATCTCTCCCACTTGGAGAAAAGGAGCAAGGCTTAAGCATGATCTTGGATTCTTGGTGGCCTAAGGTTCACCCAACTCTTAGAGTTAAGTTGCCATGACCCATGTTCATGAATTCTTTTCTTTTATCAATTTGACTTAATTCCTAGTCACTAGCTTGATCTCCAAATTAGAGGCTCAATCTCTAGCTTGCACAACCCCAACACATCACCTAAGGACTCCTAGATGGTTATAGAACAAGCATGGTAAACATCATCCACAACCCAAGCTCCAAGGTTCAAGAACACCAAGAACATATGAACTGCTGCTAATTTTGATGGTATTTTTGAAGTTTGAAACTATGACATGTTTACAGTTAGCAATGAGCCACAGTGACTGGTTGTTCCTGGGTGAAAGGGAGATAAGGAGAGGTCTTCAATGTTCATGGAATTTGTGTGAACACGGAGATGAGATTTTGAGAGGATCTATAGAGCCTTGCCACTAAACACGATGCCAGCCATCGGGTATGCATGCATGCATGCATGTCACGACCATGCCTATGCTAGACTATAGAGGGGAGAGAGAGTGTGTCAGTGCATAAGCATTAGGTCACAGTTCGTGTTGGGCCACACGTCGATATTGTTCTGCGAGGTGGGGCCAGGCTAGCGTGGTCATGGGATGGGGGAGAAGAGCCTAGCTAGACATATCTCATGGGACCTCACCTGAATCGCCCCATCTACGAAAACATGGAAGAATTGCAATCTTAGATCAAAACACTATGTATGGGATGATATGAACTCATTCCATGACATCCAATTAGTTCTCCTCGGATTCCAATCCAATCTCCCAGTCAATGATAAATAGGCCAGTGGGGAAAGAAGGGATGCGGTGGGGCCAGGCTGGCGTGGTCATGGGAGGGGAGAAGAGACTAGTTAGACATATCTCAGCCTATGGGGAAAGAAGGGATGCAGCCTAGGCTAGGTTTGGCCCAAGATAGGGATAGCGAGAGGAAAAGTTTATTTGTTTTAGATATTTTTGCAAAACAAATCAAGATGAAGGCAATGAGGAATTATCATACTTGATTTTGTTACTTTCTCATGGATTAATGTTGCAAGCATAAAAGTACTACTCCAATGCTATGGTTTGAATGATTTCTTTGCAAACTAGTGCATATGATCATGTTGAACATGTGTTTTTGTGACTTTGTTCTAGTTATTATAGTATTTTGGAAATAAAGTAATTACATTAGGCAACCACCAGGTCATAACAGTAAGAGAATAGGATTAGTGGGATAATTGTTGTATTTTATTAGGCCTCATGGGCTGATTATATAGGGTACATAGGACTTATACCTCATGTGGGTAGCCAATGTGGTACTATTCTTATTTACTCTAACATCACCCACAGTCACAATGGGAGGGCTATAGACGGTGAGACTAGGGAAGAAGCTGACAAGCTAACTTCCCCCTTAGTTAAACTGTCGATGCGTTGCATACGCTATAGCTGGAGAAGAAGCCGATGAGTCCTCATGCAAGGCGGTAGCCCTTTGTGCCAATGTTGAGGTAGCCAAGCATGAGGGTGGAGCCATGGTTGAGGATGCCATGCTAGAGATAGCCATATGGTCAACATAGGGGTCGAGGTAGCCAATGTTGAGGCTTCTGCACGTAAAACTATGGGCACAAAGAGGTGCCATGGTGATGACGGAGATGCATTGAGGCAGTCATCGTGGAAGGGGGTGATGACGAGGTTGGCGCAGTCAGGGCTATTGAAGATGTAGACGAAAGGCGATGATGCAATCAAGGCAAACGGGGTGGGAACGAGAGGGTCGATGCCAAAGTCGATAGTTGCTACCTAAACCGAGAAGTAGGCTGGGTTTGCCAGACCCAGCAACGTGTCAGGGATGAAAGCACGCGTCAGTGTTTCCAATACTAGGCGCGTACAAGGTAGAGGACCCCAATCATGCATCGATGTCTGAGGGGCCAGCAGAGAGGGTCTCAACGATAGTTGTGGTGCGAAGAACGGTGGAGTAGAATGTGTCAACGTAGCCTGTGGTTGTCAAAGTAGACAAAGTAGGTGGAGAAGAGATGGCAATGTTGAAGACATGGTTGTGCTGGATGAAGAAGATGTTGTGCAGAGGTAGACGTACCAAACTCGAAGACGAGCAGTTCAGATGGACATGCTTGCCCAATAGCAGTGGTCCGAATGCAAGGTACGTTGATGGTGGTAGCACTTGATGTCGGCAATGGAGAACTCGAATAGCTTGACGAAGACCTTGTGCAGACGTATAACGTGGAAAGATTGCATAGCACAATTGTCAATGCATAGGGGATGGTGATGTTGATGCAATTGCGAAGCAAACACACGGCGGCGGTGCTAAGTCCCGATGAGGCGACATAGTAGCAGCCCTGTTGCTCGGAGAAGAGGCATGTAGTACTCGGTGATAGATGTCACGGGGGCTAGGTGGATCATGCACAATCAGTTGTATGGACCAAGTACACTTGAGGAGAAGCGATGATGGAAGAAGTCAGCATAGGCGTCCCAATCAAAATCTCCGGTGGCGATGATGAACTGATGGTGTATACGTGCGGACAGGATGAATGAGAAGCGACGCGGGAAGCCATCTCCTCGACATTGCATACCCGGCCAACGGCCGCACAGTCGAAGATGTAGATGTCGGTGTAGTCGATGTCGGAGTTGGTATGCGCGAGGTCAATGAGTGGTGGGTGCTCAAACCTAATTAGTGATTGGGCAAACATAAAAGCTACAGGCAGCAACAGATAAGAACCGGTGATGGCGGAGAGCGATGAGGTAGGCCCAGCACGGCCCATTTAGAGCCGTGGTGCGAGTTGCAGGAGTCGGACGGAGCGGGGTGGTGTGGGGTGCACGGCAAGAACAAGAAGCAGCATCGTTAACACATCAGGCGGATGCCGGGGCCACGACGACGGTGGCGGTGGGTTGTGTGAGGAGGGCGCAGATTGTCCTATCGCCACCATGGCGGCTTGGTTTGGGGTTGACCTAGCCCAGGCCACCACCATGGTGGCGCGGGATGGGGTGGCACCCAGCGTCCTCCACATCGAGCATGGAGAGGGCGACGAGGTGACATGACAGCACAAAAGGCCCGATCTGCTGCTTGACGACGAATAGGGTGGCAGCAGGATCAATAATAGAATCCAGCCTAAAGGGGTGTGGCGCTGCCCCGATGGAGATTGCTCTTCCCGGGGAGGCATGCGATGTGGAAGCTAGCAGCGGCTAGGTTTAGGATCCAAACATAGACTCGTGATACCATGTAAGAAAATAGGATTGCTGGGATAATTGTTGTGGCATTGGGCCTCATGGGCTGATTATATACGGTGCATAGGACTAACACTCCACGTGGGAAGAGCAATGTGGTACTATTCCTATTTACTCTAACAAAAACCTCGATCACTACTAGAATTGTCTAGCAGAGGATAATCAATGGTGATGGAGGAGGCCTATCACTGCCAGTTTTCAAACTAGTAGTGATGGGAAGGGGGTTTCGAACAAAATCTCGCTGCTAGCATGGAAATAAGGATGGCACAAATACTATGCTTATCTGTGCCGGAAGTAATTGATCAATAATGAAATATGCCCTCATAGTACTCCCTGTGTTCCAAATTTAAGACGTCTAAATTGCTTTTACTTGTATTTAGATATAAGGTATATCTAAGTGCATAAAAAAATACTATGTACCTAGAAAAGCCAAATGTCTTTTAATTTGGAATGGAGGGAGTAGCATGTAAAAAATCCTTATATTTTTGGATTGGTGGAGTAATAATCCATTACAAAACATTTTGAACCAATAAACAAATTTAAATATAGATTAGCAGATATAATAAATGAATATCTGTTCTTGTGCAAAGGTATGGTAGTCAATTACGACCTTTTTGGCATATCACTTTTTAGCTGATATTACAAAATATAATAAAGGTATAGCTGCTTCGGTTTAGACCGATCTTTCAAAATAGCTTTATTTACATATGTAGCATATATATAGTGTACACTTATTTTTCTTGAAAAAGTGAGCAAGATAAGCACATCATTTCGGTTTCCCTGATACATCTAAGAAACGCCAGAAGGATGAATATATGAAGCCAAAACCGATCGGATCAGCCATTCTTTCCACTTCGGCTTGCCTTCCGATCCGATCCCACTTTATTTCTGTGCGTGCATGCGTGCACTACTGTGTTCCTGTGTATGTGCGTGTTGTGGAGGTTACATCTTTGTACGCGTGCAGCTGGTCTAAGCTTCATTCATTCATCACTGCAACTGCAATTATCAGGTGGCGTCTACTTAATTGGTGGTTTGAAAGGTGGTAACATACACAAGCTGGATGAGATGATATAGATTAACAAGCACCGCCACGTCTTTAAACCGCTCCTTTTGGTCCCAAATGCTGTGTCTCACATACCTTTCCTACATCACTTTATTGTGATAAAGAAAAAGTGACAGACAGGAGAAGGGAAATAAAGAAAAAAAAAATTGTGTGTGTATAACATACAAAAGAAGAATGAGTGAGAGAGGAGGGGGTGTGTAGAGAGAGAAAGGGGCTGGAGGAAAGCAAGGGAAAGTTCACAAATAAAGGAGTGAAGCAAAAGGAAGCGGAAAACAAAACAAAACAAAGCCCAGATTCCTCTCCGAACAGCGCCTATGCTTTTTTATTCAGCTCCTCTCGCCTCTTCTTCTTCTGTTTGGTATTGTTGCTGTTCCCTTATTTCTCCCTTCCTTCTCTCCCTCTCTAAGCTATTGGAGGAAGACATATGCCCAACCCATCTCCCTCAAGGAAATTGCGACAAGCGACGCTGGCCCCTTTAAGATTGACCTGAGACTACTTCCACACCAAGAGTGCAAGAGGAGAGAGCCTGCCAAGCAAGAGATAGCAGCAGCTAGCATTTGTTGAAGCAAGAGAGGACCTCCCTTGTCCAGCAGATGAACAGAGGAGAATTCCAGACCTCCCTTGTCCAGCAGATGATCTGGAGCGGTACTGGCAGTGGTGGCGGCAATACCGCCACAGCCAGCAACGATATCATGAGCAGCTTCAAGTCTTGCCATGAGGATCAAGAGACCTCCCCCAACCTGCCCTCCTTGTCGTCTCCATCGATGCTCTTCTCCCAGCAGTTTCTGCACACCGGTACCTCTTCAGGCCAGCTAGGTCATACGAACGGCGGCGCAGCTGGTTCTCTTCCAAGTCTGCATGACGGTGGCAGCGGTCAAGAACACCACATGCCGGAATCATGGAGCCAGATGCTTCTGTAAACACCCTTCTCTCTCTCTCTGTCTTATCTCTCTCTCTCTCTCTTGAGTCTCTCTTCCCCTCCCCAGCGGCCCTCATTCGTTCTTTACTAGCTAAATCTTTAAGGTTTTATTCTTGCAACAGATCCACAATTACAAACCTCCACAATCCATGTAAACTTCAGTTCTCCCTATAGTTAACAGTAGCTCTAGGTGAAGGAATAAAGTGGTTAACCCACTTTGTCCTATAGCGGATCAAGCCTTTCCCAGTGTTAATCTACCTTCCTGTCTCTAATACATCTTGTTCATGTTCATTTTACTCTGATGCTAACTTGCAGTTGTTCTTATCTCCATGGACTCATCTGTCTGTGCTCATCTATAACTACATGTGCAGAGGGGGGTTAGTTGGAGGAGACCATGAGCGATACAGCCCCACCACCGCAGCTCTCCTGTCAAAGGGCATAGAGAATTGGGGGGATCACGCTGCAACTGCAAGTGCATGCATGGTGGGTGGTGGTATCAAGGAGGAGGGCTCAGCCATGCCTCAACCTCCATACAACTTCTATGGGAGCCACAGCCACCTAGCTGGTGGTGACCATGAGATGCCGGCGCCAGGAGGGACCATCAAGTCTCAGCTGAGCCAGATGCTCCTGGCCTCGTCTCCTAGGTCTTGCATCACCACCAGCCTCAGCAGCAACATGCTCGACTTCTCAAACAGCGCGCCAACGCCAGAGCTAAAGAACCACCATCATAACTCTGATAACTCATCTGAGGTGAGATGAAGTACCCCTGATATATAATCCGTGAAAGTTATTTGTTGCTACTTCGTAGGCTGTTTTCCGATTTGTTCTTTCAAAATCACTTTGTTGTTTCCACATTATTTTTTAGTTAAGGGAACCAAGTTCCAGCCTCTACCATCCGCAAATGGTACACAGCTGAATTTTTTTCACATTATTAATTTACTCTGTTGATTCTTTCCACAAAGAAGAAAGTTAATTTGTCAAAGAATTTATGGACTTGGTTCATGCTTATGGAAGACATGTAGTTAGATGCACATTAACTATTTAAGCTCCGATCGACATGGAATGAATTCGTTTTGCCTACTTTATTACACAATGTTTCATCTTGATCGCCCTTGGGAAGAGATGGTACTTTCAAAAGGCACTTCATTCATCTTAGTTTGAGATGGAAAGATATACCATGATTATGTTCTCTCATCGATAACCGACTAAGATGTGGGGCGGGGCTATGCTGTCAATAAGATCTCTTGGTGAGGGTGCATTCTATCTTCCATTAACTGAAACAAACTAAAGGCAATAGTACTATTCTTCTTTTCATGAAAAGATGCTTTATTTGCTAGTAGTACAGACATGCATGTTTCCATGTCATATGCAAATCCACTTTAGTCAACCAAGGTGAGAGGTTGTATTTTAGTGCACGCTGTTTCATAATCTCTTGGTCAGAGTGTTACGGCATGCACCCATTGAAAGGGCTACCCCTTTTTGTTACTACTTATTTACTACCCACACCTCCCCCCTCCCCCCCCCCCCCCACACAAAAAAAAACACCCCACCACACCCACACCCACAAAAAATGCAATTATAGGTTTGGTTACAGTAAACAGCATCCACATTTATGATTTCAAATAGGTATACTGTGCAAATATATTCCATGATAAATCCCATTAAGGGTGCCTCTTAATATCAGAATATTGGCGTGCTTCTTTATAGTTTTGGGAAAAATGCAATTCTAGGTTTGCTCAAAGTGAAGATGGTTTGACTTAATACTGTTGTTAGAATTACAATCTTCCCTAGACAGATTGAGCACATTTCTTGACCTACTGTTTTATTTGTATGGTCTGGTACATGATCCATAGCTTGTCAGTATTGAGAGGTAGAACCACTGGGAATGAATAATTCACTTTACGAAGAGTTAGTGTGTTGTTTTCATGGGACAGATTGAAATGGGATCATGATTGCTCTTGCTTTGTTTCTTTGTCTTTCTCTGCTACTAGTGCAACAGCACTGCAACAGGTTCAGCCAACAAGAAGCCTAGGGTTCAGGCCTCCTCTTCAGCACAATCTACTCTAAAGGTTTGTTCTTCATCTCACTGATTTCCATAACCTCAACTCGGCCTATCTTCTGTGTACATCTCTCTCTCTGTCTCTCTCTCTCTCTGTCTCTCTCTATCTCTCTATCTATCTATCTCTCTCTCTCTCTCTCATATTCTGGAAATTCGTGCAGCAAGTACACTGAGAAATTGGCATATGATATAATAGTGATAGCTTATACCATTGTTAGGAATAATTACATGCATCCTATTAACTTATTAACTTACTTATGACTGTGACTACTTATGGTTTGATGCAGGTGAGGAAGGAGAGATTGGGTGATAGAATAACTGCTCTTCACCAGATTGTTTCCCCGTTTGGCAAGGTTAGAACAAAAAAATATACACAACATAACATGGATCCATTGATTGATTATGTAGAGAGACAGCAGCAGCTTGTGACTAGTAGTAGGCTAGAAAGAAAGATACGGTAGATCAGTCGTCGGATCTGAGTGCTTGTGTTTCCTCGCTCCGATCCACAGTAGATAGATGCTGTGTTGCAGTTGTCTATAGTTGTTGCCATACATGCATGCATCTGCTTTAATTTGTTTTGCTCCTGCTTTCACTCGAGGGGTTGTGTCCAACTAAAGCATTTCCCTGACACACGTGCCTCTTTTTTACAGACTGACACGGCGTCTGTACTCCAAGAGACCATTGGCTATATCAGATTCCTCCTGGATCAAATTGAGGTCCAATCTCTCTCTCTCATCGTGTGCTTTGTGTATGCTGGAAAGGAAAAATTCATAAGTCATGGTCATATAGCTAGCTAGGACCATCAGAAGCATGAAAGTATGGGTGAACAAAGAACAATGTGGCCCTCGCCCTCCCCACCGGCTAGTTTCAAGATGTTTTTACATTTATATAAGCGCAGTAAAAAAATTAAACCCTTCTTGTTGTCTTGTCACTGCATATATAGCTGACCCCACAAGCCACAACGCTAGCTGTCCATCCCGGCCCACATGCCAGTGGCAGCAATAGCAGCTAGCAGATGTTACCGCATGGGCGGGAAACAAAAAGAGAATATGCATGGGGAGGGTAGGGACGGGTGCAAGAGCACGCTGTTAAAGTTGATCGCTTTGCATGGGCGCGCGCGCGCGCACGCAGAATCAGCAACTGCAGCGAGCTGGAGGATGAACCGATGCGCTGCTGTCTTGTAGCGTCTTGTGTTCAGGGACTGCACTGGATTATATGCACGCTCTCTCTCTCTGTCTCTCTCTCTCTCTCTCATATGTTTCATGACCAGTGTGGTTTTTTTTCTGCTGTCACAGGCTCTCAGCTACCCCTACATGGGCCACGGCAATGGGACCTCCATTCAAAATGTATGTTTCATGCATCTCACTCTCTCTCTCTCACACACACACAAAGCAAGCACACACACACGAGCGCCCACTAGAAGGAATCTTACGTGCGAAAAAAATATGCATATCCACGTGCATTCGTATTGTGAAATTTTTTAGCCAGTCTAGACTTTGACACACTTTGTATGTAGGGAGGACACAATAGCGCCTTAGCAAAACTTTTAGCAAAGGTTGCCCAAAAATATACTTTGTCAAAGGTATTCTAATTAAAGAAGCCTTTTACCAAGGCTTCAGTAGAACTGATCCTTTTAATTGCTAACCTTTGTCAAAAAGGACTTTAGACCTTTTAGGCTCTTTATTATGTGTGGGAGGTAATAGAACAAAAAATGATTTTTTTTCCACAACAAACAGTAAAAATAAATAAGAAGTTCTGCGAGTTTGTGTTCGCTGTAAATAAAATTGATTAATATTTTGCAATATTAATTCCTTGATAAATACATGTCTGTTAGATTATTGATTGTATGTAATAAGAGCTCATGTGTCCTCAATAGTGGAATGTACTAAACCAATTAACAAAAAAAATTGCCATAAAACATGCATAAGACTAAAGTAACTCTTAAGCTTGTTTGAATTTCTATTTTTCTCTGAAATATATACACAATAGACTTTACAAAACTGATGTTAACGGATAACCACAACGCTATGCAAATATAAGAATTTAAGGTCAAAATATTTCTATGTTTCAAATATGTATGAGAATTATGTGTTGTCGTTTCGCTGTAAAATATACGTTGATACTAATTTTTGAGGAACTAACAATGATAAATATTTATCTTAACTTTTATTAAAAGCTGGATTGGTACTTTTAATTAGTTTGTTAATTTCTTGAGGAAAAGTGGGTGTGTTACTTGAAGAACACTGAAAATTTTATGAATGGTTATAGAATGGAAAATGATACAATAATATTAGTTAACTGAACTGTATACTTACAAACAGAGTTTCTAAAGTAATTCGTTAGTGTATTGTTATTCCGTTAAAAATAAATATGATGTGAGTTGACTATGTGAAAATAGGTGCTATGAAACAAAGGCCCATATATATGTCAACTGACATCTAAACCAATGTCATGCATTTTTTCAAGTAAGAAAAGTCTGATCATATATATCTGAATTTCTTTATGACATTCATTCGTAGGTTTAGTTCTACAAATATTATTTTGCAGGACTTTATATTCCTTCAAACAATAATCATGCAGGGTCGCTTAGACCATTTAAATGGCGTTTAGTATGAATATACTAAACACACAACATATCACCGACTGTTTTGTGTTTTCTTAGACATTGTAGATTTGTGGAATTTGTAATTGATTCACATTATTAGAGCATACAATGAACTTAGTCTAGGGGTACAAGCAAGTCCATAATCATTATATTTGAGGAATTTGAAGCCACGTTATTACTATGAAAAAGCTAATTATTTTACATATCCACTAGAAAAACTAATCATTATATTGTACATGATGTTGCCAATCCCATAAGAAAAAGCTTCATACATCACTATGGAAAAAATATCGTACCAATGGAAAATGAACCTTTTCCTTGTATTACTTATTAACTTAACATATAGAGAGTTATCTAAAAAAAACTTCTTTTTGCGAGAGTTATCTAAAAAAAACTTAACATATAGAGCATCACCACAAAGACATATTTCAAATCATTAGGTTCACATTTATCTCACTAATGAATGGCATGTTCGGATATCACTGGCTAACTGATAGCTGCTAAATTTTTGTCGGTGAGGTATCCAAATGGGTACGCTAAAAGTGTGGCTAAAAAATAGCCGGTGTGAGCAAACTATTAGCTGGCCAATAGGAGCTAAATGGGCTAACCAATGGGAAAGTCACACTTTGTCCTTCTACCTATCCTACCTTGATTGTATACCACACACACGTCGTCGCTGCCGCGGCCCCGGCCTCCGTGACCACGACGGCATAAGTGAGAGAGATCTGCGTGTGTGGAAGGAGTGAGAGAGCCGGCTGAATGGGTATGATGGAAGAGAGAGGGACAAAATCTGCAAGCTCCATAACTTTTCTTTTAACGAACGGGCACAGACCATGGACCATTTTTACCAACAAAGAAGAAGGAGAATACAAGTTAGTGATCCTGGGTGATCCGGCCCAAACAGGTAGAAAAGAAGTATAAAACTGCACTGATATGGCCATAATAACAAGCTTGTTTCAGCTTGCACAACCCTAGCTAGGTCAGCTTGCATGCATTGAGACAACCATGGGCCAGTACTCCTCATGGGTTCAATCATATTTATCCCATCTGAGAGATTATTCTCTGCGGCTTTTCTCGCACGCTTGTACGTGCAACGTTGACATGTGACGCAGTGCTTTCTTTTTCATTATTCATTTTTATAGGGATCAATTGGAGAAAGGAACCCTGCAGGGCTCTTCCCAGAATACCCCGGCCAGGTTACCTAGAAACCCCCTGTGATTGCACATGATTCCTGGTGTAAAAATATAGCCCTTTACAGCCCTGCTTAAACCACTTTTCATTCATATACATCTTTTGCGTCTGGTTCCTTGCGCAGTTGCTAAACCATAATAACAACACTGGAGCACAGCAGCCTGCAGTCCAGCCTGATGAGCAGCAGGTATTCAAGCCCACTTTGCTTTGCTTCCAAGTCAGTTTCAATCATCTGCATACACGAGTACGTATATATACCTAGGGTGGTGCTATATGTACGTACTATTTACTACATAAAAACAAATAACACAATGATCATGTGCATTTTTTCCCCAAGCAGCTCCCAACACATTTTACTTCAACATTGGTAGATTTTTTTCCCATTTACTACTATGTTAGGAATAATCTGAAGAAATATAATACCTGATCACTTGATATATATACATATATTCGTCAAGGATGTGAATGACGAGACGAAGAAGGACTTGAGGAGCCGGGGGCTGTGCCTCGTCCCGGTGTCATGTACGTCGCACTTTGGAGGGGACAACGCCGCTGACTACTGGGCCCCGGCGCCGCTCGGTGGGATCCTCCGCTAGAGCATTCACCACCACTGAAGCATGCATGCATGGTCGTCTAGATGTGGCAAGCGCTAGTTTCAAAAAAAAAAAAGATGTGGCGAGCGCTGCTGTTCGTTTCGTGCAAGTATATGTTCATGAGGCCACAGGTACTCTCTAAGAATCATCACAAGGGTGGTGCATGGTTGCTTGGAAACATAACATCATGAGCAGTCATTCTGGTAAGGGAGAAGGATACCTGCTGTAAGGCTGATTGCTCTTGATGCTATGCGAGTAGTATGACCTTTTGGGGGCGCAAAGCTTCATCTGTATCTGCAAGGGAGGGCTTCAAGAAGAAGATCTAGATCGTCTTCTCTGGTCCCTCTCAGCAAATTTATTTCGTTGATCATGTATATGTAATTAAAATCTAGCAAGTTATTAGTGAACATCTTTACTCATATATATACCGTGCAATGCTGCTCGTACAAGTTGGCCAGGACAGGAGAGCAAGTCCCGGGTGCCGTCTTCTTGATTTATGCGCCGCCGGGTGTACTTAGAGAAGTTCATATCACATATGTATATGACAAGTAAATTTGTATCCTTTTAACTGAGTTAAATCATCAATATTGATTATTGCATTCCTGTCAGCTCGCCACCTTACAACCTTTAGCTTTTTCCCCAATCTCACCATCTGCGCCACTTCCTGTTGCGACTGCAGGAGGATGTTAGAGTATATTAGGTTATCTCTAGATATGGTAGATTAGAATCATGTAATCACAACTTACCTTATCTCCACTACTACAAAACACATCTTGATGAGAGGCGGTCACAAAGTTTTTACAGAGGTGGTCACAGAGTCCGCCTCTAGCAAAGTGCTACTATTAATCACAATAAGTAGAGGCAGGAGGTTAAAGTGCCCACACCTTTGTTAATCATAAAATTAAAAATGCCCATCGTGGCTGGATCATAAGCCCACTGTGGCCCTATGGTGAGCCCACCATCGAGCCAATCGTGGATTCGTCCTATGTGAGACCCAATGCGGATCTAAGCCCCTCGTTGTGAGATCCACCCACCATCGTTCTCTCCCCTTCGAGCTGGTCGGATAGTGGCGGATCCGATCTCTACCACCATGAGATCCACCCGCTGTTGTCCTCTCCCCTTCGTGCTCCTCGAGTGGTGTGGTGGATCTGATCTCCACTGCCATGAGATCTACCTGATGTCATCCTCTTCCCTATGAGCTCCTTGGGCGGTGACAGATCCGAGCTCCACGTTGGATCTGGCCTCCTCGCCGAACCAAACGCCCATGGTCAACATCTAGGGAACCACGTCAAGGACGAGGTGGTTGTAAGGAAAATGGACCCTAGGCCCATTTACTTTGGATTTTGGTGTTTGATGATCAACACAACCAAGTTGGACTAATGCTTTTGCATGTATATGTTTTGTTGTTTAATAGGTTGCAAAGTGGACTTGGACACAGGCGATGTGATGACCCAAATGATCAACACCTCAAGCAAGACCTTAGAAGATGAGTTGAAGACCTACACAGATCGAGCAAAGTCCAAGACATAAGAAGTAGAAGCCCGGACGCGAAGACGCGAACAAAGTTGTAGTCGCTCAAGTGAGATAAAGAGGTGTATGAATTGGAATTGTCTCATGATTTTGGATCTACTCAAATTGACATGACACCAGCTCAAAGCTGTATAGCTTTCCATTAGCTTTCCAAAATATCCAAGATCATCAAATTCGGAGTTTGGAGCTAAGAGTTATCGTTGTTTTACCGAAGAGAGGTATATGACTGGACTCTATGACCTGCGCGTTCGGTTAGCACCTGCGAGTCCGATCAGGAGCGTCCGGTCAGTGATTTTCATGTGCAAAAGTGACCTAATCCTGCGGTGAGTCCGGTCAGTGATGACCTGATGCGTCCGGTCAGTAAAATTGATCTCTGGATGCTCTCTGTTCGCTCCTTCGCTGCGACGTGCGCGTCCGGTCCTGTGGACGACCTGTGCGTCCGGTCAATAGAAGGCAGTGAGAGAGTGCATGAACTAACCATTGGAGCTACGACCTGCGCATCCGGTAATTCTTGACCTACGCGTCCGGTCAGTTCGCAGAATGGTTGTTTTGTTTCCACTATTTTTTCAGTGGGGCTTATAAATAGACCCCAACCGGCCATTTGAGAAGTGTGGGAGCTGAGGGAAGATACTAGGGTGTTGCCACACCACTTTGGTGCTCTCCACTTGCATAGATCTTAAAGGTCACAAGGTGATTAGTATAGGTGCTTTTGCGAAGTGCTTAGGCTAGTTAGACCACGCTCATATACGCTTGCTCTAGGCTTAGGTCTAGTTGCTAGTGGGGTTTGCATACCTCTCATTCAAAGGTGCTTGCGCGCACCGTGCTTGTACTTAGTGGGGCTTGTAGTCTTGTGAGACCACACCAACTGTGCTTGTGGTGTGGCCACCACCGTGTACCGAAGGGAACAAGGCTTGCAGCGGTTCGGCCAGAAGCTTGATAGTGAAGATGACGGGAAGCGGTCCGGGAGAGGCTTGCCGGAAGGCACACCAGAGACCCACTTGCGCATGGGGAAGGCCCGGAGCTCTCCATGGAGTTACCCAACTAGGAGCTTGGTCCTTGCGAGGGATTCCTTGCGAGAGGCTCCAACGATGACTTGGGGGGAGCTTGAGCGCTTCTCGATACCTCGGTAAAAATACCAGGGTCATCGATGAGAGTTTGCATCTCTATCTCATCTTTACCTTCCGCATCTACATTGCTACCTTGGTTGTGTGCTCTACTTTCCTAGCTTAGTTGATAGTCTAGTTGATAGGGTTGGAACCTAGGTTGCATAACTCTTTTGCGGTAGAGATAGCAACACAGCTAGCAAAACTTTAGTTGCACGTCTAGATAGATCACTTTCTTGCATAGGTTTTGACTAGGTGAAGTTAGAGGCCATAGTTAGAAGTAGTTTTTAAGTTGCCTAATTCATCCCCCCTTAGGCATCACAAGTTCCTACAAGTGGTATCAGAGCCGGTTGGCTCAATTTGAACTTTTGGCTTAACCGCCGTTGTGTTGATGCTACTAAGAGTGGTTGGGATGGATAGCTCTAGGCCTTCACACTTTGACGGCATTAATTTCCCCTACTATAAAGTTAGAATGGTTGTTTCACCTTGAGGCGGTTGATTTGGGTGTTTGGAGAGTCACTCGTGATGGGATGAAACTCATCAAGAATCCCGATAAGCCCACTAAAAGTGAAGAGAAAAAAATTCATCTCAATGCTAGAGCTAAAAATTGTTTGTTTGAATCCTTTAGCGAGGATGTCTTTAACCAAGTGTTCACCTTAAATACCGCTCATGAAATTTGGTTAAAATTGCAAGAGCTCCATGACAATACAAGTAATGTCCATGAGCAAAAACATTGCCTAGTTAGACAAAACTTTGATTCCTTTGAAATGAATGAAGATGAGCTTGTTCGTGATATGTATTCTTGTTTGAATCTAATTATCAATGAGCTCAATTCCATAGGATTGACAAAGCTAAGTGATGCGGACATCGTGAGGAAGATCATCTCTGTGCTACCACAAGAGAAATATGCAAGCATCATCACCATTCTCCACAACTTGGAGGACTTGAGCAACATGACCCTGGCCATTGTGATTGGCAAGATAGTGGCATTTGAAATGTCACACAAAATGGGTCAAGAAGAAGCCTCTTCATCAAGCAAAGGCAAAGCTCTTGCATGTAGTGAGAAAAAGAAGATAAAGGGCAAGCAAGTTGAGACAAGCTCAAGCTCAAGCTCCTCAAGTGAAGATAAAGAAGAAGATGAGGATGATGATGATGAATCTAGTGATGATGATCAATCTTCCTCCTCCACCTCCGACCTTGATGAGGAATCAATCAAACTTATCAATAAGGTGGAGAAGATGATCCTAAGGCTCAATGTCAAGGGTGTGCCCATCCAAATTCAAGATTGCATCTTCAACAATCAAAGAAGAGAACAAAGAAAGAGAGGATGCTACGGATGCGGCGAATTGGGTCACTTTGTGGAAGTTTGTCCACACAAGACCACACTCAAGACAAAGAAGAAGGCTTGCAAGGACAAAGCCCTCACATCAGTGAGGTCATGGGATGATTCTTCAAGTGAAGAAGAAGACCATCACAAGAGGCACGGTCGCAAGCACTCTTCATCAAGCTCCACACATGTGTGCCTTATGGCACAAGGTACCGAAAGCTCATCCTCTAGTGAGAATGATTGTGATGATGAAATGCCTTCTCTTAATGAACTTGTGCAAGGAAGTCTTAAATATGCTAAGGTTTGCACTAGCCAACAAAACAAGCTTACTTTGTTGCAAGAAAAACTAGATAGCTCACAAAAATCTTATGCTACTTTGCTTGAACAATATGAAACTTTTGCCAATCTTAATGTGGAGCTATATACTAAAATTGAGCAACTTGAGGCTAGTGCAACAACAAATGAATGCACAATCAATGACAAGCAACTTGTAAAGAAAAATGAAAAGTTAAAGGAAAATTTAGCTAGCACACAAGATGCTTATAATAGTTTGCTTACTAAAATGGAAACCATGTGCAAACATTGTGATGTGCTAACAAATAAAGTTGCAAGTCTTGAAGCCATCGGTACAACCCCCTCCAAGGTATCTAAAGAGAAAAGTTCAATTTTTGACATGCCTAAAAGGGATGCCTCTACTTCTTGCAATGATTTATGTGTTTTAGACTCACCCCCTTGCAACCAAGTTTGTTTTGAAAAAGTTATTGTAGAAACATGTACACAAGAAGTTGCATTGGAGAATGAGTAACTCAAGCAAGAAGTGGCTCGCCTCACCAAGGACTTGACTCAAGCTCAAGGTAATATGGAGCAATCCCAACTTCATCAAGATAACACCATCAAGGGAGTGAAGAAGCTTGATGAAGGACAAACCATGGTTTGCTATGTATGCCACAAGGAAGGCCACAAGTCCTATGAGTGCAAGGTGAAGAATGGGGGAGGAGCAAAGAAGAAAGAGAAAAACATAAAGCAAACAAGCAAGCTCTCCAACACCTACACCAACAAGGTGGACAAGAAGGCCTCCACACCTTATCTCTTGAAGAAGAAGAAAAATGACAAGGTGGTGGCCATCAAGGTGAACAATCAAGCCAACAATGGGACCAAATGCATTTGGGTGCCAAAGGAGATTATCTCCAACATGAAGAGCACCAAGAAGGTTTGGATCCCAAAGGGGAAGTGAGAAGTCCAAAGGACTTCGGGGAATTTGGAGACTTGGCAAAGTTTTGGTGTATTTCATGGGGTGCATCACATCGGATCATGACATTGCCATGTGGGTTAGTGAATATTATGGACCCAAATTCCCCTTCCCATGGTAGGTAACTAGATTTAATCTCTTGCAATTTCAATTGGTATCTAGTTCCTTTTACTTGCCTAGGTTTGTATTTGCATGTTTAATATTTTGTCATGCATACACTAGGTATTTTCATATGGTAGGGTTGCTCGGTATCACTCTTACCCTTGGAGCAAACCTACATGGTTTAAATTGTTTAGGAGCACGGCTCATAGCTTGTCTTTCAATTATTTATCTAATATGTGCCAAAGTCCAAATTGTAGATAATTTCCCCTGAATATCATTTCTGAAAATGATTCTCACATTCATGTGATGTCATCTTTCAAGTGGTATTTTGATTTTGAAAAATCAATGTGCATGTCTCCTACAAGTATTCTATGCTTGTATGCAAAAATTTAGGGGGAGGTTATTCTACAAGTTGGATGATTTGAGAGTAACATTCTTTTCAAGATTATTATGTGAGTAGTAGTCTCATTGCAAGGAAAATGGAGTCCACAGAGATAAGCATCGTGCTTCAAAAATCCACCACCCATTCCAAGTGATGTCAATCAAATTGGTTTCTACATGTGGTATTCCTAATCGATATCATTGTGTTGATTTCAATTTGGTATTTATATGCTTTCTCCATGCATTATATAGATTAAACTCCCTTGTGCATTATATTTTTGCAAACTATGCATATGCTTAGCCATCCACTATATGTATGCATATTTTTAGGGGGAGCTTAGTCTATGTAATGTGAGAGTCAAGTTTTGTGATCTATTCCTCTCCACATTCAAAGGATCACAAAATTTGACCCTCCCTTGTTCTACTAATGTCTTCGTTTTCGGTGTTTGATTCCAAAGGGGGAGAATTTGTAGGACCAAAAGAAAACCCGATCATAATAATTTACAGGTGGTAATGGTCCGAGAAAGGGAGAATAGTGGATTATGGAGTTAGGGGGAGGCTTAAGTCCATAATACCACTTGGGGACATTTGCAAGGGCAAGATAAGTTTCCTAAGTTTTTTCACTAATGGTATCTTTTTGCATCATATAAACTTGCCCTTGCATTGCATCCTAGCAAGTAGATAGCTTTTCAATTTTGATTTTTTTATTATTTGCTTGCTTTGGCCATGTTGTCATCAATCACCAAAAAGGGGTAGATTGTAAGGAAAATAGACCCTAGGCTCATTTACTTTGGATTTTGGTGTTTTATGATCAACACAACCAAGTTGGAATAATCCTTTTGCAAGTATATGTTTTGTTGTTCAATAGGTTGCAAAGTGGACTTGGACATAGGCGATGTGATGACCCAAATGATCAACACCTCAAGCAAGACCTTAGAAGATGAGTTGAAGACCTGCAAAGATCAAGCAAAGCCCAAGACACAAGAAGTAGAAGCCTGGACGCGAAGACGCGAACAAACTTGTAGCCGCTCAAGTGAGACAAAGAGGTGTATGAATTGGAATTTTCTCATGATTTTGGATCTGCTCCAATTGAAATGAAACCAGCTCAAAGATGTAGAGCTTTCCATTAGCTTTCCAAAATGTCCAAGATCATCAAATTCGGAGTTCAGAGCTAAGAGTTATCGTTGTTTTACCGAAGAGAGGTCTGTGACCAGACTCTGTAACCTGCGCATCCGGTCAGCACCTGCAAGTCCGGTCAGGAGCGTCCAGTCACCGATTTTCACATGCAAAAGTGACCTCAAGCTATGGTGAGTCCGGTCAGTGATGACCTGACGTGTCCGGTCAGTAAAATTGGTCTCTGGATGCTCTCTGTTCGCTCCTTTGCTGCGACGTGTGCGTTCAGTACCGTGGACAACCTGCGCGTCCAGTAAATAGAAGGCAGCGAGAGCGTGCAGGAACTAACCGTTGGAGCTATGACCTACACGTCCGGTCATTCTTGACCTGCGTGACCTGCGCATCCGATCAGTTCGTAGAATGGCTGCTTTGTTTCCAACGACTATTTTTCAGTGGGGCTTATAAATAGACCCCCAAACCGGCCATTTGAGAAGTGTGAGAGCTGAGGGAAGATACTAGGGTGTAGCCACACCACTTTGGTGCTCTCCACTTGCATAGAGCTTAAAAATCACAAGGTGATTAGTGTAGGTGCTTTGCGAAGTGCTTAGGCTAGTTAGACCACGCTCATATGCGCTTGCTCTAAGCTTAGGTCTAGTTGCTAGTGAGGTTTACATACCTCTCATCTAAAGGTGCTTGCGCGCACCGTGCTTGTACTCGGTGGGGCTTGTAGTCTTGCGAGACCACACCAACCGTGCGTGTGGTGTGGCCTCCACCATGTACCGAAGGGAACAAGGCCTGTGGCGGTTCGGTCGAAAGCTTGATAGTGAAGATGGCGGGGAGCAGTCTGGGAGAGGCTTGCCAGAAGGCACACCGGAGACCCACTTGCATGTGGGGAAGGCCCAAGGCTATCCACAAAGTTACCCGACCGGGAGCTTGCTCTTACGAGGGATTCCTTGCGAGAGGCTCCAACAAGGACTTGGGGGAAGCTGGAGGGCTTCTCGATACCTCGGTAGAAATACCGGAGTCTTGACGGGAGTTTGCATATCTCTATCTCATCTTTACCTTCCGCATCTACATTGCTACCTTGGTTATTTGCTCTACTTTCCTAGCTTAGTTGATAGGCTAGTTGATAGGGTTGGAACCTAGGTTGCATAACTCTTTTGCGGTAGAGATAGTAACACACCTAGCAAAACCTTAGTTGCACATCTAGATAGATCACTTTCTTGCATAGGTTTTGACTAGGTGAAGTTAGAGGCCATAGTTAGAAGTAGTTTTTAAGTTGCCTAATTCACCCCCTCATAGGTGTCACAAGTTCCTGCAGTGGTCTCACCAGACAGAGTCGAGAATGAGTTCACCCTCTGGATAGCGTCGTGGACGTGATCGCCCCAGCTAGCAGTGTCAGGAATCTGCGTCATGGTTGTAACACCCCAGGTGTTAGGCTTGCAGTTGGCGCTTGCATTTCATGAGCCTAAGCATCATTTGTTCATATATGAGCATGTAACATATGTGATGCACTAGTGCAACATGTGAAACATGCCTATATAGAATGTGCTTTGAAATATCTGCAACATCTCTTTGAAACATATGCAACATACTCTTGTTAATTATGTTTCAATGTGTGTATGTAGATGCTCATGCTTGGTAATGCAAGTGAGTGTTGATGTCACTTCTTTCATGTGTCTCACATCACTTTCTATCTATAGTGACCCCTGGAAAAGTTTCATGAAGTTTGGAATCAAAAAGTCACATGAAATGATAAGTTATATGCTTGTTTGGATTAGAACTGAAACATGCCTTACATCCCATGGGAACTAGTGTTTATGCAACATACAAATGCAACATGTGCAACACATATTGAATACATGTGGAACAACCTAGTGGAACATGTGTAGCATGTATCTTGAAACAACCACATGAAACAACTATAGCATTTCACTTGAGCTCTATGTTTCAAGGCATATGAGGCCTACACTTTTGTGCAACCTATGCATGGTGTGTATGTTTGGCCTCTACAACACCTTGACTACACTTAGGACACTTAATGGAACATTGTTCAGGTTGATCATTTTGCCTAAATGTGCTTCTAAGTGATGGTTGACCATGTATGGACCGTAGAACATTTTTGTTTGACCATTTCAAAAGTGGGACCTAGAAGCTCTACATGACTGTGCACCCATTTACAAAGTTGTAGAGAATTTTATAAGGAACAAACTTTGTTTAAGAGTCGAGTCGTAAAAATGTGTGGAACATGCCTAAAAAGGGGCCACAAGCCAAAGTTAGGGCTGTTTTCAACACTTAGCAATTTTTAAACCCCGATTTCAGTGTCATCGATATTGGCATCCCGCGTTCTCGAGTTTTTGCCAAGCAACTTAAGTTGGTCCAATTACGAAAGTCGAAGCCTATATCATGGAGTAGAGCATGAAAGAAGGTGACACTTGTTTGACTCCATTTTGCACAACATTTTGGAATGTTTGTTAATGGTTGCCGACACATTGACAATGTCGTATTGGCACATCATTATCTCCTAATCTGTGAGTCTTATGACCATGGTGCTTAAATGAAAGTTGTAGAGCATACCGAGGTGAACAACTTTGACAATTGGCCCATAGTCCAATTCGGCCAGCATCGGGCCCAACATGGCGTCTCTGCTTGGCTTTGCTGATGCCTGCCACGTGCTCGACACATTGTCCGAACCACCGACGCGTGGCCAGTTGTGTGGTGACCATGCCACACCACACCCCCACCAAACCGCTATGCGTTCACGCCTCTGCCCCGCCTTGCTGCTCTAGAATCGCTGAACTGCGCCCTCATTCGTTCTACACCCTCCTCCACGCTCTCTCCCTCTCTACTTGCCGCTGCAGGGCGCGGTGACCGTTGTTGGCGGGCGAACTCCTTGTCGCCGCCACAGTTTCCCCACCCCGCGTCCTTCTCTTGCCCCGCGAAGTGTGTCACCGCCGTCACCGCGTAGTTTATCACCTCGTGCGCACGTTCGTCGAGGTCATCTCCACCATTAGCGCCCCGGCCGTGGACGCCGCCATTGCCACCGAGCGGAGCTCCAGCCACTGTTGCTGCTCCCGACACTCCAAGCATCGTGGCCTCAGCTGCGTGCACCACTGACTCCGCACCCTCTCCATGCCTTCGCGCTCGCCCTTGCTTTGCCCGCAGCGCGCGAACGTGTAGCGCCGCCGCCATGACCATCGGCCAAGCTCCGAGCCGCCATCACGATTTCCTTGCCTCTGGTCTCCATCCACCGGAACGAACCACCACACCACTTCCCTCACCACACGCCGCACCTTTCCCGCTCCTCGCCTGAGGCTGCTCATCACTGGAGCACCGTCACCGCCTGCTGCCATCGTCTCGTGCCTCCTCCGACCATCTCAGGCCAAGCCGCAGTCACCAGCGGGTGCGCGTGAAGCCCCCTGAGGTTCCCCACCACTTCCCCAACGCCGAAGACGTCCACCGCCGCCGGGAGATGGCCGGCCAGCAAGCCACTGGCCGCCTCCCCTGTTTCCGGTGCCGAGGGAAGAAGGTCGGCTCCCCTTCTCTTTGTCTTTCTCAGTGAGAATGACAAGTGGGCCCAAATGTACAGCGGGTCCCACATGTCAGGTTAAGTGGTGACAGAGCTTGGGTATATGTTTGGGTATGCCTAGCAAATTCAGTTAGGGTTAGGTAATGCTGATTTTGAATTTCAGATTTCATGTAAATCTTCTAAAATCCATATCTCATGCTAGGTAATTCCAAAAATAGCAAATGTAGACTTTTTGGAAACCTTGAGAAAATAGATATGCAATAGAATAATAAAATGTTACTTGTTTGTAGAAAATTTCTGGTGTTTTGATTTAAGTTGGAAAAGAGCTCTAAAAATGCCTTTAAACTTGACCAGAGCAAGATCTGGAGTTTTAGATGTCCAAAAATAGTGGTTCTTGTTCTGTTAATCTTGTGATAACATGTAATAACTAATAAAAATATTAAACCTATTAGTTGTTCACTGTTTTCTTAGGGTTTTGATTTAATCTTGCTAATTAGGCATTTCTTGCATATGTTGTTTGGGAAATTCATAATTGATGCTGTGTGCTCCAAATGATGTGAAATTTTTATGGTAGTCTTGTTATGCTATGTTTGTGCTGTGGTATAAATTTCATGGTCATTGCTTACTGTATGATCAAGTTATTGATTTAAATTGTTTACGGCTTGATAAATAGCTTATAAATAATATATAAATGATAAAATGGAAAATGTTGTTCCATTACCTTAGTATGATGTTCTATATCATGTTGATTCATTCTATGGCCATATGTTCATAGAAAATATTGAGTTTTAGGTTTAACTTGCTCTCACATGATTTATTGCAATAGCTATTTGTCTTTTTCATAGAGGTTGATATACTTGTCCAAATGGTTTGAAATTTGGACAGTAAACTTTTGGGAGCATTTGTAGAACACTGCAATTTTTGTAGAATTTATTGTGTAATTTTGATAGGTGTTCATAATTCCACTTAATTATCTAAATAAATTAAGAAATGTATTAAAATAATTTATTTAGCAATGGACATGATGTTTTCTGGTGTTCATTAGTCATGTGTGACATGTTGGTGAAGTTTTTTATCTAATTATATGTTTGCAACATATGTTAATAATTATTTCTTGCAATTATTAGTTTCTAGACAGTTCTGGGGGCAATGTAAATTACCCCATGTTAGTGATGTTTGCTGGAAAACTTGTTTATACAAAAGTTGTAGATAATTTATGTATATAGATGCTGTTAAAATTTGGTATCATTTGGCCAAGTAGTTTGTGAGTTATAGATATTTAAAGTTTGGGTACAGATTTGGTTACTCTCTGTTTGGAGCAGACCAGATTCTGTAGTTACATCTTTTATACCTATTAAACTTAGGAATCATGCTTAGTTTATATTAACTTAATGGTATACAATTTCATAAGCTTTTTATAATGTCTTCTTGCAAGTCAATTGGATTTGTAGAACTCCAGATATGATTGATTTACTCAGCTACTGTATGTATGTCCAGAATTGTTGCAAATACATGGATGCTTGGTTACTTTGCTTGCTTGTTGCTAAGTGTGATTCATGTCCTTGATAATGAAGTTAGTACACCTGAGGCTTTGTAAATCTTGAGTTATGTTGGGTATTGCTTCCCTTGCTATCTTAGCATAATAGGTGGTGTGATGTTTATTTGAGCGATGTGAAGTGCTTATGTGTATTTAGCGTAACCTTGTACTTGCCTTGATTAGTGTGTGATGCATCATCTATTGCATTCCAATATATTCATACACTTGCATCTTGCATCTCATTAGGTACGCTAGATGCACCACATGAAGGACGTGATGTGGAGCTAACCAGAAGATGGTGTTGGTGGACCTATCTCGGAGATGGAAGGATCGGACAAGTGCTAGAATGAGGGAATGCTCGCCAAGCGAGTTTCATCTGACAAACTCTGACTTGAGTCGTATCCCAGGCAAGCCTCGGAGCATTATAAGCCTCCTAATTTCTGAAATGCAATTGAGTATTATGTTATATATATTGTTTCATTAAGTTATAGGTGTTGGATGAAAACACTTGCTACATTGATATCCCATCCTTGTCCAGAAAGCATACCTTGAATCCTATGTAGACCAGGATCGAATAGGTGCTTAGTGAAAGTCCTATGTTTGGTGTTGGTAATTAGTGACAATGCCTAAGTACTAATCCTATGCCTAAGTTGTATGTAGCATATGAGGATTAGTACATTCCAAGGTTGGTGGCAAGATGGACATGGTGATCATGATGGCCACACTTGGATTTGGACGCAACCCTACGTGATCAAGGCAAAGGTATATGCTTAAGGGTTGTGTTTTAGTAACCAAGACACCTAGTGGGTGTGGTTACATTATAGGTTAGATAGCCGTACTATAAAGAGGGGAATGACGCGGCTATTGAACTCCTAAGTGCCTCTAGGTATGCATTTCATAATCATATGCATTCGGATAGAACTAATATCGCCTCGAAAAATGATTGTGAAAATGCTAACACACTCACACATGACGTCACTTGGTGGTGTTAGCACATTTGCGATGGCGGTGGATTTTGAGCGGTAGAGAGGGTTTGGGGTCCTCTCTCCGTCCCGCCGATCTTGCGAGGCGGGATTCAGGCGTTTTCGAGGAGTTGAAACGACTATTTTCCACTATGCCGGAAGTTGGAAAAGAAACGGAGGCGAACGGAGGTCAGAGAGGTGACCGAATGCTGGACCGGACGCGGTCTCTGTATGACCGGACGCGTCCGGTCAGCGTTCAGCGTCTGCGCGTGTTTTAGTTTGTTGATCAGACGCGCAGCGCGTTCGGTCACTGTCGATCGGACGCGTCCGGTCATTCAGGGAGCTTACTGAACTCTAACCGGACGCTGGCACTGTGGCGTCCGGTCAGTTCTACAGCACGTCCGGTCACTGTTTTGTTGTGCGCTGCTCAGGCTTGACCAGCGCGTCCGGTCAGTCACGGGACCAGCGCGTCCGGTTGTTCGCAGCGCGTCCGGTCGTTCGCAGTGCGTCCGGTCTGCGCGTCAAGCGCGTTCGGTCGTTGCTTCGCAGTTAGCCGTTGTGCGACCGGCGCATCCGGTCAGTTGGACCAGCGCATCCGGTCAGTGCTTCGTGACTTAGCCATTGTGCGACCAGCGCGTTCGGTCAGTTGGACCAGCGCGTCCGGTCAGCACGACTTCGGCTGTTTAAGTGTGTAATGGCTCTATTCGAAGGGGTATGTCTATAAATACTCATTGGCCGGCTCAAGGCTCCATCTCTTGAACATTTGACATACTTGTGAGCACTTTGAGCTAAGCAACTCCCCTCCCACTCATCTCTCTTGCTTCTTTGCATATTCGAAGTGAGATTGAGTGATCCAAGTGCATTTGCATTGTGAGATTGCATCTAGTTGGCACTTGGTGGTTGATTTGCTGCGGGATTCTTGTTTCTCTTGGTGGTTGTCGCCACCTAGACGGCTTGGAGCAGCTTGGAGGCGTTGGCAAGAGTTGGTGATTGTTCTTGGCCACCTCCGGTGATTGTGAGGGGTTTGTGCCTACCTCGGCGAAGCGCCAAAGGCAACATTAGTAAATTGCTCGTGTCATTGCAACCTTTTGCCATTTGGTAGGTTCTTGTGGCGCCTTTTGAGAGGCTCGGTGTGTGACCGATTAGCCACCGAACCACGTGGTGAAGAGGGACACAATGGGGACTAACGTGCCGGGAAGCACGTGAACCTCGAGATAAATCTTCGTGTCATCACTTTCATATTGTGATTGATTGATCCCGGTGTCATTTGACTTGGTATTCATTGTTGATCATATTGGTTGGCTCAATAATTCACCCCTCGGTAAAACTCTCCTAACTCAACTCCGTATTACCTTCTTTGTTATCTTTGCTAGCTAGTTAGCTTTGCTAGAGTATCTCCTTTGTGTAGCTTGCTAGTTGTAGTTGTAATTACCTTCTCGGTTTGACTTATGCGGTTGAGTGCAAATATACTAGAATTGTGAATTGGTTAGGTGGCTTGCAAACACCCCGTAGGCTAAGCAAAACTCGCATCTCGCTACTTGTTATATTGATAAACTTGTTTAGCTTGTCTTTGTAGAATTTTTTAAAAGGATATTCACCCCCCCTCTAGCCATCAAGACCTTTCACTTAGCCCTGCTTTAAGCGGTAAAAGTCAGGTTATTTCTTGTCACCTGCGAGATGTAGGAATATTCATATATGGCACTGTTGGCTATATTTGCTATCGTGGAAAGGAACCATGTGTTAATAAAATGAAATGAGACCGGGTGGGATGACAATAGTGAAGCAACAAGGCATGGAGGTCTTGGGTGTGGATCTATCCCCATCTGAGTCATTTAAGGACCGATTCGTTGTACGTCCTTGAGTCATGTTGAACGCAGTCTAACACTTAGTTGGCCGGATAAGTCGTTCCGACCGCGAAGCCGAGTAATACAGTTCAAGCCGGGAATCAAATGGTAGGTCGCATCTTGGAGGTAGTAAGGATATGCTTGGAAACATTGGCACGAGACCAAGGGGGGTTAGAGTCCCTATCACCTGGCAGAGTGTTGCCCTTGGGGATGCGGCATCAGTCGAACCCGTGACTCCTGAATTGTACGAAAGGTGGCTTGTGTGACCCTGGCAGGGGCCTGCGCGGTGAGTGTTAGAAATACCCATCCAACTGGAGAGGAACTCGATTCGAATCGTCGTCGCTCCCGATTAGTGAGCACTTGACTTGAGCAGCGGCAACGTAGATTCAATTAAATTGAACGGATGGTTAATTGGATGACGATGGAAATGTTGCCTCAATTTATACCTGCTATGGTTAATATTGTTTGCTCCTAATCAAGTGAGTGCTCTAGTACAGGTTCTAATATAGATGACAGGTTGCTGAAAATTAACTTGATGCTTAAGCATTCATGATTACTTATCTATATTAAGCTTTTATGCAAAATGTTGTCAAGCTAGCCCCACTTTTATATCAGCCTTGCATGATCCTTGGTGTCACTTTATTTCTAGTTTCTGACGGGTAAATTGAAAGCCCAAGTTTGGTTTTGGTAATTAATGACACCAAGTTGCTAATGCCATGTGTTAAGTGTTTTGAGTTAGGCATAAGCAACACATGTGATGAAGGTGTATGTGGCAAGGAGTGGTGGCCACAAGATCACAAAGAGATGGTGCATGGACATGAAATGATGATCATGGTGGAGATGCACATAAAATGAAGGACATGATGATCAAGTGGAGGAGAAGGATCTATGAGCGCAAGGCAAAGGTATAACCATAGGGTTTTCCTTTTTCCGGTCTAAGATGAGTAGAGAAGTGATTGACCGGGTTTAGGATACATAGCCGACTATCAAGAGGGGCAATCACAGTTAGCTCGAGAAGCAAGTGCCACTAGATCAATGTCTTGAGCATATGCATTAGGATCTAGTAAAGAGCTAACATAATGCCTTGAAAAAATTACTGTGAAAATGCTAACACACACGCACATGGTGATTTACACATAGTGGTGTTAGCGCATTTACGAAGGCGGTGGAGTTTGAGCGGTAGAGATGGGTTTGGGTTCCTCTCTCCCTCCCGCCGAGCTTGCGAAGTGAAATGCCTATTTTCCACTGCGCCAAAAGTCAGAAAAGAAACGGAGGCGAACGGCGGTCACTGTGGTGACCGGACGCTGCACCGGACGCGGTCGCGGTTCGATCGGACCCGTCTGGTCAGTTCTCAGCAGTTGTCAGGCGCACGGATGTTAGGGTTTCTGACCGAACGCTGGTCTGGCCTGACCAGCGCATCCGGTCAGTTCACCTGAGCGTAGTAGAAGAGCGCACGACCAGCGCGTCCGGTCCCTCACGGAACCGGAGCGTCCGGTCAGGCGTCCAGAGGGGCAGAGCACAGCGGAGTGCTGATCGGACGTGCGGCACGTCCGGTCATGTGCGATCGGACGTGTCCGGTCACGGTGGGAGCTTACTGGACTCTGACCGGACGCTAGGTGCAGCGCGTTCGGTCAAACGCTAGAGCGCGTTCGGTCATAGCAACGGTAACTTCTGACGTGCACTGTTCACGCTTGTCCTGTAGTGATCGGACGCGTCCGGTCATCTTGACCGGTGCATCTGGTCAACGCGTTTTGAACAGCGTCGTCCGGTAACGGCTAGCTGCATACCCCTTCGCTATAAATAGAAGATGTCCGGGGTTTGAGGGTAACTCTTGCACATTTTGAGACCTAGAGACATCCTTTGAGCTAGAGAACAACCCCTCCACTCATCTATTTGATTGGTTGCACATCTTGAGTGAGATTGAGTGAGATTCAAGTGCATTGCTTGAGTGTTGCATTCTAGAGGCACTTGATCTTTGAGTTGCTGCGGATTTCTTGTTACTCTTCCGTGTTTCCTAACACGGTAGACGGCTTGGAGCAGCGAAGGTGATTGAGCTCGCAATTGGAGATTGTTGGAGCCCTCACCAAGTGTTGTAAGGGGTTTTTGATCCTTCCCCGCGGGAGTTCGCAAATTGGATACTCTAGTGGAGCTCGTGGCTTGGAGGATCCCCATCTTATGTGCGGTTGTGCGGCGCCCGCCAAGGGCTTGACTCTTGATAGTCGATTAGCTCGCAAACCGACAAGTGGGTGTATCGCCACAACGGGGAGTAGCTTGCCGGGAAGCAAGTGAACCTCGGGATAAATTCTTGTGTCATTCTCTTCCCGAGGATTTCTCTTGTGTGATTGATTGATTGGTACTTCTCATCTCTACACAGTGGTATAATCACTCGAAGCTCTTCTCTCGTATTACTTCTTGTTTCTAGCTTGTAGTTGTTGTTGTGTTTAGTGGATAGTCTTATACTAGACTTGTGTAGGTGGCTTGCTTAATTAGTTAGAGCTAGTGCTTTTGCTTTGCCACCTTTCATACTAACTTGTGGTTAAGTAATTCTTGTAGAAGTTTTAAATAGGCTATTCACCCCCCTCTAGCCATTTGGACCTTACAAGTGGTATCAGAGCCGAGGCGCCATTTATTTGAGGCTTAACAACCTACGGTGAAAAGGAAATGGCTCAATTAAGCTTGCACATCAACAACACCAAGAAGGCACCTCACTTTGATGGCACAAATTATGCACATTGGAAGGTTAAGATGACCGCACACCTAAAGTCAATCAATATAGAAGTGTGGAAGGTCACCGAAACAAAATTTGAGGTTGCTAATCCGGAAGCACCTACACCGGTGGAAGAGAAGAAGCTCCAATGCAATGACATTGCCATTAGTGCTCTTCATGAGGCATTAGATGACAAGACATTTAAGAAAGTGAAAAACATAGAAGTTGCACATGATGCTTGGTCCAAGCTAGAAGAAACTTTTGAGGGCACCGAAGGCACAAAGACCGCTAAAGCATATATCTTGCAAGAAAAGTTTTCTAGCTTCAAGATGCAAGATGAGAGTGTACCGGAAATGTTTCATCGATTGCAAGTCATTGTCAATGAGCTCAAGGCACTTGGTGAGGAGGTCAAGGACAACCAATTCTCTATAAAGTTCTTGAGAAGCTTGCCCAAGAGGTTCGATACATTGATCACCGTGCTAGTGAGGACTACATTGAAGGATTCAACTCCTCAACAAGTATTCCAAGAAGTGATGATCGATGATTCATATAGAGAAGATGATGAGAAAGAGGAGTTGGTCAAAAAGAAGAAGAAGGAAAGTGAGAAGAAGGATGATGAGAAGAAGAACAGTGTGGCATTCAAAGCCACCACATCCAAGGGCAAATCCAAGATTGAATCATCATGTGATGAAGACTCAAGCTCTTGTGATAGTGATGACATTGATGAGAAGATGTCTCTTTTTGTCAAGCAATTTGGCAAATTCATGAAGAAGAAGGGCTATCATGCAAGGAGGAGGAAGAACTCATCCAATAAGAATGAGCATAACATGAGATGCTTTAGATGCCATAGCAAGGATCATCTCATTGCAAAGTGTCCTTATGATAGTGATGATGAAGATGCTATCAAGAAGGAGAGGAAGAAGTAAAAGAAGAAGCAAGAAAAGAAAGAGAGCTCTCATAAGAAGAAGAATGATTCTCATGTTGCTACATGGGATAGTGATGATTCCTCAAGTGATGATGAGGATGACAACAAGAGCAAGAAGAAGGGACATGCTAGCATTGCCATCCAAGAGAAGGTCTCCCTCTTCGACTCTCCATCATGCTTCATGGCTAAGGCTGTTAAGGTATCATCCGACGATGAGAGTGATCATGATAATGCTAGTGATATTGATAGTGATGAAGAAGAATTCACTAAAGATGAACTAATCACTATGCTAGAAGATTGCACTCAACATTTTAAGGAATCTAGAAAGGAGTGCAAGGGCTTGCTTAAGGAAAAGAAAAACCTTATGCAAGAACTTGATGAGCTTAGGGCGTCTTATGAGAATCTAAAGGTAGACCATAAGAAGCTTCAAAAGTCTCACACCAAGCTTGAAGAAGCTCATTCCTCTCTAGTTGACAAATGTGAAAACATGCCAACTAATGTTGAGAAAGCTAAAACTTGCAACATAGGCATATCATGTGATATAATTGATGAATCTTTTCATAAGCCTATTGTTGTTGCTCCCACTAACCCTTCATGTAGCGCATCTACATCATCCTCATCTAGTAGTGATGGTTTCACTTGTGACTCCACACTTATAGTTGAGAATGAAAATCTCAAGGAGGTAAAAGAGCTCAATCACACCTTAGCTAAGGCTTATGGTGGTGAGGACCGCTTGCTTATGTGCTTGGGTAGCCAAAGAGCTTCTCTCTATAAAGAGGGATTGGGCTATAACCCCAAGAAAGGCAAGGCCGCTTTTGCTCCTCACAAGACTCGTTTTGTGAAGAACAATGGTAGCTATTATAAAGTGTGCAAGCAAGTTGGTCACATAGAGCAACAATGCATGAACAAGAAATCTAATGCTAATGTATCCTCAATTAAGTTTGATTCTTTCTATATGCTTACCAAGGATACAAATGGTGTTCATGCTAAGTTCATTGGTACACCATGGATGGGCTCAAAGAAAAAAGCCATTTAGGTACCAAAGAGCTTGGTCACTAACCTTGGAGGACCCAAACAAGTTTAGGTACCTAAAAAGAATTGATCTTGTCTTGTAGGTCAATTACAAAGCCAGAGGAAGGCATTGGGTGCTTGATAGTGGGCGCACTCAACATATGACCGGGGATTCTTGTATGTTCAAATCAATTGATACAAGTCAAAATGGTGGTTTTGATGCTATCACTTTCGGAAACAACAAGAAAGGCAAGGTTAAAGGGCTTGGTAAAATTGCTATCTCAAATAACATGAGCATATCTAATGTGTTGCTAGTTGAGAGCTTGGATTTCAATCTTTTATCGGTGGCACGACTTTATGATCTTGGCTTCAAGTGCATTTTTGGTAGTGATGATGTTGAAGTCATAAGTGTTGATGGATCAAATTTGATATTCAAAGGATTTAGACATGGTAGCTTATACTTGGTTGACTTCAATGATAGTGAGACACAATTGACATCATGCTTGCTTAGCAAATCTAGTATGGGATGGTTATGGCATAGAAGGCTTGGTCATGTTGGAATGAAACAATTGAACACACTTTTGAGGCATGACCTAGTTAGAGGCTTGAAAGATGTGATTTTTGAAAAGGATAAACCATGTAGTGCTTGTCAAGCCAGCAAACAAGTTGGAAATCCACATCCTAGTAAGAGTGAAATGAGCACATCAAAGGCATTTGAGCTATTGCACATGGACTTGTTTGGGCCAACAACATACACTAGCATTGGTGGCAACAAGTATGGCTTTGTGATAGTGGATGACTACACTAGATACACTTGGGTGTTCTTTCTCTATAACAAGAGTGATGTTTATGATCTATTCAAGTCTTTTGTCAAGAGGGTGCAAAATGAGTTTGAGACTACCATCAAGAAGATTAGAAGTGACAATGGTAGTGAGTTCAAGAACACAAGAATTAAAGATTTGTGTGATGATCTTGGTATTGGACATCAATTCTCTCCAACATACACTCCTCAATCCAATGGTGTAGTTGAAAGGAAAAATAGAACCTTGATTGATATGGCTGGATCAATGCTTAGTGAATACAATGTAAGTCATTCATTTTGGAGTGAAGCTATCAACACGGCTTGCTATTGTAGTAACCGTCTTTATTGCCATGGGAAGCTTGGGAAGATACCATATGAGCTATTGAATGGAAGAAAGCCCAACATTGCATACTTTAGAGTGTTTGGTTGCAAATGCTATATTCTCAAGAAAGGCACTAGATTGAGCAAGTTTGAAAAGAAATGTGATGAAGGATTCTTACTTGGTTATTCTACCACAAGCAAAGCATATAGGGTTTGGAATCTCACAAATGGCACCTTGGAAGAAGTTCATGATGTTGAGTTTGATGAAACCCAAGGGTCTCAGGATGAAGCTCAAAACCTTTATGATGTGAGAGATCAATTGTCAAATGCAATGAAGAACATGGACATTGGTGATATAAGGCCGATGCAAGGTGATGATGATAGTGACATACATATGATTAATCAAGATGTGCAAATTGATACAAATCAAGCAAGCTCTAGTGGTACACATGATGAAGCTCAAGTTCAAGGTCAAACAAGTGGAAGCAATCAACTCCCAATACTCCAATCTACTAGTATTGCAAGAGATCATCCATTGGACCAAATCATTGGTGGAATTCAAAGTGGTGTTCAAACTAGATCAAGGCTAGCATCATTTTGTGAGCATTACTCATTTGTGTCACTTGAAGAACCTAAGAAATTAAAAGATGCTTTAAAGGATTCCGATTGGGTAAATGCCATGCATGAAGAACTAAACAACTTCACTAGAAATCAAGTTTGGGAACTTGTTGAAAGGCTAAAGAACTACAATGTGATTGGTACTAAGTGGGTCTTTAGAAACAAGCAAGATCAAGATGGCATGGTTGTGAGGAACAAAGCAAGATTAGTAGCAAAAGGATACACTCAAGTTGAGGGTCTTGACTTTGGAGATACATATGCACCGGTTGCAAGATTAGAGGCAATTAGAATCTTATTAGCATATGCTTATGCACACAACATCAAGCTCTATCAAATGGATTTCAAGAGTGCATTTCTCAATGGCTACATCAACGAAGAAGTTTATGTTGAGCAACCTCCCGGTTTTGAAGATGACAAGAAGCTCGACCATGTTTTGAAGCTAAAGAAGGCATTGTATGGTTTGAAGCAAGCACCTAGAGCATGGTATGAGAGATTGATGGACTTTCTTCTCTCTAAAGGGTTCAAGATGGGAAAGGTTGACAGCACTCTCTTCACCAAGAAGCTTGGAAATGACTTGTTTGTGTTACAAATCTATATGGATGACATTATCTTTGGATCAACTAACCAAGACTTTTGTGAAGAGTTTAGAAATATGATGGCTAATGAGTTTGAGATGTCTATGATTGGAGAGCTTAGTTACTTCCTTGGACTTCAAATCAAGCAAATAAAGAATGGCACTTTTGTAAGTCAAGGGAAGTACATCAAGGACATGATCAAGAAGTTTGGATTGCAAGATGCTAAACCAATGAGTACACCAATGGACACTAATGATCCATTGGGTGTTGATGCTAGTGGCAACATGGTAGATCAAAAGCAATACCGGTCTATGATTGGAAGTTTGCTCTATGTCACCGCTTCTTGGCCGGATGTGATGTTTAGTGTGTGCAAGTGTGCAAGATATCAAGCTTCACCTAGAGAAAGTCACTTGAAAGCAACCAAGAGGATATTGAGATATCTTAAGGGCACTCATGATGTTGGATTATGGTATCCTAAGGGATCTAATTTTGAGTTGATTGGAAATTCTGATTCCGACTATGATGGTTGCAAGATTGATAGAATGAGCACAAGTGGCACTTGTTAATTGCTAGGAAGGTCTCTTGTTTCATGGTCATCTAAGAAACAAAATAGTGTTGCACTATCTACCGCCGAGGCCGAATACATTAGTGCCGGTAGTTGTTGTGCACAATTGCTTTGGATGAAAGCCACCTTGAATGACTTTGGAATAAAATTCAAGAGTGTGCCACTATTTTGTGACAATGAAAGTGCTATCAAGATGACACAAAATCCAGTTCAACATTCAAGAACCAAGCACATTAATATAAGGCATCCCTTTATAAGAGACCATCAACAAAAGGGTGATATTAGCATTGAGAGCATTGGCACCGAAAATCAACTAGCCGACATATTCACAAAGCCACTTGATGAGAAGAGATTTTACAAGTTGAAGAATGAATTAAACATACTTGACTTCTCCAACTTGAAATGAGTGCACCCCCACATTCTTATATGACATGCCTCTCCTCTAACATAGCAAGGTAAAGTTGTTTGGCATATCATTCATACTTTGCTAAGGACATGGTTAGAACATTTAGACATATTTGCATGACAATTAGGCTCATTCATGAAAATTAAATGATTTTGATGTATATATGGTACCACTATTGCTTCTATGGTTGTTTGATCTAGTGGTAGCATTTGACATGTTTGTGGGCTTGCAAACCTAGTGTTGAATCTAGAAAATGAGCTCATGATGTGTAATTCAACATGCTCAAGATAACCCTTATACTTTATGAGGTGTGAAGAAGCTTGTGCTTGGATCAAACCGAATTACCTATTCTAGGCAAGTGATCTAGATTGAACCATAATTTGGACTCTCTCATATTGATTGACTTAACTCTCACTAAAATTGGCACCTTTTTGGTGATTGTTGACAAAGGGGGAGAGAAAAGTCACAAAGATAGAAAAGTCACAAAGAGATAAAAAGTTAAGTTGCAAAGGGAAGAAAGATATAGTAAGGGGGAGAGAATGACATTGGAGAGGGATCAATTAAAATTGAGCACACAAGTAGGGGGAGCAAGCTCATGAATTATTTATTGCATTTGTATGTGCATTAACATGATGAATTGTTGCATTGCAAAGCTTAAATTCATATTCATGATTGTATGGTGTTTGCTAGAAATAGAACTTGAATGATGAATTGTTGAGAGTAGCTTTGCAAGTGGTATCTAGACACCTTTGCTTATAATGTTGATCTCACAAGGTATTTTAGTGTTTGTGATCTTTACAAGTGATGTATTACAAGTGGTGTCTAGCTACATCGATGCTAAGGATGGTATATAAAGGCAACTCCAATTGGTATCACGCTTCAAAGGTCCATTCTATATACCTTAGTATCAATTTGATAGTAGTAACTCTCTCAAAATTCAAATCCATACATATGTGCACAATTGAACTAAACTCATGGAAGCACATATGTAGGGGGAGCTAATACTATCGAAATTGAAAATTGATTTCATTTCATATCTTTGTGATGGTTGTCATTAATTACCAAAAAGGGGGAGATTGAAAGCCCAAGTTTGGTTTTGGTAATTAATGACACCAAGTTGCTAATGCCATGTGTTAAGTGTTTTGAGTTAGGCATATGCAACACATGTGATGAAGGTGTATGTGTCAAGGAGTGGTGGCCACAAGATCACAAAGAGATGGTGCATGGACATGAAATGATGATCATGGTGGAGATGCACATAAAATGAAGGACATGATGATCAAGTGGAGGAGAAGGATATATGAGCGCAAGGCAAAGGTATAACCATAGGGTTTTCCTTTTGTCGGTCTAAGATGAGTAGAGAAGTGATTGACCGGGTTTAGGATACATATCCGACTATCAAGAGGGGCAATCACGGTTAGCTCGGGAATCAAGTGCCACTAGATCAATGTCTTGAGCATATGCATTAGGATCTAGTAAAGAGCTCACATAATGCCTTGAAAAATGACTATGAAAATGCTAACACACACGCACATGGTGATTTACACATGGTGGTGTTAGCGCATTTACGAAGGCGATGGAGTTTGAGCGGTAGAGAGGGGTTTGGGTTCCTCTGCGGGATTCGGCGCTTTTTGGGGAAGTGAAATGCCTATTTTCCACTGCGCCAGAAGTCGGAAAAGAAACGGAGGCGAACGGCGGTCACTGTGGTGACCGAACGCTGCACCGGACGTGGTCGCAGTTTGACCGGACGCGTCCGGTCAGTTCTCAGCAGTTGTCAGGCGCGCGAGTGTTAGGGTTTCTGACCGGATGCTGGTCTGGCCTGACCAGCGCGTCCGGTCAGTTCACCTGAGCGCAGTAGAAGAGCGCGTGACCGGCGCGTCTGGTCCCTCACGGAACCGAAGCGTCCGGTCAGGCGTCCAGAGGGGCAGAGCGCAGCGGAGTGCTGATCGGACGTGCGGTGCGTCCGATCATGTGCGATCGGACGTGTCTGGTCGCGGTGGGAGCTTACTGGACTCTGACCGGATGCCAGGTGCAGCGGGTCCAGTCAAACGCTAGAGCACGTCCGGTTATAGCAACGGTAACTTCTGACGCGCACTGTTCACGCTTGTACTGTAGTGATCGGATGCGTCCGGTCATCTTGACCGGTGCGTCCGGTCAACGCGTTTTGAATAGCGTCGTCCGGTAACGGCTAGCTGCGTACTCCTTCGCTATAAATAGAAGATGTCCAAGGTTTGAGGGTAACTCTTGCACATTTTGAGACCTAGAGACATCCTTTGAGCTAGAGAACAACCCCTCCACTCATCTCTTTGATTGGTTGCACATCTTGAGTGAGATTGAGTGAGATTCAAGTGCATTGCTTGAGAGTTGCATTCTAGAGGCACTTGATCTTCGAGTTGCTGCGGATTTCTTGTTATTCTTCCATGTTTCTCGACATGGTAGATGGCTTGGAGCAGCGGAGGTGATTGAGCTTGCAATTGGAGATTGTTGGAGCCCTCACCAAGTGTTGTAAGGGGTTCTTGATCCTTCCCCGCGGGAGTTCACAAATTGGATACTCTAGTAGAGCTCGTGGCTTGGAGGATCCCCATCTTGTGTGTGGTTGTGCGGCGCCCGCCGAGGGCTCGACTCTTGATAGTTGATTAGCTCGCGAACCGACAAGTGGGTGTATCGCCACAACGGGGAGTAGCTTGTCGGGAAGCAAGTGAACCTCGGGATAAATTCTTGTGTCATTCTCTTCCCGAGGATTTCTCTTGTGTGATTGATTGATTGGTACTTCTCATCTCTACACGGCGGTATAATCACTCGAAGCTCTTCTCTCGTATTACTTCTTGTTTCTAGCTTGTAGTTGTTGTTGTGTTTAGTGGATAGCCTTGTACTAGACTTGTATAGGTGGCTTGCTTAATTAGTTAGAGCTAGTGCTTTTGCTTCGCCACCTTTCGTACTAACTTGTGGTTAAGTAATTCTTGTAGAAGTTTTAAATAGGCTATTCACCCCCCCCCCTTCTAGCCATTTGGACCTTACATAAGTCTAGCTGAGTACCTTGTCGTACTCAGGGTTTTATCCCCACTTGTTGCAGGTTGTGATGTATCATGGCGACTGCAAGAGTTGGTTGGCTCCTGCCTTTATGGCGGAGTGTGATCATGGGCATGATCCCTCTAAGTTATCTTCTCTCTAATGTTTTTGTTGGAAGTCGACCTTGGTACTGGCATGTATTTGAAATAAGGGTGTTGTTAGTTTCAAATTACTTTGCTTCCGCTACTTTTGAACTTAAGTTGTAATAACTACATTGAACTTTGATGTATATTGAATTACTTGTGAAATGGTTGTAATATGTGACTTGTTATGTTGAATCACTACGATCTTGGTTTGTATGTTGGTTGGTATGAAATCCCTCGTGATTTCATTGGACTACCAGAGTTATATGGGCTCAAGTGCGAGAATTTGATCACTTCGGTGATTGTTTTTTTACTTGTGCTCTTATAATTTGGACGGTTCCATCACAATGGTCGTGGTCACCCCACCCTACGACGTCTACATTGAAGATGATGAGGTGGCTCCAATGCCATGAGTGCCATCTCTGCCAGCCTTTGCCTCCTCCGCTGGCCGTCAACTCTGTCGGGACCCGACACTATTATAAAAAGGATTTTCTCACTATTACATCGACGATTTCTCTTGTTGGTGCCCATTTTTTACATTGTGGTTCCTAATGAGTAGGTGCCACTAGTGTAAAATTCATGGGCTCGGGCTAAGAATCACCTGTGTAAACTGATTAACATGTACTATGCAAAGAAGCTAATCAGTCTGCTCACTATGTTGGTGTCAAAAAGATCCAAGCGTGTAGGAATCATTGTATCCTATATATATCGAGGTGATGATTATAAAGACATAGAGACCTTTTTAAAATGTGATGTGAGTAGGTACAAGACGAATAAAGACTATCTGGAGGAAGAGAATGGAGCCTCTGTTTTGATAGGGAAGAAGTGAAAGAAGACCCAAAAGAGTTCAAAAACCACTAGCACGAAGAAGTAGACTATTACACGCAAAGAAGGGTTCCTGCTTTAGTGATATGGTTTCTCTCTGTGATTGATCAGTTGAGGTGTTTGTTTGCAAACCCTGAGGATGCCAAACTTATGTGCTGGCATGCTTCTAATGAGTGCAAAGACGATGGAAAACTTCGACACCCATCTGATGCTAAGCAATGGAAAAATTTCAATAACACATACCCGAAACTTACTAAGGAACCAAGGAATGTAAGGTTTGCACTAAGTACTAATGGAACAAATCCATTTGCAGAGAGGAGCAGTAAGCATAGCACATGGCCAGTGATCCTGACCATCTGTTGGCGGTTCTTAACTCACACTTTTAACCGCCAACATTTATATAAAATCTATCCAAACAAACATGAAACCTAGTAATAGGGATTTTGAACTAACAATTTTCATAGGTTTTGGTGAATTGCTCATTTTTAGGAGATAAGGATGGAAATACACCAAGAATGGGCCCAAAACAAATCAGGTTCCTTAAAGACTGCTCCCGATTGCTCGCACGGGAGAATTCGGAGCCTTGCTGGCTTCTCTGCGTGTTGACACGCGTCTCTGGATGTTTTACAAAAAGCCCCTCTTTCTTTTCGGAAATCAACCCGCAGTCCAACTCATCCCTCCAGAACAGTAAACATGTTCTGATATGTTTCATAAAGATCCCTAAAATAAATTTTATTTTTACGTGAAGAAGGCAACGAGTCGTTGTTTCAAAAACACCCTTGCAACTTTCCGGAAACCCCCCCGCTCCCACCATGCACCGCAGTCTGCCCCCACCTCCCGATCCCTCTCGCCTTTCTCTCCTCTCCTCGCTCCCGCATCGGCGCTTGGGTGGCGCCCGAAACCCTAGCCGCCGCCTCATCTTCCCTACGCTCCCCTCCGCCTCGCCGTGTCCAGCACTGACGTCTTGGGCAGCTCCCAAAGCCCTATCCGCCGCCGCCTCTTTCCTCCTCTCCACTCTACCTCGCCGTGTTGGTGGAGCGCTTCTGGACTGTGGAGGAGGAGGCATGCTGCGACGTATCAATGAGGAAAGCGCCCTGGCTCTGGCCTTCCCCTCGATCCGTGAAGGAGGGCACCATCCCACCGTCTCCGGCGACTACCATGCCTTACGGCCTCTCCTCTTCTCCCTTTACTTTCTCCGAGTCAATGGTCGACTTTAGCTGGCTGCAGCTCCGGCAACTCCTCGGCCGGATCCACTGGCTGCGTGGTTGGATCCGTCGCCTGGGTGGTCAGATCCATCGCCTGATCTGTCCTTATGCCTCGTCCTTGGTCATGGATTTTTAAGCAGGCGGTCAGCACTAGCACCGCAGTGGCTGCGGCGGCGCAGCAGATGCCCTCCTAGCTCTGCTCCAATGCGCGACCGTCGTGGTGGTGGAGGAGCAGGAGCATGACGGCGCGTGCGCCGTTTCTGACCTCTGCTTGAGAGCTGCGGCCGCGGCGGCAGCTCCTGTGACAGTGTCTGCGCTCGTGGCCAAGACCAAGAGGCGGAGGAAGCGGAAGGCTGCGCGCGCTGCACCACTACAGGAGAGGCGCGAGAAGCCCCATGAGGTCGAGAGCCACCGGATGACGCACATAGCCGTGGAGCGCAACCGGCGGCGCCTCATGAATGACCACCTCGCCTCGCTCGCCTCCCTCATCCCCTCCAGCTACATCTACCGCGTAAGCCATCTACTCATTTCCGATATATTTGAACTTCCTTTGTCATTTCTTTTGCGATATCTGCCAAAAATTTTGCATACTCCGTTATTGCTGTCGGTTTCCTTTTTGATGCTTCCTGTACAGCAAGGAGAAGCACCCGTGAGCCAATCATTGCAATAGAGAAATAATAAGCAAATATTAATTCAAATGGCATCAGCAGGGTATGCTAATCAATTGAAATAATGTATTAATAGTTTACTACAGATGGTTCATGACTTGAGCGTATGGTAGTATTTTGGTTGCAGACTCATGGCAGGTAATAAGCAATATAATGTAGGGGCGAAGCCAGCCACCATGGCTACTGGGGTCTTACGTATTGCATAATGGGGTCAACCGTAGTGGTAAGCAGTGATCAACAGTAATTCTCTATAGGATTTGTAGAAATTTACCGGGGTCGCTTGACCCCGGTGGCAAAGGCTAGCTCCGCCTCTGATATAATGTCAGGTAGTTGCAACCTACAAATAGTCAAGAACATACCTCTTCTTTCATTTTTTCCCGGGAAGTTGATGGAAGCATGTTTGGAAATAACTAGAGGAACACTAGCAGTAAGAATCCCATGAATGGAACAATGATGAACACAACAAACTAGACCAGCCTGTAGATATCTGTTGTTGTGCATGTGGGAGCTGTTGCCTCTCTCTTCTTGAAAGGCTCCTCACACCAGCAAGTTCACCATCGATCTAGATGAAACCAGACCAGAGTAGTTTTGTCCCTAACCAGTAATGCTGCAGTGTAGAAATGAATCCATCCTTCCAATGCTTAAGCTTTGCTGTCCTATCAGCCCTTAATTAACAAACAGAGAAAGAAAGAAACAGTTGTTTCGTAGGTTACAGAAGAATCAGACCAACCATTCATCTTAGCCTTGCTAGATCCACTTTGTTCTTTCTGTCGACCATATAAATGCATGGTAGTGAGCAAATGGCGAGGGCTGTTCTTGTCTATGGCACATGGAGAGGTTTCGGGAAGAGCTGTAGACTGACACACTTCATACAGTTAGTTCCCTGTTTCATTTAACATAATGAGTGCGTGTTTCAAGGAAAGAATTCCGGCTTGTGTGGCCTTAATCAATTGTATGCTACATAAACTGATAAATAATAGCTGAAATGAAATGGCTCGTCATGAGATGTTTTATTTGCATTTATTTCTTTTCTTGCTGTTTAGAATGTTAAGGTTTGGTTTAGCTGTCAAGTGATGTGTCCCTAAAGCATGGTTACCCTGTTGGAATTTTGAAACCCGTGAACTTGCTTTGTTTCAAATACTGTGATGTTCACACTTCACAAAAGCTGCAGGCTTAGCGTAGAGATGGATTTTCTCTTAAGAAAAAAAGGTGTGGTTCCTTGTGAGCCATAGCAATATTGTATCTTTTCCTACCTGATAAGCCATCTCTACGTAATATTGTATCCTTTCCTACCTGGTGAGATTTAAGCATAGCAAAAAATACTTACCGTGATTCCTGATATGTTTCTCAAAAAAATGAAACTCTTGCTTCTCATAAGTGTTATTGTTATGCATGAATTTATAATTTGCTTCTTTCTTTGAGTGTTTGAAACATAATAATAGTAATATTTTTACCATACTTCATTGCGGCCCACTGCTACAGATGCAGGCATCAGTACAAATTCTCCTCGTCGATGGCCAAGGCCCTGAAATCTCTTCTGGAATGTAGCTTTGGTCGGTTGTTGGGCTTTTCCAGTTAGTGTATTTAAGTTACATGATGCTTAGTTATGCATGTCTCATATATTTCTCATCTGCAGCATAGACAAGCATTCGTAGACGCAAAGAAACACTCCTTTTTGTGTCCACCAGCTGCGGCCAGAACTTTTGTATATGTCAGATCGTTTATTGCTCTCTGTTTGGCAGTGAAATAACTGTATTAGTCAACCAGATATTTTGGTGAACTATTTAAATGACACCTGCTTCATGGCATCCGTGGTCCGTGGTTAAATGTTGTCCCACGGTAAAAATGGGGGATTTTTTTTCATTTCCTTTGAAAATTAGGACATGTAAGATATGTGGTTGCTCTATTTGTGTAATATATGCATGTCTCTATATATAAATATATGTCCTTAGATTTTAGCTACCACAGTCCATATGATGAAGTGTGTAGTATGCTTGTTTTCTTTAATTTATTGTAGGGCGCCCGAAGGGCGCCTGATGTTCTAGTAAAATATAAAGGAAACACCATTTCCTCATTTAGGCCCAAACAAACAAAGACAAAAGGAGCAAAGGACCACCAACCTGAAGAATCTGGGCCCCAAACTGACGTGAACACGCTCCAGGCCCATCTAGTGATCCACCACGCCAAGGCGGTGGCGAAGCGGGCCAGGCCTGCACCACCAGTGGCGCCCCTCAAGCCCAAACTTTGCGGGCTACCTCATACCGCCTCTCTTTGGTCAGTTCAGGGGGGTTGGCAGTGCAATCAATACGAAGGAGGGCGGTTTGATCTTTCCATGAGGGAATAGGGGAATATTCCCTAGGATCCTTCCCTTTCTCCACCAACAAAAGGAGGCCACCCCCTCCTCATTCATAACAACACACAAGAGGGGAAGTGCACCAAAGTAGAGCAAGAGCAACACCACTTCATGGGCTTAGGCCCTAGCTAGCTAGAAAAGTAGTAGGGAGAGATGTGAGGGAGAGTTCGAGAAAGCGCCGGGCTTGTCGGTGTCTCCCCAACTTGTACCTCGACGAACACGAGCTTTGTACCTCAACGAATATCTTAGTAAGCATTCGTGATTTTTATTGTCATAAGTCTTTTGAATAGTTAAGCTATACTCTTATTTGCTTATGGGTTCGTCGTCTATTCTTGTAGTGGATACTCTAGTAGAGGGCCTTGATGAAGATAGATCACCCTGATCAACGCTAGAGTAGTAGTCGATAGCATAAATGTGGAGTCTAGGCTAGAGGATACCTTCGTTTGCTTCGTACTCCACGGTTGAGGGGTGGCAGTTGGTGGCGACAGCCCTGTCCGTCCCACATAATCCCCCACGTTTAGGTATGGCGTAGAGCTACAGGCCGGTATCGCTTGGCAACCAGGTGTAAGCTAGTGCCCGAAGTGAGCAAGTAGAAGTAGAACTTATCTATCCTCAGACCCTAAAACCATAGGAATCCATCTCTACCCTTATCAGTTATCCTTGTGTTGTCCTTGGACAAATTATCTAGAAGAAATACTTCTGTTCCCTGTGGAAAATACGATACCCTGAATACTTCCAGGTGAAAGCTACAATGATAATTCCATACGCTTGCAGATTCTTTCTATAGATGTTAAGAAATACCAACACCATATACAACATTTTGCTAACCATTCTTATTCCTAGACATATACAACCTGGTGTCGATATGGATGTGTTTTTAGAGCCCTTAATGGAGGACATGAAAACACTATGCGTAGAGGGTGTGGCCATGTGGAATGAGTTTCACAAGGAGCCACTCACACTAAAAGCAATGATTTTTGTTACCATCAATGATTTCCTAGCTCTCTTTTCATTTTCGGGCTAGTTCATGTAACACTTCAGGTGTTTGGCTTCCATAATTGCATTGCATTTCATAAGCATGAGCATCAATCATCTCATTCATGTCTTTAGTTTGCTTGCAACATGAGTATGCAACATACCCTAATGTGCTTGTTTCACAATTTACTTGCTTATGAAATGTGAGTGGTGCAACTTGTAGATACAACATGGGATCTCATACTTCGAAACATGACAATGTTGTTAGTATACCATGACAGGCTCAATTGATGCAACAAGGTCTTGAAACATGTGCAACATGATAATGCAACATTTTGGGGGAAAGATTGTTTTGCTTGTTTCAACTTATGTGGCACTAGTAATTTTGGGTAACCAAGGTGTAGAGTGGCTGATTATATCTTATAACACCTTAATTACATTTAGGGTAAATATTGGAGCAATGTTCATGTTGACCAAAATGACCAAAATGCCCTCTTAGGTGCTGATTGACCAACCCTTGACCCCTAGAATGCTTTGGTTTGACTGTTTTAAAAAGTCCAACTTAGAGATCTTGCATGGAGAAGCAACCTTAAGCAATGTTGTAGAGAATTTCATAAGGAACAAAAGTTCTAATATGGCCATCTCATGAAAATGAACAGAACATGCTCAAAAATGGCCCACAAGTCAGTTTGAGGGGCTGCTCAACACTTAAAAAATTCAAGTCTGAAATTTGAAGTTACAGTTTCAATGTACCCCACTTCAACGCCGTGTAACTCAAAAACCAGGCCGAACCAGTCCAAGCTCCAATTGACAAACTTGTAGTCCTCACATAGCTCTACAAAATTGTTGTTATCATCTTTCGCTGACTCGAGCTAGATTAGGAGATAATCGGCGCCAAAGTATCGCTGTCAGTCGACCAATGTGACTGAAACCGGAGTCCTAAACTCCATCGTCGTGGACCGGTGGCAGGTTGTGCTCGATGCATGGAGGCCACGCGCCGGCCGCCTGGTGACTTGGGAAGGTGATGTTGGGCTCCAGCAGGACCACGCAGCTCCAAATCCTCCGCCTTGGCCTCATTCCTTCACCCACGCGCGTGAAGAGCACGAGGTCGCCATCGCCATCACCATTGCCGACCTGGAGCTTGCGCTCGAGCATCACAGCCTCACCACCACCCCATTCTTCAATCCACCTCGGCCACAGCTCTGCCAAGGACCCCTCTACCTCCTCCACCTCTTGCCTGAGCCGATTGCGTGGAGGTAAGGGCACATTACCGGCTTGTTTTCGCTCGGAGCTCACCGAGTCATCGCCGCCGTCACGGTCCACCGTGGCCAGCTCATCTCCACCGCTCTCTTCTTGCTCTGACCTCCGTCCCCACTTCCTCAACCTATGTGGATGCTCGGGGTTAGATGTTACCGCCGGGAACCTTCCGGGCAAGCCGGAACGGCCCGCGGGTGCGTCGCGCGCTGGCCGCGCTGCCATGGCCGCCGATGGCAAACCTCCGCGGCGAGCCTTGTTCTGACCGTCTCTGCTCTCCCTAGTGTGCGCATGGAGTGCGCCGTTAGTCGTAGTGCATCCTTCTAAGACGGAGTGCCCGATGCCGCCGTAGCTTAGCCAGAACGTGGAGCTCGCCGGAGTGAACTGTGCGCCGCCGTGGTACTGAGCACGTGGCTCGGCCTCTCTGTCGAACCACCGCCCTTTAGGTGTACCTCATTTTCTCCGCCTGTGCTCACTAGTCCTTTTCCCTCTCTATCTTGTCGTTTTGGTCACCGGAGATGACCGAAGCATGGTGGTCAGCCACCGTCGAGCCGCCGTTCCCGTCAGTGAGCCGCCTCCGACTGACCTAACCTCTCCATCCTACCTCAATTGGCTCGGGGAAGGACGGAGATCGTGCTGGTGCTCTGGTAAAAATTTTATGTCCATACTAGCTCTGGTAAAAATTTGGGTACTATTGCTTGAGTATTTTTCAAGTTATAATGCTATCATGTTATATTATAAGATACTTAAATGAATTTTAGTAATTTTTCTATATGTGCAATGCTCATAAAATTTTATAGAGAGTGTCCTGGTACCCTAAGGTTGCTAAGAAAAATATGGTTTCTATTGTTTGATACTTTTCAATGTGAATTATTAATTATGTAAAAATTAGCCTTTTTGGCTTGTGAATTTTGTGTAGGGAGTTTCTTTGAATAACTTTAGTTCAAATTTTTACAATAGCCTCCTAGTAGGGCAGAGATCCTCCTGTAATTTTTATATAATTTTCTAAGCAGCTTGCATATAAGTTTAATTTCCCGCTTAATTAATTAAGTAAATTAAGAAAGGGGTTAAAATAAATGTCTTGGGTTGGCACACCTTACTTTATGGTGGTTTTGGGTCATGTGTCAACTATTAGTATTATTAGTTTGGTCATAAGGGTAGTTTGACACATGAATAAATATTTAATTTTTACATTTCTAGGTTCTCTGGACAGCTGGTAGCCTTTTTGGATTTGAACCTTGATAAGAGTGTTTGTTGGGAAACTTGTGAATACCAAAGTGGTAGTAAACTCGTTAAACTAGCTTGTGTCAAAATTTGGTGGCATTTGGCCTAGTAGTCTAGGAGTTGTAGCTGTTTAAAATGGCTGTCCAGAAATGACTGCTCTCTGTTTCGAGAGGACAGATTTCTGGAACTTTAGAATTTCGACTAGGTAAACTTTGGAATTAAGTGTTGGGGTCTGAAAATGAATTGTAGAGTATTTTATAAGCTTTCCAGATTGTCTTGTATCATGCCTTTAGGATTTTGGAATCTACAGTTGTGATGGAAATACTTAGCTGCTGTCCAGAAATGTTGTTGTGATATTTTGTGCTTGGTTGGTGGTAACCTAAGTAATGTTGTTCTTGTAATTGTTGGGTGTTAGGGCCTTAACTGAGGAGGAACATCTATACATTAGGTTGTGTAGATTAGGTAAGTACTTCTCTACCGGATAAGAGATTTGCACTTATTATTGAAGTGATTTGAATAGAGCATTAGGAATTGCTATAGTGCATTTCATCCCGAGCATGCTGCATTCCTTCTTATGCATCCATGAGATTTATTGTGCATTCATGCAATAGGTGTACCGGAGGGAGTGACACTCCTCGAGTTCGAGGGAGCGATTCCGGAGGAGGTTCAGGAGCAGCCGGGAGAACCCGAAGAGGCAGCCAACGAAGGAAACGCCATTGACGAGTTACCAGAGTGTCCGGATCATCGCCCTTCCTCGTTCCTGAAAGGCAAGCCCCGGTGCATGCTGATCCAATTGTTTTATATCAATTTTGAGTACTTTTACTTGTTTACTGCATTGAGTTATAGGAGTTGTGTGAAAACACTTGTTGCATTATACCTGTCTTTGTCCAGATATCATACTTAAATCCTAAATTAAGTTTAGGCACGTGTCAATGCTTAGCCCTGCTTAGTCCGGTAGAAGTCGGGTGATTTTCGGTCATCCGCGAGATGTAGGAATGGGTCACGAGTGGCTATGTTAGCTATCGTGGATGGAACCATGCCTTAAAATGAAATTGAGACCGGGCGGGAGTTCGATAGTGCAGCCGCAAGACACTTCACGTCTTAGGTGCGAAGCTATGCCCGTCTGAGTCGTTTAAGGACCGATTCGTTGTACGTCCTTGAGTCATGTTGAACGCAGTCTAACACTTAGTTGGCCGGATAAGTCATTCCGACCGCGAATTCGAGTAATACAGTTCAGACCGGGAATCGATTGGTAGGTCGCATCTTGGAGGTAGTAAGGATGTGCTTTGGGACATTGGCATGAGACCAAGGGAGGGTTAGAGTCCCTAGCACCTGGTAGAGTGTCGCCCTTGGGGATGCGGCATCAGTCGAACCCACGGCTCCTGAACTGTACCAAAGGTGACCTGAGCAGCCCTCGCCAGACGTGACTCGGTGAGTGTTAGAAATACCCCTCCAGCTGGATAGGAATTCGATTCGAATCGTCGTCGCTCCTGGTTAGTGAGCACTTGACTTGAGCAGCGGCAACGTAGATCTCATTAAATTGAACAGATGGTTAAGTGAATGATATAATGTTGCCGCAAATTATACCTGCTATGGATATAATAATATTATTGTTTGATTTTTAATCAAGTGAATGTTTAGTACATGTGCTAAGATAGATGACAAGTTAATGTTAAAAATAACTGCTAGTACAGGTTAAAGGAGTCTCAATTACTTATGCTTTTCTGCAAATGTGATGTCAGCCAGCTCCACTTAAGAAAGCCTTGCATGATCCTTGGTGTCTCTTATTTTCCATTTCAATGGGTAAGTCTAGCTGAGTACATTCCAGTACTCAGGGTTTATTCCCTCCTATTGCAGATGACATGCTTTATCAGGGCTTCTGCAAGAACTGCCTCCACCCCGCGGGTGATGAGGACTAGATCACTCGGGCATGATCGTCTGTTAAGTTTACTTTCCTAAATGCTTTTGCGGGATGTTGATCTGTAAGACTGGCAGTGGTATTTGAACTAAGTGTGTGTGTGTGTTATGCTTCCGCTACTTTATGAATCCGGTTTGTAATAATTTGCGACTTCGTGTGTTGTAAATGAACTTCTGAACTACTTGTGAAATGTAACGTGTGATGTGTATGTTGAATGATGCGATCTTAGTTGTAAACGAGTTGGTTTGAAATCCTTCATGATTTCGATTGACTACCAGAATTATATGGGCTCAAGTTCAAAAATTTGAGTGTTTCGGCGCTTGTTTTTGTACTTATGCTCTTATAATTTGGTCGGTTCTATTACAGCTGGTATTAGAGCAGAATTAAATATTAAACACATCATACAAGTATTTGAAAACAAAAGTGTTTGTTTGCGAAAAGGGTTAAAAATCTGAAATTTATTTCTATAATTATGCCAGTGATCACATCCCTTAGCCCAAATAAGGACTCTTAGGTGGCTTATTAAAAGACTAACTTGGAGGTCTTGTTTGTTTTTGTTTCATCGTCCATACGGCGTGATATTATACGGATGTCATCCACTTGGGTGGTAATGTATGGATCAAACACCTCGATGCTCTGGTAAATGTGAGTTGTGAGAGCATGATCGTCCAACCGGCAATCTAAGGGAGAGTAGTTGTGGTTACTTGCATACTTACATGTTCAAACCATGTAATTATGAAAGTACCTAATTGTGGGTATATCTGTCGGGTAGTTGTGATACTGAAGTATATACATAGGGGATGTGTATATGGAAAGTATTTAGTTTACTACTTACTTGCGTGCTTATATTGGGAAACTGTTGGGCTGAAATGAGATTTTCTGCAGGTACACTAACAGCGCAAACTAGTAGACCGATAGTTTTGTCTATATGAGAGAGCGTATGTATGCCACCGCCTAGCATTAGAAGTTTATGATTCTACTAGGGTGAGAGGGCGTACGGAACATGCATGCATCATGTTTAATTCATGTCATACATTTCATTTTACTCCCTCCTTAAAATTTTGATGGTCCCGACTAAATTAAATTTCGTATCCCCTAAATTATCCTCACTTTAAGTCATATCTTGTTGCTACAGATGGCTCGCACCAAGAGGACCACTCGCAAGTCAACTGGAGGCAGGGCTCCTCGCCACCAGCTCGCTCCACGTGGGCCCCGTCCTAAGCCCACCAAGGCGGAAAGGTTGAGGGCCGAGTTGGTTGAGGTGATTGCTGCTAGAAATGCGGCTCAGCAACAGCTGGAGCAAGTGATACATGACAGAGATCAAGATACACTTGTGGTCCAGAGGTTGACTATGGCTAATCGCAACTGTCAACGCATGCTGGTCCACGTGATGAACCAGCGGGATGAAGCCTAGCACGAAGAGAACCTCCTGAGAGCTCATCAGGTGGAGCTTGAGCAACAGTTGGAAGCTGCAGAAGAATACAATGAAAATCTTCATGAGGAAGTGCACCGCCTAAACAATCAGCTCAATCCTCTGCTTCCTCATGACAATGACGAGGATGAGGAGATGGGCTCTGGAGTCTTCATGGCTGAAGGTGACGATGACATGGAGGTCAATGGCCCACAGAATGCCCCACCCGAAGAAGAAGAAAAAGAAGATGAGGAGCTAGAGCATGCTAGTGATGAGGATGGCAGGGAGATCTTCGACACTGACTTCGAGGATGATGCTTAGAGTAGTCATCGCATAGCTATGACGCTAGAGTTATCTTTTGTGCCCTCCATGTGTGGGAGTGGGGCTTTGTAATAACTTAGCTTTTGGGATGTAACATCGAACCCTATGTTGTCCTGGATGTTAGTTTGAACATGTTAAATTTCGGTCATAAATGGATGTCTCATTGTGTTGTGTTCGGTGATGGTGTCACGATTAGCACCCTTCGGTGCCGCGACGAAACTGAGGGCCTCCTGTGGCGCGCGACATAAGGCTATGTTGCTGGGCACGTGCTGGTATCGAGGTGGCTAGTCATGATCCACCATGGAACTCTACCAATGGGTTGTCTCCTCGTGGTCATTTCTTGGTTAGGCTTTCCTATTTTGCTAGAAGTTTAGATCGAATCCGGACACCAGTTATGTAAGGTTGAAATCCCGTTGATATCGTTGTCACCTGTTCAGTCACGTTTGTGCTCCCTACATGAGAGCCTTTAATAAATTCCATCTTTTCATCGGAAGATATCGTGTTTGTTATGTCCATCGCATAATTGCATCAATTGGTGCACTTGATGAGGTTGTATGGTTGTGATGAATTACTGTGCCTCGGTTGTTTGCGAATTCATTTCTAATGAAATCAGTTTGGCATATTTACACAATTCATCTACAAATTTCCCACATCATCAGTGCTCATTGGCTATGCATTTTGCAGATGGAGTACAACCTCCGTCGTGGTCGTGGCATTGAGGATGAGGAACAGCCACCCCCTCCGCCACCACCCACTCCGGTGGAACTGATGTAGACGGTGGTTGAAGGTCAGCGCCTGTTAGTAGACGCTATGCGCTAGCTAGTCAACTGGGATGCTCGCCATGGTCATCAGGGACCGGAACCAAATCAGCATAGTGACTTCAAGGATTTTATTGACAACAAGCCCCCGCTCTTTAAGGAGGTGGAGGAACCTCTACAAGCTGATGAGTGGTTGAATACCATTGAGCAGAAGTTCCGTCTGCTTCGTCTGACTGAGGAGCTAAAGACCGAGTATGCTTCCCACCAACTGCATGGCCCGGCTGGTATTTGGTGGAGTCACTACCGCTCCACGTTGCCTCCTAATGTCCCGATCACTTGGGACCAGTTTAAAACGGCTTTCAATGGGAATTACATTCCTCCAGGTTTGATGGCTATGAAGCACACTGAGTTCATGCGATTAACCCAAGGCAATAAGAGTTTGACGAAATACGTGCAAGCCTTTAACAACCTTGCAAGGTATGCAACTGAGTTTGTGGATACTGATGCTAAGAAGATGGTTAGCTTCAAGCGTGGCCTCGGTCCAAAGCTGATGAAGACCATGGGCACTAGCAAATATGCTACTTTTAATGATTTTATCAGTGATGCTCTGACCCAAGAAAACAATAATTCTATCTATGCTGCTTCTAAGAGCCGCAAGAGGGCCCTTGAGGCGGGTGCTTCAGTCCTGAGCTCTAGCTACACCGAGGACTCCTCCTCACCCTCCTGCCACAAGTCCTAAGTTCCGTCCCCCGCAGAAGAAGGCTCTAGCTAAGACTGGGTTTCGCAAAGCATATACAGTGTCTCTGCCAAAGGGTAGTTCTGGCCAAGGCAGCTCCAGTGTCCCTCCAAGCAACATGTCTTGCTGAAACTATAACAAACCAGGTCATTGGTCTAGGAATTGTCCATATCCTAAGAAGAATGCAAATCAAGGTGGCCATCAGGGCATGTTCATTATAATAGTATTGAAGAAATTCCATCTGGTGAGGTAATCACTGCTGGTAAGTTCTTAGTTGACCAACATTCCGCAGTGGTGCTATTTGATTCAGGTGCTTCGCATTCCTTTATCAGTCCTATGTTTGCATCGAAGTTTGCACACAAATTACATACTATTGAAGATGGGGGTTATTGCATTAGAGTGGCAAGTGGTAATATTTCAACAAGTCAAGTAGTAAAAGATGTAGAATTTGAAATAGAAGGGCGAAAGTACTCGCTTACTTTAGTTGTTTTGCCTGGATTAGGCATAGATGTTATTTTGGGCATGAATTGGATGAGTTAGAATGGGGTGCTCATTGATACATCCACTTGGGTAGTTATGCTCAGAGATCCTACTGATCAAAAAGGTTTTCTAGTGCAACTTCCCTGGCAAATCGATCTTTCTAGTGAAGTTCATGCGGTGCAAGCGAAGGCATTAGCTGATATTCCCGTAGTGAGTGAGTTTCCTGACGTATTTCCTGATGAATTGTCGGGACTGCCTCCGGATCAGGATGTGGAGATTAAAATCGAGTTGTTGCCTGGCACGGCACCCATCTCTAGAAGACCCTATAGGATGCCTCCGAATGAATTAGCTAAACTTAAGGTGCAGTTGAATGAACTTTTGAAGAAGGGGCTGATTCATCCTAGTTCGTCTCCGTGGGGATGTTCTGCTATCTTTGTAAAGAAGAAAGACCAGTCGTTGCGGATGTGCGTACATTATAGGCCTCTGAATGCAGTGACTGTCAAGAATAAGTACCCTCTACCGCACATCGACATCTTGTTTGATCAGTTGTCTAAAGCTAAAGTCTTTTCCAAGATTGATCTGAGGTCTGGTTACCATCAAATTAAAATCCATCCGGAAGATGTTCCAAAAACAGCTTTCTCTACGAGATACAGTCTTTATGAGTATCTTGTTATGTCCTTCGGCTTGACCAACGCCCTCGCACACTTCATGTACTTGATGAATTCGGTGTTTATGCCCGAATTGGACAAGTTCGTGGTGGTATTTATTGATGACATCTTGATATATTGTGAAAATGAGGAAGACCACGCTGAACATCTGTGTATAGTCCTCACAAGACTGTGTGAACATCAACTGTATGCAAAATTCAGTAAGTGTGAATTCTGGCTTCGTGAAGTACCTTTCCTTGGACATGTGTTGTCCGATGGGGGAATTATGGTGGATCCTGCCAAGGTACAAGAAGTACTGAACTGGAAGGCTCCTATCTCAGTTCACGAGGTCTGGAGTTTTCTTGGATTGGCTGGCTATTATCGTCGATTCATCCCGGATTTCTCTAAAATAGCTAGGCCAATGACTTGGTTGCTACAAAAAGACACCAGGTTTGTCTGGACTCCTGAGTGTGATGCGGCTTTTCACAAACTGCGAACCCTCCTAACCTCGGCTCTGGTTTTGGCGCAACCGGATATCGAGAAACCATTTGATGTGTATTGTGATGCCTCAGGCATAGGTTTGGGAGGTGTTCTGATGCAGGAAGGCCGAGTAATTGCATATACCTCTCGACAACTTCGGAAGCATGAGGTGAATTATCCAATGCATGACTTAGAACTCGCTGCAGTTGTTCATGCTTTGAAAGCCTGGCAACACAATCTGTTGGGCAATGTTTGCAATATCTATACTGACCATAAAAGCCTCAAATATATCTTCACCCAACCCGAGTTGAATATGTGTCAAAGACGATGGCTTGAGTTGATTAAAGATTATAATCTCCAAGTGCACTATCATCCTAGCAAGGCAAATGTGGTTGCCGATGCTTTAAGCCGTAAGTCTCATTGCCACTCCTTAGTTGAAAGTGATTTTCATCTGTCTCGCCTTCTACACCTAGCAATTTTGTACAACATCACTATCAGTTGCACTCTCAAGAGTAGAATTATTGAGCTCCAAAAGACTGACACTGGTATATTCCACATCAAGCGTAAGATGAAAGAGCAAAAAACTAAACATTTCAGGGTAGATGAAGAGGGTGTACTGTGGTTCAAGGATAGGTTAGTTGTGCCTAAGGACCGAGAGCTTAGAAATCATATCATGTCTGAAGCACATTCCTCTAAGTTGTCCATCCATCCTGGTAGCAATAAGATGTATTACGATTTGAAGCCATACTATTGGTGGACCAAAATGTGGAAAGAAATAGCTGCATATGTTGCTAGGTGTGATACCTGTTGTAGGGTTAAGGCTGTGCACATGAAAGCTAGATTGCTTCAACCACTTTCTATCCCAGGTTGGAAATGGGAAGAGATAAGTATGGATTTCATTATTGGACTTCCTCCTACTGTCAAAAATCATAACTCTATCTGGGTAATTGTAGATCGTTTAACCAAGTCGGCTCACTTCATTCCTGTCCAAGTAGACTATCGTCCTACTGACTATGCTGAGTTGTACTTCAATCAGATAGTCTGGCTCCATGGGATCCCTCGCACTATCATTTCTGACCGTGGTCCATAGTTCACTGCTCGTTTTTGGGAGCACTTGCATCACCTTCTGGGAACCAAGTTAGTGAGAAGCTCGGCATATCACCCCCAGACCTCAGGACAGACTGAATGAGTTAACCAAATCTTGGAGGATATATTATGGGCTTGTGTTATTTCGTCCAAGGGTTCATGGGAGAAATGGTTGTCTCTAGCTGAGTTTTCGTATAATAATAGTTATCAAGAGAGCATTAAGATGGCCCCACTCGAAGCATTGTACGGTCGTAAGTGTAGAACCCCACTAAATTGGATAGAAGCTGGCGAGAGAAGGTATTATGGTATTGATTTTGTCAAGGAAGCTGAGGAACAAGTTCGTATCATCAAAGTACATATGGCTGCAGCTCAATCTAGATAGAAAAGTTACGCTGATCGCCATAGAAAACCGATCGAGTTTGAAGTTGGAGACTTCGTATATCTGAAAGTTTCCCCTATGAAGAGTGTACAACGTTTTGGTGTGAAGCGAAAGCTTGCACCGAGATACGTGGGTCCTTTCCAGATCATAGGAAAGAGTGGTGCTATCGCATATAAGATCCAGTTACCTCCTGAAATGAGCGCCATTTTCAATGTTTTCCACGTATCTCAGTTAAAGAAATGTCTTCGGATTCCTGAAGAAAGAGTTCCATTAGGGGATATCAGGCTAGAATCTGATCTAACTTACGAAGAAAAGCCAGTCCGTGTGATTGACACTCGAGAGCAGGTAACTAGAAGTCGAGTGGTTAAGTGGTATAAAGTAATGTGGAGTAATCAGGGTAGTGAGAGTGATGCTACGTGGGAGCAAGAAGACTATTTACGTGAGGGTTATAAGGAATTCTATCAACAATGGTACTCTTTCCAAATCTCGAGACGGGATTTTTATAAGGGGGGAGGGCTATAACACCTTAGGTGTTTGGCTTCCATAATTGCATTGCATTTCATAAGCATGAGCATCAATCATCTCAATCATGTCTTTATTTTGCTTGCAACATGAGTATGCAACATACCCTAATGTGCTAGTTTCACAATTTACTTGCTTATGAAATGTGAGTGGTGCAACTTGTAGATACAACATGGGATCTCATACTTCGAAACATGATAATTTTGTTAGTATACCATGATAGGCTCAATTGATGCAACAAGGTCTTGAAACATATGCAACATGATAATGCAACATTTTGGGGGAAAGATTGTTTTGCTTGTTTCAACTTATGTGGCACTAGTAATTTTGGGTAACCAAGGGTAGAGTGGCTGATTATATCTTATAACACCTTAATTACATTTAGGGTAAATAGTGGAGCAATGTTCATGTTGACCAAAATGACCAAAATGCCCTCTTAGGTGCTGATTGACCAACCCTTGACCCCTAGAATGCTTTGGTTTGACCGTTCAAAAAGTCTAGCTTAGAGATCTTGCATGGAGAAGCAACCTTAATCAAAGTTGTAGAGAATTTCATAGGGAACAAAAGTTCTAATATGGTCATCTCATGAAAATGAACATAACATGCTCAAAAATGGCCCACAAGTCAGTTTGAGGGGCTGCTCAACACTTAAAATTTTTTTCTAAGTCTGAAATTTGAAGTTACAGTTTCAATGTACCCCACTTCAACGCCGTGTAACTCAAAAACCAGGCCGAACCAGTCCAAGCTCCAATTGACAAACTTGTAGTCCTCACATAGCTCTACAAAATTGCTGTTATCATCTTTCGCTGACTCGAGCTAGATTAGGAGATAATTGGCACCAAAGTATCGTTGTCAGTCGGCCAATGTGACTAAAACCAGAGTCCTGAACTCCATCGTTGCCGACCGGTGGCAAGTTGTGCTCGACGCGTGGAGGCCACGGCCGGCCGCCTGGTGACTTGGGAAGGTGATGTCGGGCTCCAGCAGGACCACGCGGCTCCAAATCCTCCGCCTTGGCCTCATTCCTTCACCCATGCGCGCGGAGAGCACGAGGTCGCCACCGCCATCACCATTGCCGACCCGGATCTTGTGCTCGAGCATCACAGCCTCAGCACCGTCCCATTCTTCAATTCACCTCGGCCACAGCTCCACCTAGGACCCCTCTACCTCCTCCACCTCTTGCCTGAGCCGATTGCGTGGAGGTAAGGGCACATTACTGGCTTGTTTTCGCTCGGAGCTCACCGGGTCATCGCCGCTGTCACGGTCCACCGTGGCCAGCTCGTCTCCGCTGCTCTCTTCTTGCTCTAACCTCCGTCCCCACTTCCTCAACCCGTGTGGATGCTCGGGGTTAGATGTTACCACCGGGAACCTTCCGGGCAAGCCGGAACGGCCCACGGGTGCGTCGCGCGCTGGCCGCGCCCGCCATGGCCACCGATGGCAAACATCCGCGGCGAGCCTTGTTTTGACCGTCTCTGCTCTCCCTAGTGTGCGCATGGAGTGCGCTGTCAGTCGTAGTGCATCCTTCTAAGACGGAGTGCCCGATGTCGCCGTAGCTTAGCCGAAACGTGGAGCTCGCCGAAGTGAACTGTGCGCCGCCGTGGTACTGAGCACGTGGCCCGGCCTCTCCGTCGAACCACCGCCCTTTAGGTGTACCTCATTTTCTCCGCCTGTGCTCACTGGTCCTTTTCCCTCTCTGTCTTGCCATTTTGGTCACCGTAGATGACCAGGGCACGGCGGTCAGCCACCGTCGAGCCACCGTTCCCATCGGTGAGCCGCCTCCGACTGACCTAACCTCTCCATCCTACCTCAATCGGCTCGGGGAAGGACAGAGATCGCGCTGGTGCCCTCGGTTTCGCCGGCCGACCCACCGGCGGCGAGCTCCGACCACCGCCGTCCGCCTCCCCTGCCTTGTGTCGCTGACACACGGGTCCCTCTTGTCAGGTGCGCGCGGGCGGAAGTTCAAGATCGGGCCGCGCGCGGTCTAGGCCGCGCTGGTGTGACAAGCCGGCCCAGTAGCCCTGTTGGGTTTTGAAATTTTGTTTTTTTTCCTTTATTCTTTTCACAGTTTTCAATGCTGTTTGTGATTTTCATATCTAGGGTTTGACTTGTCTAAAAATAATGATTTAAATTTTTTTGGACTCTGTGTGAATTGTAGTATTTAGGAAAAATATCAAATACATATGTGATGTTTATTTTCGGAAAGAATTAATTAGGCCTTTGAAATATGTTTTAAATTGAATGCAAACTTGTTAAATGGATAACTTAAGTTGTTGTGTTCCAAAAAATATGAAAATTGGTGAGTATGTTATTTCATGTCCATACTAGCTCTGGTAAAAATTTGGGTACTATTGCTTGAGTATTTTTCAAGTTATAATGCTATCATGTTATATTATAAGATACTTGAATGAATTTTAGTAATTTTTCTATACGTGCAATGCTCATGAAATTTTATAGAGAGTGTCCTGGTACCCTAAGGTTGCTAAGAAAAATATGGTTTCTGTTGTTTGATACTTTTCAATATGAATTATTAATTATGCAAAAATTAGCCTTTTTAGCTTGTGAATTTTGTGTAGGGAGTTTCTGTGAATAACTTTAGTTCAAATTTTTACAGTAGCCTCCTAGTAGGGCAGAGATCCTCCTGTAATTTTTATACAATTTTCTAAGCAGCTTGCATATAAGTTTAATTTCCCGCTTAATTAATTAAGTAAATTAAGAAAGGGGTTAAAATAAATGTCTTGGGTTGGCACACCTTACTTTATGGTGGTTTTGGGTCATGTGTCAACTAGTAGTATTATTAGTTTGGTCATAAGTGTAGTTTGACACATGAATAAATATTTAATTTTCATATTTTTAGGTTTTCTGGACAGCTGGTAGCCTTTTTGGATTTGAACCTTGATAAAAGTGTTTGCTGGGAAACTTGTGAATACCAAAGTGGTAGTAAACTCGTTAAACTAGCTTGTGTCAAAATTTGGTGGCATTTGGCCTAGTAGTCTAGGAGTTGTAGCTGTTTAAAGTGGATGTCCAGAAATGGCTGCTCTCTGTTTGGAGAGGACAGATTTCTGGAACTTTAGAATTTCGACTAGGTAAACTTTGGAATTAAGTGTTGAGGTCTAAAATGAATTGTAGAGTATTTTATAAGCTTTACAGATTATCTTGTATCATGCTGTCGGTACCAACAGTACGGGGGTACCCACATCCATCGCTAATAAAAAACTAAAACGACTGAAACCGCAATAGAAGGCAGCCTGCCTCGACCGCGTATCCAGTCTGCCTCGTACGAGGCCCGCTCGACGGGGCACCTCGACCGCGCTCCGGCTCCGACTCGTACGAGGCCCGCTCGACGGGGCGCCTCGACCGCGCCCCATCCCGTACCGCAAGGTACCTCGACGGCGCTCTGACCCGCGCGAGGCTCGTCCGCCCACTGGGAAAAACTCCGACTCGCGTGAGCCCGGGTCGAGCGCCTCGACTCCTTCTCTTTACCTACCCCAGGACAAAAGCCATAGCATTTAATGCGGTTACCTACTACCACCTACCGGCATGGCTGCGACCAGGATCGACGTGGGAACAATGCCCGTGTCAGATCTCACTGTTTTACCGCCCATCCCGTGATGGGAGGTGAGAACCGTCACTGTACCCACCTTACCGCGCATTGTTTACCATCGATCACCCTCGAGGGAGGATAAGACAAGGCCCGTTCTCCGCAATCTCAGGGATTCGGCCTTATCCATCCGGTCTCGACCCGGCCTCGATCCAACCTCGACGCTCGGCACAGTTCAACGGCAAGGGAAGGACGGTGTGGCGCGGCGCTCCGGGTCATTTCGCTGTCTCGTCTCCCACGACGCCATGGTGTCCAGGGATGGCCGGCCATTCCCAGAGCACGTCGCTACGGTCAGCTCAACAGGAATCGACAAAACATCACCTCAAGGCTCCCCGTCGTCTTGGCCTCCTCTCGCCCTATAAAAGGGCAGGCCAGAGTTCTACAACGGAGAGGGACAACGAAGAAATACAAGAGACAACAGGCAAAACGCAAGATAGAGATCGATATCTCAAGCAATCACCCTTGTCCTCTTTTTCCACTCTTTGAGACTTGGGCTCGACGCCCTCTCTCGCATGCTTGTAACCCCTACACGAGCACTTCGGTGCAAGGAAATACAAACTCCCCCCCCCCCACTGGACGTAGGGCCTTCTTTTGCCCGAACCAGGATAAACCCCCATGTGTTCTCCTTGCATCACCATCCAGGAAAGAGACACGCAGCATTTACTCGTTGGTTTAGGACCCCCTCGGGTCCGAACACCGACAGTTGGCACGCCAGGTAGGGGATCGCTGCGTGCCAACGTCGCTTTCTCTCCTTTTTTCCTGGATGGCTGACCCCGAACGCCCTATTCCGTTGGCCACGGTGATCTGGTTTGGGAGTTTGGAGTTCATGTCGCTTGGCTATGGCTACGATATGGTCCTACTTCCACCCAGGCACCCAACCGACGAGGACTACGAGCTCTCCCAGTCCGAGGGAGCGATCTGCCGGTACCGTCGCTCTAGGTGGGCGCGGGCCGCCCGACGACGACGAGCCCGGTACAACCACCGTCTTCACCTCACGGAGGGTGATGGGATCCTCCGGTCCGGCACCCTCCAGCCAGGCGCCAGCCTAGATCTCCTTGTGGAAGGTTTGGGTAGGACGAGCTTGACTGAGGGTAACATGCCGACGGAGAATCCCGCCGCTCCCCCGTTCGGTGAGACACCACTGTCCGGAGCATCCATTTCGGCATGGGCAGCAACATCTCCATCACCATTTCCATTTGGGCTAGACTCGGCTGCCCGGGTGTACGCATCTTCCGTGAGCACTCGCATGAGTGCTTATGAGGAACTCCCCGGGCACCATCTACGCTCCACTCTGGACCTCGTTGCATCCACACCGGCTTCTGATTATCGGGACTCTACGGAGACACCGGAAATAGAGCCCCATGCGACTACTTCTCAATGTCGCAACCCCAGTGATGATTTGCAACGGCCACACATTCCCCCGTCATACTACTACTTTGGCGCTCCTGACTCCGACTCGGCTGACGACACCTATGATCCGACCCGCGAGTGCTTCAACATCGATGTTGAAAGCACCTCGGAATCAGAGGACGAAGAGCCAGTCGAAGGAAGGCACACACCACCTCATGTCGAGCTTCCTGCCGAGCGAGACGATCCTCAGTTCCTTGCGGATCAAGGAACGCAGCTCGAGCAGATTCGAGAGTTGCAGGACAGGCTTGACGAGGAACGGGAAAACCTAGATCTACTCCAACAAACCCTCGAGCGTGAGCGTGCGGAACGCGCACTTGGCGGAAGAGCTCGCGAGAGAGCTCACGACGTCAACCGTCGCATCAACGAGGACCGGGTGGTCGACCCCCCGGTTTTTGCTCGAGCCAACCAGAACGTCATCGCCACCGCCATGCTCCTCCGCAACATGCCCAAGCCGTCAAACCCCGACGCCCGTCGGGCTCGGGATGAAATCCAAGAACTCCTCGAGACCACCGCCATGCAACAGGCCGAGAGCTCTGCCTCGAGGCGACGCGAGGCAGCCTCGGAGCGGATCATCGAGCCCTCCCGACAGGAGAGAGAAGCCTCGGTTCACCCTGAGCCTGCCCGGTGAAACCGGGTAGCTCCGGCCCCTGTGCCCACCACCAACGACCACGAGCCTCGAGACACCCGTGGTAACATCGTCGAGCGCCGCACGTGCAAGCACGGTGACGGCGTGCCTCGAGGCTACCACGTCCACAGGGGCGGACGCTACGATAGTTCGGAAGATCGTAGCCCTTCACCCGAGCCCCCGGGTCCTCGGGTCTTCAGTAAGGCTATCCGTGAGACGGTGCTCCCGGCTCGGTTTCTCCCCCCCACGACTCTCACCAAGTACAATGGTGAAACCAAACCCGAACTTTGGCTCGCCGATTTCCGCTTGGCGTGTCAGCTGGGCAGGGCCACCGACGACCGGGTCATCATTCGACAACTCCCCCTGTTCCTCTCCGACACCGCCCGAGCCTGGCTCAAGGATCTCCTACCTCGACAGATCCACGATTGAGATGATCTCATGAGGGTGTTTAAGGGAAATTTGAAGGGGACCTACATGCGCCCCGGCAACTCGTGGGACCTCCAAAGCTGCAAGCAGAAACCAGGTGAATCCCTTCGGAATTACATCCGGCGCTTCTCCCGGCAGTGTACCGAGCTCCCCAACATCACCGACTCCGATGTAATTATGGCCTTCCTCTCCGGCACCACCTGTAAAGAGTTGGTCCGAGAATTGGGCCGTAACACTCCACTCAATGCCAACGGGTTGATGGACATTGTCACCAACTTTGCCGCCGGCGAGGAGGCGGTTGGTGCAATCTTTGGTGGCGACCCGGAAAAGGGGGAGCAGAAGGTCGACGATCCCGCGAGCTCCACCCGAGGCTCCAAGAGAAACAACCGCAAGAAGAAGAAAGGCCAGCAGGGCAAGCTCGAGGCCCCGGCCGACGAGCTCGTCGCTGCTACTGAGCACAAGAAGCCTCGAGGCCCCCCCGACAGGGGCGTCTTCGACAAAATGCTCAACGAGCCGTGTCCCTACCACAAGGGACTCACTAACCACAACCTCAAAGACTGTCATATGCTTCACAGGTACTTTGGGGGTGCCGACGTCAAGAAGGACAACAAGAAGGAGAACCCTAAGAGTGATGACAAGGACGGGGGATTCCCCGAGATCCACGACTGCTTCATGATCTACGGAGGGCCCTCGACCCGCCTCTCGGCGCGCCAGCGGAAGCGAGAACAGCGTGAGGTCTTCTCCGTACAAACGGCAGTCCCCCGCTTCCTTGATTGGTCTGCGGTGGCCATCACTTTCGACCGTGACGACCACCCAGACTACGTCCCCAACCCGGGAGTCTATCCGCTCATTGTTGATCCCGTCATCGCCAACACACGCCTCACCAAGGTGCTCATGGACGGCGGAAGCAGCCTCAACATCATCTACTCCCAGACCCTCGACCTTCTAGGGGTCGAGAGAGAGCGCCTCCAACCTAGCGTCGGGGGCTTCCACGGAGTCGTGCCAGGGAAACGGGTGGAACCCCTCGGACGGGTCGATCTGCCTGTTTGTTTTGGCACACCGGCCAACTTCAAAAAAGAGACTCTCACTTTCAAAGTGGTCGGATTCCGTGGAACATACCACGCTATCCTTGGGCGCCCATGCTACGCCAGGTTCATGGCAATCCCGAACTACACCTACCTCAAGCTCAAGATGTCAGGCCCAAACGGTGTCATCACTGTAGGGCCCTCATATGAACATGCCTACGAGTGCGACGTCGAGTGCGTCGAGCACGGCGAGGCTGTTTTGGAGTCGGCGATCTTGGCTGCAGACCTCGACGGTCTCGCCAATGCGATTCCCAACCCAAAACGCCATGCCGGCAGCTTCGAGCCAGCGGAAGATGTCAAACTCGTACCCCTCGACCCCGCTGATCCCAAGGGGAAGGCGCTAAACATTAGCGCCACCCTCGATCCTAAATAGGAAGCAGTGCTCATCGACTTTCTCCGCGCAAACGTCGACATCTTTGCGTGGAGTCCCTTGGATATGCCGGGCATACCTAGGGAAGTCACCGAGCACGCCTTGGAGATCCGGGCTGGATCCAAACTGGTGAAGCAACGTCTGCGTCGCTTCGATGAGGAGAAGCGCAAGGTCATCGGCGAGGAGATACATAAACTGTTGGAGGCTGGATTCATCAAGGAGGTTCATCATCCCGAGTGGCTAGCTAATCCTATATTAGTTAGGAAAAAGAGTGGGAAATGGAGGATGTGTGTAGACTATACCGGTTTAAATAAAGCATGTCCAAAAGTTCCCTTTCCTTTTCCACGCATTGACCAAATCGTTGATTCCACTGCGGGATGTGAAACTCTCTCATTCTTAGATGCATACTCCGGCTACCACCAAATCAAAATGAAGGAGTCCGACCAGCTTGCGACTTCATTCATCACCCCATTCGGCATGTATTGCTACGTTACGATGCCATTCGGTCTCCGGAACACAGGGGCTACGTACCAGCGATGCATGCAACACGTTTTCGAAAAGCACATCGGGTTGACCGTTGAGGCTTATGTCGACGACATCGTTGTCAAAACCAAACAAGTCGATGACCTGGTCAACGACCTCGATGTCACGTTCAAATGCCTCTGGCCAAAAACATCAGACTCAATCCAGAGAAATGCGTCTTTGGCGTCCCACGAGGTATGCTTTTAGGGTTCATCTTGTCTAAACGCGGCATCGAGGCCAACCCTAAAAAAATCTCTGCAATAACCAAGATGGGCCCCATCCGAGATCTGAAGGGCGTACAGAGGGTCACAGGTTGCTTGGCGGCACTCAGCCATTTCATTTCGCGCCTCGGTGAAAAAGAACTCCCTCTGTACCGTCTCTTGAAGAAATCGGAGCACTTTTCCTGGAACCTTGAGGCTGAGGAGGCTCTCACAAAACTCAAGGCCACACTCTCTAAGTCACCAATCCTCGTCCCTCCAACCCCAGGGGAACCACTCCTACTCTATGTCGCCGCGACATCACAAGTAGTCAGTGCTTCCCTAGTTGTCGAACGGGTCGAGGAGGCACATACCTTGCTCGTCTAGAGGCCGGTCTATTTCGTTAGCGAGGTGCTCTCAGAAACCAAGATTCGATACCCACAGATCCAGAAACTGCTATATGCCATCATCCTGACACGGTGCAAGCTCCGACACTACTTCGAGGGTCACCCGATTACTGTGGTTTCTTCTTTCCCCTTGGGAGAGATAGCCTAGAACCGGGAAGCCTCGGGTAGGGTTGCCAAATGGGCAGTCGAACTCATGGGCGAGACCTTGTCCTATGCGCCGTGAAAAGCTATCAAGTCGCAGGTGTTAGCAGATTTCCTGGCTGAGTGGACCGACACCCAACTCCCCCCTGCACAGCTTCAGGCGGAGCTATGGACCATGTACTTCGATGGGTCATTGATGAAAATGGGAGCAGGCGCGGGTTTGCTCTTCGTCTCACCCCTCGGGGTTCACATGCGCTACGTCATCCAGCTTCATTTTCCTGCGTCTAACAACGTCGCCAAATACGAGGCGCTCATCACGGGATTAAGAATCGCTGTCGAGCTCGAGGTCCAACACCTTGACGTTCGAGGCGACTCCCAACTCGTGATCGATTAGGTCATGAAGAGCTTGAGCTGCCGTGACCCCAAGATGGAAGCCTACTGCCAAGAAGTACGGCGCCTCGAGGACAAGTTTCACGGCCTCGAGCTCAACCACATCACACGCAGGTATAATGAGGCCGCCGATGAACAGGCAAAAATCGCGTCCAGTCGTGCTACGGTTCCACCAGACGTTTTCGCAAAAGACCTTCAGCAGCCATCCGTCGACCTCGGGCCAGACGGAGGGGTTGATGGGACGTCACTCGACCCTCCACCTAAGGCAGAAGCCCCCTCGACCGGGGCTGAAGCCATGCAGGTGGAAGACTTGACCCCACCGTCTGACCTCGAGCCTGACTGGCGCGTCCCGTACCTCGACTACCTCAGCCGAGGGGACCTCCCCTCGGATAAGACTGAGGCTCGACGGATCGCACGCCGGGCCAAAACCTTTGTAATCATGGGCGACAGCAGAGAAGCTCTACCGCCGTAGCCCTACTCGTATCCTCCAACGATGCATCACAAATGCGCAAGGCAGGAACCTGCTCAGCGATCTCCACTCGGGGGCTTGCGGTCACCACGCAGCACCTCGAACCCTTGTCGAAAATGCCTTTCGACAAGGATTCTATTGGCCGACCACGGTCTCCGACGCTGTCAAGCTAGTGCGCTCCTGCAAGGGTTGTCAGTACTATGCGAGACGAACCCATCTCCCGGCACATGCCCTGCAAACTATCCCCATCACATGGCCGTTTGCCGTTTGGGGGCTCAACCTTGTCGGACCATTGAAAAGGACAACTGGCGGCTTCACCCACTTGCTCGTCGCAATCGAAAAATTCTCCAAGTGGATCGAGGCCCGCCCTATCACCAGCATCAGGTCCGAGCAAGCTGTGCTCTTCTTCACCGACATTATTCATCGCTTTGGGGTCCCCAACTGTATCATCACAGACAATGGCACCCAGTTCACTGGTAAAAAGTTTTTGGATTTTTGCGACAGCCACCACATCCGAGTGCTCTGGTCAGCCGTGGCCCACCCAAAAACAAACGGTCAGGTGGAACATGCCAATGGCATGGTCCTACAAGGCCTAAAACCCAGAATCTTTGACAAACTAAATAAACATGGCAAAAGATGGGTTGCCGAGCTACCCTCGGTCCTGTGGAGCCTAAGAACAACGCCGAGTCGAGCCACGGGGTTCACTCCGTTCTTCTTAGTCTACGGGTCTGAGGCTATGCTCCCAACTGATATAGAATACGGATCCCCAAGGTTGAAGGCCTACAACGAAAGAAATAACGACGCCACAAGACAGGACGCCCTCGACCAGCTCGACGAAGCTCGAGATGTGGCTCTGTTGCATTCTGCCAGGTACCAGCAGGGTCTCCGACGCTACCACGACAGACACGTCTGCAGGCGTGACCTCAACGTCGGCGACTTGGTGCTACGGCGGAACCAGAACACCAAGGGACGACACAAGCTCACACCACCATGGGAAGGGCCGTACATCATCGCAGAAGTACTAAAGCCGGGCACCTACAAGCTATCCAATGAGAAGGGTGAAATCCTCACCAACGCTTGGAACATTGAACAGCTACGTCGCTTCTTTCCTTAAAAAGCCTCGAGGCTCTGTAATTTCTTTTTCGTCAATAAAGAATACATCGATGTTCAAACTTTCGTTTCACAATGAGGAAGGATCGACTCTGCACTCCTAGAATCGACCCTCCCTCGGGGGCTACAAGGGGGGAACCCCCAGTCCCCGAAAAAACTTATGCTCTTTTTAAAATTTAAGAACCGCTTCTTAGATCGACTTCGCTGCAAGAGCACCCTAAGGTTCGAAAGGGCCCTCGAGTCAGGAGTATCACCTACGCCTCCGAGGCTACGGTACCTCCACTCACCCCTCACACCTTTTAGTGGTGCGACTTCACGCTAGGGAGATCTAAATAACGGTTCCTAACTTTGAAAAAGAACATACCCCCTGTCGCTTAGATCAGGCTCTCACACGATTTGCAAGGCCGCAACATCACCTTGAAGCTCGAGGGCAGTTGAGCCATGAGATCACTTACGCCCCCAAGGCTACGGTACCTCCACTCGCTCCCTTACGCTAAAGGATGCAACTGCGTGCTAAGTAAATCACACGAGAACACGATCCAAGCGATAAAGGGAAGAAAAGCTCGAATAAAACTAAATTAACCACGAACCGGTTTATGTTTCGAGTTTTTAGGGCCTTCGAGGCCACCATGACCAAAATTCAAAATACTAACTTATTACATGGGCCTTCATGCCCAGATTTGGCTCACAGGCCCTCATCGTCAGCAGGCGGAACCACCTCGGCTTCAAAAAGCGAGGCCAGACGACTTCCAGGCTCTTCCGCGGCTTCAATCAGCTCCACGCAGGCATCCTCGTTCTCCTCATCTGTCTGATCCGGGTCTATGATGAAGCCCTCAGCGACGAGCTTCATGTCGAACACAAACCCTGAACGGACGACGGCCAGCGCCCTCTTCACACCGTGATGGAGGCCGTCCCGTATCTTCTCCCGGGCAAGGCGGCCCAACACCACCATCCGACGGGCAAAGGAGTTCCCCGGAACATCTTCCCCGGTGTCGGCATCGGGCTCGACCCCTAGGCCGTCACACACGGTGGTGATCGCGCCCTGGAGCAGCTGGGTCCTCCGGATCTCGGCTTCGAGGAGGCTCTGGAAGGAGTTGGCAGAAGATTGTGCCTCTCGATTCTCCCTCTCAGCTCTGAAACACGACAAACAAATTAACACCCAACATGAAGCCCTCAACGTCGTGGCCGTAACAATCACACTTACCCTCGATATGGGTCTGCAGGCCCACGACCTCGTCGCGAAGCCCCCCGCACGTCCGCTCGAACCCTCGGAGGGCGCTGTCCTTGTTACTGACGGTCGCCTTTAGCGCCTCGATCTCTTGCCGAGCAGCCTCGAGAGCTGCGTCCTTCTCTTGGACGGCTCCCTTTAGCGTCGTGACCTCGTCCTTCAGAGCATCAGAACGAGCGGCGGCCTGCTCGACCTCGACGTTGAGGGCGTCGCGCTGATGGCTAACCTGGGAGACATCCTCCTCGAGCTCCTTCACCCGTGCCGACAGGGGCTTGAGATCTCTGCGGGCCTGGGCAGCCTCCTCCCGAGCCTTGTCCATGTCAGTACGCATCACGGCTTCGGCCGCCCAAGCCTGCATCGCCTCCTCTTTCACCACCGCGTACGCGACGCGCAGCTCAGCCATTTCGGTGTTCCGATCGGAAAGCCGTTTCTGGGCCTCCTTGACCAAGACCCTTTGCTGAGACAGCACGGCCCACACGCCACTCTCATCCCGGATGAAGAGTGACTTGCGGTGGGAGTACTCCTTCAGCTCCTGAACGCAATCCGAAAAAACCGAAAAGGTTAAAAAGCCGAGCGAAAAAGACACCAAGAAAACCACAGAAAGACGACGGGTCGATCATACCTCGGTGGCATCCTGCGTACTCCGCACGGCCTCGGATGCCACTCCGAGCAACCGATCAAGGTGCCGGCGGACGCCCTCGAGGTACTCCCATCGGTGCACTTCGTCTTTGTCGTTCAGGACGAAGATGGGCTCGGCGTCGGGGTTCGCGGCGTCCCTAAACTAGAGGGACGCCCCCCCCCCCCACCTCGGTATCTCCGTCTCTGCCCATGCTATCACCAGCGTGGCGATGTTGGGCCATGACGACGACGACCCGGCCAGGGCGTCTCCCGGTCTCGCGAAAGGACCGGCCTCGCCCGCAGTTCCCGCCTCTCCAACGGCCATCGAGGCACCGGCCTGATCCGCGGCCTCGCCCCCCTCGACCCCCATCACTTGTTTCCCTTTGTCCAGGGGGGTGTCGTCGAGGGTAAGGTCCGCGATCATGGGTGCCCGTCCTCCTAGGGGATCTGGCCCCTCAACCGTCGACGCCTCCGGAGCCGGCGCCTCGACCGACGACGGCTCCGCTAGCCGCGCCTCGACCGTTGGCGCCCCCGAAGTCGGCGCCTCTTCTTCTGGTGCTCCGGTCAGGGGCTCGACCGCCCCGCCCTCCACCGTACCCGCTCGCTGCACCGACGGGTCTTGCTACGGTCGCGACCCCCTCGCCGAGGCCGCCTTCTGACCCGACGCCAACGCGACCTCCTCCATGGTCATGTCAGCACCCGCCCGCTCCGCGTCGCGGACGGGTGCCTCGCCCGTCATGACCTCGACGGTGGCCTCGGCCGTCGCCGACGACCTGGGCCCCGCCTCGATGGCACCGGGCACCACCATCTCCGCCGGTTCGGACCACTCAACGACAGGATCAGGGCCAGCAACCACCATGGCATCCGCTGGCCCCTGTCGTTGTTGTAGGCGCCCCTTCGCGGCCTCGACCTGCCGGACCCAGGCCGCATCCTGCTCCGCCGTCCGGTTGAGGACAACGGCGCTGGCCCGCAGCGACTTCACGGGGGTAAGCCCCATCGGCTCCGTCTTCCGCTTTAACCTGCAAAGTGAGAAGAAATGTCAGCCAACAGACCCCGCGAAAGGCAGAACAACCGAGCAGAGACGCTTACCCGGAAATCGGCACCAAGGGCCTCGACCCTGTGCGACCCGAGCCCCCCGGGGCGGCCGATTGTGGCCTCGCAGCGGCCCCACCAGCAAGTCGGGCACTCCTTGGGGCCCCAACCGACGCACCGCCTAGCACCCTCTGTGCCTCCGAGGCCAGCTGGCCTCGGGTTCTCACGCCTACCGACGCCGCCGCCGATGATGACGCCGGTACCACCGTCCCGGCCCCTGCCCGAGCTTGCGAGGCCTGGGCCGGTGCGGGCGTCCCCGTTGACCCCTCTTGCTGGGTCCGGGGTAAAGCAGCCCCTCCCGTTGAGGGGCCCGTCTCCTTCTCCGTCTTCTCCTCCCCGGACACCTCGATCACGATGACCGAGGAGGACGCCCCCCTGATGGACTCCAGCAGGGGGCGAATGTCAGGAAGGTCCCCCAGTCCAGTCGCGGTCTCATACCGCGACAGGGCGTCGTCGTCTTCGCCGCTGCTGTCGTCGTCCTCCCCCGAGATCATCTCGAAAGGCGACGGCGCCAGGGGGACCCCGTCGATGGTTTGCTGGCGCCGGAGCCTCTTCAACGCCTCCGCCTCTTTGGCCTTGCGGATTGCCCGCTTCTTGGTCGTCTCCTTGGTTTGCTTCTTCTTGGAGGCATGCTGGCGTCGAGCCTCCCGGGCGGGCCGGTCCTCTAGGACTGGCGGACGCGTTTCCCGCAGCGCCGACAAATCCTACGCGCCGGCCTCGACCAAATCAGCGAAATCCAAAAATAAACGAAATTAGCAAACATATTACCCCTAAGATATGTACCACGGGCTCGAACCCTTCGGTAGGTCTCATGGGGACCCAGTTAGCTTCCTCCACCTTGAAGTTCCCAACCATCCAGCGCGCTCGCCGGAGGACTTCCTCGAGGGCAAGGGATTCGTGGGACATCCGGGTCCCCTCCAGAGATGCCTCTGGAGTCATCTGGTCGAGGCGGAGACGACGCCGGCACAGCGGCATCACTCTGCAGCGATGGAAGGCCGCGGCCAACACCGTAGCCGTCAAGCCCCGAAGGCGAAGCTGCTGCAGCGCCGCCGGCAGCGGGTCTAGGCGCGGCTTCTCGGCTTCCGGCACTCCGTACGTCCAGCGAGCCTCTCGAGCGGTCAACACGTGGCCGATGTACCTCGGCAACTGATTTTCATCGTTGCGGAGGTAGAACCAACCCTCGTGCCACCCGCTGTTCGAAGAGATCAGGCGAGCCGGGATGTACAGATTCGCCCGGTTCGACCTCACCTGCAGGACGCAGCTCCCTACTCGAGCCACGCATAGGACGCCCTTCTCCCCTGCCTTCTTGGCGAAGAGCTCGGCCTTGAAAAGGTGAAGCCACATGTTCCACTGCGGCTCCACCCCAAGGTAGCCCTCGCAGACCGCCGCGAAGATGGCGGCCTGCACGACGGCGTTGGGGGCAAGGTGGTGAAGCGCCACCCGGTAGTAGTGGAGGAGCGCGCGCATGAAGACGGATGCCGGCACGCCAAACCCCCGCTCGTGGAAGCAGACAAAGCTCACCACGTACCCTTCAGGGGGCGCCGGCTCCTGGTGGCCAGGAGGCGGCGCGATCCACTCCGGCTGCGACCTGCTCGTCCTTGGCCGCAGCAGCCCATCCTCGACCAACTCTTCCAACCTCCTCTCTGTCACCGAGGGGCGGCCCAGTCGTCGGCGGGGAGGATCTGGCTCTTTCCTGCCATCAGTGCTGTCGGAAGGGGGGTGGATGGAGAGGATGCGGTGGAGGCAGCGACGCGGGCGGAGAGCGCGATAAGGCAAGGGTTGTCTGAGGCAGAAGATTGCAGGAGCGCAAGGAACCGGTGGGGAACGTAGACCCCTAGGCCTTGATTTTATATGCCCAGGCGGAAGCCCAACGGCCGCGCGAAAAGGTAGGAACAGTTTCCCGCATTAAACGTGCCCACCTAACCGTTTCCTTACATCTCGCAGGAATTGGGCACGTGGCCGTCCCCCATGTTGTAACCATACGCCACGTCGCCCACTACCGCGCCGATCTCGCCTCCCCTCCTAAAAAGACGCGCCCGGCTAATGGGCGGGGGAGGGATTCGCGGACGGATATTCCCAGATACCTGGGAAATGGGCCCCAAGCCCGGTATGAGCCTCGAGGGAGCGGAAGCTGGCCCTCGACTAGGGTTCGACAGCTGCCCTCGAGCAACAGAGTTAGGGACGACCAGGGGTGCGCCCGTACATGGCCAGGGCTCGAGCCACGCTCTCGAGGCACCCCAGGACGTATTCGAGGCTAAAGGAGGAGGTCCACGTAGGAATCCCCTCAGGGGAGGCATCGAGCCCTCGAATCCTGTCGCAGGGAATCGAGATCCACACGACCACTTCTTGGCATCTTTGAGAGCGCCTCCGGGCCACTAGCCGACCCCTAACGACTGGGGCACGGGCTCTCACTCGAATTTCCCCGTTAGCAGCTCACCGGAGGCCGTCGAAACTCGCCCAAACGAGGGTAGTACGACGTTCTCCACCCCTCCTCCTTTTTTCAGAAAAGGAGCATCAGGGACGAAAAGTAAAAGACGGTCCGAACTTTGATTGACCTCGCGCGTGCGAGGCTCGGGGGCTCGACCGCAGAAACCTAAACCTTAAGGGATCGAAAGCTGGCCCTCGACCAGGGTTCGACAGCTGCCCTCGAGTAACAGAGTTAGGGACGACCAGGGGTGCGCCCGTACATGGCCAGGGCTCGAGCCACGCTCTCGAGGCACCCTAGGACGTATTCGAGGCCAAAGGAGGAGGTCCATGTAGGAATCCCCTCGGGGGAGGCACCGAGCCCTCGAATCCTGTCGCAGGGAATCGAGATCCACACGACCACTTCTTGGCATCTTTGAGAGCGCCTCTGGGCCACTAGCCGACCCCTAACGACTGGGGCACGGGCTCTCACTCGAATTCCCCCGTTAGCAGCTCACCGGAGATCGTCGGAACTCGCCCAAACGAGGGTAGTACGGCGTTCCCCACCCCTCCTCCTTCCTGAAGGAGGAGCGTGAGGGTCGCACAGCAAAAGACGGTCAGGACTCTGATCGACCTCGTGCGCGCGAGGCTCGGGGGCTTGACCGCAACGAATCATTCCCCAATAAAATGAATACAAGACCTCGGAGGAGTCTCAACACTCCACCGAGGCCTCGGGGGCTACACCCGGCGGGTGCGCTCGCGCGCCCCTACCGGAAAAAATCACGATGCTACGACTCCAGTTCAAACAAACCTCTAGGAGAGTGATCACACACTCACCCAAAGGCTCGGGGGCTACTGTCGGTACCAACAGTACGGGGGTACCCACATCCATCGCTAATAAAAAACTAAAACGGCTGAAACTGCAATAGAAGGCAGCCCGCCTCGACCGCGTATCCAGTCCGCCTCGTACGAGGCCCGCTCGACGGGGCACCTCGACCGTGCTCCGGCTCCGACTCGTACGAGGCCCGCTCGATGGGGCACCTCGACCGCGCCCCATCCCGTACCGCAAGGTACCTCGACGGCGCTCCGACTCGCGCGAGGCTCGTCCGCCCACTGGGAAAAACTCCGACTCGCGTGAGCCCGGGTCGAGCGCCTCGACTCCTTCTCTTTACCTACCCTAGGACAAAAGCCATAGCATTTAATGCGGTTACCTACTACCACCTATCGGCATGGCTGCGACCAGGATCGATGTGGGAACAATGCCCGTGTCAGATCTCACTGTTTTACCGCCCATCCCGTGATGGGAGGTGAGAACCGTCACTGTACCCACCTTACCGCGCACTGTTTACCATCGATCACCCTCGAGGGAGGATAAGACAAGGCCCGTTCTCCGCAATCTCGGGGATTCGGCCTTATCCATCCGGTCTCGACCCGACCTCGACCCAACCTCGACGCTCGGCACAGTTCAACGACAAGGGAAGGACGGTGTGGCACGGCGCTCCGGGTCATTTTGTCGTCTCGTCTCCCACGACGCCATGGTGTCTAGGGATGGCAGGCCATTCCCAGAGCACGTCGCTACGGTCAGCTCAACAGGAATCGACAAAACATCACCTCAAGGCTCCCTGTCGTCTTGGCCTCCTCTCGCCCTATAAAAGGGCAGGCCAGGGTTCTACAACGGAGAGGGACAACGAAGAAATACAAGAGACAACAGGCAAAACGCAAGATAAAGATCGATATCTCAAGCAATCACCCTTGTCCTCTTTTTCCTCTCTTTGAGACTTGGGCTCGACGCCCTCTCTCGCATGCTTTAACCCCTACACGAGCACTTCGGTGCAAGGAAATACAAACTTCTCCCCCCCCCCCCCCCCCCCCGCTGGACGTAGGGCCTTCTTTTGCCCGAACCAGGATAAACCCCCGTGTGTTCTCCTTGCATCACCATCCAGGAAAGAGACACGCAGCATTTACTCGTTGGTTTAGGACCCCCTCGGGTCCGAACACCGACACATGCCTTTAGGATTTTAGAATCTATAGTTGTGATGGAAATACTTAGCTGCTGTCCAGAATGTGTTGTTGTGATATTTTGTGCTTGGTTGGTGGTAACCTAAGTAATGTTGTTCTTGTGATTGTTAGGTGTTAGGGCCTTAACTGAGGAGGAACATCTATACATTAGGTTGTGTAGATTAGGTAAGTACTTCTCTACCAGAGAAGAGATTTACACTTATTATTGAAGTGATTTGAATAGAGCATTAGGAATTGCTATAGTGCATTTCATCCCGAGCATGTTGCATTCCTTCTTATGCATCCATGAGATTTATTGTGCATTCATGCAATAGGTGTATCGGAGGGAGTGACACTCCTCGAGTTCGAGGGAGCAATTCCGGAGGAGGTTCAGGAGCAGCCGGGAGAACCCGAAGAGGTAGCCAACGAAGGAAATGCCATTAACGAGTTACCGGAGTGTCTGGATCATCGCCCTTCCTCGTTCCTGAAAGGCAAGCCCCGGTGCATGCTGACCCAATTGTTTTATATCAATCTTGAGTACTTTTACTTGTTTACTGCATTAAGTTATAGGAGTTGTGTGAAAACACTTGTTGCATTATACCTGTCCTTGTCCAGATATCGTACTTAAATCCTAAATTAAGTTTAGGCACGTGTCAATGCTTAGCCCTACTTAGTCCGGTAGAAGTCGGGTGATTTTCGGTCATCCGCGAGATGTAGGAATGGGTCACCAGTGGCTATGTTGGCTATCATGGATGGAACCATGCCTTAAAATGAAATTGACACCAGGCGAGAGTTCGATAGTGCAGCCGCAAGACACTTTACGTCTTGAGTGTGAAGCTATGCCCGTCTGAGTCGTTTAAGGACCGATTCGCTGTACGTCCTTGAGTCATGTTGAATGCAGTCTAACACTTAGTTGCCCGGATAAGTCGTTCCGACCGCGAATCCGAATAATACAGTTCAGGCCGGAAATCGATTGGTAGGTCGCATCTTGGAGGTAGTAAGGATGTGCTTGGGGACATGAGTCCCTAGCACCTAGCAGAGTGTCGCCCTTGGGGATGCGGCATCAGTTGAACCTGCGGCTCCTGAACTGTACCAAAGGTGACCTGAGCAGCCCTCGCCAGGCGTGACTCGGTGAGTGTTAGAAATACCCCTCCAGCTGGATAGGAATTCGATTCGAATCGTCGTCGCTCCCGATTAGTGAGCACTTGACTTGAGCAGCGGCAACGTAGATCTCATTAAATTGAACAGATGGTTAAGCCAATGATATAATGTTGCCGCAAATTATACCTGCTATGGATATAATAATATTATTGTTTGATTTTTAATCAAATGAATGTTTAGTACATGTGCTAAGATAGATGACACGTTAATGTTAAAAATAACTGCTAGTACAGGTTAAAGGAGTCTCAATTACTTATGCTTTTCCGCAAATGTGATGTCAGCTAGCTCCACTTAAGAAAGCCTTGCATGATCCTTGGTGTCTCTTATTTTCCGTTTCGACGGGTAAGTCTAGCTGAGTACATTCCAGTACTCAGGGTTTATTCCCTCCTGTTGTAGATGACATGCTTTATCAGGGCTTCTGTAAGAACTGCCTCCACCCCGCGGGTGATGAGGACTAGATCACTCGGGCGTGATCGTCTGTTAAGTTTACTTTCCTAAATGCTTTTGCGGGATGTTGATCTGTAAGACTGGCAGTGGTATTTGAACTAAGTGTGCGTGTGTTATGCTTCCGCTACTTTATGAACCCAGTTTATAATAATTTGCGACTTCGTGTGTTGTAAGTGAACTTCCGAACTACTTGTGAAATGTAACGTGTGATGTGTATGTTGAATGATGCGATCTTGGTTGTAAACGAGTTGGTTTGAAATCCTTCGTGATTTCGATTGACTACCGGAATTATATGGGCTCAAGTTCGAAAATTTAAGCGCTTCGGCTTTGTTTTTGTACTTGTGCTCTTATAATTTGGTCGGTTCTGTTATAGTTCAAAGGAAAGGTTGATTGTGTAGTATGCCTATAAGAAACCTCACACGTGTTCCTTGCTGCATCTAACAAGCTAGCGTACATGAGGCACAGACGCTTCTTATTGAGAGGACACAAGTATCACTTAAGAAGGATGGATAAGGATTTCAACAATAGGGATGAAGCAAAATCTATATTGCTCGATCAAGTAAAAGTGCAAGAAAAAGAGTGTTCCAAATAGTCGGCTAAATCACATTTGTTTTTAGGAAGAAGACCAAAGATGAAAAGAAAAAAGATGTCAAGCCATTAGAATGGGATACATTCAAGAAGATGCCATTTTTTCAAGTATTTCCTATACTAGAAAGACTTTGACATACGACGCGTGATCGATGGTATGAATATTTAGAAGAATATGTTCGATAGCATAATTGGCATCTTGCTCGATGTAAAGGGCAAGGCAAAGAAAGGACTCAATTCATGTATGTACTTGGTCAATTTAGGCATCAGAGAAGAACTTCATGTACCTCTAGCAAATGGAAAGTACCACCTCCCGGCATATAGCTACAACCTCAACCCAAATAAGAAACATGCGAAGTGTGTGTGCCTCGAGACATTGAAAGTTCCATCTGGATTTTGCTCAAACATCAGGAGTCTTTTGTCGATGAAAGACCTTACACTTACTAACTACAACTCCCATGATTATCATGTCATGCTGACTACTTTCCTCCCTATTGCCATTAGGGCAATCACTACCAGAGTCCCGAATTGCCTTGCGTGCCAAAAACCATCAAGGAAAGAGCTTAAACCGTCAAAGAAATGATCATTGGCCACAAACTGTCAAGCAAACGCACTCAAAGTAAGAGAAATTAGTTTCCTTGGCGGTTTTGGCACTCAAGGATGATTTCTTGGAGGCTAGCTGCCAAGGAAACTACGCCCAGACTTAATTTGCCTAAGGGCCAATGAAATGTTTCAACCGTCGAGGAAAGAAGTGTTCTTGGGTCGACGACCTCCAAGGAAAGTAGTTTTCCTGAGGGTCAGCAACCTCCAAGGAAACACTCTAGACCGCTAAAGTAATTGTCATTTCCTTGGCTGCTCTTCACCTCCAAGGAAATTATAGTTTTTCTTGACTGTCATTAACCGCCAAGTTAATTATGATTTCCTTGAGGGTCTATACCAGCAATAAAAAATAATTACAATAATCAATATATTATAATATTCTAGTCACTATATTCAATTGACACATGATAACAAGCATATAGACATTTTATTATGGTCCCCAACCATTATATTGATATAAAATATCCGTATGAATATTACAAGTGCATTTATCATTCATCCTTACATGAAGTCCATACATCATAACACACAAGTCACTAACAGTTTCCAAAGTGGTAGGGGTATTACTAACTCTTGTGTCAAGCCCTCCCAGCATACTATCTTTTGGCCTAAGACGTACATTTTCTGGTTGCATACCTACATGAAAAAATAGAACAATGAATCAATTACTAAGCATGTATGAAATCAGCATGGCTCACGTAAAGATAGTGTGGTGGAAGCACAGCCACAAGGTAGAACTCACTTGCCAAGACCAGCTGCGACTTTGGTGTTGATCTGCAGCACGATGAACTTGCTGCTAAACCCTGGCTCCCTCTGCAGGTAACCCACCATTAGTGCCTTGTTATCCCCCATCAGCTGCACCGCACAGCTGCACCTCACATCATCACAGGTAACAATATACCACAATGAGAACATCCCAAGAAACTTCAGCATAAAGAACTGACAAAGATTGGAGAATATTGTTTTTATGCTATATCAAAAAAACAAAATTGCATTAAAGAACTGTTAGTTGTCCAGTGTAGGGTAAAGGCACATACTTATCTGATCTTGAACCTCCTGAGCATCTGTTCATATTCATTTTTTTTTGTTGTTGTGAGCAAATAATCCTGGTAAAGAAAACAGCAGCCTCTAAAGAGGAACAAAAGGTGAAGAAAATCATGTATCACAGGATGATATATACCAAGCTATAATTTTGAGTAGTGCATACTAGTATTGTTTGCTTATATGAAATAATAAGAAACGTACAAAGGGAAAGCAAAGAGAAATCTGCACCAACATTCCAGCATTTCACCTGCCAGTGCATGGCACAATTAAAAGATAATATAGGCAGATTATAGCAGAACAAACTGGCGAAATGAAAGGGCTGGGAAGTGCCAATTTGCTAGAAAAGACTGTTTACTCTATTGCGACATTCATGGTTGGAAGGGGATATATCACTTCTATTTCAGATTAATGTAATGCGATATATTTCTCTCTCATCTATTTGTATTTTTGTGTAGGCGATCAGTGAATGTAAATAAATGGGTTTGGTAACAAAATCATGAGGTCGCAGATGGTATATTCAGGAAGAATCAAGTAATAAAAAGGGAATAGATGTTTGCTGACAAATTCTTTATCTACAACCCAATGGAAATGTATAATATTTGGTTCAGCATTTTGATTGTGTGGTTGTTGTTAGGTTTTTGATCTCCCACCATTAGGCCCAACGGCCTTTTGGGCCTTGTTCTCGTGCCCTGATCGGGGGAGCCCAACCCTACATGGTTGGTGGGCCCCCGTCACACTGCGCTATATATAGAGATGGGAGCCGGCCGGCTCAAGGCACGAGGTTCACCTCAGCCGCCATTCCCCACCGACATTCCCGATCCCGATCTGAAAGGGGCGCAGCCAGTGACGGGAAGCTGCCACCGTCTCCACTGCGCCACCACTTCACCGCACGACCTCTCTCTCTCCACCGAGCATCACTGCCGGACCGAAGATGGCGTCCACGAACGAGACTCCGACTGCTCCGACCACTACGGCCTTTGACGGTTTGCGATGCTACTCCACTTCAACCTTTTCCCCTCTCTGACTCGCGGTAGATGTACTAGGGTTTTGTTGTATGTACTGTGAATCAAGAACTTGTATTTCTACTGTCTAGTACCCCGATCCGATGAACCCTAAGAACTACGAAAACCAACAATGGTACCGGAGCCACGGTTTATTGAGAAGAAACCTAGATCAGGTAAACCGATTCCAAATCGGGGAAAGAAATAAAGAAATGAACGAACCGATTTCAGATCGGCAAAGAACATTCGCAAAACCCTAACCCTAATAAAGAGAGAATGGGGAACCTTACCCGGATCCCTCCTTGCCGCCGGCGTGTTGCTGCTGCGCGGGAAAGAAAGACCGCCGTTCGGCGGTAGGTCACCGCTCGGCTGAGCTGAAGGCTCGCCGGTGAAACTCTGAGCTGAAGACTCTAAACGCGGGGCTTATAGGCACCGTCGCACAGCTCATTGACGGCGCGCTCAACCGCTAAAGGGAATGCGCGCGCCGGCAAGAGGCCATGCGGCGGCGCCGGCACCTCCCTCGAGCCATCATGGCTGGCGGCGCTGCTCTTTGTGCGGAGTTGAGGAAGGGAAAGGGGAAGAAAGAAAGAAGATCTTTGCTCCGGCGAGCCGCTGGCAGTCGCGGACACCATGACCGCCGCCATTACCTACCGAGCGGCACTGAGAGCGAAGGTAAGAAGAGAATGAAAATGTGACTTAGGGTTTAGGTGCAACCGGCCGGCCCCTGAGTTTTGATCCAACGATGGAGCCGGATGACCGTTGATCTGGATCAACGGCCACGAACGATCGGGCCGAATAGAGCCCAGGCGGGCGCGTGAAATATCGGCCCAAGCCCAGGTTAGGGTCTGGTTCGCCGGGCGCTCATGCACGCGGCTGTTCATGGGCCGCTTCTCGTTGCTGGGCCAAGCCGAATTGAACAAGTGAGCGTCATGGGCCGAGCGCAGGGGAGGAAAGCCTTGAGCGACTAGGCCAGGCTGGTTTTTCGAGCGGCTGCTCGTAGGCAGCAGAGAAAGAGATGGGCTTTCGGGCCAAAATAGAAGAAATTGAAATTTTCGTTTTATTTTTTCCAGAAACAGTTTTGATGAATTTGAATTATTTTTTATATGAATTTTTCTGTGCAATTTTGCCCAACGACATTTTGCTCAGAAAATAGTGAAATTTTTTTTAGTGCTTCTGGAAAATAATAATATGAAAGATTATTAATGTTTCCGTTGTGCATGATAATTATTTTTTCTCTTTGATTAAATTTGAACCAATGCGATAATTTAATTTTAAGAGAAGTGATGAATTTCTGATAATTTTATTGAGACTATGATGTTATTATTTTCTGATCAACGTTGTTAATAACAATATTATAATTTTGATCCATGAGAAATTGTGCATTAATTTTACTTCTGCCCAACGGTGATGTAAAATGTTTGCATGGATGAATTATATGTTTTAATTTGATCAACATTGAGTTAAAGCATGTGATTTTATGTATAAACTTTTCTCACTAACTCTGGTGTGGTTTCAGAAGGCAAATGTATTGTGAACATAGCAAACATCCCGACGCTTAATGGGAGCAATTACCGTGTGTGGTGGGAGAAATATGAACTGAAACTTGCGTTGGGAGAGGTCGATTTTGCCATCACCTCACCGTGTCCTACTGAACCAGAGGACCCGGTGAGAGACGAAAATGAATCTGACGCTGATTTCGCTGCTCAAAAGCGTGATCATGCTAAGATAAGAATGAGATATGATCTTGAACATAGGCAATGGACTCTCTCCAACCGCAAGTTCCTGTTTGTAGCCAAGGCCACCATAGAAGAACAGATAAGGGGCTCAATCCCTGAATTTGCTACTGCCACAGAATATCTTGATAAAATCAAGAGTCAGTTTACTGGGTCTACCAAGGCCACAGCAAGTTCACTGATTAAGAAGTTTGTGAATGAGAAATACACTGGTTGTAGCATAAGAGAGCACATTTTGAAGATGAACACTACGGCATCTAAACTAAAGAAAATGAATTTGAAGCAAGATGATTTCCTGATTCATTTGATTTTTGCTTCTTTGCCAAAAGAATATGACACTTTTATTGTGAAATATAATATGCAGCCTGAAAGATGGGGCATAGAAAGACTTATTTCATTGTGTGCTCAAGAAGAGGAGAGGATAAAGTCCTCACAGGGTGAATCCGCTCACTTTGTGAAGGATAACAAAAGAAAGAACTTTAATGGCAAGAATTTTAAACCACAAGGGAAACCCAAGTGAGATAAGGCCTCTTCCTCAAATTCACAGGGAAAGAAACCCCAGGACTCTGAAAATCAGCAAAACAACTCCTATGGTGGAGCTGAAAATGATCAATGCAAGCACTGCTTCAAAAAGGGACACTACAAGAGGGACTGTCCAGACTTCCTGAAATCTCTACTAAAGAGAGGTGATGAATTTATTACATTTGTAGATGAATCCATGTATTTATGTTATGCTAAATCCACTTGTTGGGTTGATTCAGGAGCAACTACTCATGTTGCAAATTCTTTACAGGGGTTAAGTGAGACGAGAACCTTGCAAAAAGGAGAAAGAACGATTAAAGTTGCAAATGGAGTGCAAGCCAATGTTGAAGCCATTGGAGATTTATCTTTAGAATTGAATAATGGCTTTGTACTTATACTTAAAGTACTTTATGTTTCCTCTTTGCGTAGAAATTTGATAAGTGTTTCGAAACTTGATGATGATGGAATTGATTGCCATTTTGGTAATGGCAAATGTAAGATACTTGTTAATAATGAATGTGTTGGTCTTGTCTTCTGACAAGACAAACATTATTTATTATCTCTTAATGAGAATGCGAACAATATATGCGATGAGAATATGAATGATTCCCCATCTGCGAATGTAACTGAGAAGCGGAAGCGAATTGATGATGTCTCTTCGAAATTATGGCACTGTCGCTTGGGCCATATTTCGAGAGGGAGAATAGAACGGCTGATTAAATAATCAATTCTTCCGCACTTAGAATTTTCAGATTTAGAACAATACGTTGATTGCATCAAAGTAAAGTATGTCAAGAAAATTAAGAAAAAATGCCAAACGAAGCGCAGGAACTTTAGAAATAATCCACACTGACGTATGTGGTCCATTTCCTGTGAAAAGTATGGATGGTTATGATTCGTTTATAACATTCACAGACAGTTACTCTCGTTATGACTATATTTATCCAATCAAAGAAAGATCGGAAGCTTTGGATAAATTCAAAATATTTAAAGCTGAGGTTGAAAATCAGCATAATAAGAAAATAAAGATAGTACGATCAGACCGAGGTGGAGAGTACTATAGGCGACATACCCCATATGGCCAAATTCCTGGATCGTTTGCAAAATTTCTACAGGAAAATAGTAGTCGCTCAGTACTCCACACCGGGGGAGCCTCAGCAGAATGGAGTGGCTGAAAGACGCAACCGTATCTTAATGGATATGGTAAGAAGCATGATAAGTTACTCCACATTACCGATTAGTTTATGGATGGAGGCACTGAAAACCGTCATTCACATACTTAATCGAGTACCAAGCAAATCGGTGTCTAAAACACCGTATGAATTATGGACAGGAAGAAAACCCTCACTTAACCATTAACGTGTGTGGGGCTATCCGGATGAGGCAAAAGTGTTTAACCCAAACATAGAAAAGTTAGACCCCAAGACAGTCAGCTGTCATTTTATTGGCTATCCAGAAAGATCGAAAGGATATCGCTTCTATTGTCCTGACAGACATACGAAGATTGTAGAAACAAGACTCGTTGTGTTCTTGGAGGATAACATGATCAGGGAGAGCATGGTAGCACGAGAAATAAGCCTACAGGAGAAGCGAGTACATGTACCCACTCCCATGGTTGAACCATTCTTTACGCTACCTGTTGCTGTTGAGGCGACAGTGCAAGACACTATAGTGCCGACACCTGTTACAAGTTCTCCCGTGGTGACAATGAATGAACATGAGTAACCTGTCCTTGAGGAGCCTGTCCTTGAGAAACCTATAGAACCAAATGTCGCACATGAGGAAGAACAGCAACAGCCCAATGTGGAACAAGTGCCAGAGGCCCCTAGGTCTCAAAGAAAAGAAGGTCAGTTATTTCTAAATGACTATAAAGTTTATGAAACAGAAGAATTTCAGATGGGGGATGATCCCACCTCATTTGAAGAAGCCATGAGAAGCGACCACTCATCAAAGTGGCTTAAGGTCATGAAAGATGAAATGAAATCAATGAGTACCAACAAAGTTTGGGACTTAGAAATTATTCCTAAGGGAGCCAAAACAGTAGGTTGTAAATAGATCTACAAAACAAAATATGACTCCCAAGAAAATGTAGAAAAATTTAAAGCGCGACTTGTGGCGAAAGACTTTACGCAAAGAGAAGGGATTGATTACAATGAGACGTTTTCTCCAGTTTCATGTAAAGATTTCTTCAGAATTATAATGACACTTGTAGCCCACTATGATTTGGAGTTATACCAAATGGATGTAAGAACGGCGTTCCTTAATGGGAATTTCGAAGAAAATATTTATATGGCACAACCGAAAGGTTTTGTTATAAAAGGAAAAGAAAATATGGGATGCCGCCTAAAGAAATCAATCTACGGATTAAAGCAAGCCTCAAAACAGTGGTATTTGAAATTTGATAGAACGATAAAAAGGTTTTGGTTTTAAGGAAAATGTTGAGGACAATTGCGTTTACGCAAAATTCAAGAATGGAAAGTACATATTCCTGATTTTGTATGTGGATGATATCCTGCTGGCTAGTAGTGATATCAATCTACTAATAGAAACGAAAAAATTCTTGTCCTCAAACTTTGATATGAAAGATCTCGGTGAGGCCTCGTTCGTTTTGGGAATAGAGATTCACCGAGACAGAAGAAAGGGATACTAGGATTATCGCAAAAGACAAACAAACAACAACATAGTCTTTTGTCCCAAGCAAGTTGGGGTAGGCTAGAGATGAAACCCAAAAGAGACGAAAAACAGGGAGACACATAAAGGGACATAAAGGGCACAAGACAAAAAGAGGTCACGGTTCAGACACATTGATTGCCAATCTCCAGGCGCTCCTGTCCATAGCTAAATCCTTAGAGATATTCCACTCCTTAAGATCTCTCTTAACGGACTCGTCCCAAGTTAGTTTAGGTCGACCTCTACCGCACTTTACATTATCGGCCCGTTTTAGAACTCCACTACGCACCGGCGCCTCAAGAGGCCTCCGTTGGACATGTCCAAACCATCTCAACCGATGTTGAATCAATTTCTCCTCAATTGGTGCCACCCCAACCCTATCCCGAATATCGTCGTTCCGGACTCTATCCCTCCTTGTGTGCCCACAACACCAACGCAACATACGCATCTCTGCTACACTCAATTGTTGGACATGTCGCCTTTTTTAGGCCAACACTCAGCACCGTATAACATCGCCGGACGATTCGCCGTCCTATAGAACTTACCTTTCAGCTTCTGAGGCACTTTTTTTTGTCACAGAGAACGCCAGAAGCTTGACGCCATTTCAACCAGCCGGCTTAAATTCTATGCCTAACATCTTCATCAATGTCTCCATCCTTTTGTAGCATCGACCCTAAATACCGAAAAGTATCCTTCTTGGCCACCACTTGCCCATCGAGGCTAACGTCTCCCTCCTCGTGCCTAGTCGCGCTGAAATCGCACCTCATGTACTCGGTCTTAGTCCTACTAAGTCTGAACCCTTTCGACTCTAACGTGTGCCTCCATAGTTCTAACTTCCTATTAACCCCCGCCCTACTGTCGTCAACTAGCACCACATCATCAGCAAAGAGCATACACCAAGGGATATCACCTTGTATTATCGCAAAAGACATACATAGAAAAGGTTCTGAAGAAATTTAGTATGCATACGTGCAGTACTTCACCTGCTCCTATTGTCAAGGGCGATAGATTTAGGGAACATCAATGTCCCAAGAACGAATATGAGATTAATCGAATGAAAGCGGTATCGTATGCTTCAGCAGTTGGAAGTTTACAATATGCTCAAGTGTGTACACGTCCTGACTTAGCTTTTGTTACCGGGTTACTTGGCAGATATCAAAAGAATTCAGGAATAGAACATCGAAAATTGGTGAAGAAAGTCATGCGTTATTTGCAGGGTACGAAAGGTCTCATGCTAACGTATAGAAGATCTGATTCCCTGCAGATAGAGGGGTATTCAGATTCCGATTATGCGGGAGAAGAAAGAAAATCCACGTCAGGATATATATTTACTCTCGCAGGATGGGCTATATCGTGGAAAAGCTCGAAACAAACCGTAACTACATCCTCGACAATATATGTCGAGTTTGTAGCATGCTATGAGGCAACGGGGCAGGTGAATTGGCTAAAAAAATTCATACCCAGATTGAAAGTGATTGATAATATCAATGAACCACTGAGGTTGTATTGTGATAACAACCTAGCGGTACAGTATGCTCACAACAATAGGTCAAGTGGTGCTACCAAACACATTGACATAAAGTACTATGTTGTGAAAGATAAAGTTCGGAATCATATAACAAATCTTGAGCATATAAGTACAGATAAAATGCTCGCGGATCCGCTCACAAAGGGCTTACCACCCAACATGTTCAGAGAACACGTAGCCGGCATGGGTTTAAGGGAAAGCCTATGATTCCTGAACATATGAAGGGCCCAGAAGAAAGTTTCATTTCAAAACAGAGAAATATGTTGTGGCTGTTAGTCTAACGGCACTAATTGTTGTGACGATGAAACAGTTCAATGCACTAATCTGCAATGGAATAGGATAGAAGTAAGAAAAATATGAATCGAAAGTTTTGAGTATGAAATTAAAGAACGAAGAAAATGATGAGGTTTTTGATCTCCCACCATTAGACCTAACGGCCTTTTGGGCCTTGTTCTAGCGCCCTGATCGGGGGCGCCCAACCCTACATGGTTGGTGGGCCCCCATCACACTGCGATATATATAGAGGTGGGGGCCGGCCGGCTCAAGGCACGAGGTTCACCTCAGCCACCATTCCCCACCGACATTCCTGATCCCAATCTGAGAGGGGCGCAGCCAGTGACGGGAAGCCGCCACCGTCTCCACTGCGCCACCACTTCACCGCACCGACCTCTCTCTCTCTCCACCGAGCATCACTGCCGGACTGAAGATGGCGTCCACGAACGAGACTCCGACTGCTCCGACCACTACGGCCTTTGACGGTTTGCGATGCTACTCCACTTCAACCTTTTCCCCTCTCTAACTCGCGGTAGATGTACTAGGGTTTTGTTGTATGTACTATGAGTCAAGAACTTGTATTCCTACTGTCTAGTACCCTGATCCGATGAACCCTAAGAACTACGAAAACCAACAGTTGTTGCTAGTCATTTTGGCAGAGCTAAACTCTGAAGATGAACTGATGGTCTATTCAATCACAGAAAGCGTAAAGTAAATGCAGGACACGCAACGCCAACCTTGTGAAGAAAGAAAATTCCACATTATTAGGCTCAATATTGTGGTCTAATTCTAAGGTGTCACACCTAGTTTGTGCTAAGCATTCATAGCTGGTGGACTCCTGGTATAATCAGAACACATTATGGATATACGTCAAAAAAAATAGAAGCAGCTGCAAGCAGGGAATGAGGTATGTCATAAAATTGGGAAACACAAAACATCGAGAGATGCTCTGACACTCTAATATTTAACAATGATGGCCACAACTCCAGGAGACACCCTGGAATAGAGTGCAAGGATACCGATTTAAAGCAATTGTATGCTATTGGTAGGCCACTGCATGTCCAAAGAGGCAGGGAGTATTAAAGAGTTAATTATTACCAAGGTAGGGTGTCATGACAAAAAGAGGAGTATAAATTCCCATGTACACAAATCAGGAGAACCAGCAAATGGCATAACACGCAGAAAAGTATATATGATTGTTACCAACTATAAACTGAACACCAAAAGAAAGTGTCCTCAGCCTATCTCATCAGTATCATAAAAAAAAAAGAAGAGCTTCTCATAATTGTCAACACAATCTAGGACAGCTCGTATAAGTACTTTTGATACTGCATTTCTTAGCCATATGGGCACTGGCTTATGTTTTTACTGCTACTGCCAGTATTTGGTTGGCACAAGCTTAAAAGGCATGGTAGATGATATCAGCACGCATCCTTTTTTTTGGCAACACAAGACCATGCGGAGCACCAACAGAATTATCTAGGATGCACTGAAGAACCCCAACAGTAATAACATGAACTGAACAACCGCTTTTACACCAAGATAATTTACCTTGGCATGTTGCGACATAGCTGGTTGTTGGCATTTTGCCATAGCTCCAAATCAAAGCCTCGAGAAGGATACCTATGAAAAGAAGAGGAAAGCCTTAGCACTCTGATAAATTTACTTTGTCTAAGAATGGATAAAATTGACGCTACATAGTACCAATGATCTTGGCAATAGCTAATGAAGAGGAGCAATGTAACAGAGATACATGTGCATCTTTAACTTTAAAGCGACATACTCACTGAAACATATTTTGCATCCATCAAAGTGGAAACAAAGGATCTTATATTATATTATGATTTGAGAACAGTTCGCAGTAATACTGACCTCGCTCATTTGCTCTGCTCCATGGTGGTAGATTAAATTAGTGATATAAATTTGTGCAGTGAGGAATGTAAGTATGTAACTGTTGTCCATAGTGGTAGAGTAAATTACAATTATATTTCACTGAATAAAAGGTGACACTATGAAAGGAAAAATAGCTAGCAGACATACCACACAGTAGCTTCTCATGGAGCAAGCTGCAGACCCATTTCTTACTAAAATGGCCTCACCCGGTAAACACTATGGGTAGACTCAGAAGCAATCAAAGATTTTCATTAGTATAATAAAGTTAAATTCTCACTGAAACACATATACAAAAGCTACATCACACAATTAGATCAGATCTGGATGCAAATAGCCGAATAACTTAAGCAAGGGTTCGGGTGCTGGCTTTCACACGACAGCAAGGGAAGAGAAGGGGCTTACATACCTGGTGGGTGCCCTCATCACCGGCAAAGCACAATAGCAAGGGAAGAGAAGACGGACGAAGTGGCGGTGTGCTGTCGGAACCGGACGGCGGCGTCCTTTCACGGAGGGGCGGCATGGGGGCGTGGGTGGGGCAGAGGAGTGGCATCATGTCGAGGGCCGCACCGGCGGCGTCCAGTCGCGGAGGGGAGGCATGGGGGCAGCGGCGGCGGCGGCGGCGGCGGTGGAGCAGCGGTTCGGAGAGTGCGTGTGCGCAGATGGATTGCAGGGCGGGAGTAGCATGCGGTCATGTGGCGGGTAGAGTTGTGTGCGGCGCGGATAGGGTTTCGGGGATTGGGGCGGGCAGGTTGGGGACTAGTTGTTCGAAGTTGATCCAATGGTGAAAAGCAAGTATGCTCTGACATGGTCTAAGATGGCCCGAATCATTCATGGGCAAAGTAAGGGCTGGTTTAGATTGCAAAAAAAATTCTAACCTGATAAATAGTATCATTTTCGTCTTATTTGGTAAATATTGTCCAATCGTGGACCAACTAGGCTCAAAAAATTCATCTCGTGATTTTCAACTAAACTGTGTAATTAGTTATTTTTTTTACCTACATTTAATGTTGCATGTATACGTCCAAAGATTGATGTGATGGAGAGAGTGAAAAAATTCTAACTTTTGGGATGCATCTAAACAAGGCGTAAATTGCTTTGCCCTTTACCGTCTAAAAAATGATTTATTGTTTGTTTTTTTATTATTGAATAAATAGATAAGGCACCATGTGAATCAACCTAAAAATTGTCTTTTATAATAGAGAATTTTTACAATCATCAACCTATATATATGTTGTTGTGTAGGATTTTTACAAATTTTTTAATTGATTTACTATTTCTATAGTTTAAATGAATTTCTATGTGCTTGTTAAAAATAATTCCGAATTGAGCTGCCTATAGCACTAGTTAGATTCAAAAAATTCATAAAAAGATATTGCGGATCATATATTTTATTGAAGCCAATATATTAGAGTTAGACAAAAAATCATTTGTTTGCCAGGAATAATTCATAGTTCTATCTCCAAACTACCATAAGATAATATATAATAATATCTAAACTTTGTTAGAAAATTCTACAAACTTGCATGACAACATGGTTTTGATGTATAATCTTTGTATAAAAATCAAATGATTTAAACAAAGTGGCACTATACATTGTTAACAAATGGATATATCTCTCACATAGTAATGTAACTATATGGGACATGTATCCATTTGTGAAAATTTTAAACAAAGTGGCACTATACATTGTTAATATGATCTTAAAGTTTTATGGCAAGATAATACAACCATATTATGATCTCATGTAAAATTTTAGGATTTTCAAACATCTTTAAGATATTATTGTTTTTTCTGTCAGAGTCGCCAAAATATATATCAAGCATTTCATTGAGTGCCAACCTCTAAGAAAATTCAATAACACCTAAGGAAATGATAATTTACTTGACAGTTCAGAATAACACCCAAGGAAATAGGTATTTTTCTTGGCGGTTAAGAATAACAATCAAGGAAATAGTAGTTCCTTGGCTGTTTAGAATTACACTCAAATTTCCATGGAGGTTCTTAGAAACCACCAAGGAAACACCCATATTCCTTGGTGATTTGCTTCAACCTCAAGGAATATGTGTTTCCTTGAGAGTTCAGTAGCACCGCCAAGAAAAATGTCATTTCCTTGGTGGTTTGGATTCTGACACTCAAGGAAATCCTCAGCTCCCAAGGTAATTCTAGATTCTGGCAGTGAATAAAGCCAGTGTTTGTAAAGATGGCAATCACACGTTGTGATATTTCCTTAACAAGATCTCACAGAAGGTAATTGGCCGTGATGAATTGGAGTCTCTATAGGTTTTTGCCGTAGAGACATTGTCATAGTTGGAGACATGCTTTCCTAGCCTTTCACACTTGGTGTGGCACTAAATGCCAGTAGAAATAGGTCCTCCGCCGGTACCGAGCTCTATTGTACTACTGTGGGAGACAGCCCCCTGATTAACAGAGGCGGGTACAAAATAAAAAGGAATTGCCTCTGTTAATGAAGAAGGTGCCCAAGGGAAATTCCCATCTCTATTAATCATTAATAGAGGCAGGCTCCTTAAGGAAACCACCTTTGTTAATGCTCCATTAAAAAAATGGAGGAAGGTGTCTTAAGGTATCTGCCTCAGGTCATCGTGCTCCATAAACAAATATGGGCATCAAAAGACGCTTGCCTCTTTTAAACTGTTAATAGAGTGGGCCTCCTAAGGCACCTGCCTTTAAATATAGCCTACCAACCCTCTCTTCTTTTACTCCATGAGCTCACCACACTTATTTTGGCATGGTGAACTGGGAACTCCATTTTTCAAGGGAAGAGATTTTGATCTTGGTTTCTTTGAGGGAGGTAGCCGCAGCAGGTTGGTATGTGCCCTCATATCACACTTTTATGCTATTTTTCCAAGTTTTTGATGCTTCTGTGCTAGTTCATGTTGGTCTAGATTTAGATCTATTGGTGGGAGGAGAGAGAAAAAGAAGATGTGTGGTGAGAGAGGCCAAAAAAGGAAAATGTTGTTCCATGTAAATGCCATGTTGGTTGTGTTTGTGTCATAGCTTCATATATAATTAATGTAATGCATGTATATTTTGTACTACAAGTTATGCATTATCTATTAATATAAGGTTCATATTTTGATGTGTCTATAATATTTCAAGGTCAAAATGGATGTACAACATTTGAAGGCTAGCACCCACACTTTCATGGAAGAAGTGGAGAAGTTTGTTGACAACCCCAAGAAGCGTGCTCTGAGTGAGAATCAGAAGGGAATCGTATGTCTGTGTTTTCGCTGCAATAACGAGCGAGTCTAGATAGAAAACAGTGAAGTCAAATCTCACTTGGTGAGGTAGGGTATCATCCAAGTCAAATCCCATGATGAAAGTCATGCGACTGCTACATTTCGAACATCGGTTCACGCAGACCATCATTCTGGTATGATGGATGATCATGGTGGAACTGCAGTTGATCATGACAATTATATCACCATGATGATATTTTTCGGAGATGCGGATGGCGGTGATGCAAATATATTGGGGATTTCAGTGACCATGAGGATGCAGAGTTCTTTGAGTGATGTTTCACCGTCTCGACAAGAGCGATGACCTATTGTATAGGTCCTCTAGGTGGCTAGACAATTTTGAAGAGATGAAGAAGGCAACAAGGAGGCTATCTATGAGTGTTGTCCATCGGAATGGATGGTGTTGTGTTTTGATTTCTAGATGCTGATGCCGAGGCTCGTTTTCACATGGTTGGATGCTAGCTTCACTGATCTATCTCCTTGGTTCTCTACGTCCAAAGGGTAACAAAGTGCCCGCCAATACCTATTAGGTGAAGAAGCTAATTAAACTAGCAATGTTGGGGGTTCAGAATATTCATGCTTGACCACTGTAGCTTTTTTTAATAACAGCCATTGTAGCTTGTACCGTGACACCGAGTATGAGAGCTCGAAGATTTATCTAAATTGTTGCATGAGCCGCTACAAGAGGAATGCCTCTTGTCGCATAGATACAAACGGTGAGGGAGCCTCAAGGGCGCTGACGAAGAAAAAGGCAAGCAAGAAGAGTGGGAAGCATATCTCCTATGAGAAGGATGAAGAAGGTTATACGTAGAGGAGAATACCTGATGTAATGACACCTACCATGGGTCATATGTGATTTTTGTGTTGATTGGCAACATGATCAAATGAACTGCTACGGTTTGCTAGTATACATAGTGAAGGACCAAAATGGAGACCAGAGGAGTGGCTGAATAGGAGCCTTTAAATTTTGTTTGTGAAAACAAAACTCATCCTATGTCCCCAATTCTGACCCAACATGCCTCTCTTATAATTATCAAGATCACTCCAACTTGTGTCAAGTTGACCCTAGGGAAGACTGGGATGAGTTTAAATTATTTCCGAAGCAAAGGAAAACATCTCACAATTTTCCGACATGTGATCTATGACAATCTGGCTACTAACTGCACATAGAAATCACAAACTAAACTAATACACATCTTACAATCAGCAAGACAGAACTGATGATGCATGAGCACTTGAACATACAAAGGGAATTAAACTAATCCTTCATTGGTTAGTGAATGATTACTTGAATCGTATATTTACCATTCACTATTGCATGAAAGTGACATGTCGCAAAAGGATCCAAGTTGCTGCTGATCTGATCATTCTAAAACACAAACATTGAACTACTACTGTTGAAGCATAGCAGGTAAGGAACAAAGCAAGGAAAATTAAGTAAGTGCAGGAACTATTATCACAAAGGCTAGAAAGCACAAATATATACAGAAATGCAGCCAGGTATGCCGAGAGAAACTAAAAAGGAAGAAGCTGCACTGAAACAAACGAAAGACTCAACATTGTTGCTTACCTGTTGGTCAGATGCAGCTGTTGTGCTCTTGCTAGTGCTATCAACTATAATGAGTTGTTGATGGACAAACCTATTGCATAGACCAGTGAAGAATGCAATTATACCATGCAGATGAAAAGGAGCAGGCTGCTACTGAAACTCTGAATTAACCACGTTGCAGCAAAACTATTGCAGCTCTGAAAGGATGCTGCGTTGAACTAAACTTAAACTCTGAAAACAAATTAGAATGCTGCTAGCAAACTACAGAATCAGAGGACTATCGCTGTCCAAAAAATAAGCTGTTGTGCCTGAACAAATGTGTGAGAAATGACAAGCTATTGCAGCTGCTCCGTTATTGTCGGCCTGATGCTACACTGAAAAACTGAAGCACTGAATCACACAAGCAACCAGAGACAGAAAACAGAGAAGAAAAGCTGCAGCTTGGCACCTACTAAAAAATCATAAAATCAGTCCAAAATAAGTCTGAAATGAGATTTAAACAAACCCTCATGTCATCTCGTGACAACCATTTCAACATAGAACTCCTGCAAACATTAAGCTTCTATCATCAATGTCACAAAATCTAGGAAACTGACTGTAAAAAAAATCTAGGAAACTCTACGGAAAGGAGAAGATTGGGGAAACTTCAAATTCGTTGTGCTCAAGTGATGGATTTGTTAGGGGATACTATAGCCTTGCTCACACATGCCTTAGCACCAAAAAATTACTTGGTAAACTAATGAGTTTTCCAAGTGACTAAAAAAAGTTCGGAGCATTTTTGTTGGCTTCCTCCAACAGTTTCCAAAATCTCGCTCCTAAAAATAATTTTACATCAGGAATTACGAACTATTTATAAATCACCCAACCATTTATATATTTTCTTTCTCTCTTCTACATTTGTATTAGAAATTATGTCCTACTTCTCATTCTTTCCCATGTGCTTCCACCTTAGATCGACGCGATGGATACGTGCGCGTATTTATCCGCGCGATTGGGTCAATTTTTCCATGTGCCAACAGATAGGGATTGTTGGAGACATATTTTTTTCAATCTGGTCAAAAATCATGGATTGAGAGATTGTTTTGGGAACTGCTCGAGATGCTTTTACATGAAGCAGTCATCCAAATACCCCTTTGGGGCAAAACCATCCAAGTTTTTCCTTATCGATCCAACAAACCCGATGCCTTCTCGACACTACTTCAAATCGACGCAAGCTTCGAGATTCTATCATGTATCTACCCTTCCACCACTTTCTGATTTTGAGGCCCAAACCAATACCATTGCAGATGGTTTTGAGGCAAAAACCACCGAACCGTTCACGTTTGGCTTGGAGACCCAAACCAGCAAACCATCACTCCGATGGTTTTGAGTCCCAAACCTTGAAACCGTGCATCCCCGAGTTTGAGGACCAAACTGGCAAAACCTCATGCATGCCTCGCTAGGCGTGACTCACCGATGTCAATACATATTGGACCTCTACCAAGCTTGACGCCTTCGCCTACCTTTTTGACTTGACCGACACCCGCTTCATCACCCATGTAGATGTGTGTCCAGCCTTCGCTAAGTGCCACGATGTCACATCCGGAGTGGAGGGTCAACCCTCCCATGGATCGTGCCTATGTTTCTTCGAAGCGGCTAACATGTGGGCCCATACCCAGCTGTCAGACTGCATGTCCCACCAATTAGACTGCATGTTTTCTCACACCCCATGCCACGGATTTGTGCTTCTTCTAGGAGGGTAACATGTGGGCGTGAGGCCCACACGGTTCGACAACCCCAAGGGCCGGTCAAACCACATGTGTGCTTCTTCGCTGTCATGTGGTGCTCTCGGATTTGTTGAGAGAGGGGGTCAGACCATGTCATCACCGCACTAACAGAGGGAGGTTGGGCCCCAATCATCACGGCATAGGGAGAGGGAGGCCTTGCCCCCATTGCAGCCACCCCAAGAGAGAGGACGGGTCCCGCCACCGCCGTCGCCAGTTGAGAGAAAGTGCAGGATTTGCCACCACCATGCAGATCCGCCCTGCCTTGCTGAGACGAGGGGCCACCGTGCTGCCGAGGGCTCGCCGCGCCGCTCGTCGCCATGTGCCGCCAGTGAGGGACAAAGAGGATCCATGATGGAAAGTGGGAGAGAGAGAGAGAGGGGGGATCCTGGGAGAAGAGGATAAGATAGAGAGTGTGTGGTGCAACTGAGTGAGTAGTATCTAATCCCGTGAGTTGTAAATTTTGGGTCCGAGGGAGAGGTTTTCACTGTCGGCTCTTAATACAAACCAATAGTGAAAAGTTTCACTAGCACAGGCCGGTGTTGAAATATTATCACCAACGATTTCTAGAAAACTGGTGGTGAAAATGCCATTGGTGAAAATAGTTTCTAAAGTAGTGGAAGCGATCGTCGGTTGTGGAATTACGTTGTAAGTGACCGTGACGCCAAAGCGGGAGTGAATTAAGCTTCAAAAATTAGTGGCCTCCATTTCTAGTTATCAAAACCTTTGGAACATTTGTATCTAAATGTGCATCTATGTTTTGCTAAGTGTGTTGCTATCTCTACCGCAATGACTTATGCAACCTTGGTTCCAATCCTATCAATTAGTCTAGCAAGCTGTCCTCTTATGGGAGATCTTTGGCTCTCAGACACTCACGAAAACATCTACCCCTACTTATTCTCCTATGCCAAGAAACAAAACTGCAGCTTCAAATTTTTCCTAGAGCAACCTATCAACTCCAACTTCAGTTTTCCTATGTCACCTCAGGCTCTTGAGCAATTGTCCGAACTTGAAAACCTTCTGGAAAACCTACAAAGAGTTGATCAGATCAATGACCGATGGGAATACATTTGGGGCCCAAGTCAGTTCAGTTCTAGCAAAGCCAACAAGGCTCTAAGAGGGGTGCAACAAGCCTCTCCCCTTTTCAGATGGCTCTAGGGTTCTAGAAATTTAGGAAAGCATAATTTTTTCTTCTAGCTTCTTCTAAGAGACAGATTGAACATAAGGAATCTACTAAAGGGAAAAAAAAACAGGCACCTAAATGACTACACTTGTGCATTTATGCAATTCAAGAATGGAAGAAACAATCATGCACCTTTTTCTTTGAGTGCCCCTTTGATCCAACGCTGCTGGCACACTACAGGCATAAATTGGAACCTGCAATTACAGCCCTTAGACATGTAGACCATAAACTAAATTCTCCCATACCACCATGTACCCGACCTACCTCGGTATACAAGGGGAGGTCAGATCCTACAGAGGGGGAGGATGAGCAGAAACAGAACAAATCATTCGTCCTCGCGACCAACAACTCGAGCTCTGCACCGAGAGCAGATCCACCCCAAGAGGAGTGCCGAGAGCTCCTCCCCTCTTTCCATCATCTTCTTCCTCTCCGGCGAGGAAGAGACCTCACCGCTGACGAGCCTAGGATTAACATCGAATGATCCCTTACCAAATCTCTCTTACACTCTGTGTAACCCTCTCGATTTTGGGTACTCTTGAATGCAAGGATCATCAAACTACTAGACGTAGGGCCCCGATAGCCTGAACTAGGATAAACCGTTGCGTCCTCTGTGTGTTCTTGAGTCCACCCAAGCCACTGGAGACCCACACTTAGTGACATCCGACGAACAACAATACTTGTCGCGGTTTTGACCCTGCAACAATGACATGTCCTACCAAAGCCATATGATATTACACACTGCAAAAACATTAGTCATATGCTGCTTGTTATCGAGCTTTGTCAAATTGTTGTGACTCTTGTGAGATTCTCGCCATGCGCCCATGATCAAGATTCACGTACACTCCAGAAATAATACGCTGGCTCTTACACTGAGAGTTACACAAAAACATATCATCCATCCACCAAATAAAATACTCCATCCAAGTGTCACGACTCTCTCTCTAAAGTTTACCTTTGGCAAAAGAAAATATGGGCTATGGACAAAAAATCTATGCCAAAAAGCACGAGCGAAAATCCATGCTAAAAAGCATGAGAGAAAAAAATCAAGAAGAGAGATAGCCCATATTTTCAAAACAGAAGCAATGGGTGCGAGTCATGTAAAAAGAAGTTCAAATTAAAAAGATTTAATTTCCCCCAACAACTCTTGAAATGTAATCGGCATCGCAGTAACTCCTAATCAACGATCAAGGTCTTAGCTTTTGCTCGGGATGAGCAAAGGATAAGCTTGGAGATCTTGTGGCGGTCCTCAAAGGCCAAATCTAATCGCCAAATAAGAAATAAACAAAGGAGAACTAACATGACTTACACACGTATATTATTCCAATAGAGAGCAACATGCGCATTGTCGTCGCGCCGAGACGTGACTCGGAGAGCCGCGATGAAGCAATCACTGATGCTTACAGCGATGGCTGGGTTATGTCATCCTGGCACTGGTTGGAGCAGACACGGTCCGCGGCAATCGGCAGCCATGTGCCGGCGTCGACCATGAACCATCGAGAACCCTGGAGAGGCCAACATCCATGGAGTCTGTACCACATCAGTAAACTACTGGGGTGTGGCCGTGTCCGTGTGGGAGAGTAGAAACTGCTATTGGTGCACTGTCCACAGCAGGTCAACAACGAGGGAACACGAATAGCGTGCGATATACAAAACACCAGCCGGTTGTTTTGGCGACACTGATCATCTCCATTAGTTGACGAGATGCGGGGGAGATTGTAACTGACAATTGTTATTTTGGCAGGTAGTGATGGAGATTTAACATCGTATAGGAGCCGGTGGCAACGGGGTCAAAAGTGCTGAGATTGGCCGATGAGGAGAAGAAATCACATCTTGAAGAGCATTGGGCTCATTTGGTGCACTAGTGGACGATCAAATTTGTTCGGCCCATAAGTCCAGACTCCAGATCACCGTTGTAGTTATTCTTGTACGAATTTCATACGAGTTTATTTCATTTCTAAAAACAGAATATATAATTCATCTCCTCGCTAGGATCAACTATAGGACACTGGACTATGTGTGCTAAACTTTCTTAACTAAAATATATGCCCTACGTATCATAAACTTTCTTAACCTTGCCATAAGTATGGTACCTAATTTCTTGGCCACAGTTTTTATAGCTGCCACACTTTAACTATCCTTAGTTGTGGCAAGTTATTAGACATTAACCAAACAAATCCATAGGTGATCTGATCCCTGAAGGTTGCCTGCTACTCATCAGGCTGTGGGGCAAGCCTCAAAAGAGGAGAGAAAGAGAGAGGGAAAAAATGGGCTACATACAAGCAAGAATAATCAGGCCATTATGTCGGGATACGGTGTCAAACAACCCTGCAAACCCATATGGTGGATTTAAATATTATTAAACGGTTTAAGGTGCTATAATGTCGAGTTTTATAGTTGAGGGGATAATGTAGCCAACCTTATTATATTAGGAGGTTATATATGTAGATTTTTCTTACTATTATATATATGCCCGAGCGTTGCACCGGTGTCACGATTTTTTGAATTGAGCATCACTAATGGGACACAGACACATCAGCTCCAAGGACTTTGTATTGGACGCAAACTCGTGGATCCGGTCTTTGTATTGTAACCGGGTAGGATGCAGACATGTGAGCTCCAAGTATAGTATGATTCGTATCGGACGCGGATGTGCCTGTGCGTTGCAACAACAAAAAAAATAATACCACTAAGTGTGAATGACTCAGTCACATACCTGCGCTGCTGCGTCAGCATGCTCATCCTATCCATGCACCACTCGAACAATGTTTTTCCATTAAAAATCTTAACACAAGGGATTATCTATAAACACATGCCTGGCTTGGTAAGATTTTTAACACGATACGCACGGCGGCCAATAGGATAGTAGGGTACAAGGCGAGGAGACCTGGTAGTGGCACAAGTGCGGGACTTCGTCAGATTTCTGGTGCGGTTCGACTTGGGACTTCTGACGTAGGATATTGCTAGTAGACCGGGTATTATACGGATAGGTGTGATTTGGTATCACCGGGTATATGATTACTTTAGAGTTTTTTAGGTGTAAAGATATTGACACATTTCCACATATATTAGAGAATAAGTGTTTTGTAGGACACATAACTGAAAAACGTGGAAAATGTGATCAACTGCACAAAGAGGTAAAGTGTAAAGCAATCCTAGCAAGCACTAAAGGAAAAGGCCCACCTACATGATGAATCTTGGCCTCAAGCGCACGGGGACACGGCCCAAGTCCAGCAACCAACCGACCAGAGGAAGGCGGTTGGGGGGAGGCACAGCCCGGGGGCGGCCGACCCAGGGTGTCGCCTGACACCCCCCCCCCACAGCACACCGTCCTCAATCCTCCAAGGCGGTTGTGGAAGATTCCCCGCAGAATATTCCAAGCAAACCGCCCTTAGAGTAGTATAAAGAGGGAGAGGCACCCCCTCACTGAATACACTACATTTGAGCCTCTCTCCCTCTACACTTGTAATCTTCTTCATTTTCGTAGTTTGTTGGAGCTAGGCTAAGCACATTTGGATAGTTTCGACATCTAGGGATACTTTTGTTATGAGAAATATCTTTGGCTCCTTTATGGCTCTGCTCTCATTTTATCAGAGTTGTTATGCTATCAATTTAGAGCTAAGATCATATGCTACTAGCTTAGTATATGAAACCTTATGCTTAATCATTTGTACAATATATATGTTTAGATTAAGATCTAAGTTACGATGGCAGTTCATTGTGCCTTCGGGTATACCTTGTTCTATGCTTGTCGATCTGTAGGGTCAGTGAAAGTGCATCTAGCCCTTTAGTAGGTTTTGGTGAATTGAATGACAACATGATTAAAGGTCTAACAAGTGTGCTAAGTGTTGAACAGGAAGATTAAGCCTATTGCATATACTCGTGGATTGTAACTTAACAAGTATATCTAAGGTTCAGCAAGTAGGCAAACTTGATGGTATTCCACATAGTGTTGAAATGAAAGGCCGAATTGTGTATTGTTGTATTGGAAGATTATAGAAACAATCTAGTTAAAGCAAAAGACAACAATGCAAATGGAATTAATGAAATAGCTCCTATGTTGTGGGATATCATAACATCATGTGAAAGCAAGCATATTTGGCACATGACAAATGAGACATGAGTTGATGGTTTTGGATTGGTCCCTATAATGGCTTGCTTTGCATGAACAAGAAGAGCTGGACAGTAGACTAGCTTTGATCAAGGTTGAAGAATGAATCAAGAGTGCATAAGTGAGGAAATGTCAAGCAAAGGAGAAATGGCAATGGAGACAATATATAATGAATATGGAATGTTCTCTATATTGGTTTGCTTGTATGAATAAAGATTTGGGAAACCACTTTGCATTGATTTGATCAAGCTAGAAGTATGAAGATATATATTGAAGTAAGTGTCAGGAGTGTCAAGCCAAAATAAAAAGGATATAAGGAACCATGAATTGGCTTGACAATATTGATATTGATCCATATATGTCTCTATGTGAGTCAAACTAAAGCTTGATTGATATCAATATTCATATCTAGAAGATATTCAAGCAAGGAATAAAATATTGAAGAAATGGTTATTCAATGGATACTTATTATGATGTGAATTGAGTATGGCTTGATAGGGTGAAGATAGCAAGAAAAGGGCTTCGAGGTACTAAGCGAAGGTGAAGAGCAAGCAACAGCTTGGGGACCGAGGTACCATGGCTAAGGTGAAGAAGAGAGTACTTGCATTGAGTCGAGGAACTAATCAAGCTATAAGAAGTCATATTATGTTGAGGATCAAATCATTAGTAGAAGTGACTTGAATCCATTGAGGTGAACTGATATATGAGTTAAAATGGTTCAAGGCACATGCTCAAGGTATGTTTGCTCAAAGAGATCAGACAGTTACAATTGGTTGCAACCTCTTGTGAAGTGATATTGAGAAGAAATGGCATATGAAGACATTGAAGAATCAAGTGGTTAAATAAGTTACATTATCTTTATCTTGAGTATAGGTATGCCATACTATCAAGGGGGGTGCAATACGAATCATAGACAAGTCTCAAGTGCTCAAACTAACCGAACCCAAGTGCTAACATGAGAGAAACACTTAGTACTCCACCTTCACTTGTTGATCTTGGGCTTGTTCTCTGCTGGGTTGGGTAGCCCTCGAAATAAGCTTTCTAGAATGTCCAAGATCACTAAAAACGGAGTTCGAAGTAAAAAGTTATGGCTTTTTCCGTGAGATGACCTGTGCTGTTTCTGGTAGGGCGGCAGTGCCACCCCTGTACAGTCACAACGGCTAGTTTTCAAATCCTAACAGCTAGTTTAAGTAGGATGAGTATATATACCCATCCCACGGGCCTTGGTCATGTTGCTGATGCTCCAGACCTTCCAAACCCTTTCCAAAGCCTTCTGTGAGCTCTCCCCATCCATCTCTTTGTGAGAGTAAAGTGCTTAGTGCATGATTAAGTGTTGGGGCTGTGTGATTAAGAGCTAGAGAGCATATTAGAGCAATCCTAACCTTGAGCACTTGTCGGGCTTTGTCGATCTTCGTTGCGCATTTGTTACTCTTGGAGGTGAAGCCTCCTAGACGGCTAGGCATTGCCCGACGAGCTCCCGTGCTTGTTGTGAGCAGCGAGAAGTTTGTAATCATCTCTTGCAGCTAGTGGAATCATCCCTCACTTCAAGAGTTCATTCTCTTAACTTGAGAACGAGGAAAAGGCAAGCCTTGGTGGCAAGCTTAATCCTTTTGTGGATACCTCAACAACGTGGACATAGGCAAGCCTTGGTAGCGAGATGAACCACGGAATAAACAACCGTGTCACCGTGTGCTTCATTTATATTCTTGCAAGTTCATATTGTTGTTTAGGTGATTTTAGGGTTTGTGATTGATCTACTTATTCACTTGTGATATACCCTGTTTAGCTTTTGATCTGTCATTTACATACTTGTAGAAAGGCTAAAAATTTATCTGATCTAAGTTCTACTGGTTAATATTTGAATTTAGTTTGAAATCCCTGCGTAGGCCGGCAGTGCTGCCCTTTGTTCTGATAGAGTTTAGAGCTAAAATTTTGCAGGATCTTCAATGGATATCTCTAGTACATCTTCACCAAGTTTGAGCTATGTTGGACTCACAGTCATAAGAAGGCAGTGGCGCCCTCAAAGGGAGGCAGTGTCGCCCTGAGTATTATTTTCCTTTTGAGCTAAATTTTTGTAGGCCTATTCGCCCCCTCTCTAGGCCTCCTAGGCGACGTCAAGGTCCTTTCAATTGGTATCAGAGCCAGACTTTCAATTTTGGGCTTAACCACCTTGAGAGACGATGTCGACAAGTGAGGAGATATCTCTAGAACTTCTACTTTTAGATGGCTCAAATTATGCATCTTAGTCCGCTAGTGTGCTTACTATTTTAAAGGACATGGGTCCTCATATCAAGCAGATTGTAGATGTGAGCATTTCACCTCCTAGTGATGATTTGGCCATCTTATCTAGAGAGGAAGTGAAATGCTTACAATACAATGCTCAAGCTACTAATGTCTTATTTAGTGCTTTGAGTGAAGATGTTCTAGATCCCGTCATATTTGGAGATGGTGAACCTCTTGATGATGCCCATATCATTTGGACCATGCTTAAAGAAAGATATGGCAAGTCCAAATGTTATGAGAAGTTGCTCTCATTAGAGAAACCACTTGAGGAGTGTAACACCCCAAGTGTTTGTCAATCACTAAGCAGTGGATTTGAGCTCAAACATGACAGATTAAGTGGAGATGACGATGTCAAGGTCAACCTATGGAGATGAGCCTGGCCTAAAGTTGGATGTTGCACCATTGCTTTACATATAGGCCCCTTTTCAAATTATATGCTTGGGTAGTGTTATTACAATATATTCATGTGTGTCACCTTAGTACCTATCTATATTGATCCCTGGAAAAGTTTCATGAAGTTTGGAATCAAAAAGTCACATGAAATGATAAGTTATATGCTTGTTTGGATTATAACTAAAACCTGCCTTACATCCCATGGGAACTAGTGTTTATGCAACATACAAATGCATCATGTGCAACACATCTTGGACACATGTGGAACACCCTAGTGGAACATGTGTAGCTTGTATCTTGAAACAACCACATGAAACAACTATAGCATTTCACTTGAGTTCTATGTTTCAAGGCATGTGAGGCCTACACTTTTGTGCAACCTATGAATGGTGTGTATGTTTGGCCTCTACAACACCTTAAATACACTTAGGACACTTAATGGAACAATGTGCATGTTGATCATTTTGCCTAAATATGCTTCTAAGTGATGGTTGACCATGTATGGACCCTAGACCCTTTTGTTTGACCATTTCAAAAGTCTGACCTAGAAGCTTTGCATGACTATGCACCCTTTTACAAAGTTGTAGAGAATTTTATAAGGAACAAACTTTGTTTAATAGTTAAGTCATAAAAATGTGTGGAACATTCTCAAAAAGGGCCCACAAGTCAGATTGAGGGCTGTTTCCAGCACTTAGCATATTCTAAGTCCCCTAATCGGCAGCATCAAGTCAACTTGTTCACGACATTTTATCTTCCAATTTCATATAGTGGCTCAATTAGGTTTCTTAATATGAGTTGGAGTACTGTTCATGAGGGACACAATGAATCAAGTGTCATCACATTTGGAGTATATTTGGATCTCCAAAATCAGTTGCTAAAACAGCATGTTTGCAACTTTGTCGCTCAAATGACCTTGAGTTTGGCATGTCGCGTTCTCCAAAATTTGTTAAGTAACTTGAGTAGGTCCAAATGTAAAATTTGGAGCTTACATGATGGGGAAGAACATACGAGAAGATGGCACCAGTTGCATTTCATGTTGACCCTCAATTTGGATATTTTCTCATTGTTATTAATTCGTGGATAGTGCAAACTTTGGAGCCAATTACCTCCTAATCCAAGGCCCTAATGCCTATGGTCCCTTAATCAAAGTTGTAGAGCATCACCAACACAACAAACTTCATATTGGGCCCATAGTTCAATTCGGCCCAGATATAGCCCCAGAACGAGCTCCAACTAGCCTACCCCGGCACCCACCATCTGTTCGATGAAATGTCGATGTGGCCGCCATGCGCTGCTCGTGCCCCCACCATGGCTGGACACGCGCCCCCTTGCCTCTCCATGCGTCTTGCGCCTTGTTGTCGAGGTGGAAGAGCACCAGGACGCGCGCCCAAGCTACACTCCATGCCCCCTCTCACCCTGGAGCTTCCCATTTGCCTCCCTGCCTTTTTCCCAGTCGCACCTAGAGCACATCCGCCATGGCCAAGCTCCGGAGCTCGCGGCCACGCCATCATTCTCGCTGATTTGTCAAGTCGCAGGCCAAATGAAGCACACCACCATCTCCGCATCTCACTGCTACACCCACCGCAACCTTACCCGGCCTCTCCTCACTGTCATGAGCGCGGCCACCGTGCGCGCCGTGACCATGGCCGCCATGGCCAATCTCACCGCCGGAGTCGTTCTGCACCTCATGCCATACTTCTACTCCACCAAGTGCGCCATTGTCGCCGCCTCGTCGTGCCTTACCACGTGCGCACTCGCTTGAGCCATCCCCGCCGCCAGCGCTTTGGCCGCGGATGCCTCCATGTCCGACGAGCAGAGGCCACGCTAGCCATCATGGCCAAGCCACTTTAGTTCACCGCGCTACCAACCAAAGGCTGCCACAGTTTCGCCTAGACCTGAGGATGATGTGCCGTCACTTCACCGCCGCCGGGATGAGCCGTCGAGCCTGCGCCGCCGTCACCATGCCGCTCGGGCCGCACTTGCTTGTGGCCAGGTGGCCATGAGCCACCTCTGGCCGAGCTGCGACTGCTCAGGGATGCGCGTGGGCCTCCGGTCACTACGCCACCGCCGCTTGCTGCCAGAGCGCTGCCCCGCCGGCCAAAGCCGCGGGCCGGCCGCCTCCCCTGCTCCCGGTGTCCCTGTGAAGGAGAAAGGGGTGGGGAAGAAAACTGGTCCGGCTCCCTCTCTCTATGACAGCTGGGCCCAATGGTACAGAGGGTCCCACATGTCGGTTTCAGTTGTGGCTGATTTGGATGTATGACCGGGTGTAGCTAGCGTTTAAGTTAGGGTTTGGTTAATTCTGTTTTGAATTCTAGAAATTGTGTTAAATCTTCTAAAATTCATATCTCATGCTAGGTAATTCCAAAAATAGCAAATGTGGACTTTTTGGAAACCTTGAGAAGATATGTTTGCAGTGGAGTCATAAAGTGTTAGGTGTTTGTAGATGTTTTCTGATGTTTTTATTTAAGCTTTAAAAATGCTCTAAAATGCTTATAAACTTGACCAGAGCAAGATCTGGAGTTTTAGAACTGCAAAAATAGTGATTCTTGCTTTGCTAATTTTGTGATGATATGTACTTGCTAGGAAAAATATTAAACACACTAGTTGTTCACTGTTTTCTTAAGGTTTTGATTTGACCTTGATAAATAAGGAAATCTACATTATATTGCTTGTCATTTTTATATCTTGAGTTGTGTTACTCTAAATGATGTGAAATTTTTATGGTAATCTTGTTATGCTATGTATGTACTGTGGTATAAATTTCATGGTCATTGCTTACTGTATGATCAAGTTATTGATTTAATTTGTTTATGGCTTGATAAATAGCTTATAAATAATATATAAATGATAAAATGGGAAAATGTTGTTTCATTACCTTAGTATGATGTTGCTCTATCATGTTGATTCATACTATGGCCCTGTGTTCATAGAAAATATTGAGTTTTAGGTTTAACTTGCTCTCACATGATTTATTGTAATAGCTATTTGTCTTTTTCTTAGAGGTTGATATACTTGTCCAAATGGCTTGAAATTTGGACAGTAGACTTTTGGTAGCATTTGTAGGAAACTGTAATTTTGGTATAATTTATTATGCAATTTTGATAGGTGTTCATAATTCCACCTAATTATCTAAATAAAGTAAGAAAATATATTAAAAGAATTTATTTAGGAATGGGCACTATGTTTTCTGGTGTTCATTAGTCATGTATAAAATGTTGGTAAAGTTGGTTTTGTCCAATTATATGTTTGCAACATAAGTTAATAATTATTTCCTGCAATTATAGGGTTTTAGACAGATCTGGTAACTTAGCAAAATTCTTCATGATAATGTGCTTTGTTGTAAAACTTGTTTATACAAAAGTTGTAGATAATTTATGTATCTAGCTGATGTTAAAATTTGGTGGCATTTTGCTATGTGGTTTAGGAGTTATAGCTGTTTAAAGTTGGGTTACAGAATTGCTTGCTCTCTGTCTTGTTAGACCAGTTTTTGTGTGTGGGTAAATTTGATATGTTAAACTTTAGAATCATGCTATGGTGACATTAGATCAAATGTATAGAATTTCATAAGCTTTCCAGAATGTCTTCTCATAAGTCATTTGGATGTGTGTAACTCTAGTTATAGCAAATCTTGTAGCTGCTGTTTGCATGTCTAGAAATTGATAAATGCAAATTATAGTTGTTTGCTTGTATATTGTTAAGTGTGACTTATGCCTTTGAGGGTAGTTAAGTTAATACACATGAGATCTTGTGAAACCTTGTGTGCCATGCCTAATATGCTTGTCATCTTTTATATTAGGTTGGGTGATGTTTATTTAAGCAACATGAAGTGTCTATGCATGTGGAGTGTAATATGTTGTCTTGTTTACTGTATGTGATGCATTGTCCATTATACTTCCATGTATTCATGCACTTGCATCTCATATAGGTATGCTAGCAGAAACGTGTGAAGGAAATGGCGTTGGAGCCAAACCCAAAGACGGTGTTTGATGGATCCATCCCGAAGGTAGAAAGATCGGACGAGTGCTAAATTGGAGGATGCTCGCCAAGCGAATTCATCTGACATACTCTAACTTGAGTCGGATCCCAGGCAAGCCCCAGAGCATTATAAGCCTCCTACCTTCAAAGCAATTAATTCTATATATGTTATACATATTGTTGCATTAAGTGGTAGGAGTTGGTTGGAAACCCTTGCTGCATTATATCATTCCTTGTCCAGATATATGAATCCTTGAATCCTACATAGACTAGGACCGAGTAGATGCTTAGCCCTGCTTTAAGCGGTAGAAGTCAGGTGATTTCCTGTCATCTGCGAGATATAGGGATGTTCATATATGGCATGGTTGGCTATATGTGCTATCGTGGAATGGAACCATGTGTTAATAAAATGAAATGAGACCGGGCGGGATGATGATAGTGAAGCAACAAGGCATGGAGGTCTTGGGTGTGAATCTATCCCCGTCTGAGTGGTTTAAGGACCGATTCGATGTACGTCCTTGAGTCATGTTGAACGTAGTCCAACACTTAGTTGGCCGGATAAGTCATTCCGACCGCGACGCCGAGTAATTTGGTTCAGGGCGAGAGTCGAATGGTAGGTCGCATCTTGGAGGAGAGAAAACGTTGTGCTTGGGGACATTGGCGTGAGACCAAGGGGGGGGTTAGAGTCCCTAGCACCTGGCAGAGTGTCGCCCTTGGGGATGCGGCATCATTCGAACCCGCGACTCCTGAATCATATGAAAGGTGGCTTGTGCGACCCTAGCAGGGGCCTGCGCGATGAGTGTTAGAAATACCCCTCCAGCTGGATAGGAATTTGATTCAAATCGCCGTCGCTCCCGGTTAGTGAGCACTTGACTTGAGCAGCGGCAACGTAGATTCAATTAAATTGAACTGATGGTTAATTGGATCATGATGGAAAGGTTGCCTCAATTTATACCTGCTATGGTTAATATTGTTTGCTCCTAATAAAGTGAGTGCTCTAGTACAGGTTCTAATATAGATGATAGGTTAATGATAATTAACTTGATGCTTAAGCATTAATGATTGATCATCTATATTAAGCTTTTATGCAAAATGTTGTCAAGCTAGCCCCACTTTATATCAGCCTTGCATGATCCTTGGTGTCACCTTATTTCTGGTTTCTGACGGGTAAGTCTAGCTGAGTACATTGTCGTACTCAGGGTTTATCCCCACTTGTTGCAGGTTGTGATGTATCATGGCGGCTGCAAGAGTTGGTTGACTCTTGCCTTAGTGGCGGAGTGTGATCACGTGCATGATCCTTCTTATTTACCTCGTCTCTAATGCTTTTGTTGGAAGTCGACTGTGGTACTGGCATGTATTTGAAATCAGAGAAATGTTAGTTTCTAATTACTTTGCTTCCGCTACTTTTCTAGTTAAGTTGTAATAATTGTGTTGAACTCCGATGTATATTGAATTACTTGTGAAATGGATGTAACATGTGACTTGTTATGTTGAATCACTACGATCTTGGCTTGTATGTTGGTTGGTTTGAAATCCCTCGTGATTTCATTGGACTACCGGAGTTATATGGGCTCAAGTGCGAGAATTTGATCACTCCGGTGATTGTTTTTGTACTTGTGCTCTTATAATTTGGACGGTTCTGTTACAAGGAGTGCTCAACTTCACAAACAAATGACGAGCCTCAAGTGATTCTCCCAAAAGGCCTAATAGATCATGCCACATCCAATTCCTCACCAACACATGACTTAATGGATGGTAATAAAATGGTTGGTGAGAACAATGATTTTACATGTGGTACTTCTACTTCCTCTAGTTCTTGTGAGACTAACATTTTAAAGGAAGGAGAAGCTTGTGATCGGTGGAGACCAAATGATGAATCCACCTCACCTAGAAGCTCAACTCTTCATGTCAATTCTCCCATGTGTCTCATGGCAAAAGGTGGGAAGATAACATCAAAATCAAAACCTCCTCCACCTCCTAGTGACATCTCTAGTAGTGATCTTAGTGATAGCTCTAGTGATGATAAATCTAGCGATGAAGAGATTGATAACACAATTAAAAATTTGGATCATAAGACCAAACTCTTCATCTCTAAGCTAATGGAGGATTTAGAGAGAGTTCAAGCCAAACTAGCAACTAGAGATGATGATCTCATTGCACAAGAAAATATCTATATTGCTAATAAGGAAGCTCTTGCATTAGAGAGAAGTGAGGTGACCTCTTTGCGCAAGGCTTTGGCTAAAGAGCAAGAGGACCATGCTCTCACAAAGAAGGCAAATATTATACTCAACTAAAAGTATTGTGACTTAGATAAAAAGCACAAAGAGCTTGAGTTGCAATATAGTCTTCTTTGGGACAGCACCTCACATCCCTCTAAGGCAAAGGATGCCTCTACTCCCTCCACTAGCCAAGGTTGTGAAAAATGCTTTAATATTGATTTGAATATTTATGCCACTAACCTTAATAATATGGAGGCTATGAAAAAAGAGATTGCTAGGCTCAATGAAATGATAGCAGGAGGGTGCATGAATGACATGACTCAAAGTGGTTGCAAGAAAATTGAGAAATCAAAAGGGGCACAATATAAGAATGGGTGGCATCCCTCTATCAAAGATAAGCTCAGGCACACAAAAGGAGCCAAGACAAATGGTAAGAAACTAGTGAGTGGCTTTAGATGTGTGCAGTTTGAAATGAAGGAGCAGATTGGTACAATTCAGCCTGCACAGACCGTGGTAGTGCCGCACCCCAAGGGCGAAAGTGCCGCACCCCACAAAAATGGGAAGGCTACCAATCTGACTTCAGATCAAACTAAGCTCATAATGAAGATTCCTAGAAAGAACAGCAAAGCCCCCAAGGCCACCAAGGTGCAACTCCAACCAAAGAAGGCTCTCATCACTTGCTTCAAGTGCAAGAAAGAGGGTCACCATATAAGAGATTGTTCCTTGAAGAAAGAAGAGAAGGGCATGAGCAAGATCCAAGAGAAGAAGAATATGGCTCATGTCAAGTGCTTCAACATGGGACACAAAGTCTCTATGTGTTCCAACATGGTTGATGACCAAGCAACACGTCCAAAGAACAAGACAAGAAGAAGCAAGAGGAAGTGTTATGGATGCAATGAGAAGGGACATGAAATTGGCTCGTGTACAAACAAGAAAAGTGAAGGCCTTGTGTCATCAACAAAGAGGCTCATTTACAAGGTAGCAAGTAAAACACAAGAAGAGAAGGCTAACAAGAACAAGAACTGTCTATGCTACACTTGTAGAGAAAAGGGACACCTAAGTATGGATTGTCCCATGGGTAACACTCCTAAGCTCAACTTTTCAATTGATTCAAATATGCTTAGGAGGCCCAAAAATGACACTTGTGCTAGCACAAAGGCCATTTGGGTGCCTAAGTCTCTTATGACTAACCATGATGGACCCAACATAGTTTGGGTACCAAATTATGCTTGATAAGTGTTGTAGGTACTTGAAGGTGATATGAAGCTTTGGGGTGCTTAAGCAAGTTGATTGAAAATATTCACTCAAGCTATCAATCATTTCATATAGTATTCTCTTATATGGTTGATCCGAAGATGAATCAATAGAAATATTTCAAACTTCATATTCACCTCGGTAACTAGTACCTAACCCTTGCTAGCTAGCCATTTGACTTGTGTAGTCTCTAGTAGTTCACAAATATGTGTGTGTTTGTGAATTATTAAAAAATGGCTAGAGTACTTTAAGTTTAAATGAATCATTTTCCATATGATACTCTTAATGGCTCTCTAGTAGAGCAAGATCTTATTGATATTATAGGAAATGAGGAACCACCTTGTGAGGCAAACAAGCATATGGCTATTAGCGATATTAGGCCAAGAGAAGATGAAGTCACTGATGTTGTGGTTTCTGAAGCTGCTGATGAACAAGCTTTCGCTGATGTACCTGATAGTGAGGGGGAGCAGACCCCCGCTTGAGTCCAGCAGGGCGGCAGTGCTGCACCCTCTCTAGAAGTAGCAGCAAGTCCAACTCCGATTCAAGGACAAAACCTACAACACATATATGAGCAAGATGAAGATGAAGAGACCACCCCATCCACTACAATCAAAAAGGGTGGTAACAACCAAATCTCAAGTGCAATTTATTTCAAAACTAAACTACTTTGTGTCTTGTGTAGCCACTTAGGATAAATGAAGCACTTGGAGATATTATTGGTTGCTGGTCATGAAAGAGAGGTGTGATTGGAATTGGAATTGAATTGATCATCCACACCAAGAAACATAGATAACTTGAGTTTCCTTTGTGGACCTCAAACCAAGAATATCAAGAAAGCTCAAGTAGAGGCACTTATTACTCATATTTCAAGAAGCCTTTACTTGATGGGATCTTGTCATATGGTAGATTGCTAAAATTCTCATATTTATCTTATGGGCATCTACATGCTGCAACGGTTGTGAGTATCTCTTGGCATATTTCAATTTAATTATTCTATTGTTGCCATGACCTAGACATAGAGTGAAATCCCAAGTTCTTAAATGAATAAAGTGCTATGTGAGAAATTCAAATGCTTAGAACACTTATCAAAAGGGATTTTACTCTATGACTAGAGTTGTGAGACTAACTATTTCTCTAAGTGATTTATGTAGTCTCACTAAATGAGAATGTAATTCTCAAATGGAGCTTGGTATCATAGGAAGATCATCAATCCAAAACTATGTGATGTGCTCTCTCTAGTTAATTTGGAGTTGATTTGTCTATGCTAGCCACTCACCATAATATGGCTTAAATCTACCCTTTGGAATTAATTGACCAATCATGCACATTCACATTTCCATTTCACTCAAAAGAGTGTGCATGAGACATCAAGGGAGATTTAGTCCATGTTATGAGGTTTCTCTATTTGGTGACCCACTTGCCTTCCACACATATAAAGGGTTACTAAATGAGAAACTAGTGCTTGTGTTACTAATGCCCTCTTGTGTTTGATCTTGCATAGAAAATCAATGAGAAGAGGCTATTCTTGCTTAATTGGATAAATCACAAGCCCATGGTTACTCTGCACCTGAAGAAAGATGAGGTTGCTAGAGGTCTAAGAGTTCAAAATCTGAGTTTGAATAAAATGAAGTTTGAGGTTGAGATGAATAAGCTATATTGAAAGTATTCATAAGATTACAAGCATTTGTAAGAGGACTGAATGGATACAACATCTTGTGGGTATTCTCAACCAAAGTCACCTCAAGATTGGACAAGGAGAAGAGAAGAATTGTGAAATGTCAAATCTGTCTAGAAAATTGAAAATTTGACATGACTGCCTTTAAGCATGCATTTGGAAGTTCAAATATTGATGAATTGAGCTAAAACTTTGTGAGCATGCTATACACATTGAGTACTTGCTGCTGTACAATTGGCATGAAGATTGGTTTAGAAGAAAGTCAGCTTTTGAGTTGAATTCTGTCAGCTTCAACACTGCAGTTTCAGACCTGAGCAGTTTTGGTTGAAAGTTGATTTGGGGATCAAATGGAGTCCAAATGGTCTAAAATTTTTACAAAAGTTAGAGGACTCATAGATGCAGATCTCCACCAAATTTCATGCATTTTGGGCTAGTTATCTGAGAGATATGAATTTTTCTCTAAAGAGGACAGAATCTGAAAACTGACTGTATGGAATTGGATTGCATTATAACAACAATATTCAGTTGGATCTCAAGTTGGATCATGAAGAATCATTAAAAAATGAGAAGCATCAGTTTAGTCTATATTCAGTTGGGCAAATGGTTTCTCTCAAATACATATTGAGCAGTCCCAAACATGAAAGTAGAATGGATGGTTTCCTTGGATTCTCTGGGTGCTTCACAATTTTTCTAGGTGTTCTCGGTCTTTATAAAGCAAGTGCTCCTGGTTTAGTGTCGAATGCCCCAATCCTTAAGTGGAACTGAATCTGAATGAGTTGGAGAAAAGAATTAAAGAGTGGGTTTTTATTGCTATTTGTCCTCTCCAGAGCTCATCAAGTGTATATGATCCATTCCATTGATCACCCAGGATCTTGTCAACAAAGAATGGTAACTCCTAGATCATAATTTGCAAATTTCATAAATTTTACCTTTTGCTCTCTGTGTAAGTTGCTTTAGTAAAGAAAGAACTAGGAACCTAATATGAATCTTAGATGATCATAAGAGTTCTAATTCACCATGAGTCATCAAATGAAGAACTATGACCATACAAATCATCAAGTCTCACTTATGATGGTCATATTAATATGGTGATCTATCTACCTTGGTGGTAGTATGTTTCCTTGGCATAATTTCAATTGTTGCAAACTTATCATGCTTTGACCAAGATATAGGATGAACTCCTCCTGACTCTTAAACCGTTTCAAGTGCATCTCAAAAGTAATTCGAATACTTGATGCACATATTAAGGGGGAGCCCGTTCTATGCCTTGTGTCTTTTGAGATTAACATTTTCTTCTAGTGAATTTGTGTAGTCTCTTGGTGAGGATGAGTTTCTCATGGGTATGCTACATTAACTCAATCCAAAATGGAGACATTATGAGATACGACATTCATTCAAATTGGCATCAACTTGTGAAGATTCCTTCATTTGGTGTCAAAATTTTGAAGATAATATTTCAATTGTTATTGGTGGACAATCTTTCAATTATGTATATCAAGAAATATGTCTTCAATTGGTATCTCAAAATGACAAGAGGTAGCAATGGACTTTCAATTGAAATCAAACATAAGTTTGTGATATCTCCTATGATCAAGAGAGATGGGCACAAATGAAGTCTTTTTACATTGTGTCAGCCCATCAAAGCACTAAATTCAAAATTTCATGATCACAGTGGAGATTATGAGGCTTAGAACAAAGGTATATCGCTTCATGAACTCTTGTATTACCTTTGTGCATCTAGGCCCTTACATGCTAGTGTGTGCATGTGTATGCAATATTGTGAGTCACACCATGAGTTTGTCCTTGTGGTGACGATTAGAGAATTCTTTAGATATTTGGTTGATACCTCTTGTGGTGATGAAGTGAGTTTGTCTCATGTTAAAATTGTCATCTAAGTGAGGTATGAGCTAAATATGCCAACTTCTCAAGAATCTTGACTTAAAGTGTTGCGTACTTTGTTTGGTAGAAAACGTAGGATAGAAATCCTATATGCTAATCTTTTACCTACCTCTTGCCCTCACTTGTCTACCATTATTTCTTCCTTTCGGTGGAGAGATCCTTTTTTGGAGATTAATGCCAAAGGGGGAGAAATATTGGGGGATGGTGTAAGGGGAGAGAGATTGATATGTGGATTTAAGGGGGTAAAACAAAGGCATATAAGATTTTTCAAAATCTGTGTGGTGTGTGCAAGGATAGTTTAAATTGATGCTCTTGATAAGGATATTTTATGCTAGATGTTCATTTATAATCATGTCATATGCTGTGCAAACCTGATTGTGAACTGACTGCTATGGTGAGTGCGGTAGTGCCGCCCCTAGTGTGCGGCAGTGCCGCCCTCTGCTCCAGCAGCTAGGACTTGTTGTGCATGAACTATCGTGAGCATCATGTTTATCATGATGACACCTTGCACCCTACGGATGCTAAGATATAGGAGAGTTCCCACACTTTCTCTTAAATATATGCATGTGGCACTTGAGGACAAAATTTGAAATTCCATCCTATGCACACATTTAGGGGGAGCTCACTATATCATAGGATTCAAAATCTTATTATTTATCAATCTCTTGTAAGATTTAATTGTGTTGTCATCAATCACTAAAAATGGGGAGATTGAAAGTGCATCTAGCCCTTTAGTAGGTTTTTGTGAATTGAATGATAACATAATTAAAGGTCTAACAAGTTTGCTAAGTGTTGAATAGGAAGATTAAGCCTATTGCATGTAACATCCCAGATGTTAAAAGCTACTAAAATATGATCATAAGTATCATCCTGCATAAGCATCAAGCATTGTTGCATACATGCACTCCAGGTTGCATTTATAACATTGAAATGTTGCATTATTACATGTCAATGTTGCATAAGTTTCAAGTATTGTTTTTAGAATGTTTCATATGTTAATTGCCCTGGTTCAGATGTTTCATGTATGTTGAAAAAGTAGTGTTTCAAGAGTAGCATGTCTATGTTTCAATAATAAAGCAATGTTGCATGAGCCATGTTTCACATGTTTCTTACATATGTGTTGTTTATGTCATGTTTTACTTATCATATGAAATGATGATTAGTATGTTCTATAATTAATCATCAACTCACTAATGACAAGTAATTAAAGAAATACTTTGAAAAATCCTAAGTTTGGAGCCTATGTTTCAAATAGTGAAACATATGTTTCATCCTAAATCCCTCTCTATCTTCTTATCTATTCAGTTTTACTTCTTCTCACCTTAATGAAAGTTGGAGTGTTTGTGATGAGGATCATTTTATCTTCTTTGACCTTGGGCTAAATCAGACTCCATCTTGACCTAATTGAGGAGGGAGGCTGCTGCTCCAGTGTTGCAACATGTGCAACATGTTGAAATGTTGCAGGGTCGAGCTCTCTGTTCTCTCCACCATGCCACGCAGCAGCTTACCGCTCATAGCTCGCCGCCCTTGCACCACACCGTGTGCGCTCGCCACGTAGCTGCCCGCCACCACCTTGGGAAGCAGGAGCTGGCCGTCTTGAAGTTTCCCATGCCCCCCTCCCTTCTATTAAGCACCAGAGCACTCCTCTGTTCTTCTCCTTCCGCTCGATGCCACCACCGCTGTGAGGAGCTCAAGCTCGATTCATCCTCCTCGCTCAACCTCTGTCCAATTCACCTGCCATCATGCTCGCCATAACCCCGTGTCCCGATTGAACCCACTAGAGCCACCCCTCCACTGTCGGTTTAGCCGCGTGACGCCATCTTCCTCATCAGAGGTCACCGCGCCGCCGTGAGCCCCCTCTATGTGGCCAAAGCACCACAGAGTCTCCCCACTCCATCTTATGCTCGTTTCTAGTCATTGTTATCATGTTGATGCTCGTGCTCACGCTTTTCTCTCCGGCGCACGTGTAGCCACCTCAGAACACAGCCGTCTTCCTCGGTTCACATCACCGGAGCCGCCATCGCCGTCGCACATCACTGTCTGCCTCGTCTCCATTCCAACCGTGAGCACACGCAAGTCCTGGTGAGTGCCTCGGACGTGTAGAGGTTCCTCACTAGGCTGATTTGAGTCAGGTTTGGCCGGAGCGCTACTACGCCGGTGAGCTCTGCTCCATTGTGCCACCATGGCCACGGGCGAGCTTGTCCCAAGCCTAATCCGCCCAATTAAGCCCTTGGGTGGGTTTGGGAGGTCATGGAGACTACGTAGAAGGAGATTTCATCACCGGAGTCACCCCAAAAGGTCACCACCATCTCGTCGGAGTATAGAGCACCGCCACGAGCATCGGTGTGTCTGTTAGTGAGCATGAGAGGAGAGGAAATAGGGTGCCAGGGTGCGGGAAGAAGAGAGGAAGCCCATGGTGTGCTCGGTGTCACTCGAGGTCTCGTCGTTGCGATGCTTGCCATGGCTAGAGTGGCGCCAGCGTTGGTCGGCGGCGGGAAGAGGGGGAGAAGGGAGAAGGCAAGCCTGGGCTGCCCACTGGCCTTGGGCCGCAGCTGCGAGCTAGGCCGGCTCAGGCCTGGTCAAGAGAATAGGGGAAGGAAGAAGGGAACGGGCCGCCTACGCTGTTGGGCTGGGCCAAGAGAAATGCGAGAGAGAGAGAGTTCTTCTTTTTCTTTTTCCGAAAACCTATTACTTGATGAATCTTGTAAAATTGATAACTAAATAATGGTACATGATAAAATTATGAAATTTTATGTGTAACTTTGTTACGCAATGTTCTACCATGGAAAAATATTAAATGGTAATTTTCTATAGTTTTGTTATGGGTAAAAATTAGCCCTTTTAATTAATAAATGAACCTTGCATGATTTATATAAATGAGAATATTAATCCTATGATCATGAAATTTTATGAGTATGCTTTTCATGATAATATCTAGCTCCACAAAAAGCTTGGTACTGTTTTGATAATTATAAATTGGTTAATTGATTTAAGTATGCTTAAATGCTTTTATGTATTAATAAAAAAATACCAAAAGGATTTCTATAAATCACTAAAATAACTTTGGTGTATTTTGGGATTGTTTGTGGACCTTGGAACACTAAACCCCTGCTGTTCCTTGGAATTTCTATTCTTTTCAAGTTATGTTTATCATTACCATGTTATTTATTGAGTAAATAGATTAATTGAAATGCTTAATTAGTAGATGCATGTCTATAAGCCTTGTTTGTTTCTTATAGGCAATAGTTAAGTAAGTGGTTATGTTTAGTAGATGACCTCCATGTTAATCACTTGATGGTCCATGTTAGTATAATCCATTCCATGCTAAATAACTAATTAACTTGATGGTTTATTAACTAAAATGCTTTTAGGATGATAACCCTAGTTGTTTGGTGAAGGAAAGTTGTACTCAACTTCCTTAACTTTATTAAAGTTCTATCCAGCATTTACATATCTTTCATTATACATCATGCATCATGGCATGCATTCCATCATATTAAACAAAGTTATTACGTGTAGTATGTGCGAGAGTGAGAAGGCTCGTGTTGATCAAGTATCGGAGTAGGTCCATCCACCAGAGGTGTTGGTGTCTATTGGATCTCTCTGAGAAGACTAACTTCTCTGCAATGATGGCAAGCCCCGGAGCATAAACCCCATCTTGTATTTTATAAAAGTTATTCACATAAGTTTATGTTTGCTGCATTAAGTAATAGGAGTTGAATGATATATCGTTGTTGCATATCTTCCTTATCTACCAATTACTTATCCCATGTCACACAATGAAACATGATAGTTGTTATATGCTTAGCCTTGATTATATGTTTAAGATGATAAAGCAAGTTAGCCTAAAACTTTGATAAACCTGATATATGAGGATGATCATGTTTATAATGTTAAATTGAGACTGGGCAGGTGGTTCGACCATAGCTGGCTTGCATTGAGAATGTAGTCTCAATGTAGAGCCTCTGCTTGTGTCGATTGAGGATCATACCATTGTAGGCTTGTTATGTGTTCGAGACTTTGCTAGTACTAGCCACATACTCCAGTAAGCCTTTGCCCTGGTTTATCCTTAACTTGAAAAGACAACTGCACACTGGGTGAATGGAGATGGTGGGAGTACCGTGTAACACACTTCTGTGAATCCATCATGGACGAACGACGCAGTGTAGTGGGTATTGTGCTCCCGGGTAGCGCAGACCGGTTTAGGTTTTGGGGGATCTAGGTATGGGTTGATATATGTAGGTTTGGGTCTAGATCCGGTTTTGGAACCTAGACCTGCATATATCATGTGGTAAAGAAACCCCAGCTCAGCCAAATCGATTCGAATTGCCGTTGCTTCTCGGAGAAGAAGACTCGATCCTCTGCCCTGCATCATAGTTAATCAATGAAACTATGATACTCATGATCACATGATGAGATGGTTTAAGAAGTGATTGGATTAGATCAGGTGCTTATATAGAATGCTATTACTTAATAATCTTAAAGTTATAATATTGAAAGTAAGGATCCACGGTTAGAAGGCTTTTCTGCAAAATATACTTCTTACTCTACCCTACATCAAAAGCTTGCATATCCTTGGAGTCTTTTCTTTAGTTGAGTAAGACTTGTTGATTACCCTCAAGTACTCAGGGTTTGTTAACCCCCGTTGCAGGTTCTAACTTGAGCAGCTTAGTGAGGTCATGTCGTGGGCTCGACATGTTTTGGCTACCTCTTCTACCTTAGATGTTTCTTCCTAGATGCTTCCGCTGTCTACTCATCTTTTGGAGTTTAGGTTAAACTTTAACTTCTACATGTTTTGTAAACTAATGTTATATTATTTCACGCTCCGATGTAAGATATTTTATATCAAATGTTATAATGTTGTAACAACTCCGTTGTTGATCCTGTATGAGTTGTAAAATGTGGATCATTCGGGTTTCTCCGAGGACACCCGATAGACTATCTGAGTTATGTGGCTCTCATGTGCAACAGTCAGAAGCCTTAAGGGCAATGACAAGTGCATGTGGCCATATAATTCAGGTGGTTCTGCCACATTGCATACACTCACGGATTGTATCTTAACAAGTATATCTAAGGTTCAACAAGTAGGCAAACTTGATGGTATTCCATATAGTGTTGAAATGAAATGCCGAATTGTGTATTGTTGTATTGGAAGATTATGGAAACAATCTAGTTCAAGCAAAAGACAACAATGCAAATGGAATTAATGAAATGGCTCCTATGTTGTGGGATATCATAGCATCATGTGAAAGCAAGAATATTTGGCACATGATAAATGAGACATGAGTTGATGGTTTTGGATTGGTCTCTATAATGGCTTTGCTTTGCATGAACAAGAAGAGTTAGACAGTGAACTAGCTTTGATCAAGGTTGAAGAATGAATCAAGAGTGCATAAGTGAGGAAATGTCAAGCAAAGGAGAAATGACAATGGAGACAATGTATAATGAATATGGAATGTTCTTTATATTGGTTTGCTTGTATGAATAAAGATTTGGGAAACCACTTTGCATTGATTTGATCAAGCTAGAAGTATGAAGATAGATATTGAAGTAAGTGTCAGGAGTGTCAAGCCAAAATTAAGAGGATATAAGGAACCATGAATTGGCTTGAAAATATTGATATTGATCCATATATGTCTCTATGTGAGTCAAACTAAAGCTTGATTGATATCAACATTCATATCTCAAAGATATTCAAGCAATAAACAAAATATTGAAGAAATGGTTATTCAATGGATACTTAATGTGATGTGACTTGAGTATGGCTTGATAAGGTGAAGATAGCAAGGAAAGGGCTTCGAGGTACTAAGCGAAGGTGAAGGGCAAGCAACGGCTTGGGGACCGAGGTACCATGGCTAAGGTGAAGAAGAGAGTACTTACATTGAGTCGAGGAACTAATCAAGCTATAAGGAGTCATATTATATTGAGGATCAAATCATTAATAGAAGTGACTTGAAGCCATTGAGGTGAACTAATATATGAGTTAAAATGGTTCAAGTCACATGCTCAAGGTATGTTTGCTCAAAGAGATGAGACAGTTGCAATTGGTTGTAACCTCTTGTAAAGTGATATTGAGAAGAAATTGCATATGAAGACATTAAAGAATCAAGTGGTTAAATTAGTTACATTCTCTTTATCTTGAGTATAGGTATGTCATACTATCAAGAGGGATGCAATACGAATCATAGACAAGTCTCAAGTGCTCAAACTAACCGAACCCAAGTGCTAACATGAGAGAAACACTTAGCACTGCACCTTCACTTGTTGATCTTGGACTTGTTCTCTACTAGTGGAATCACCCCTCACTTCAAGAGTTCATTCTCTTGACTTGAGAACGAGGAAAAGGCAAGCCTTGGTGGCAAGCTTAATCCTTTTGTGGATACCTCAACAACGTGGACATGGGCAAGCCTTGGTGGCAAGCTGAACAACGGGATAAACAACCGTGTCACCGTGTGCTTCATTTATATTCTTGCAAGTTCATATTGTTGTTTAGGCAATTTTAGGGTTTGTGATTAATCTACTTATTCACTTGTGATATACCTTGTTTAGCTTTTGATCTGTCATTCACATACTTGCAGAAAGGCTAAAAAATTATCTGATCTAAGTTCTGCTGGTTAATATTTAAATTTAGTTTGAAATTCCTGCATAGGCCGGCAATGCTGCCCTCTTAGGCTAGCAGTGCCGCCCTCTGTTCTGACAGAGTTTAGAGCTAAAATTTTATAGGATCGTCACTGGATATCCCTAGTACATCTTCACCAAGTTTGAGCTGTGTTGGGCTCACAGTGGTAGGAAGGCAGTGCCGCCTTGAGTATTAATTTCCTTTTGAGCTAAATTTTTGTAGGCCTATTCACCCCCCTCTAGGCCTCCTAGGTGACATCAAGGTCCTTTTAGTTAGGGTGAAGGTTAGGGTCCCAGGGGACTTGGTGAAACGTCCTTGATTTCCACGAAGGGAAATCCACATAAATGAAGTGTAAAATGACGAAACAATCTGTTAATTTACCTAAATCTCAGTGATACCCAAAGTCATACACGATTATCAGAGTACAATAGAGAGTTTTACATAAATTATTCTCTTCACCACGCAGGGTGAAACACACTCACACGTAGCATCTAGAATAGCATTTGACGAAGACAGCAGCGGAAAACGATCTCCTAGAACCAGCTCGAGCGCAGAATAGACCCCCTAGTCCTCCCAGTCATCGCCCTCATAGTCGTACTCGGGCTCAGAACCTACCAAAAATCTATCAGTACACTGGGTACTGGCCACGCATTGCCCACCCTATGCTTGCATTGCTTGGTGGAAAGTGGAATGCATTGAGGGAAGTAGAAAGAGACCTATTTAGGCTATGGGTTTCCTAAGCAAGTAGTTAATATTTTAATAATAATATGTTCATCAGTTTTTTAACCCATCTTATTCACACGTTCTCCCCACCCATCACACACATCACATCTCATCTCACACTTCCTCTAGGCGACGAGATTGACTCTCGCTCAGATCTTGCCTCAACGGCCAAAGCCAGAATCCAACACAAAACCCGAGGGAAAGGTAGGAAAGGACTCCTCTCGCTAATCAAGTGAAGCGTAGGTCATGGGAATGTCCATATCCGCGGACGCCGCTATACGTATAGATCGATCAACTCTGCAGAGTGTGTACACCTGGTAATCCACAAGATTGCCATCCTTGATGATTCGGCTTGTCTAGGCTGATTCCGACTACCTCCCAACCGGTACAGTACCACCCTACCACTCAGCCTTAGGCCACCCCGGAGTCCACCGAAATGCTAAGACTGTGAGACGTAGTACCAGGCCCCCAAGGTCACTACACTATCTTAGGAGGGTGTGGGTCCCCATGCCTGTACCTCCCTACACTATCACCTTCCAACCTAGTAGTAGTGGTACCGCCCTAGTCAGTCGAGTAATCGTCCCCCGCCCATCGGGAGCGAGTGGTGTGCACAATGGTCCCATGGTTCTGGTTCTCAAGACATACCAGTCCTTAGGGGGACCGGATAGGATATCTTCTCAAAAGGGGATCACCAACTCCCTGTGCCACAACAACACATCACCAGGGATAACCAACACCCTAGTCCACCTCTCACATATACCCACCATAGGTAACTCTCGCAAGGGATGCCCAGGTCACACCCCTTTGGCAAGACTTGCCCCAAAGACTCGTCGTAGGATCCTATCCGATCGACTCAACCCTCACCACACACCCAAAACACACGCCAAGATCTCCCCATGTTCATTATTCAGTTTTACCAAGTTTATGGCACCTCGTGCCTTATGCACATACATCTCTCCCTCTCCAGCATCACATCACAGATATAATGCGAGTAAGAGTAAAGCAGTAAGTATGTAACAAGCGAGCATCTAGGCTATCAGCGGGTGTGTGTTGACGGTAATTAACCATCAACTTTATAAGTCAACAAGAGTCAAGAGAAGGGTTAAAATGAGCTTCACCATAGACTTAGGGGTTTTAAACTAATAATTTCCATGAGTTTTAGTGAATGTCTATTTCTGCAGGGGGTTATCAGGAAAAGATCAATGGAGACCCACATGTCAGATTTACATAGAGAGAAATCAACCTTACTACGAAAAATAATAATCTAGAAGACTCCAGAAGGCACCCCCTCGAAGGGGAGGGCCATTTGGGCTAATAGGTGGGGCGCCCGCCCCCACCTCATGGGCAGCCGCCCAGGCCATAGAGCCAATCAGGCTCCGTCTCGCGGATCCTGCTTCCACTGCCTTTGAGGATCAATAAAAAGTCGTTGATGAAGGTCGGTTTGATCCAAGGGTTGTGGTGCTTCCTAGAGGGTTATATAAGCAAGGCCCCTGACCCCAGGAGAAACCCTAGAATTTATTAGAAATTCATTAGCAAAGGGAGCCATCAGCAGAGCTAGGGTTTAGAGTGTTTCTCTCCACCAGAGAATTAGAATAGCTACTCTAATTCTTCAAGTTCTACATAGGTTTAGACTAGATAGAGAAAGAGTCGGGCAACTTGTGCTCGGGATTCGGATCTTTGTCATCAAAGTATTGGTATTATTTTGTATCATTGCTTTACGACTTTATTCTAATATCATTATGTTTCTATTTATTATGTTTCTAGTTTGCTCTAGTGGTACATTTGATATTGTTATGATTGATAATGAGTTTATATATATGTTTGCAAAGCGCTTAGCTCTCTTCGCGAGGGGGTTAAGTGGTAGATTACATGTAACCGTGGTGCTTAGATGCTATTTACCTGCAAATGCATCCTATTGGCTGGGTCATGTGGTAGATCGTGGAAGTGACAGTTCTATTGAGTCTTATATAGTCCACCCTCCGTTGATAGGACAGGCAGAAACAACGTTACGTAGGAAGTCATACTATGTCCTGGCTTTCTTCAGTAATATTCCTTATGCATAAATGAAGAGTCTTTTATGCTATATATGATGGTGTGTTTGCTAGAGTAGATGAATGACTTAGTAGATTAGAACCTACCTAGAATTCAATCTCTTGAACTAATCAGACGTCAACCTATCTTTATGATGAGTAGTCTATCTCTAATCTCTGCGTGATTTTATCCCTATGCTTTATAATTCATTTATACTTATTTATCATGGTTTATCCCCCCTGCCAAAGTTAGTGACTGTGTGATTGATTTCTCATAAGTAGTCATATTTTGCAAATCCATCCCTTTAGGTTTAAGTCCTTAGTTCTTTCCCTTGGGCTAAATATAAATTAACAATACCTGGAATATTTCCCGATGAAGTGCTACGATGGTATTTTATCTGTACACTTGCGGATCCCATTTTTATTCTAAGAGGAGCAGTTCTGTACCAACACTTCTAGCGCCATGTTAGGGACGACAACTTAGCTTAAGTGGTGTTAGAAGTGTCAACAGTGTGCAGGAGTAAGGTTGCAACAAGGTATAAGGCTCAAAGTAGAACTACCATGCAATCTAACATCATATTATTGCATAAAAGATAAAAGCACTAGCAATTTAAGTTATAGCATGCGTAATAGGATCTACGAGATTGGGTGGGGCATGGCACCTGGCAGGTCATCTCCTAAGTCCTCGCTGTAGTCGGGGTTGTACTCCTCAGTCGGCAGGTCCTCCAGCTCTGTTAAACGTAACATATGGTCACGTGAGCGACTCCTATAGTGGTGCACAAAGAAGCAATAGAAATTCAAAAGATCCAAATGCACTTAAACACAAGCCTATGACATAGAGCTCATTTTTAGAAAAATTTGGCCACTAGTTTGGTATTTTTCTGAGTTAAAATGAATTAGTTATGAATTTTCAAAGATTAAATGAATTTCTGAAAAAGAAAAAGAATTAGAAATTCCAGGCAGTGACACGTGGCAGCATCCGACTGGCCGCAACGGAGTGAGTCACTGACAGGTGGGTCTGTTGACTGGTCAATGGTCAATGGTCAACTTTGACCGGGCTAAGACCGGGCTCAGGTGGGCCGGGCTAGGGCTGGATACGGGCCGGGTTGGGCCAGTCTGGGCGAGGCCGGCCTAGACACGTGGCAGTTCCTCGTGATGCCACGTTGCATTGTGGATTCGAAATGGGCTCCAGTCTTTGTAGGCGTGGCTCACGGTGTGCATGACCGAGCAATTCACGGGTGCACGTGGGATCTACGGTGGACCGTGTTCACCTTCTCTTTCTTCCCCTTGGTTCATGGTGCACTTGGTGCATGAACCAGCACTACGAGTGCCCCATCCTCCCCAGCTTCTCATGGTGGTGCTACGCCGGCGGCGAGCTCTCGCGCTAGCGCACGGTGGCGGCTCAGAACGGCTTCTAGTGGGCTCTACGGCCTCGCACATTCTCCAGGATCACGACGGTGGGGTATAGGTGGCGGATTAGGGTTCGTAGGAGTGTCTACGACGAGCAGTGGCGGGGCCTCTATAGTCATTTTGAGGTCCATATTAGCCTTTAGGTTTTCGATTGGAAACATTAGCAAGACGCTAAGGCCACCGACGATGACCTTCCCACGTGGTGGAGCCCATGTCCGCGGTTGGGTGTGCGGCGGCGCTCTGACACCTCTGCTCTGGTGAAGAATCACTAAATGGCGTCGTACCCTCTGCCCTCAACTGCAAGCGAAGTTCTCCACCAAGACAAAATGCATGCGCCCTCCTCTTCTCTATCCCACTGACTTGATGCAACGGAAACACGACGTTGCCATGGCGATCATGGCCATGGCGCCCATGCACGGAGCGCATGTGCGCTACAATCATTCCTGAGCCATTACGGCTCTGCAAGGCTATGTCGTTCCCGTGCGCGTGCGCATGTGTGTGTGACGACACGGATGGTGTCCGAGCTACGACCTTGATCTTTCCCGGTGCGGGAATGATCACAGCGATGCCGGCGTGTGCATGGTGGCGAGCATGGAAGGCGGGGGTGCAGCGAGACATGGATCACCTTGGGCTCATGGTGGCTGGGTGTCGGTGCGGTGGTGAGTTGAAGCAGTGAAGAATGGTGGTCGTGCAGTGTAGACTAGTGGTGGAGAGGAGGAAGTTCGGCATCTTCTCCTTCTTCGGTGAGTTCGGACGGCGGCATCGGCATCACAGTCCTTTCTTGCCCCTCCTTCCTTCTGCTCTTCTCCTCCTCTCCCTCTTGCGATGTAGGACGGCCACGGTGCCACCAGTGCTGTGGCTAGGAGGATGGAGGGCTAGGGCTCCGAAGGCTCTACTTTTATAGCTGACCTCGGCTATAGCGGGCGGACGATGGATGGGGTTGTGGGGATGCGTGGAGGCAATCAAGAGGAGTTGGGCTAGCTGGTGGGCGGGTGGATTGGCCTTGCTAATTTGGACTCACGGGCGGTTAGGAGGTGATACGGTGATGGCAGAGCTCCGTGGGCCATGGCAACCATGCGCGTCGCGCCGATGCGTGAGAGCGAGGCGAGGCGAGCACGAGCGGGTGATGTGTCACATTGCGGAGCGAAGCCACCGTGGCTTGGCACGCACGCCTACGGTAGGGGGCAAGGGAAATCTTTCCCATGCCAACTTCGTGACCTTGCTCCCTTCCCTTCTCCTCTTCGAGCAAAACAGAAAGCAAGGGGGACGGAAGAAAGGCGATGACACCTAGGTCCCTCTGCTCAGTGGCTGTGGTGAGGGTGGGTCCTTCCACGTGCGGGTAGGCACGAGCGGTTTGTGAAGCTATGGGCACAGCCGTGAGTTGGGCCAGCTCGCTGAGCTAGGCCGGCTAGCGCTAGGGCGCAGCTGCGCGGCTTGGGCGGTGCTGTGGCTTGTTGGGCTGGCTTGGTAGGCCGGCTTGGTAGGCCAGCTCGGTGAGGTTGGCTAGGCCAGATAGGGTTTTTCCTTTTCTTCTCTTATCCCATAGCCTTTTCTATATATTTATCCTATATTCTAGCCAGGTCAAACTTCTATATGCATACACATGGGTTGCTATCATAGGTATGCCCTAGTGGGGCCCACTAGAGGTCAGCTATGCTTCAAGCTTCCTAGCCAAGGGTTGGCACACACGCACATTTATTATTTAAATAAATGTTGTTGCTTTTATTAATCAATACAAAAGAGCATAAGAAGCAACTCATGCAAATTTAATTAAATACAAGGATGTAAACATCTACAATAGGTACTACTTATGCAACTAGGGTATTTTTCCAACATGACATTCACCAACGATTGGCTATTTTTAGAAAAAAAAATTGTAGTTGTGATTTTTGGTTTATGGAAATTTCTAGGTTGTTACAGTCCTTCCCCCTCACAGAAATCTCATCTCGAGATTTAAGGTGTGACATACCTTTCAAAGAGGTAGGGGTAAAGCATCCATAGTGGTTACTCCACTGAACCTTGCACATGGGTATCACGGTGCTTCTAGTCTCCTTCTCAGCTCTGTCTAGTATTTGGATTGGGTGTTCCTTGTACTCTAAGGTGTCCTGGATATCTAGTGCATCTGCGTGTACTTCTTGGTCTGGCAACTTCAAGCACTTACGTAGCTAAGACCGTGAAACACTGGGTGTACCCCTGTCAACTCCTCGGGTAACTCTACCTTGTATGCCAACTTGCCAATCCTTTGACAAATCCTGTAAGGTCCCACATACCGGGGGGCCAACTTCCTTTTCACATGAAATCTGATGGTGCCTCGGAGTGGGGAGACCTTGAGATAGACATAGTCCCCAACCTGAAACTCGAGGTCTCTCTGACGGTTATCTACGTAGCTCTTCTGTCAGCTTTGGGCAATCCTCAGGTTCTCTCGCACTTGGGCGACTCCTTCTTCAGCATCTTTGATCTTTGTGGGGCCAAAGAATGATCTCTCTCCTACCTCTGACCACATCAGAGGGGTTCTACACTTTTTGCCATACAATGCCTCAAACGGTGACATCTTGAGACTAGCCTGGTAGCTATTATTGTACGAGAACTCTGCATGGGACAAGCTTTTCTCCCAATCAGACCCATACTTCAAGACACAATCTCAGAGCATGTCCTCCAAAATCTGATTAACTCTCTCTGTTTGACCATCTGTTTGTGGGTGGTAAGCGGTGCTGTAATCAAGTCGAGTCCCAATGGCCTTGTGGAGGCTCTTCCAGAACTTGGACACGTATTGCGTGCCACAGTCAGACACTATGCTAGTGGGGGCTCTGTGGAGTCTGAGAATGTGCTTGATGTATAGATCTGCTAACTTTTCAACTCTGTAGTCATTCCTCACAGCTATGAAGTGAGCTACCTTGGTCAGTCGATCAACAATCACCCAAATCGAGTCATGGCCTTTAGGGGTTCAAGGTAAACCCACTATAAAGTCCATGGATATGCTCTCCCATTTCCACACCAGGACGTCCAAGGGATTAAGCAACCCGGCCAGTCTTTGATGTTCGGCCTTGATCCTGTTACAAATGTCGCATCGCGCGACATGCCCGGCAATATTTGCCTTCATGTTCTTCCACTAGAACTGCTTCTTCAGATCAGCATACATTTTGGTGCTTCCTGGGTGGATACAATACTTGGAGTCATGACCCTCTTCCAAGATTTCTTGCCACAAGGCGAGATTAGATGGTACACAAATTCTATCCTTGTACCAGTACACTCCTTGTACATCTTCCCTGAACTTGAGGCACTTGCCCCTCTTCATGAGTTCTCGGATCTCCCAGATTTCTGGATACTCTAGTTGAGCATTGCGGATCCGATCTTTGAGGTTGCATTGCACTCGAAGCTCGTTTAGCATACCCTTTGGTAGGATCTCAAGACGAAGGTCACCCATTTCTTGACACAGTTGGTACAGCTTCCATGGATAGATTGTGGCAATAACTCTTTCGGCTCAAGGCATCAACGACTACGTTAGCTTTTCCCGGATGATAGTGAATCTCTAGGTCATAATCCTTTATAAGCTCTAGCCATCTGTGTTGTCTCATGTTCAGATCCTCTTGAGTGAAGAAGTACTTCAGGCTCTTGTGATCGGTGTAGATATCACACTTATTTTCGATCAAGTAGTGCCTCTAGATCTTTAGGGCATGCACAACAGCGGCAAGCTCAAGATCATGGGTCGGGTAGCATTGCTCATGGTCCTTTAACTATTGGGACGCATAGGCAATGACTCTCCCACTTTGCATCAAAACAGAACCCAGTCCCTATCTGGATGCATCACAATAGACCACGAAGTCTTTCTGGATATCGGGCAAGGCAAGAACAGGAGTGGTGGTAAGCTTCTATTTCATAGTCTAGAAGCTATGCTCACACTCGGGCGTCCATTCAAACTCATTAGTCTTCTTCAGTAGGTTGGTCATGGGCTTGGCTATCTTTGAGAAGTTCTCGATGAACCTTCGATAGTACCCGGCCAATCCGAGAAAACTGCGGATATCGGTCACATTGCGGGGTTGTTCCCACTCCTTCACAACTTCAATCTTTGTGGGATCTACAGCGACTCCCTCAGCAGTTAGAACGTGACCAAGAAAGGTGACCTCTTCAAGCCAGAAGTCACACTTGCTAAACTTTGCATAAAGCTAATTCTGCCTCAACTTCTCCAGAACCACTCTCAAGTGTTGTTCATGCTCTCCGGTGGTGGAGGAATAGATAAGGATGTCATCAATGAACACCACCACAAACTTGTCCAGCTCGTCCATGAATACCTTATTCATCATGTTCATGAAATAAGCCAGGGCATTAGTGAGTCCAAAGGACACCACTGTGAACTCATATTGCCCGTATCTGGTGACAAAAGTTGTCTTAGGAATGTCCTCAGGTCTGATTTTCATCTGATGATACCTAGACCTGAGATCAATCTTGGAAAAGTACTTGGCATCTTTCAGCTGATGTAGGAGGTCATCGATCCTGGGCAGAGGATACTTGTTCTTGACTGTCACGACATTCAAGTTCCGATAGTCAATGCACATCCTCATGGATCCATCCTTCTTTTTCATGAACAAAATAGGGGAACCCTAGGGTGAAGCACTGGGTCTGATGTACCCCTTGTTAGACAACTCCTTGAGCTGCTTCTTCAGCTCCTCCAGCTCATCGACTGACATGCGGTAGGGCCTCTTAGCAATAGGCCCGGTACCAGGCAGAAGGTGAATCACAAACTCTACATCCTGATCGGGTGGCATGCCTAGCAACTCCTCAAGAAACACGTCAGGGTACTCATTCACAATGGGTACCTCCTCGACTGTCTTGGCCTCTAAGGCACACAACATAGAGACTGTCTTTCCCTAATTAGGCTTACAGTGGATTATGTGACCACTCGGGCGTGTGATCTCTACGTACCTTGGATAACAAGATATCACTCCTTTGTGTTGTGTCAACCAATCCATTCCTAGTATGACATCTAGTCCCTCAGATGGAAGTAAGGTGAGATTGGCTAGAAAAGGGTAGCCCTCAATGGTGATACTCACTCCCTAACATCTCTTGGTGCATATAATGCGACCTAAAGGTGAACTAGTGTCAATGGGCTCCTTGTGGGGAGTCACAGGTATGCTATGCTCTCATGCAAACTTGGTGGAAATGTAAGAACAAGTAGCTCTAGAGTCAAACAAAACCGAAGCTATAACTCCCTGTACCAAAAACATACCGTACACCATGTCGGGAGCGTCCTAGGCATCCTCCACGATCATGTGGTTGAGACGACCACGGATAGCCCCTATAATGTTCTTGCGTGGAGTAGCAGGTGTAGTAGCCTATCTCACCTGGGTCGGAGCAGGCGGTGTGCCATTCTTGATGGGGCACTCAGCGATCTTTGACCTGGCTGGCCACAACTGAAGCAGGTGAAGGGCGTGCTACCTGTGGAGGTGGGCATAGTTGTCCTCCATGCGCCAGCTCCCTGAGTGGGTCAACTCAGAGCGGGACAGCTCTGAGCACGGCGGTGGTAGTTGGCAGTGTAGGTACCACCTCCACGGCTCAGAGCGATCATGGCCCCCTAGTGTAGCATGAGCAGAGCGAAGGAGGCACGTGAGCACGTGGCCTCTGTAGGGCCAGGCCACGAGAGGAACTCTCAAACTGGCACTTCTTCTCCTTGTGGAGGGCATCCGCCTCCAAACGATCCCTCTCTATCTCCAGCTCATTGTTGACCATCTCGCGAAGGGTGCGACAGGCATGACCTAAGAGGGCCACCTTGAGTCGAGAGTTCAGCCCCTTCTTAAAATAGTACATCTTCTTCTTCTTGGTATCGGTCTCACCTAGAGCATACCTCATCATGTAGGTGAAGCAAGTGGTGTACTCCTAAACCTTCTGGGAGCCTTGGGAGATGTTGCAAAACTCCTCCACCTTGGCATCTATGATACCTTCGGGCACGTGGTGCTCATGGAAGGCCTCTGCAAACTCCTCCCAAGAGATACTCCCTGGATCCTCGTGGGCATCGCAGTAGCTATCCCACCATGCACGTGCAGCGCCAGTGAGCTGGTGGGCGGTGACCCCCATGCACTCCTCGTCAGTGCAGGTGGTGAGGTCCAGCTTCTTCTCCATCTCACGGAGCCAGTCCTCAGTGGCGATGGGGTCGTCGTCGGTGGTATCAAAAGTAGGAGGCCTCAGCTTGAGGAAACCCTCCAACTTCCATTAGAAGTCATTGGGAGGACCCCCGTGGCAGTGAAGCATCCCCTGAGCCAGCATCTCCAAGAGGCGAGTTTGGCGGTCCGTTACCTCTGCCAACTGTGGTGGTGGCGGCGACGGTGGTGCTCCTCCTCCAAGCTACTGGGTGGCACCCGCCCCTAGTGCGGGCTCTTCCCTGGCACCGAAGGGAGCTCCCCTGCCTCCTCCATGGCCACGGCCACAACCTCGACCACGGGCCATGGGTGTAGGGGAAAGCGAGCGGTTGTTCAGATGAGAAGAACGGTGGCAAGACATCTCACTGCAGGGTTCGGTCATTATTTAACATTTTTCATTAGATGCATTATTAAGTGGTTCATCAATTTAAAAAGGATTACTATCCAACACTCATACAAAGATGCAATAAGAACCATAAGATGCAATAAGATCCAAAACATCCATTACATTAATTTATTACATAGCGACATCTCCAGTAGCTACACTGACAGATTCACGGGAATCGTGCTACTCGCAGGCAGCTCCAAAAGTGGGACATCCTACTTACTCCGTAGGTGCGTCATATCTCTGGCCACGCAGGGCTTAACATGTATACTACTACATTATTACATGATTATGTGAAAAAGGGTAACTACTCCTGTTTGGGAGTGACGAGTGGTGCAGAAGGACCGGAAGTGGAAGCCTCGGGAGTGCCCTCCATGGCACGAAGCTCGTCATCAGAGTGGTGGATCCTCGCGACATAGGTGAGAGCATAGTCCAGCATCTCTATCCTCAGAACCTCTAAGTAACCCTCTATCGGGCAAGCCTTGAAGTTGAGCTTGGTGGCCTCAACCTGGAAGGGCTATCTGCATGGCTTCTTACGCATCCTAGGTAAGAGGACATCCTAGACCTTCCCAATCTCCTGGATGCGCTTGCGGTCAGTGTCAATCCAAGCCTGGCTGATGCGGTTCACCTTGTCCTGAAGGTACTCTATGCACTTGATGTAGTGAACTAGGTGGTGCATGTTGTAGGTGGTGGTGACGGCAACGTCCATAACCAGCTTATCCATCGTGTTGCAATGGGCCTCTAGGGCAAGATTCTTGATGCCACGGTGCTTCTCCTTCTCGTGGAACTCTCTCAGGGTAAGCTTCTGATGCTCAATCCGATCCTCGCACTCAAGCACCTTGGACTCAAGATAGTCGTGGCGAAGCTCGGCCTCCCCAACTTTGTCCTTAAGGTTGGTGATCTCCTCCCAAAGTGACTTCTCACGGGTCTCGTAGAAGGTCTTCATCCTGTCATAGCACATGCGCTCCTCCTCAAGCTTGCCGACCATCTCCTTCTCCTTGCGCTCCACCTTGAGGAACTCCTCATCACAACGAAACAGGAGGTCTCGGTAGTGGTGGTTCGGCATCTCCACATCCATGATGTAGCGATCCTGGGTGATGATGTACTGTGCGAAGGCCCTCAGGCATGGTCTGCAACAGTGATCTGTGGCTCTGAGAAACTGTTGAGGTCCAGAGCGACAGGCAGCAGACGGTACGGTCCCGTCTTGAGGTAGTCGTGTGCATCACGCATCACACTATGAAGAGCAGTGCACGAGACGGACTGCACGCATGAAGCAATGGGGTTCTCCACCTCCAGTGTCTTGAAGGAACGCAGCATGGGTACGAACTCGCTGGCGGGGACCTTGAGGTAGACCATGATGTGGCCCTTGAACCCGTCGGGTCCAGGCTCACCCCAGCACACGTACTCGATCTTCTCTGTGGGGATGCCTAGCGAGTCTAGTACGTCGTACAGGATCATGGTGAACCCATGGTAGGCCAGTCTGTCCACAGGGAGCTCGACAACAAGAGCCATCTGCATTTCAACCATAAGACGGAGTCAGTACCTTGTTATTTATGAAGTAACTTGAGTAATACAGAGTGAAACTTGGTAAGACAAGGCAAAACAAGGTAAATTAGGGTGATACTTGGTGAATCCTGAGTGAAACAGGGTGAATCAGGGTGTAACAGAGTGATGTGATTGGTAAGGTCGAATGAAATTTAGGTAAGAGAGTGTGAAATTGAGGTAAGCCATGCACGAGAATGCAGCACGGTCCGTAATATAACCGAAAGTGTCAAGATCTTTCCTAATTCTATTGTCCAATCCTACGGGTCCGTCCTAGGGGCAAGCGTGGCTTTGACACCAACTGAAACGTCCTTGATTTCCACGAAGGGAAATCCATAGAAATGAAGTGTAAAACGATGAAACGATCCATCAATTTACCCAAATCTTAATGATACCCAAAGTCATACATGATTATCATAGTACAATAGAGAGTTTTACATAAATTATTCTCTTCGCCACGCAGGGTGGAACACACTCACACGCAGCATCTGGAACAGCATTTAACGAAGACAACAACGGAAAACGATGTCTCGGAACCTCGTAGTCGTACTCGGGCTTAGAACCTGCCAAAAATCTATCAGTACATTGGGTACTGGACACGCATCGCCCACCCTATGCTTGAATTGCTTGGTGGAAAGTTGAATGCATTGAGGGAAGTAGAAAGAAACCTATTTAGGTTGTGGGTTTCCTATGCAAGTAGTTAATATTTTAATAATAATATGTTCATCAGGTTTTTAACCCATCTTATTCACATGTTCTCCCCACCCATCACACACATCACATCTCATCTCACTCTCTCTCTCTCTAGGCGACGAGATCAACTCCCGCCTAGATCTCGCCTCAATGGCCAAAGCCGGAATCCAACACGAAACCTGGGGGAAAGGTAGAAAAGGACTCCTCTTGCTAATCAAGTGAAGTGTAGGTCATGGGAATGTCCATATCCGTGGACATGACTATACATATAGTTCGACCAACTCTACAGAGAGTGTACACCTGGTAATCCACAAGATCACCATCCTCGATGATCCGGCTCGTCTAGGCTGATTCTAACTCCCTCCCAACCGATACAATACCACCCTACCACTCAGCCCTGGGCCACCCCGGAGTCCACCGAAATGCTAAGACTGTGAGATGTAGTACCGAGGGTGTGGGTCCCTATACCCATACCTCCATACACTATCACCTTCCAACCTAGTGGTAGTGGTACTGCCCTAGTCAGTCAGGTAATCGTCCCCCGCCCATCGGGAGCGAGTGGTGTGCATGAAGGTCCCATGGTTCCGGTTCTCAAGACATACTAGTCCTTAGGGGGACCAGACATGATATCTTCTCAAACGGGGATCACCAACTCCCCGAGCCACGATAGCACCTCACCAGGGATAACCAACACCCCGGTCCACCTCTCACATATACCCGCCACATGTAACTCTCGTAAGGGATGCCCAGGTCGCACCCCTTCGACAAGACTTGCCCCCAAAGACTTGTCGTAGGATCCTGTCCAATCGACTCAACCCTCACCACACACCCAAAACACACGCCAAGATCTCCCCATGTTCATTATCTAGTTTTACCAAGTTTACGGCACCTCGTGCATTATGCACATACGTCTCTCCCTCACTAGCATCACATCACAGATACAATGTGAGTATGAGTAAAGCAGTAAGTATGTGACAAGCGAGCATCTAGCCTATCAGCGGGTGTGTAGGAGTAAGGTTGCAACAAGGTATAAGGCTCAAAGTAGAACTACCATGCAATCTAACATCATATTATTGCATAAAAGATAAAGCACTAGCAATTCTAGTTATAGCTTGCATAATAGGATCTACAAGATTGGGTGGGGCGTGGCACCTGGCAGGTCGTCTCCTAAGTCCTCGCTGTAGTCAGGGTCGTACTCCTCAGTCGGCAGGTCCTCCGGCTCTATTAAACATAACATATGGTCACGTGAGCGACTCCTATAGAGGTGCGCAAAGAAGCAACAGAAATTCAAAAGATCCAAATGCACTCAAACACAAGCCTATGACATAGAGCTCATTTTTAGAAAAATTTGGACACTGGTTTGGTATTTTTTTGAGTTAAAATGAATTAGTTATGAATTTTCAAAGATTAAATGAATTTCTAAAAAATAAAAAGAATTGGAAATTCTAGGCAGTGACACGTGGTAGCATCCGATTGGCCGTAATGGAGTGAGTCACTGACAGGTGGGTCCGTTGACTGGTCAATGGTCAATGGTCAACTTTGACCGGGCCGAGACCGGGCTCAGGTGGGCTAGCTAGGGCTGGATATGGGCTGGGTTGGGCCGGTCTAGGCTGGGCCGGCCCAGACACATGGCAGCTCCTCGTGATACCACGTTGCGTTGTGGATTCGAAATGGGCTCCAGTCTTTGTAGACGTGGCTCACGGTGGGCATGACCGAGCAGTTCACGGGTGCACGTTGGATCTACGGTGGACCGCATTCACCTTCTCTTTCTTCCCTTGGTTCACGGTGCACTTGGTGCACGAACCAGCACTGCGAGTGCCCCATTCTCCCCTGCTTCTCATGGCAGTGCTACGCCAGCGGCGAGCTCTCACGCTAGTGCACGGCGGCGGCTCGAAACGGCTTCTAGTGGGCACTACGACCTTGCATGTTCTCTAGGATCATGACAGTGGGGTCTAGGCGGTGGATTAGGGTTCGTAGGGGTGTCTACGGCGGTGGCGGTGACTCGGCTGGTACAGCAAGCAGTGGCGGGGCCTCTATAGTCATTCCGAGGTCCAAATCGGCCTTTGGGTTTTCGATTGGAAACATCAGCAAGGCGCTAAGGCCACTGACGATGACCTTCCCACATGGTGGAGCCTGTGTCCATGGTTGGGTGTGCGGTAGCGCTCTGACACCTCCATTGCTTCGGTGAAGAATCGCTAAACAGCGTTGTACCCCTCCACCCTCAACTGCGAGCGGCGTTCTCCACCAAGGCGAACTGCATGCACCCTCCTCTTCTCTATCCCACTGACTTGATGCGACAGAAACGTGATGTTAGCATGGCGATCTTGGCCATAGCACCCGTGCATGGAGCGCGTGTGCGCTGCAATCATTCCTGAGCCAGTACGGCTCTACAAGGCTGTGTCGTTCCCATGCGCGTGCACGTGTGTGCGTGCCAACATGGATGGTGTCCGGGCTACGGCCTTGATCTTTCCCGGTGCGGGAACGATCGCGGTGATGCTAGCGTGTGCACAGTGGCGAGCATGGAAGGCGGGGTGCAGCGAGACGTGGATCACCTTGGGCTCGTGGTGGCTGGGTGTCGGTGCGGTGGTGAGTTGAAGCAGTGAAGAACGATGGCCGTGCAGTGTAGATCGGTGGTGGAGAGGAGGAAGTCTGGCGTCTTCTCCTTCTCCGGTGAGTTCAGACGGTGGTGTCGGCTTCACGGTCCTTTCTTGCCCCTCCTTCCTTCTGCTCTTCTCCTCCCCTCCCTCTTGCGATGTAGGGCAGCCACGGTGGCACCAGTGCGGTGGCTAGGAGGATGGAGGGCTAGGGCTCTAGGGGCTCTGCTTTTATAGCCAAGCTTGGCTATAGCGGGCGAACGATGGATGGGGCTGTGGGGACGCGTGGAGGCGATCGAGAGGAGTTGAGCTAGGGTTCTAGGGAGGCCAGCTGGTGGGCGGGTGGATTGGCCTCACCAATTTGGACTCGTGGGCGGTTAGGAGGTGGTACGGTGATGGTAGAGCTCTGTGGGCCATGGCGACCACGCGCGTCATGCCGGTGCGTGAGAGCGGTGCGAGGCGAGCACGAGCGGGTGACGTGTCACGTACCAGAGTAGAGCCACAGCGGCTTGGCGCGCATGCCTATGGCAGGGGGCAAGGGGAATTTTTCCCACGCTAATTTTGTGACCCTGCTCCCTCCCCTTCTCCTCTTTGAGCGAAACAGAAAGCAAGGGGGACGGAAGGAAGGCGATGACGCCTAGGTCCCTCCGCTCAGTGGCTGTGGCGAGGGCAGGTCCTTGCTGGGCTTGCCCACGCGCGGGCAGGCGCGAGCGGCGTGTGAAGCTATGGGTACGAACGCGAGTTGGGCTAGCTCGCTGAGCTAGGCCGGCTAGCGCTGGGGCGGTGCTGCGCGGCTTGGGCGGTGCTGCGGCTCGTTGGGCTGGCTCGGCAGGCCGGCTTGGTAGGCCAGCTCGACGAGGTTGGCTGGGCCAGATAGGGGTTTTCCTTTTCTTCTCTTATCCCATAGCCTTTTCTATATATTTATCCTATATTCTAACTAGGTCAAACTTCTATATGCATACACATGGGTTGCTATCACATGTATGCCCTAGTGGGGCCCACTAGAGGTCAGCTATGCTTCAAGCTTCCTAGCCAAGGGTTGGCACACACACATTTATTTAAGTATTTAAATAAATGTTGTTGCTTTTATTAATCAATACAAAAGAGCATAAGAAGCAACTCATGCAAGTTTAATTAAATACAAGGATGTAAACATCTACAATAGGTACTACTTATGCAACTAGGGTATTTTTCCTACATGACATTCACCAACCATTGGCTATTTTTAGAAAAAAAAATTGTAGTTGTGATTTTTGGTTTATGGAAATTTTTGGGTTGTTACACTTGGGTAGTTTCTATGTACACGGGCGTGGTGCTCGGGTACACGGGAACCAACAAATATGACTGTGCTCCACGGTTGAGGGGTTGGCGGCAGGTGGTGTCAGCCCTATCCATCCTTCCTAATCCCCCACATTCGGGTATAGTGTAGGAGTCTAAATTGCCTTACACGCTTGCTGGTAGATCAGTGCTCGTTTGGTCTTCCCGTCCGCCTGTATGATTAGAGCTAAATCTTAACCATGTATTTGTATGATCATCTGCTAATCTTTACATAGCAACATTAGGATATGCCTGCTCCTATTAGGTACATTCTTTTATTCTCTATTCTTTAGTCCTAAGATTGGCTCATCTGTGTGTCACACTATCCAAATACCTTTCATGGCTTACCCCTGCTATGAACTTTGGTATACCCTGAATACTTCTAGGTAAAATGCTACAATAGTATATTCGTGCGCTTGCAGATTATTTCTGTATGCATTAAGAAATACCAATAAGGTCTCCATAGGACCTTCTCCTGGACCACTTCATGTCATCTTCACTTTCAATTTTCCTCCCAAACTTTCTTGGGTCACTCATTCCCAATGTAGAACCTAGGCGACCACACACAAATGCGGTTGGTGTGATATCACAAGGATACAAATCCCAAGTATACAAGAGTGGTGCGTGCAACCACCGGGTGGCGTGAGGTATGCAAACTTCACTAGACACTAAGCCTAAGCCTAGAGCAAAGCACCAGGGCAATGGTGTAACTAGCCTAAGCTCTTCGCAAAGCACTACACTACTAACCTAATATTTCCTTAAGCACTTTTGATGTCTAGAGCACAAATGAATGAACCTTTGGTCCTCCTACTTCCCATAGCTCTAGCAACCTTCAAATGGCCAACCAATGTGGTATTTATAGCCCCAACACAAGAAACTATTCGTTGCAACTTGGGTGGCTGAAAACAGCATCACGGGACAGTCCAGTGAACCCACTAGAGAATTCTGGTGTGTTGCCACATGTACTAGCTGTTGAAGTGATAATTGCCCATCGTTGGAGTAACCTAAACTATGGAGGGGTTTCTTAGGGACCACCGGAGTTTTCCGGTGACTCTGGGAGCTCTCAGTTTCTTCTTTGGAGAGCATCGAAGCTCTCTTTCTTTCTCCCATGCCTCACTGAGGCCTCCAACTCATAGACTCTTCAGAGTAGCACCCTATTCTCTAGTGCTTCCTAGTCATAACCAACAGAGTTTTTCGATGGGTCTATAGACCCTCTGTGGAACTATAGCCCATCTGAAACTCTGAAGCCTAAGCTCCGATGTCCGTATAAAGGCAAAACTTGAGAATTCTAGAGTATGCACATAGTGCATGTTTAGCTTCATTTCTTTGCATCTTCTTGTTCGGCTTCTCCTACGTGATGTCTTGGACTTCTTGCATGTCTTATAAGATTTTCATAGCAGCTCTTTGGTCTTTCTTAAGGTGTTAATCACTTGATTGTCATGTTGTCTTTGTCCAAGCCATCCTTGCATCCAAATGAACTAAAATCTTGTAATTAGCAAACTACATTAGTCTATTTGATCATGTTGTCAATCAACCACCAAAATCACATATGTCCCATACAAGGTGCCATATTCCTTACAAGCATGAATGGTAATGGTATATGGAGATAGGAAATTGCTGATGCGACCAAGGGTTATATGGGGAGACTCAAAAATTTGGTGTGTTGGGGAGGAATGGAGAGAAAAGTAGTTGTTCGGCCATGGGGTGCATAGTGAGATTAAAAAAGACCCATGCTAGGGAGGAAATACCACTCCCATGGCCTGGAGGGTTGCCAATAATCTTCAGTCATGTTGTCAGTTGGTCTTTTCAGTTGTATAGATATTGATAGAGAAGTGATAGAGATTCCACAATCATCCTAATGGACCAGAAGCTATTTTGAGGCCATGTATAGAGGACAATAGAGTAAAGTCTATACCTTATTACTATTAAAGAGCCAAAGTTTCTTCATAGTTTTTGGCCTGGCCTTTCACTAACTAACTATGTGAATATGGAAATTATTTCTCTTTGGGTCTTTCTACAACCCTCCTGTTTTATATGACATATGCTGGGCTTCTTGAAGTAACCTGAATAGCTAGGAATCATAATCCAAATCCAATAAACCTCTCAGATCTATGAAACATGCAAGATTTCTGAGTAACCTAAATAGGAATTCTAACGCAAATAGTTTTACTCTTTTCCATGTTCATTTCAATTTTTGTTTTTTTTCCAGGTTTGTGTTTCTGTTCAACAACAATAACAAAAAAAGAGGCACACATATGTATCATAAGAGAACAGGAGCCTGCTGTTTTCCATATTGCAAGACTAAAGTGGTTTTCATTCTCCAAGTGGACAATAATCTTGTATATATGGACACTTGAATAACTAGAACTCTTTTATTCATGTTAGAAAAAGAAACCCACGGGTCAACCAAGAACAAATTTTATTTCCAGTCAAAACTATACTAATAATTTGGTGGTGCAAATTTTTGTTTCTTAGGAAGGAGCTAATGGGTAAAAGGCCCATAATGCTATGTTTATTGTTTTTCATGTTTACTAGCAAACATGTCTGTGCGTTGCAATGAGAGCCAGTACGTAGTGAGTTGTAGCACGGGTCATGAGTTCGAGGCAAAAATTAAATTAACTTAGTAGTAAAAATCTTTGTTTCCTAAGGAGTCAAAGATTAAAATAGTTATGATCTCATATTTATTGTTTGTTTTTACTCGTATTATATTTATTAGAACACAAAAAAAAACCAGGTGGAGAAAACAATGAAAACAAAATAAGAAAAGTCGAGCTAGTGTCAAAAACATCCACGAGAAAAAATTCTGAGCATACTCGAAGTCAAGTAAAAAAATAGTCATGACTAAAATTGAAATGTACTCTAGAAAATAGACACGGAAAAAGATCAGAGCCAAGTGAAAAGCGTCCAAATGAACACGTAAAGCAACACATACTCGGAGCAAGTAAAAATAGACAAACCAGAAAAAAGTGAAAAAAGAATAGAAAAGAAACGAAACAAAGAAATTCTACCCTTCTTTCCTCTTTATTAGATTTCTATTCTTATAATTTGCATTTGGATTAAGATTCCTATTCCGGTTACTCATAGTGGGAGAGATCTAATTGGATTAAGATTCCTAGCTGTCCATATTATTATATTTTTCTTATTTGGATTAAGATTCCTATTCACCCAAAATAGGAGGGATCTAATTAGATTAAGTTTTCTAATTATATAAAGAGAAGGACTATAGGTGGTTTTTCACATTCAAAAAGTTAATTAAGGAAGGATGGTCGGACCAAAAAATAGGTGGAAAAAATTTTTGTCTCTTTAATGTTAGGTATAGATTTATTACGAGAAAAAACAAAAACTACCAAAGTGGATAAACGGGTGCACATGAACAGAGGAAAAAATAAAAACACGGATATTATTACACACCATTCTCTCGTCGTCGTTTTCATAACCATTTGATAATTTTTTTCTCTCGTTAACGTATGGACATGTTTGCTGGTTATTATTAAATTTCAACATGGTAGAAAGAGCATATTTGTGACTCTTCAACCCTACACGGCTATATAAGCCACTGCTGCCTCTGTGTCTTACCTGTTCCATACTTCCATCCCAAACCGAAGCCTCGAAAACACTTAACCGGCCATGTTGGGCATCATGGGCGGCGACAGGGGTATGCACCTGTATTCCATGGAATACCCAAATTTTTGGAGACAAAAACAAATGCATATTATACATATAGTACAACTGTTGTAAAAGTTGCAAAGTTGGCGGATAATCTCATCTAGAAGCCTATGATGTCAAAGGCAGAAACTCCTCCCGAGTCCTGTCCCTGCACTCCGCTTCTCCAGCGGCTGACGGCGGACATTACAGCAGCAGCAGCAGCAACAAACACGCAACACCCTCCCGGCTACCGGCCTCACCCCCATCTGTGCTCCGGTGCACGGCGGACATTGCAGCTGCGGTGGGCATGGCAACCGACGCCCCCAAGCTCCTCTCGGCTAGCAGCACCCTCCTCTCGGCAGGTGCATTGGCGGCACCCTCCCCCGGTAGCCCCAAGCTCTGCTCGGCTGGGCAGCTGGCAGCGTTGAAGGCCGGAGCTTGGAAGGTAGCTAGAGGTGAACGCCCCCAAATATATTCTCCTCTAATTTAGTACTCTCTCCATTGCAAAATAAATACATATCGAGATTCCGAACAGTCAAAACTTTATAAAGTTAGATAAAATTTGTATAAAAATATACTAATATTTATGATGTATAATAAGTATCATTAGATTGAGCATAAATTGTATTTTCATAATAAACTTATTTGGAGATATAAATATTGATACTAGTTTTATATTTTAGTCAAACTTCAAAAGTTTGAGTCCTTGAAAATCAAGATGTTCATTTATCTTCGGATAGATGATTGATGAAAGACTATTGTCATGGACTTATGGTTCAATATATTGCATAATTACATTGTAAAAAAAATTATACTTGGAATACCTGCTGCAAAATCCTGGCTCCGCCACTGTTGGGCATGCGCCGGCTGTTTCCCGGCACCTCCTGCATCTGCAGCAGCTGCTGCTGCTCCTCGCGGTGTGTTGCTACTCCGGCGGCGTCCATGCTACCGTCCAGGAGAGTACGGCGAGGTCCATCCAGATGGTAAACCGGCGTGGGCGGTTCCTCGGCGTCATCGTATGCAACGCCTTCGAGATGGAGCCGCTGCTCCGGTCGCCCAGTTTGTCGCCGGCGAAAGGCCTGCCGCCGTACCTCGACGTCGCAGGTACGCAGCGCTACGTGTACAGAATGGATTTATTGGCACTACTTGTTGCATTTTTTTCATTCATGGATGATTCTGGGATTTTATGAATTGGGTTTCATTTTTAATTGAAAATGGTTGTCTACATTTGGAACGGAGGTAATTCGAGATCCCAGATGACCAAGAGAACGATTACTATATGTATGTTGTTGAGTAAACCATTGGGAACCTATCTTTATCTATATCTATACCTATTAATAACCCGTGCTAATACGAGTAAGAATATCTATTGTATAAAGCGATGCTGAGTCCGACGAATCTTAATCCTACTCCAAATAGATATTTCCAATCCTAGGTAGGTTGAATAGAGATCAAATTGAAATCCAAATGGAAAACGATAACAAATATAGAAATTGCCCTAATCTTATGCCGTATCCATATAAAAGACAACCAATAGTTTCTAGACTCTCTTTTTTATCACCAACATCCAACTGGTGCCGTGTCCATCTCGGTTTCATTTTTTTTCTTTCAGGGTTTTTTTGGTTTCTGTTCACGTTCGGTTTTCCTTTTCGTTGCGTCTTATGTTTTCCCCACGTCATGTTTTCCTCTTTTTAGTTTTGTTTTCAACGTATGGTTTCTTTTTCTTTCATGTTTGGTTTTCTGTTTATTTCTGTTGCGTCTTACTTTTTCCTTTTCTCCACGTTATGTTTACTCTTCTTAGTCTTTTTTCCGTTTGATCTCCAGTTCTTTTTTTCTGATTTTCAATAAATAGTTAAAATAAATAATAAATATAATATTTTAGATTTTTGAACTCTTTATATTTTTAAGGGAAAAAATCCACCACCAAGATATTAGTGTAGTTTCAATTAGAAATAAAATTTACTTATTTTAAATGGTTCGGTCATTGGTCAAACCAATCAAATTGTAAACTAAAATCTTGACCAAATTGTTATCAGTCTGATCTAAACTATACATGCGTACCAGTACAAGCCCCGATGAGGATTACCATATGGAGAATTGAGAAATATCTCCCATCATGATCATCAGCTGACGGACCAGTCCTTTGATTATGGGTCCACAAAGGAAATCATAGAACTTGATATTTAATTACATCAACGCATAAGTAGTAGAAAATATCTTTATGTTTTCTAATGGAAGAAAAAATTTATCAAGATTATATTCTAAATTTGATACTTAATACAGCGTTGTCATATTAATGCCAACATGTAGCTTATATTATGGATGTTATGATTATCATAAAATAAATTATAGATTTAAATTTTATAGAAATGGTAAAGCATAAATACATATGTACCATTCACAATGGTTTTTTTTAGAATCAAGAGAAAGCTATATTAAATGGAACTCATTGTCTTACAGCCGTGAGCAATCAAAGATTCAACACAGAAAGGAACACGAGAGTGCCACACAGCACTATGACGCAGACGCTTAGCCATTTGCGCTAGCTGGTGTGCCACCAGGTTCCGCTCTCTCTTGACATGGTTGAAAACAACCCTCGGACATCTCGCCGCAGCCTCTAGGGACTCTCTGATTATGAAAACTGATTTTGCCCGCTGATCTTCCGGTTTGGCTAAGTTCTTGATCACCGAGAGGTAGTCGGATTCAAGGATGATTGGCTGATGACACCACTCGCCTGCGAGCGTGAGCCCCTCACGGCATGCCATTGCTTCAATTTCTTCCGCGTCGGACGCGTGGTCCACCCACCTCCATGATGACAAGAGAACTGTGCCAGCACAGTTTCTGATGACCACACCCAGGGGTGGATTTGGGCCTAGCGCACTAGGGCCACGGCCCTAGGCGTGGCCCAAAAAACCCCTCATAGTATAGGCGTTGGGTCAGAATGTTGTAGCGTTGTGGCCCACTATAGAGAGGAGACAGGCACGGCACCTAGCGATTTGCGAGCGCGACGTCCTCCGCCCAGAGACTCCCCGAGACCTCCACCCCGTTCCTGGCTCCTCCTCTCCATAGTCCGAACTCCGCCGGGTGCCTAACCCTAGCCGCCGGTCGCCGAGCGCCATCTTACGCGGCTCCGTCGCTCGCCAGTACTCCCTTCCCCCTGACCTCCACGGCTCCACACCGTAGGGCGCACACCGTAGCTGCACTGCCGAGCGGGCTCGTGACTCGAAGCCGGCAGCAGCAGCGGCAGGCGCAGGCAAGCATCTCGGTTCCCCGTGGCCGCCTGAGCAGGCAGCAATCTGCAGGGCAGCACGCACGCCACAGCCAGGCTTCCAAGCAGGCGGCTTTGAGTTCCCTGATTGACTCTCTGTTCCTTGCAACTGCCGATTGCAAATTTGCAATAAAAGAGCAGTTACGTGCCACAAAAAATGATTTATGTTTGACTAAGTTTGTAGTGAATGGTATTCATATTTATGGCTCTAAATTAATTTATTATAAAAATACATTTCATAACTAACCTAATGGTATTAATCTAATACTATAAATATTTATAGCTTTTTATTTATAATTAGTCAAACCTGACATACCGAAACACAACACTGTTCCAGAATTGTATTCTTTTAAGGACGAAGATAGTACTTTTAATTGTCGATTGCAAATTGCAATAGAAGAGTATTTTTTAAATAAGTTTAATGTTTCCATCAATTATGTTGTAGATTTAAATATGGATTTGAAATATCATATGAACTTATGTATTTATAAGCTAATTTTATTATCTATTGACGTGCGGGTGGTATTTTTAGCCGATACCCGATGATGATACATATGCTTTGCCAGTGGCCCTAGGCTTCAAAATCGATGAGCTCCGCCACTGACCACACCCAGGCCAGTTTCTCCACCATCCACCGGGCAAGCTCCGTCAATGTTAACTTTGCACCATCCCTGCGGCGGCGCGTTCCAGCCTATGAGACTGTCCGCCTCCTTCCTCTTGTTGGAGCTGCACCTTGGAGGCAAGACAGCTTTACCTTTCCTGTCAGTGGCCTCTCCGCTCATGGATAGTGACTCTGATAAATGTAGGAGGAAATGAACTGAGTCAGCAACTCGGATTCTCCTGATTCTCCTGTTGGGTGTGTGAGCTCATTCCTCATTGCCCAAGCACGCCACCAGATAAGCAACAGTCGCTGAGCATAGTCGTTCATCAGCTACATTATCCATCATTGTCTCCATATATAGCTCTATCAACCATGTTATTATGTCCTGATACATATAAATCAATTGATGACCTGAGCACATAACTAAGTAGACTTGTCATTGTCTCAAGGAAAAAGATTTCGCTTTGGGAGCAGAAGGCTGTCATTGTCCTGACAGGCCTTGCCATGGTAAATATCAGTGGATTGAAATATTCAACCTCTCATTATGACTAAACCAAAACGTATTCGTTCTGTGATCTGATCCGATACATATGTTGTGGCTATGCCAAACTGCTCCCCGCACGCAGCTCAACTCCGGGGTGACCACCCAACTCCTCCTCGCGCTCTTCGACGTGAAGGGAATCGTGCACTTCGGCATCGCCGGGAACGCTGACCCCAACCGTCAGATTGGCGATGTCGCCATGCCACGGTACTGAGCTCACACCGGCCTTTGGAACTGGCAGGTACACAAATTATGCACAACTGTACTATTCTAGTTATCAAAGAAAAGAAATGTGCACATCACCTCCTTTCTTCCGCAGCGCTATGGCGATGGACCAGACAAGGAACTCGCCTTGGAATCCAACGGTGACTACACCAGGAAACTCGGCACCCTCAACTTCACAGAATACAGCGTCGACAAGAACGCCCGCCGCTCCGACGGCAACCTGCTCGACAGCGTGTGGTACCAGCCAGAGGAGGTGTTCCCAGCGAACGGCACGCCCGAGGTCCGCAGCCACGAGTTTTGGGTCCCCGTCGATGGCTACTACTACAACCTCTCACGGAAGCTGGAGGGGCTCAAGCTTGAAGGCTGCGTCGTCAACAACGGCACGACGTGCCTGCCGCGGCGGCCGGTGGTTGCCATGGCGGAGCGCGGGTGCAGCGCCACCGTGTTCGTCGACAATGCCGCGTACCGGAAGTTCCTGAGGTCCAGGTTCGGCGTCAAGGCCATTGACATGGAGACGGTGGCCATCGCGCTTGTGGCGCTGCAGCAGGGGGCGCCGTTCATTGCAATAAGGGCGCTCTCCGATCTAGCCGGCGGTGGCTCGGCAGAGTCTAACGAAGCGGGAGTGTTCGAGCCACTGGCGTCCCAGAACGCGGTGACAGTCGCCGTCGAATTCATATCCCTCTTAAACTAGTCAATTAGGTTCTCTCAACTGAAAACGTCCGTATCCTACAGTTTATACTGTGCTTTATCATTTTGTTGATAAAACTATTTGTTTTCCAAAATATGTACGTCATTAATCTTCTCTAGTATTATATGTGTAATGTGTGTAATAATGTAAGTTTCTTTTTATAATAATAATTTAAAACATCATGGTGAAAACCGTGGAGGAACATTTTATAGGGCCTGTTTGTTTGCCCGAACGTTTTTGCTTGGTTCATATGAGTTTGGCCAGGGTAGATTGAGGCTGGTCTAGTAGGTGCGGTTTGCTGTGTTTAGTTTTTTCCTACAGAGCCAGGCTAGATAGGGATCTTGTTTGTTTGTCTGTACAATGTTATGTGGTCACCTTAGAGTAGAATGTGGTAGAGTTACCGTCAGTGTTTTGTAAACTGGACTAGTAAATTTATATGATTGTCGCGTTGCACTAGGAAGATGATGGTAGCATCCGAAAGTCCTACGTCCAGACTCAGAGATGATCGAGTGTGTGTTCCTCGCTTGAATACTCTAAAGTTCTTACAATGGGGGTGCAAGAATGTGGAAGAGGTAGGAGAATTATAGTTAGGAGATGAATTGCCTGAAAGGAAGCTTCAGGAGTGCGAAGGTTATGAAGAATGTGTCGATGTTCCTGGAAGGATGCCCTGGCAGTCCTTGTATAGAGTTCGGGGCCAGAGCATGTACAAAGAAGTAGGTTTGCCCGACCGAGGGGTTATGAGAATGAGGGAGGGGCCTAGCTAACTTGGCTTGCAAGCTACGCCGTCTTGTAGCGCATATCTGGGTGTGGTTGTAGTCATGGTCTTGTTCCCACGTCATGGTAAGGTGTGGCATGGTGCTCCTGTGCCGGCCGTGCGGCAATGTAGGAATGGTGGTGGTTCGTCAGCCGTCCTGTGCAACGTGGTCTCCATCGTGGCCTTCGTCACTGTCTCTTGTTCTCCTGGGGGCGTCGTACGCGAGTTGGTAGCCGCCCCCAGGTCGTCAATTGCCTGGTTAACTTGTGGAGTCGGTGGCCATAATCTCGAGCTCCGGGGTCATAGCTCCCGCTGGCTTGGATGGCCTCTAAGTCAAGGCCTCCATCATGGATCCCACCCCGTAGCAGGTAGAATCATACATATGTCTTGTTGAACCATATTTGGACGGCAGGTGTCGACAAAACCTAGTCGGCAGTCTACCGAGGGGTATACCCAAGGTAGTAGATTGTCGGCAGACAGGTGTGCAAGCCGTGAACGAGATGGTGATGCAGAACAACACGCGGGTTTACCCAGGTTCAGGTCGCTGTGTGGGCGTAATACCTTACGTCCTACTCTGCTTTGTTATTGCTGTCTCGAACAATGTATTAAAAGCTAGATTGCCCTAGAGTATGTTTCAATGTTTTTTAAGGGGTCCCCTGCCCTCCTTATATAGTCTGGGAGGCAGGGTTACAGATCTGGAAACTAACCTTAGCCGGTTACAATTGCCATATGGAGCCGGATAAGGATTCCTAACCTAACCGACCAAGACCTTGCTTGATCTCCAAGTCTGGTTTGATGCCTTGCGCGAGACTCCATCTCGATGATCTGGATCGCGCGTCGTCATGTAATGGGCCGGACCGTCTAGTCTGGGCGTGCCCATGTCTAGCCGTAAAGGTATAGGGGTTTATACCCCCACAGCTAGTCCCTGAACACTATATATTCTGTATCGACACACTGTCTTAGTCTTCTTCAACTTGTGAGGTTCGTTTTCACATCACCTTAAAATGTTAGCCGAGCATGCGCTAGTGTTCCGTCTGGATTAGGAATTAGTAAACCGTGATTGTTGATGAAGATTGCAGTTGTCGGTGAAAATTGCATATTGGTCCAAAAAGAAAAATTTTCTTTCCTGATGAAGTGTACCCACTTGTATTTCTAAAAAGAATTGTAAGTGTGCGTACTTGATGGAAGTAACTTACAAAAAATTCCAGAGCATAGGGGTCAAAAAATAGAAACAATTCACCATCAGGTGAAGTGTACCCACGTAGTCCCCGAGCCTGGTAGTAGGTGACGTAGGCACGTGGTGCCAGGGTCTAAAAAAGAATCCCTAAGAACCAATGAACATTATGCACCGTCAGGTGCATCATATATGATGTAGTCCCCGAGCTTGCTGAAAGGCAAAAGACAAGCCTTGTAGCAAGGTCTAAGAATATCAAGCGTCCATCGATTGTATGCAAGCATAGTACATGTAGTCGAGCAAGACGAATCCTGCGGCAGGAAGTGGTGTAACAAGTCCCCGAGCTCGAAGGTCTAACGACGAGTCCCCGAGCTCAGAGATCTGGCAATGAATTCCCAAGCTTAGAGGTCTGGCAATGAGTCCCCGAGCTCAGAGGTCTGGCGACGAGGCCCCAAGCTCGGAGGTCTGGCTGTAGGTTCTAGAGCACGCTAGTCTGGTCTAGTCTGACGCATTGATGACGTGGGCGACGCTAGAGTTGCTTTCTATCGCATTGTTTTAATAGTGACCCAGCGCCTGTAACAAGACGCGTTTGGGTCGCGTACCAAACGGCGCCTAAATCAGAAGGGACACAATTAATGCGGAAAAAAATCCTATCAGTTACCGCAAATCTCGCGCCACGTGCCCCATTCTTCTGAAACTGAATCAGCGTTGCCTCTTAATGACCAGGAAGGGGAATGATTTCAATATACTCACACTCGCATATTCGCAATCAACCGTCTTCTTGCTCCCGCCGCCGCGCTATTGTCGTCACAGAGCCCTCTCGAGCCCCAGTGCCACCACCGTAGTTCAAAACACAATCGCCGCCGTAGGCATCAACGAAGTTGCCCCAAGTTCCTCACGCGCCACCGCCGCCGCTTGAATCGCCGCCACCAAACCCTAGCCACTTGTAAGAGCGGCGTGTTCCTTTTCCTCCGTATAAAGGAGGAGTCAAAAGAGTTGGGGAATGGCCATGAGAAAGATGAAGACGGAGGCCGAAGTGCACAAGGAGATCATGAAGAAGGAGTGGAATGGGTCAAGGTGCACCCCACTTAGCCTCGAGCGACTGGTGTGGATGGGTGTGCTTCATGCCTAAGAGCTGGCGGGATGGCGTGTACCCAATCTAGAGCCATACCCGGATCCCCAAGGAGGTGAAATTGTTGTTTTTGAATAATACTTCACTCATGGATTTGGTGTTCCTATACATCCATTCTTGCAAGGTCTCTGTAATTATTATGAAATCAGTATTTGCAATCTGCATCCGAATTCTGTGTTGCTTGTTGCTTGCTTCATCCATCTCTACGAAGCATATGGTGGTTTCCAGCCCCACTTTGACTACTTTCGCCACTTGTTTTGGTAGAAGAAGAAAGGAGGTCGAGGTGGCTCCAATGTGGCTGGTGGGTGCTATCTGAACATGCGGGAAGGGATCAGGTCGAGGTATCTACACTGCCCTTGGAAGACCACATTAGAGGACTGGTACAAGCATTGGTTTTACATCCGTGAAGAACCAAGCCAGGCCTCATACTGTGATGTATCCTTGGTCCTAGAGAGGACTGACAGTTGGAAAGAGCTGTCGTAGAACACAGTCCAGATTGAGGCAATCAAGCAGCTACTACCTTGGTCGAGGCTGGATGGACCAAGTGTAGTCGATAATTTTATTAGTCATCGGATCCAGCCATGTCAGGCCAGAATGCACCTGACGTATGAGTACCAGGGTCGCATGGACCCAACCAAGATGAGGAATGAAGACCTCGAACCGAAAGAAGTAAAGAGCAGGGTTCAAGAAGCTGACAGTCATCGAGCCAGCGTTCAAGCTTGCTCGCCCACCACCACTGGTAAGTTGATTGTGGTCTGCTAGTTTGTCCTTTTGATTGAAACTTTGCATAATAACCTCTATTTTGATGTGTTGTCTTTCTGATATTCGCGTTGCTCTCTGTTGCCTAGTTTGATGGATAGGAGAGAGCGCAAACATTCGTGTCTTGTCCTCTAGGCGTGGAGTGGCCTGAGGTCATGCCGCGGGCCCATGATGCACAACCGCCGCCCATGGACGATGATCCTTCCGAACTGAATTGGCTTGCAATTGAAGATGAATCAGAGCATGCCAACTGACTTGCAGGCAAGAAGCCAATTGTTGCCCCAACGAAGAAAAGGGGCTAGACCTCACAAGGAACCTCCTCGGATGAAAGTCCAGAATGGGTAATTGACCTAACGGAAGCAGAGGACTCAACAAACAAGCGTCGACACCTAATTGCTGACTAACCAAAGGAGGAAGATGAGGAGGTCAAGGAGGCCTCCGGTATCGTAGCACACAGCCGGAGGGAGCGGCTGGTTAGAAGGCAGGAGCCGACACCGCCATTGCCAATAACTGAGCCAACACCTCGACCACCACAACCATAGGCACAACCCTCAGAAATCCCAAAGCCTCCTGCCGCTGTTAGAGGTGATGTGGCTAATCTAGTCCCGACCACAGGCCCAGTCGCAGAGAAAGGTGCTGGCCTCGAGAAGGTGAAGAAATCCCGGTTCGCCACCATATTCCACTGTACAAACCTGTAAGTCGTCGTGAACTTGTATGATTAGAAAATAATTCGTTAATATCATCACCTTTGTTATTTGTCATGGATTTGTATAGCTCTACATCGACCCAAAGGCCAGAAGAGCTGTCTGGCGGTGCAACACTGCCACCACCAAATACCGCCATCACCGAGCAGTAGGTCCTAGAGCAGACCATGGCAGAGAGGGTAGTCCCCGAGTTGCAAGCTCCTACAGCATCTGCTCCTGGACCGCAAACTGAGGGTTTGGGGCAAGCAGGAGATCCTAGGGCCCTAGAGCTGCCAGAACAACCACGAGAGGCCCCAGAACCAGAAGGACAGCACCAGCCAGCCCCAGAAAACCAAGAACAGCCCCAGCCGGCCTAAGAGCAGCAATTCTCAAAACCTACAGATGTTGTTGGGACCATAAAGGAGCCAACTAGAAGTGCTAGACTAGGGGAAAAACTCGAGTCTTCAGCCCCAGCCATGGAAGAAATCCTCGGGCATTATGAAGAAGAAAGCATGTTTTGTGGTACCCGCTCCTATACTGTGGAAATCCCTATAGGATATGAGGTTGAGGCCATGGAAGCGGTTGGTAAAATATTTCTGGAGGAAGTGAAGGTAAGCATCTCACAACTGTATAACCTGTTATTGTATTATCCATAAGAAATGCTTTGTGATCCTGTGTACTACAGACTGTGGCCGAGAAGAACAAATAGCTTAGTGCAGAACAGAAGAAGCTACAACAGCAGTTGGAGGGTTATGCGCGGCAAAACATCGAGCGTGAAGAAAAAATGCGCACTGTACTCCAACAGCTGGACGTGGTCGAGAAACAAAGATTGGCTAGGAAACCCTTCTGTTGTTAGGTACTCGAGCTCTTTAGGATGCTATAATGTTGTATTGTTCATAATCGAAGTATTGATACAGGTCTAGACATCAAAGTCAGTCGGCTTCGTGAAGAAAATGCTTAGGTAGCTGCTGAGCGTGATCGGCTGTCCGAAGAGAAGAACAAATGGCTGCAAACACAACAGGCCATGAAGGAGGAATATGCTAAATTAGCAAAGGAGCTAGAGAGTAAGTATTCCTCATCATTGTCGTAGTTTTCATTGAAGTTTGTAGCAGTGAATTCTTAACGGCGCGACGCCTTGCAGTTATAAAGAAAAATGCCAAAGTGCACCTTGAGAAGATGAAGAAAGATCACGACAACCTGGAGCTTCAAAACCAGGCCGATGCAAAAAAGATCGAGGCGTGGTCCTAGAAATGCAACAAGCTCATGAAGGAGCAAGATGCCCTTAATGGCAAATGCAAGATGCTCATCAGGGAGCGGGAAACTTGGAAGCACGCCTGCGCTGAAATGGCGAAGGGGATCGCACCAGTGCTCAACGTCATTGGTGCCGACTTCACCGAAGCTGGAGTGGAGGCACCAAAAGTAGGCCTGGTCGAGAAATCCCAAAAAGCCTGGGGATGGCTCCAACAATGGACAAAGGACATCAGGGAGTATGTGGGTGCACATGTACTTAGCTTGGTATGTGCCCACTATCCTTTGATGGATATTGCTCGCCTAGAAGCCGGTTATCCCAGGGAGGTCAGGGTGGAGCGAGCTGCCGAGCTGCGGTTGGAGGAGATGAAGCATGCTGTCGCAATCACCAAAGATATCATCTTATGCCCGGCTGCAGCCCCACCAACTGTAGGGAAGATTCAATTGTACATGGGTCAGGTACCAGTGCCACCATCTAATGTGAACTAGGGTTCCCGATATTCCGAAAGGTTCTGATAACTCTCGATTTGGTGGAGTCACGACACAATTCGATCCGGCTTCCGAACAACTCGGTTCTGAACCCCGCAATCGCAGCACCACGACCCCTCTGGTTATCGACCGGCGTTGCACGGTCGACCTCGCCAAGAAGGCTAAGTCCTTGCCTATGAATCGAGAACACACGCAAGAACACAAAGGAATGCAACCAAATTGCAGATAAATGATTAATCTCACAAAGTTGGGGTCTCACAAACCGACGGCGGCGGCGAAACTGTTATCAACAGAATAATCTAAGCAAAACCCAACCCTAATGTAGATGGTGACTACTGATTATATAGGCTAAGGAACGTCAAAGGACCCCTATTCGTGTCCCTGGGGAGCGCCGACACGTTACAAGGCCCAAACGGCCCAATAGACGGCGACATAGCACCATGACAGATTCTGGATGGTGACTTGTTTCGACGATTCCCGTTGATTCCGAACAGCTTTTGACATGGGAACACTTGGGTTGGTTTCCTTATCAAATAAGCTTTCCATCCATATATGGATCATCGAAAACGGAGTCCGTACGCGTCCTGTGTGACCAGTTCAAGGAAGACTGGTCCTGAACTGCGAGGCAGACTCGAACTCAACTTGGTTTGATCCTCCATCTTTATCCGGGCGCCCTCGCTGGTCCTCCACGCCTCCAAGCCCTCCTCCATGTGTCTCCTGGATCTCTCCTTCATTCATAAGCACAATATAATCATTAGGTAGCAATCTATTCTCAAAATCATATAAGGAGTTACTTAGGAATGAGCTCACCTCTAAATTTAATTGACGCGTGCGAGCTCTAGTGATTGGACCTTGAATGTCCAGTAGTGGATCATTGTGTGTATGTGAAAGAGTGATGTCCTCATCATCCTCCCCCTCTTGAATTGGAGTCGTCTTCGACACCAACTCATCTTCGTCTCCCAAGTATGGCTTTAAATCTGAAATGTTAAAGGTGGGACTAACCCCAAATTCGAGGGGTAACTCAAGCTTATATGCATTATCATTAATCTTCTCAACAATTTTAAATGGACCATCAGCTCTAGGCATCAACTTAGACTTTCTCAAATCTGGAAATCTATCCTTTCTCAAGTGCAACCAAACCAAATCACCCGGTTCAAGCTTAACTTCTTGTCTACCTTTACTACCAGTAATTCTATATTTTTCATTCATTTTTTCAATGTTGTGCTTAGTTGTTTTATGCATTTGCAAAATAAAATCAGCACGTTCCTTAGCATCAACATGAATTCTCTCACTAATAGGTAGAGGCAAAATATCAATTGGAGCATGGGGATTGAATCCATACACTACCTGAAAAGGACTTACCTTGGTGGTAGAATGTGTTGCCCGATTGTAAGCAAACTCCATATGAGGCAAACATTCTTCCCACATCTTCAAATTTTTCTTCAGAATAGCTCTCAACATGGCACCCAAAGTGCGGTTAACGACCTCTGTTTGCCCATCGGTTTGTGGGTGACAAGTTGTAGAAAACAACAGTTTTGTACCCAACTTATTCCATAGAGTGCGCCAAAAGTGACTCAGAAATTTAGCGTCGCGATCTGAAACAATAGTAGAAGGCATACCATGCAAACGAACAATCTCTTTGAAAAAGAGGTCAGCAATATGAATAGCATCATCACTTTTATGACATGGTATAAAGTGTGCCACCTTAGAAAATCGATCCACCACAACAAAAATGCTATCCCTTCCCCTCTTAGTCTTAGGCAATCCCAAAACAAAGTCCATAGAAATATCTGCCCAAGGAATAGAAGGAACAGGAAGAGGCATATACAAACCATGTGGATTCAAACAAGACTTAGCTTTTTGACATGTGGTACAGCGTGCCACGAATCGCTCAACATCTCTCTTCATCTTTGGCCAAAAGAAGTATGTGGCCAAAACATCCTTCGTCTTCTTAGCACCAAAATGTCCCATCAACCCTCCTCCATGCGCTTCCTGCATCAACAAAAGACGAATGGATCCTACTGGAATGCATAGACGGTTAGCTCTAAACACAAATCCATCATTGACTACAAACTTGTTCCATGAACGTCCCCCTTTGCAATTCAGCAACACATCTTTAAAATCAGGATCAAGCGCATATTGTTCTTTTATTGTTTCAAGTCCAAAAATTCGACATTCAAGTTGGGACAGCAAAGTGTATCGCCTAGACAAAGCATCTGCAATCACATTATCCTTCCCTTTCTTGTGTTTGAAAACATAAGGAAAAGATTCAATAAATTCAACCCACTTAGCATGTCTACAATTCAGATTATGTTGTGAACGAAGATACTTAAGCGATTCATGATCCGAATGAATAACAAATTCTTTAGGCCACAAATAATGACGCCACATCTCTAAAGAATGTACAAGAGCATACAATTCCTTATCATACGTGGAGTAATTCAAAACAGGGCTATGTAATTTTTCGCTAAAGTATGCAATGGGCTTACCATCTTGCATCAAAACACCTCCAATGCCAACTCCACTAGCATCACATTCTAGCTCAAAAGTCTTACCAAAATTTGAAAGTTGCAGTAATGGTGCGTGTGTAAGCTTGTCCTTCAAAGTGTCGAAAGACACCTCTTGTGCCCTTCCCCAATGAAACACCACACTCTTCTTTGTCAACTCGTGTAAAGGGGCAGCAATGGTGCTGAAATCCTTAACGAAACGGCGGTAAAATCCTGCAAGACCAAGAAAACTCCTTACCTGTGTGATGGATTGGGGAACCAGCCAGCTCTTAATGGCTTCAATCTTTGCCTCATCCACCTCAATTCCCTGTGGAGTAGCAACATAGCCAAGAAAAGAGACTCGATCCGTGCAAAAGATGCACTTCTCAAGGTTACCAAATAAACGTGCCTCGCGTAAGGCATTAAAAACAGCACATAAGTGATCCATATGTTCATCCAAAGACTTGCTATAAATTAAGATATCATCAAAGTAAACTACCACAAATCGACCAATGAAAGCTCTTAAAACCTCATTCATTAGACGCATGAATGTACTAGGTGCATTAGTCAACCCAAAAGGCATTACTAACCATTCATACAATCCAAATTTAGTTTTGAAAGTTGTTTTCCATTCATCTCCAAGTTTCATTCTAATTTGGTGGTAGCCACTACGCAAGTCAATCTTTGTGAAAATTACAGAGCCACATAATTCATCAAGCATGTCATCAAGCCTAGGAATAGGGTGACGATATCGAATGGTAATATTATTAATGGCTCTACAATCAACACACATACGCCAAGAACCATCTTTCTTAGGAACCAAAATTACAGGAACTGCACAAGGGCTAAGGCTTTCACGTACGTACCCACGGTCCAAAAGCTCTTGGACTTGCCGCTGAATTTCCTTAGTCTCCTCGGGGTTGGTTCGATAAGCAGCGTGGTTTGGCAATGATGCTCCCGGAATCAAATCAATTTGATGCTCTATCCCTCTCATAGGTGGCAGCCCCGGGGGTATCTCAGCTGGAAAAATGTCCTCATACTCCTGCAAAAGGTTAGTGACAGCAGGCGGTACCGAGCTAACATCATCATCAAGTGAATACAAAGCTCGTTTGCAAACTAAAGTATAGCATACATCGTCATCAGAAATTTTAGCAAGGTCACTTTTTCTTACAAGCATAACAGCACCCTTCAATTTAATTCCTTGAGCCTTAACATTAGGTGCTAACTTCTCTTGTTTAGGTGGGTAAATAGAATTTGCTACTTGCTGATTTTCAGATTTAACCTCATGCAAACTAGCAGTTCGTGCTTTATCATGTTGTACAATTTCAGCTAGGGTCAAGGGAACCAAAGTAACTTTCTTTCCTTTATGCACAAAAGTGTATGTATTACTTCTACCATGATGTGTAGCATCTTTATCAAATTCCCAAGGACGACCCAATAAAAGTGAAGAAGCTTCCATAGGTACTACGTCACAATCAACAGAATCAACATAGGTACCAATGGAAAAAGAAACTCTGCAAGTTTGTGTTACCTTAGCTTTACCTGAATCATTCAACCACTGAATATGGTACGGATGGGGGTGTGGACGTGTGGTCAAGCCAAGCTTCTTGACCAAATTTGTACTCACCAAGTTATTGCAGCTACCTCCATCAATGATGACACGTGCTCGTCGATTGTTGATAACGAAGAAAATCTGGAATAAATTATGGCGTTGCAGCTTCTCAGGTTGTTGTACCTGTGCGCTAAGCACTCGCTGCACAATGATGTTCATGTAGGCGGCCGTGTCTTCGCTACCAAAGACTTCGCCGTCCTCCTGAACAGCTTGTTCTTGATCCTCATCATCTTCAATGTCAGAGGTGCTGATGTACCCATCGTCTGTAGCAATGTATGCTCGCTGACTAGGGCACTTCCGCTGCATATGCCCAAATCCATGGCAGCGGTGGCACTGAACGCCAGGAGTGCGTCCCGTTGAGGCGACAGAGGATGCACTCTTTGAAGGTTCATGCATAGAATTTTTAACTGAACCGGAAGGTCGTGGAGAAGACGATTTGACTCCAGACTTATCCTTGCTCGCTGGTGGGGGCACCCGATAGGAAGATGCCTTGGGAAGCCCCGAAGATCGCGGTGTGTATGTGGTGCCAACCTTGTTCTTGCCCTGCAAATCACGCCCTTGCAACTCCTTCTCTGCAAGCATAGCAAACTGAAACAACTGGTTGACAGTGTTAAATTCCTTATAATCAACTATGTCCTGAATTTCACGCCTCAAACCCGAATAAAAACGAACAATAGAATCCTCGGGCCCCTCCACTATGCCACAACGCATCAATCCTTTCTGAAGGTCACCATAGTAATCCTGCACAGCTTTATCTCCCTGTTCTAATCGCATCAGTTTCTTACGGAGGTCTCTATGATATGATGGTGGCACAAATCTATCACGCATAGCAACCTTAAGCTCTTCCCAGGTACTAGGTGTCGTATTCTCTGCAGCTAAACCAGTCCACCAAATGATAGCAAAATCTTTAAACTCACTAGTGGCTTGTCTAACCCTATGTTCCTCAGGCACTAGGTGGGAACTAAATTTTTGCTCGACTATCATCTCCCAATCAAGGTATCCCTCAGCATCATAATGGCCCGAAAAGGAGGGTATTTTAAATTTAACCTTAGCATAAGGATCATCGGGAGCACGATTACGATTACCTTGGTGGCGGTTGAAGTGTTGAGCGCCACCCATACCTGTGGCGTTTGTGCGTAGACGATGGCGTAATCTGTTTTGCCTTGTTGCTGCTCGATCAACATTACCATCGGTGTCATATACTGCATCCTCGAGTCCTCCGGTGTTGCTGCCATCATGGACTTCTTGGTCAGGTGGCGGCTGCACTTCCAAGGCAGCTACCCTGTCGGTTAGTGCGGACAAACGTTTGTCCAATCTCTCAAGGGTGTTGCCGAGCTTGAGGTCAATGAGCGTGTCGGTGACAGCCTTGGCTATTGCCTCAGTCATCTCCTTCTGAGCATTATCTACAACAGATTGTAGTTGGTCTTGGCTGATGCATTCTGACCAGTCTTTGGGAGCTGTATCCTCACCATTACCTGGCATTGTAGACACAAAACAGGAACAAACAGTGAAAGTTATCCCTAATAATCTACTACGTAGATGGAGTAGTGCCTCTCAAGATCGCAGCAAAAGGACACCCCTTCTCAAGCTCTTACAAGGTTCTTACCAGCAAGGTCAAGGATACCTGGAAGGCGTAGCACTGCAATTACAGGGGTCAAAACTTATATTGTCCAGAAGAAGTATGTGGAGTTAAGGCAAGCAGGCCAAATATGTAAGTGGAACACAATTCAAAAACAGAAAGTAATGCTGAATTATAGTCCCAAATACTTGCTCTCGTTGCTGGTCTAACGTATTCCAAGTACCAGATGTGATAACAAAATGGAGAAATAAGTATGATGGATAGCAAGAGTAATAGGAAACAAACACAAGATAGTACATGCCCACAATTATAACAAACTGTCTTCTCTATGTGCTCCTCTAAATATTGTTCCTCTTTTGCCCCTCTCAATTTTTCTATTTTTTGGGGTGTCGTTGTTTTTTTGGGAACTTTCAACTTTTTTAAAAAATTTTTTTGATATTTTTTATTGACTTAGGAGCACACAAGAAGTAACCACAAAAAATTTGAGCTTAAACCAGTAAAAGGCGTGGCCTATGGAAATTTCAGAAGATGGGTCCAAAATTGAGGAAAAGCTTATGACTAGGAAAAGAGGATCTTGTGACCAGTTTTTGACCAAAATAAATTTTTCAAACCCCGGTAAGGCCGGGGATGGACAGATCCGAAATTTTTTTCTGATCGATTTTGATATCTGGAACGTCGAAATCCGAGTTCGTACGCGAAAACTGGACCAGTTTCAAGTTTGGACTCCGAATTAGAGGACAAAACAGGAACAATGTGCACAAAAGTGGTCACGGTGGCTAGGCTTTGATGGAAACGATGGGGAAAACACACAAACTGGACTCTAACACAACCTAACCAGCAACAAGCCCTTGATCAGGACACAAACTCAACACGACGGAATCTGAAAAGAATTATGCAAAAGGCTAAACATGGTTTCTGGGATAGGGAAAAAACCTAACACTATTTTTTTTGGCTTTTCTGTGGACTCTAGGACGAAGGCGAAATCAAACTAAACTAGGGTAAAATTGAACCTGATGGTATACCTGAAGCTCTGATTACCAATTGATGTGAACTAGGGTTCCCGATCTTCCGAAAGGTTCTGATAACTCTCGATTTGGTGGAGTCACAACACAATTCAATCCGGCTTCCGAACAACTCGGTTCTGAACCCCACAATCGCAGCACCACGACCCCTCTGGTCGACCTCGCCAAGAAGGCTAAGTCCTTGCCTGCGAATCGAGAACACACGCAAGAACACAAAGGAATGCAACCAAATTGCAGATGAATGATTAATCTCACAAAGTTGGGGTCTCACAAATCGACGGTGGCGACGAAACTATTATCAACAGAATAATCTAAGCAAAACCCAACCCTAATGTAGATGGTGACTACTGATTATATAGGCTAAGGAACGTCAAAGGACCCCTATTCGCGTCCTTGGGGAGCGCCGACACGTTACAAGGCCCAAACGGCCCAATAGACGGCGACATAGCACCCTGACAGATTCTGGATGGTGACTTGTTTCGACGATTCCCATTGATTCCGAATAGCTTTGGATATGGGACCACTTGGGTTGGTTTCCTTATCAAATAAGCTTTCCATCCATATATGGATCATCGAAAACAGAGTCCGTACGCGTCCTGGATGACCAGTTCAAGGCAGACTGGTCCTAAACTGCGAGGCAGACTCGAACTCAACTTGGTTTGATCCTCTATCTTTATCTGGGCGCCCTCGCTGGTCCTCCACGCCTCCAAGCCCTCCTCCATGTGTCTCCTAGACCTCTCCTTCATTCATAAGCACAATATAATCATTAGGTAGCAATCTATTCTCAAAATCATATAAGGAGTTACTTAGGAATGAGCTCACCTCTAAATTTAATTGACGCGTGCGAGCTCTAGTGATTGGACCTTGAATGTCCAGTAGTGGATCATTGTGTGTATGTGAAAGAGTGATGTCCTCATCACCATCTCTAGCGACCAGCGAAGCATGATCAACTCCATCCTCAACCACGCCAAAGGTCTCTGAGCTCCCGAAAAGTCAGAATGTTGGGTGAAGCCAACAGTAGTAGTAACCTACAAATAGTTCATAGGAGAAGCCAATTTTCATAAGCTTATTGTAAACTTGTGCCTTCAAAGAGGCAAGTTTGTAATAAGGTGAATATTAGTACAATGTAAAGTTATTTGTGTTTTTGTATGAAAAACGTTTAAGCTTTGTATTGCGTGCAGATTTAACTAAGTTAGAATAGCAGAATGTTCTATTTTAGTTGTTCCAGTATAATCGATGTTTACTAAGTTAGAATAGCAGAATGTTCTATTTTTAGTTGTTCCAGCGTAATCGATGTTAACTAAGTTAGAACAGCAGAATGTTCTGTTTTTAGTTGTTCCAGCGTAATCGATGTCATCCTGTAGGTCTATACGGCTTTGGAGAGGCCAGTGATCCGAGTGTAAGGCTGTCGGAGCCTGCATACACGTAAGAGTACATTTGGTCTGGTCAAAGGGCATCTGCCGACCACCCAAAACGTAGAGGGTGGATCTCGTGCACACTATGAGTGAGGTCGAGGACAGAGCTGCTCTGAGAACCCGAGAGGATTGATGATCGATGTACTAGTTTATCAAAAAGTTGTTGTAGTTGTAGAATCAATAATGTAGACAAGTGTAGTCAATTGTAGTCGAGTATATATGTATATATCATAATTCAAAGTGCAAAAGTATTATAGAAAAAAGGTACATATCTGTATTTGAGAATTATGGGTAAAAACGCCTAAGCTTGTCGATGTGGACGGAGTTGGGCATGTTGGTGCCGTCAAGTCTTGCAAGCCTGTACGAAGTAGGTCGTGTAACAGCCTTGATGATGTATGCCCCTTCCCATGGAGTTGCCAACTTGTGGACGCCATCTTGGCTAGTCTTCCATTTCAATACCATGTCGCTGACCACAAAGAAACGTTCCTAAACATTTTTATTGTAGTACCTTCGTAACCATGCGAGGTACTTGGTCGTGCATATACAGGAGTCAAGGCATCATTCCTCTGCACAATTCACCTTGAGCTCTCGTTGTTCAGTAACTTGGTCTTCGTTGTAGTTCTCAACTCGAGGTGACCAGAATTCGATGTCCGCTGGGAGCACAGCCTTGGCACCGTAAACCATGAAATATGGTGAGACACCAGTATTGCGACTAGGTTGTGTCCTAAGTCCCCAGACCACAGTTGGTAACTCCTTGATCCACCGGCCAGGGGCTTTGTCATTCTCTCTGTACATCCTTTTCTTCAATGCATCCAGAATCATTCCATTAGCCCGCTCGACCTGTCCATTAGCTCTGGGGTGTACCACCGAGACATATTTCACTAGAATGCTCCGTTCATCACAGAAGTCCCAAAATGTGTTCCTAGTAAACTGAGTCCCTAGGTCTGTAATGATGTTATTGGGTATACCGAAGCGGTGGATGACCTGGTCAAGGAACTCGACTACTTTTTCGCAAGATGCCTTGACCAAGGGCATGTACTCCATCCATTTGGAAAATTTATCAATCAGCATGAATACGAACTTGAAGTTACCTGGTGCTGGTTTGAAGGGTCCAATCATATCCAAGCCCCAGCACGCAAAAGCCCAGGAGGCTAGTATGGTCTGGATCTCATGGACTGGCACATGAATTCTCTTGGAGAAAAATAGACAGTTGGCGCAGTGTCTAACAAGCTTCTCTGCATCAGCTATTGCGGATGGCCAGTAAAAACCTACTTAAAATGCTTTACCAACCAATGTCCGAGATGCGGCGTGATTACCACAGGTGCCAGAATGTATCTCTTCCAAGAGTTTAATATCGTCTTCTTGCTCGATGCACTTCATCAATATTTCTACTTTCGCATTTTTACGCCACAGCTTACCCTCAACCACCAGGTACTGTCTGCTACGGCGTTTAAGGCATTCATTTTCATTTTGATTAGAGTACCAGGTGCCATCTGTTAGGTACTTAATGAATGGAACATGCCAGTCTGCTATCTTGGTCGGGGTCTGAGATGGTCCCGTGGTGGTCAGAGATGGTTCCGTAGTGGTCAATGATGGAACCATAGCAACCAGAGGCTGGTCCAAGGGCTTCTCGACCACAGGGTCATCTTCTTGCTTGATTGATGGTTTTAAAAGGTCTTGAACAAAAATGACATGCGGTACTTGAGCTCTAGATGATCCTAACTTTGACAGCGCATCTGTTGCTTGATTTCTGTCTCGGACCACATGGGAGTATTCAATGTCATAAAATTTGCCTTCAAGCTTCCTAATTTCTTTGTAATATGCATCCATTTTCTCGCTAGTTGTATCCCAGTCCTTGTTGAGCTGGTTAATAACTAGGGCCGAGTCACTGTGGACGTAGAGGCGTTTGATACCGAGGTCGACTACAATGTGCAAACCATGAAAGCATGTCTCATATTCTGTAGCATTGTTAGATGCCGGGAAGTAAATCCTAAGGACATAGCGCAATTGCTCATTGGTTGGTGATATGAATAATATGCCCGCTCCCGCACCATCAATAGTCAGTGAGCCGTCAAAATACATTTTTCAGTTGTCAATGGGTCCTTGAGAGGTCAGGATACCTAAGTCTGGCCACTCGACCACGAAGTCAGCAAGTGTTTGAGATTTGATAGTATCGTGACACACAAACTCCAGGTTGAAAGGACATAACTCCATTGCCCATTTGGCGATGCGCTCGTTTGCATCTTTGTTGCGTATAATGGTACCAAGAGGAAACTCAGTTTTGATCACCACGTGGAACCGGTCAAAGTAATGTTTCAACTTTCAGGTTGTAATAAGTATGGCGTAGATCAATTTTTGAATATGAGTGTACCTAGTTTTGGACTCGTTGAGCACCTCACTGATGAAATAGATTGGGCATTGAACACCATAAGCATGGTCGGGCTCCTCGCGCTCGACCACAAGGACAGTGGAGACGACTCGATCAGTCGCAACAATGTAGAGTTGAAGGACTTCTCCTGACTTGGGGGCAGTAAGGACCAGAGGTGATGCAAGGTACTGCTTTAGCCGTGTAAAGGCAATATATGCTTCCTCTGACCACTCAAACTTCTCACCTGCCTTGAGTAGCTTGAAGAAAGGTAAGCCCTTGTCACCAAATCGAGATAGAAATCGGCTTAGGGCAGCCATACACCCTGTAAGTTTCTAGACATCTTTGACGTTTGCTAGTCGCTTCATATTGAGGACAACTTGCACCTTCTCTGGATTAGGACGTATGCCGCCACGACTGACAACATTGCCTAGTAATATACCAGATGGAACGCCAAAGATGCACTTTTTAGGGTTCAATTTCCATTGATATTGATTGAGCGCTGCAAAAGTACGTGTCGGATCATCAATCAAGGAGTGGGATTCCTTGGTTTTGACAACTACGTCATCTACATAGGCTTTGACCAGGTCAGCTTGTATCTCCTTTTTGAGGCACTCTTGTATTGCACGATGATAAGTAGCTCCGGTGTTTTTGAGCCCAAACGACATGGTCATGTAGCAATAAGCGCCAAAGGGTGTAATAAAGGACGTCTTGATCTGGTCGTCCTGAGAGCGATCTGGTGATAACCAGAGTAACAGTCGAGAAAAGATAGAAGCTCGCAGCCGACCATGGAGTCCATGACTTCATCAATGTGAGGTAAACCGAAGGGGTCTTTAGGGCAGTGTTTGTTGAGATCGGTGTAGTCAACGCACATTCTCCATTCATTATTCTTTTTGCGTACAAGAACCAGATTGGCTAACCAGTCCGGGTGATACACCTCTTTGATAAAACTGGCTGCAAGAAGCCGTGTAACTTCTACCCTAATAGCCTCATTTTTGTCCTTCCCGAACCGCCGTAGCTTTTGCTTGATAGGCTTTGCCTTGGGGTCGATGTTCAAGGAGTGCTCGATTCGGTCTCGAGATACACTGGGCATGTCTGATGGTTTCCAAGCGAACACGCTTATGTTCTCTCTCAAGAACCGGACAAGCGCGTCTTCCTATTTGGGATTGAGGTTTGACCCGATCAGTGCCATCTTGCTGGAGTCACCCTCGACTAGCTGGATCTCCTTGTACTCCTTGGACTTGATAGACTTGCGTGGTGCTTCAAGCTCTAGAATTTCTAGCTAGTTGGGGGGAGTCTTCTTTGCCTCCATTGTCGTTGTCGCCATGCGTAGGGAGAGGTCGTGGGCTTCAGCTATGCGTAAGCTATCCTCTTCACAGGTATAGGCAACAAATACATTGCCTTTGAGAGTGAGGACTCCCTTTTTTGTTGGCATCTTAAGCACCAAGTACCTGTAATGAGGTACGGCCATGAACTTGGTGATCACGGGGCGACCAAGGATAGCATGGTAGGTGCCTTCGAAGTCAGCGACCACAAAGTTGACGTAGTCGGTACGGAAATGATCTGCCGTGCCAAACTGCACAGGTAGGGTAATTTGCCCGAGAGGCATAGAGCTCTGTCCAAGCAGGAACCCCTAGAACTGTGTGTCGTATGGCTTCAAGTCAGCTTCAGATATGTTCAATGCTGATAGGCTATTCTTGAACAGGATGTCGATGGAGCTACTGCCATCGATGAGCACCCTGTCAAACTGCACTTTATTGATACAGGGAATGAGGACAAGAGTGAAATGACATGGTTTAGGGATGGTGGCCCATTGATCCGCCCTACTAAATTTGATTTCTTGATGTGACCAGGGTGGTAGTCTTGGATCTGCAATGAGGTCGTCTGTCTTGGGCACGTTCAGGCAGGCGCGGGCGAGCAGCTTCCGCTCACGTTTGCTTTCAATAGACACCTTGCCCCTGACGATGGTTGCAACATGTCTCACCAGTTCCTGATACTGGTGCTTAGGGTTCTTGTCAGGATCGTCCTCATCATCGTCCCTATGGTTACGCTAGTCTGTCGCGTCATCAGGCTTGTCGGCATTTTCTTAAGCCTGTTTGTGATGGTAGATCTCCTTGAGGACCTTGTAGTTTTCCAACGTATGGTTGGGCTTGGGGTGAGCTGGGCAAGGCCCCTTCAAGGATTTAGCATAGTCTTCTTCATAATTGCAGCGCCCACCAAACTTTTTCATGGCGTTGACCTCACCATCGTCATCGTGAGCACGCTTGCCCTTGAAGTTTCTTGGTGCCCTCGTTCAGCAGCTTCTTAGTGTCGTCGGCGTCCGCATACTTCTTGGCGGTGGTGAGGAGGTCAACCACCGTTATAGGCCATTTACGAAGGAGCTTGTCTCTGAGGTCGTTGTGGTAGCGCAGACCTGTCATGAAGGCTTCAATAGCCTCGTTGTCAGTGATCCTAGGGATCCTAATGCGCATATCCGAGAAGCGTCGGATGTACTCACGCAAAGGTTTGTCCCTAGCATCACGGATGCACTGAAGGTCATACTTGTTGACTGGCTATTCACAGCTAGCAATGAAGTTTTTGACAAAGGCTTGACACAAAGCATACCAGGAGTCAAAGTGGTTCTTTGGGAGACTGACAAGCCATTGGTGCCCTACTGGCCCGACCACCATGGGAGACTGACAAGCCATTGGTGCCCTACTGGCCCGACCACATGCTCATCGCCCATAGCAAACCTGCAAGTAGTCTCAAAGTTGGACCCGTAACTCGGGATTGACCTTGCTGTCATAATGGTTAAGCTTTTCAAGCTTAAAACCTCTAGGCTAGATGACCTGTCGTAGGTGGTTTTTGAATTGCTTGGGGCCTGGGGAACCGTGGACCGTATCATACTCTATGCGATGACTGGTTTCATGGGATACACGGTCCCAGGATCTCTGTTCAATGTGAGGACGCAGGTCATGGTTGTTGAGGTCGTGATGGAGATCGTAATTGCCATCATGGTGATCTCGTTTGTCACCGTATTGTTGTCCTTGACCACGGTGGTCCCGGTGGTCATTACGTCGGTTGTCGCTGCACCGGTCGTCATCATTGTTATTGTGGCGGTGACCGAGGCGATGGTTATCATCACGGGGAGGGTTTCCACGATTGCCGTCGTTGCCTCCATCGGCTCCTGGATTGACACCAGGAGCTTTGTTGTCCATAACACGGTTGTCTACGCCAGCGGGTGCGCGTGAGCCACGTTGACCAGACCTGAAAGGTCGATTGGAGTGCTGGCAGCTCCTGCTTGTCACGCTAGACATGGACGGCCCCACGGCACGTTCATTGGTCTAAACCATGGCCGCCTAGAGATAACCCTGCAAATCTTCCCGGATGTTTTGGATTTCGGGGGTATCTTGTAACCGCTTCAGGCTTTTAATGGCGACGGCCACATTGGCGCTTGGGGTTTTGAATACTGGTCTGTTCCCCACCATGTCGAAAGCATCGTTGAGGTTGCGCCCTTGCAGTCGATTACGCCTAATTACAGCATCAGCTTCTTACTAGTCATGGTCTGCTTGATGTTGTGCTAGGCGTGCATCTTCATCTATGCGACCTTGAGCTCGGTCGGCATTGCGCTGTTGTCGCTCTTGTCGCTGTTGATCGGTCTCGCCTCTAGCAGGTGGATCTTCATCTTGGCTAACCATGTTGATCATGGCACCATGCCTTGGAGGGAAGGCCGGGATTTGAGGAAAGCCTGGAGGATATAGCCTCTCCTTGTCACTGTTACTCACATGGTGTAATACCATGGTTTGAGTAGTCCTGTCAGACGCAGTGCTCGATCCAGAGATCAAATGGCTATCTGTCTGGGTGGTATGGATCGAAACTTGATCAGAGCCCACCATATTGATGAAGTTGTGTGGTCGAGGTCGAGTGGAGCGCCCTTCAGGAGTTGAAGTGACTACTAGATCTGTACCCAATCGTTGAAAATGGGTGGCTCAAGCAGGTCAAGTAGATCTGTTGTAGTCGTTCGAGTCCTGTTCGCTAAACTGCTCTTGGAGCGAGTCAACCAGAGTCAGGGTGGATGAGAGCTTGCCACCGAGCCGGTCGATGGAGTTGATCAGGTCGGTGTTGTTGAGTTTCTTCCCCTAATAGCGAGGGAGGAACCAACTGGTTGCCAGCGTGGTCAATGACGATGCTGGTGTAAGCGAAGCCAGAGCTAGCATAGTCATAACTGATGTCGGTGTCGAGGAAGTAGTCGATGCAGATTGAATCTGCATCCCCCCTGTGGTCGAGGTGACAAAGTCATTAGAGCCAGTGGTCCATGTGATCTGGCCGATCGTGACGTGAGGCCTGCCGCTGTGGCCATGGAGTCGGGGGAGATGACCATCTCGCATGCCTGAAAAGCAGTACACACACCCCCTACCTAGCGCGCCACTGTCGACAAAACCTGGTCGGCAGTCTACCGAGGGGTATGCCCAAGTTAGTAGATTGTCGGCAGACAAGTGTGCAAGCCATGAACGAGATGGTGATGCAGAACAACACGCGGGTTTACCTAGGTTTAGGCCGCCGTGTGGGCGTAATACCTTATGTCCTGCTCTGCTTTGTTATTGATGTCTCGAACAATGTATTACAAGCTAGATTGCCCTAGAGTATGTTTCGATGTTTTTTAAGGGGTCCTCTGCCCTCCTTATATAGTCTGGGAGGTAGGGTTACAGATCTGGAAACTAACCTTAGTCGGTTACAATTGCCATATGGAGTCGGATAAGGATTCCTAACCTAACTGACCAAGACCTTGCTTGATCTCTAAGTCTGGTTTGATGCCTTACGCGAGACTCCATCTCGATGATCTGGATCACGCGTCGTCATGTAATGGGCCAGACCGTCTGGTCTGGGCATGCCCATGTCTAGCCATAAAGGTATAGGGGTTTATACCCCCACAGCAGGTCACCGTGCTGGCAGTCACCACTGTGCGGTGTTGCCTTGTCTGTGCTGCATAGCGTAGGGATGGTGTCTGACCGGACCAAGGTGACCGCTGTCCCATCGGCCCTTGCGAGGTCAGTGTGGCATGTCCACTCTTGTTAGAGCAGGCGCGCTTGACTAGGCTCGACCTCTCTCTATTTCTCTCAAGGGTCAGGACGGCGAAGAGGTCGTGGACCCTTGTGCAGCTGCAGCTAAGGCGGAGAGGAGAGGTCATGGCCAACCTCATTCTCATCATCTAGCTTGGTCTGCTTGGTTTAGCTGGACCTCGATCATTTGGGCCTTTGCTAGTTGGTGTATCGTAGGCCACTCGGCCTGCTAACTAATCGATGCCTTGAGACACCCGGGTATTATAACCCTAACAGTAGCCCCCGAGCGTTTTTGCGATCATGAAGTGGTCGTGAAAGCGCTAAGATATGTGTGCGTTGAGTGCGGATTCATAGTCATGGCCTGTTCGAACTTCGTCGCTCGACCCTTTGTGAGCTAGTGCGTTCAATGCGGTAGGTGGTTGTGACATTCCACCCCATCTGGATGCCCTGATGATGCAGTACGCGACGGATGAGCCCTGTCATGTTAGTGTGCTGTGTATCGGGGTTCATGACCCAGGCGGGGCCAAGTGGTTTCATTGACGTTGTACCAGCACTACCTTTGGGAGGGTCTCGATTTCCTCGACCTTGTGCGGGTATCTGACACTAGCTGTGACCTCCCAAGGCTTGCTATGCAGCGTGGAGGTCTCAAGCTGCTCAGTCCACCCTTGGGCCTATAAATAGGGGCCCTCCTACCATTTGAACTACTTCCAATCTATGTCTACGAATTATTCATTACTGAGGGAAGAGAAGAGGGAAAAGTGCGAGGAGAAACGTGCTATTCCCGTTATGTGTCCTGATGGGGGTCGTCAGCAGTGGACAGAAGCCGACGCTGCCCCTTCCAACAACTAGTGCTAGATGGAGTTTTGCGAGCATGGTAGGATGGGGCGGCATGGCTATCGTAACAGCAACTTTGCGACCTCCTCGCCCTATGGGGCCATTTGGCTTGGATGTGTGAGGTGGTCCTTGTTGTGGGCAGTTCCACCATGCCATCCCTACCTTGTGAGATGGTGGTGCTACTGCCATTCTCTTCCCTACGTCCTATGCTCTAGGAGCTACGATGTTGGGAGGAGGTTTGCGAGCTGCTCCTCTCTATTGCGTTGGCTCGCAATGGCGGAGGGGAGTGTCTTGCAAGCCTCCTTCTAGCATCATAGCTTTTGGAGCTTGGGTCGCTTCTACCGTGTTAGGATGCGAGTGCTTTCTATATGGCACTGGCCATACCCATTCGTTAAGGACTAAAAGAGAATTCATTTGTGAAGCGCCATGGTTTTGAGTTGGGTTTGTTTGTATTTGAGTTATATTTCCTGAGTCTTGGCCCAGGATTGTTTCTTGTTTTCGTGGGATTTTGATTGTGCTTTCGGATGGTGTCGGGGTTTATGAGACATCTTCCCTAACCAGGGATCGCTATCTAGACCTGGCGCCATTAGGATCGTGCCCCTCGAGGGATGCATTGCTATCCGGTTGAGGATCGAGAATCCGAGGCTCAGGGAGGAGTCGGTCGAGGCCGGACCTCGACCTGCTTGCAAGGTCATAGGCGCCCACCTCCTTTTTCCCTGATGTCCTTCTTGACCCGAGGGGTCATGATGCCTTGTTACAGGCAAGTTTAGTTTTGCCCCACGCGGGGAGAGGCATGTCCACCATAACCATGAGGTCAAAGCGGTGCGCCTTGTTGGGGTCAATGGGTAATTCGAGTGAGACCTGATATCCTCCCTAATCGATGTGGAGTTTGGCTGAGACGTCCCATAAATCATCAGCCGTCAAACCTGTTAGTCTTTGACCACCTCTGTAGCAGTCAGAGGGCAAGATGACTCCCCTAGAGAGGGTCAACCTGGGCGACATCGAAGGAGATGACTCGAACATAGAGAGAGATGGTCGTGTGGCTCTACACCACCGATTAGAGCCACAGAGGCCTATCTCACTCTGCCCCTATCCCTTTGTGGCCTCAAGCCCTTCTAAGGGTTGGCCCAAGATTGGGTTTCCTAAGCATGACACTAGGTCGTGGTCATGGTTGGTCGCCTCGCGCATGGGCGTAAGGGATTTCAGGCCTCCCTGGCCACGATGTTACTTATCGGCGTTCACTGCATGTGATCACGTAACATGCCTGGCGGTTCTATTCTAGTTAAAAATGAATGAAAACATAATAAAAAGAGTGTGTTTTAAAGTATGCTTTAAATTAATAAAGTAAAACTTGAAGTGTGAGCTTTATCATAGAAATGATGAATAGTTGCTCTGTCGTAATTCTTTTCAAGTGCCTAGTTTTCAACCTTGAATTCTCCTGAGTTTTGGATACAACTGTTTTGATCTAAGGTTTACTCTGAATCTGAAACATGTGGGTAGGAAATGCTTGAGCTAAGTCTAGGTAATTGACTAATATGATATGAGAAAGTCTGAGCTGCTATATATCTTATTCCTAGTGACACTAGATTTCTGGAGAATTTATTCTTTGAAAAACTTTAAATGCTAAATGATGAGTTCCTATATGACGAGAGCTTGATTTCCTACCACAGCCATAAATACATGCCTTTTAGAATAGGAAAACTTCTTTTACATATATTTGCTGCTTGTATATGCATTTAGTTTTGCCAAGCTTTGTTGACCCTTGGAAATTTGTCATGCTTTTAAAATCAAGATCACACAGACTCCACCCAGATATGCTACTTCTACCCTGGAAGTATGCAACAACATGCCATTCCATCTAGATCCACCCAAAAATGTTCTACTCCTACACTGGGAGTGAGCACCAAAAAAATTTTCCATCCATCCCTGTTGTTCCAGTGATAAATGCTCCATTGTTCTTATTGCTATCTCTCAAAAAAGTTTCATTGCAGAAAAAGGCTTGGGCTGTAGAAAAAAGAAAGAGAGAAAGAAAAAGGACAAGTGTCCAAATGAAAAAAATGAAAAAAAAGTGTAGCCCAAGTTCTCCCCAAATTTCCAAGTTTCATAGAGAGATATGTTCTCTCAAGGAGCAAAAGTAGAATTAGGTTTCCACCATGTTTTCACCCACTCCACATATATATATTCCACACACATGCACATCTTGATTTGATTGTATGACTCGTTTCTCTAGATCCATTGTTTGACTTTACAATATATGCTTTGCAAGTATGTATGCACTGTCTCCCCGCCTATAAGATCCATATAAACCTATTAGTTATAGGGTGAGAAAGAGAAGGCATAATATTATTCTGCCTTAGTCCAAAAATACTACATATTCTGAGAGAAGAGAGAAGGCAAAGCACCATTGTTGCCTTGGTAAGGATCCACGAATACCACATATGAGAGACTTGAGAGGGTCATACAAAGGAGTCTTTGAGTTTTATTTTGAAAATCCTACAAAACTCTGGAATAAAGATTGATCAAAGAATTTGAGACATAGTGCTTGACTTGATCGTTTTGTCTTTCAATTGCTCAAGACTCAAGTGAAGGCTACAAGCCCCATGGTTAAAGGTAATATGGGTAAGTTTAAAAGTCAGAATATTTTAATCTAATCCGAAGGAGTTTGAAAGCATGTGTACTTTTGAAGTGTGAAAGCATTGAAGCAACTCCTGATCCATTTAAGAGGTTTGCTAAGGGACTAGCAAAGGTTAAGCTTGGGGGGTTGTTGATGGTGGTTAACTATTAGAATTAAAAGGTAAATAAATATGAAAAAGGGCATGGAATAATCACCAACAAAGGTTTAGGATTTAAACTCATAAATTTCATGAGTTTTGGTGAATTATGATTTTTTATGGATTAAACAGGAAAAACATGCATTACAAAGAAGGATTAACCATCATGATATGAATTCTTGCGCAAACCAGACGGACACTGGCACTAGAAGGGTCTAAAAGACACTAGAAGACACTAGAGCGAAGTGGACGCCAAGGCACTGATAGGTGGGGCCGACCGGCCCCACCACCTGGCCGGCCGGCCTGACCCACATGAAATCCACCTCCTCCTTCATATGGCGGTTGTCCACTGACCTAGAGTTTGCATCTTGACTATTGTTCAAGGTCAGTTTGATCCGAGGGCCACGGTGCATCCCACTAGGGTATAAAACCAAACCTAAACCCCCCTGAGGCATCTCTTCTTCTCATTATTGAAGACATAATTAAAAACTAGGGTTTCCAGAGAGAGGGATTTAGAGCTCTACTTCAAGTTTAGAATTAGAACTAGCTAGATTCAAGTAGAGTTGGGCGTTGCTCAGGATTCTGGATCATCATCAGGAGGTCTAGTAATTCCATTGTATCTCATTATTCGACTTTGTGCTATGTCAATATTATTATGTTCTTAGTTTATTCTAGTTGTATATTTGATATAGTCATGATTGATAATGATTTTATGCATATGTTCGCAACTTAGCTCAATCCTCAAGTGAGTTAAGTGATAGAGGTAGTGTAGGCGTGGTGCTTATACTATATTTACCTACAAATACACCGTATATTCTGGGACATCAAGTGGTAGATCGTGGGTGTGATATTCCTATTGAGTCCTATGTAGCTCACTCCCCGAATATAGGCCAAGTAGAACCTGGTTACAAGAAAAGGATTGCTATGTTCTTGATATTCCTTAGTAATGTTCCTTATACATAGATGAAGGATTGATTATGCTATAGATGATGGTGTATATACTAGCGTGCGCAAAAGACTTAGTAAATATGAAATGACTTAGGAATCTAATCTCTTAATTTATCTCCTGTTTTAACTCTACTTGATTTATGAAGTCTCTCTCTATCTCTGAAATTCCCATTGTTATCACAATTACATTTATCCTTTATACCTTGTCTTACCCCTATGAAGATAAGTTTGGTTGTTTGAGCTTTATCATAAGTATGTTCATTTGTCAATCTCTCTAGCCATTACTCTCTTACATTTAAACCCTGTTAAGCTCCCGATGGTAAAGTATAAATAACGATACCTAGAACATTCCTGGGTGAAATGCTACAATGGGTGTATTTTATCTGTGCACTTGCGGATAATCTTTCTTTTATATATCTTTGGGGTAAGTGTTATGATTATAAGTACAACCACATTTCTAGTATCATGTTAGGGATGACAACTTAACTTAAGTGATGCTAAAAAATATGAACAAGCATTTCTGGCACCGTTGCTGGGGAGCTTCAGGAATTTTATATGGCTATTAGAGAAATTGATCAAATAGATACATATAGATAAAGATCACAACTAGTACCTCTGTCTTGGCAGACTTACCCTTGTTTTGTTTTTGTTCATATCCTATACAGGGTAATACAGGTTCGGTTGCGATTCATCAACTTTAAATCACAAGATCAACCCAACCTAGAAGAAGATCAACACCAGTAGTGAAGCCATGGCTGACAAGACCCTGCTTGAGTTCTCTACTCCAAGTGTTAGGAACATTCGTACTAGACCAACACTTCAGACAAACAACATTGAGTTTGAGCTCAAGCCAAGCCTTATCAACATGGTTCAAGCTACTACATTCAGTGGAAATGCACATGAAGATGCTAATGCTCATCTATAGGATTTCCTAGAGATTGGAAGCACCATCATCATCAAGAACGTTGATGAAGATATCATACTCCTTCATCTATTTCCGTTCTCATTGGAGGAAAGAGCGAAGCAGTGGTTCTACGCCAACAAAAACAACATGGACACTTGGGACGACTGTTCGAAGGCCTCTTTACTAAGATTATTTCCTGTAGGCAAAACCAATGCCTTAAGAAGAAAGATTTGTAACTTCTAGCAACAAAAAGGAGAAACCATTCCAGAGGCATGGGAATGTTTTTAGGAATACATCTCAAAGAGCCCACATCATGGAATGGAGGATTGGTTGCTCATGCAAGGATTCTATCATTGATTAACTCAAAGAGCTCGTAAGCAACTAGATGCTACTGCTGGAGGATCATTCATGTCACTCACTCTTGGGAAAGCTGAAATCTTCATGGATAAGATAGCTAAGAATCAGAGCTAGAAACAAGATAACATTCAATATTCTCGCTAGATAACATTCAACATTTGATGCCTTGAGACACCTGGATATCATAACCTTGACACTTCTCATTGGCATTGCATCGAATAGAAGGAGGTCAAGGCAAGTAATGGAGCAGAGTAGCAAGCAGCACCCACCCTAGTAGCAAGGAAGGAGAGAGTAGCTGAGGGAGGTCGAGGCAAGAAATGGAGGTCACCTTCCCCTCCATGCTGCACCTCGCCGCCATCCTGTTCCCAATGCTACTGCATCTGCGACCCTTTTAGAGTGCCACCACAGCGCCATTGCGGGTCATCATCTGCCTCATGGGTGGTGCACAACATGTGGCTGGAGCTCACGGGGCCCTCCATCACATGCTATGTAACACCCTAGGTGTTATTCACCAGCTAGGCACTAGATGTGGACTAACATGGGTATGTTCAGCGACGATCATGAGCTCGAGTTGGCAATATTGTAAAGGGTATACTTGAGTAATGCTAAACATGTTCTTTCATGTGTCACACATCCATCTCTAGCTCTATGGATCACTAGAAAAGTTTCGTGAAGTTTGGAATAAAAAAGTCATAAGAAATGATAAGTTATAGTCTTGTTTGGATTATAGCTGAAACATGTCCTTGAAACATTGAAACATGTTTTTATAATTCATGTGTGACTTATATGTGAACTAGAGCTCATGCAACATACAAGTGCAACAAACCTTTGAAACATGTGGAACAACTTAGGGAAACATTGGTAACTTGTACCTTGCAACAAAACAATGAAACAATTGAAACATGGCTTTGAAACAAGCACTTCAATTATAGTAATTTCTATGTTTCAGTGCATGTGAGGCCTACACTTTTGAGCAACCTTTGCATGGTGTGTATGTTTAGCCTCTACAACACCTTAACTACACTTAGGACACTTAATGGAACAATGTTCATGTCGATCACTTTGCCTAATTGTGCTTCTAAGTGATGGTTCACCATGCGTGGACCCTAGAACACTCTTATTTGACCATTTAAAAAGTGTGACCTATAAACTTTGCATGGCTATGCACCCTTTGACAAATTTATAGAGAATTTTATAAGGAACAAACTTTGTTTAAGAGTCAAGTCATGAAAATGTGTGTAACATGCTCAAAAAGGGCCCACAAGTCAGAAATGGGGCTGATTTCAGCACTTAGCATTTTAAAACCCGGATTTCAGTGTCATCGACATTGGCATCGCACGTTCTCCAAATTTTGCTACACAAATTTGAGTTCACCCAAAAACAAAAGTCAGAGTTTACATTTTGAAGTAGGACATACCAAAAGTTGGATTTGATTTGACATGTTTTGGCCAACCAAATGGAGCCTAAACCGAGAAAGGCTTAACCCTAATCAAATCGCTGACACTATCATATTGGCACTTAGTTATCTCCTAATCCAGATCACTAATAGCCATGACCCCTTAAGCAAAGTTGTAGATCATTAGGAGGGAAGCAACTTTGCTATAGGCACCCAAGATAGAATCTGTAACACCTCAGGTGTTTAGCTCCATACTTGCATTGCATTTGCATAAGCATAAGCATGCATCATCTCATGTTATTTCATGTTGTTTGCAACTAATGTGGATGTTTTAGAATTTTGTTTGGTTCACATCATGTGACACTAGGTAGTTGGTGTAACAAAAAGGAGAGAGTAGCTAATTATACCTTACAACACCTTAATTACACTTAGGATCATTAGTGGAACAATGTTCATGTTGACCAAAATGACCAAATTGCCCTCCTAAGTGTTGTTTCCATGCTAATTAGTGAAGTCATGTAAACTGAACCCTCAGAATCACCAGTTAGATGCAAAACCAGTTCAAGTCCATATTAACAAAGTTGTAGTAAAAATTGTAAGCTTCAACTTTGTCAATTAGCTCAATTCATGATTCAGTCCCTAAGCCAGCCAAATTTCCACTTTTCTGTGCTGCTGATTTTCTGTTGTTTCACAAAAACAGATTTTGTTCCTGGCTCTATAAATCCCAAAACATGTCGATTCAGGTTTAGCTCATATTGACAAAGTTGTAGAGAATTTCATGAGCTACAATTTTGTTAATTAGCTCATCTCGTGATTCGGGCTGGTTTTAGAGCTACAGGGCTTGAAAGCTGCTGCTGTTCTGGGGTGGTCGATGTTGCAAATGTTGCAACATGTTGTTGCCAGTGTTGCAGTTCAGATCGGGCAGGGGGGAAATGGCCGACCGGCCTCAGACCGCGACCGCCGCGTGGGCGCGCGGTGGCGACCGTACGCCGGCCGTGGCCCCACCGGTCAGGTCCGAGCGGGCTTCTTGAACGCCACGACGCTGCCTCCGCCTCACTCCCGCCTTTGTCTCTCTCTCGCCCTGTGCTCGCCGAGCGGAAAAAACCGAGCCACCTACGGTGCCGCGCGCTCCGCCGCCGCTGTGTGCGCTCACCGTCGCACCACCGGCCAATACACCACGCTCACAGCTCCGCCACCACCTCCCGAACCTCGTCGAACCCTCCTTTGGAGCAACCGAGCAGGGTAAGGGCGCATTGCCGGCTTTTCCCCCGCTCGGAGCTCACCGGCGCACCGCCGCCTGCGGTGCTTGCACTCGGCCATGCTCCTCCACCTTGCCTCGGTCCTCAATAGGAATCTCGTTAGGTCCGCCTAGGCTCTGGGAAGCGGATGCACACCTCCGGTGACCACTTGGTGCTCGGAGCTCACCACCGCACCACCGTGCGCCATCACCGGGCCGCCGCCGCCATGGCCGTCGTAGCTAGGGCTTGGTAGTGTCCCCGATTCGAGAGTCAATCAGGGTGGGAGGTCAAGGGGAACACGGTGGTACCCTTGCTTTCGTCGGAGTAGCCATCACCGACGAGTTGGAGCTCGTCGGAGTCGGCGGCGTGCGTCTTCCCCAGCCTTGTGTCACCGACACGCAGGTCCCACCGGTCAGATGTGCCTAGGCGGGAGCTAGCTCGGGCCGCACGTGTTGGGCCGCGCTGGTGGATTGGGTCGGCCCTGTGACTGGTTTCGGTTTCCATTTTACTTTTCCTTTTATTCTTTTCACAGATTTATTTGTTGTGTTGTAGAAATTTTATCTCCCATTTTATAGATCCATTTGAGGTGGTCCAAATTTTGTTGGACTCTAGGTGAAGTGTAGTATTTAGGAAAAATATCAAATATATATGTGATGTTTAGTTTCTGGGAGAATTAAATAGATCTTTCAAATGTGTTTTGAAATGAAGGCAAATTTGTTAAATGTATAACTTGAGCTGTAGTATTCCAAACATTATGAAATTTGGTGGGTAGGCTAATTTATACTTGCTCTAGCTCTGGTAAAAATTTGGGCAGTAGTGCTTAAGTACTTTTTCAGTTATAATGCTATCTTGTTATTTTAGGAAATACTTGAATGAATTTTAGTAATTTTTCTACATGTGCAATATTCTTATAAATTTTTGGAGAATGTCTTGGCACCATAAAGTATCTAAGAAAAATATGAAATCTGTTGTTTGATACCTTTCAATATGATTTGTTAATTATACAAAAATCAGCTTTTTGGGCTTGTGAATTTTGTTTAGGGAGTTTCTATGCATAACTTTAGTTCAAATTTTTACAGTAGTCTCCTTTTGGGTCAGAGAGTCTCCTGTAATTTTTGTAGAATTTTAGGAGCAGTTTACATATATGTTTGAAATTCCATTTAATTAATTAAGTAAATTAAGAAAGGGGTGTAAATAAATATTCTAGGTGGGCACACCTTACTTTCTGGTGTTTTTGTGACCTATGTGAACTTTTGGTAATATTAGTTTGGTCTTAGAGGATGTTTGACACGTAAATAAATATTTAATCTTTGCAATTCTAGGTTTTCTGGACAGCTGGTAGTATCTTTGGGTTTGACCCTTAATAAAAGTGTTTGCAGGAAAACTTGTGAATACCAAAGTTGTAGTACACTTGATAAACTAGCTTGTGTCAAAATTTGGGAGCATTTGTCTTAGTAGTTTAGGAGTTATTGCTGTTTTAAGTGACAGTCCAGAATTGGCTGCTCTCTGTTTAGAGAGGACAGATTCTGAAACTTATGAAATTCGACATAGAAAACTTAGGAATTTAGGATTGAGGTCTGAAAATGAATTGTGGTGCATTTCATAAGATTTCCATATTGTCTTAGATCATATCTTTTGGAGTTGGGAATCTCCAGTTATGTTAGAAACAAGTAGCTGCTGTCCAGAATGTCTTACTGTGATATTCCTGTTGAGTCCTATGTAGCTCACTCCCCGAATATAGGCCAAGTAGAACCTGGTTACAAGAAAAGGATTGCTCTGTTCTTGATATTCCTTAGTAATGTTCCTTATATATAGATGAAGGATTGATTATGCTATAGATGATGGTGTATATACTAGCGTGCGCAAAAGACTTAGTAAATATGAAATGACTTAGGAATCTAATCTCTTAATTTATCTCCTGTTTTAACTCTACTTGATTTATGAAGTATCTCTCTATCTCTGAAATTCCCATTGTTATCACAATTACATTTATCCTTTATACCTTGTCTTACCCCTGTGAAGATAAGTTTGGTTGTTTGAGCTTTATCATAAGTATGTTTATTTGTCAATCTCTCTAGCCATTACTCTCTTACATTTAAACCCTGTTAAGCTCCCGATGGTAAAGTATAAATAACGATACCTAGAACATTCCTAGGTGAAATGCTACAATGGGTGTATTTTATCTGTGCACTTGCGGATAATCTTTCTTTTATATATCTTTAGGGTAAGTGTTATGATTATAAGTACAACCACATTTCTAGTATCATGTTAGGGATGACAACTTAACTTAAGTGATGCTAAGAAATATGAACAAGCATTTCTGGCACCGTTGCTGGGGAGCTTCAGGAATTTTATATGGCTATTAGAGAAATTGATCAAATAGATACATATAGATAAAGATCACAACTAGTACCTCTGTCTTGGCAGACTTACCCTTGTTTTGTTTTTGTTCATATCCTATACAGGGTAATACAGGTTCGGTTGCGATTCATCAACTTTAAATCACAAGATCAACCCAACCTAGAAGAAGATCAACACCAGTAGTGAAGCCATGGCTGACAAGACCCTGCTTGAGTTCTCTACTCCAAGTGTTAGGAACATTCGTACTAGACCAACACTTGAGACAAACAACATTGAGTTTGAGCTCAAGCCAAGCCTTATCAACATGGTTCAAGCTACTACATTCAGTGGAAATGCACATGAAGATGCTAATGCTCATCTATAGGATTTCCTAGAGATTGGAAGCACCATCATCATCAAGAACGTTGATGAAGATATCATACTCCTTCATCTATTTCCGTTCTCATTGGAGGAAAGAGCGAAGCAGTGGTTCTACGCCAACAAAAACAACATGGACACTTGGGACGACTGTTCGAAGGCCTCTTTACTAAGATTATTTCCTGTAGGCAAAACCAATGCCTTAAGAAGAAAGATTTGTAACTTCTAGCAACAAAAAGGAGAAACCATTCCAGAGGCATGGGAATGTTTTTAGGAATACATCTCAAAGAGCCCACATCATGGAATGGAGGATTGGTTGCTCATGCAAGGATTCTATCATGGATTAACTCAAAGAGCTCGTAAGCTACTAGATGCTACTGCTGGAGGATCATTCATGTCACTCACTCTTGGGAAAGCTGAAATCTTCATGGATAAGATAGCTAAGAATCAGAGCTAGAAACAAGATAACATTCAATATTCTCGCTAGATAACATTCAACATTTGATGCCTTGAGACACCTGGATATCATAACCTTGACACTTCTCATTGGCATTGCATCGAATAGAAGGAGGTCAAGGCAAGTAATGGAGCAGAGTAGCAAGCAGCACCCACCCTAGTAGCAAGGAAGGAGAGAGTAGCTGAGGGAGGTCGAGGCAAGAAATGGAGGTCACCTTCCCCTCCATGCTGCACCTCGCCGCCATCCTGTTCCCAATGCTACTGCATCTGCGACCCTTTTAGAGTGCCACCACAGCGCCATTGCGGGTCATCATCTGCCTCATGGGTGGTGCACAACACGTGGCTGGAGCTCACGGGGCCCTCCATCACATGCTATGTAACACCCTAGGTGTTATTCACCAGCTAGGCACTAGATGTGGACTAACACGGGTATGTTCAGCGACAATCATGAGCTCGAGTTGGAAATATTGTAAAGGGTATACTTGAGTAATGCTAAACATGTTCTTTCATGTGTCACACATCCATCTCTAGCTCTATGGATCACTAGAAAAGTTTCGTGAAGTTTGGAATAAAAAAGTCATAAGAAATGATAAGTTATAGTCTTGTTTGGATTATAGCTGAAACATGTCCTTGAAACATTGAAACATGTTTTTATAATTCATGTGTGACTTATATGTGAACTAGAGCTCATGCAACATACAAGTGCAACAAACCTTTGAAACATGTGGAACAACTTAGGGAAACATTGGTAACTTGTACCTTGCAACAAAACAATGAAACAATTGAAACATGGCTTTGAAACAAGCACTTCAATTATAGTAATTTCTATGTTTCAGTGCATGTGAGGCCTACACTTTTGAGCAACTTTTGCATGGTGTGTATGTTTAGCCTCTACAACACCTTAACTACACTTAGGACACTTAATGGAACAATGTTCATGTCGATCACTTTGCCTAATTGTGCTTCTAAGTGATGGTTCACCATGCGTGGACCCTAGAACACTCTTATTTGACCATTTAAAAAGTGTGACCTATAAACTTTGCATGGCTATGCACCCTTTGACAAATTTATAGAGAGTTTTATAAGGAACAAACTTTGTTAAAGAGTCAAGTCATGAAAATGTGTGTAACATGCTCAAAAAGGGCCCACAAGTCAGAAATGGGGCTGATTTCAGCACTTAGCATTTTAAAACCCGGATTTCAGTGTCATCGACATTGGCATCGCACGTTCTCCAAATTTTGCTACACAAATTTGAGTTGACCCAAAAACAAAAGTCAGAGTTTACATTTTGAAGTAGGACATACCAAAAGTTGGATTTGATTTGACATGTTTTGGCCAACCAAATGGAGCCTAAACCGAGAAAGGCTTAACCCTAATCAAATCGCTGACACTATCATATTGGCACTTAGTTATCTCCTAATCCAGATCACTAATAGCCATGACCCCTTAAGCAAAGTTGTAGATCATTAGGAGGGAAGCAACTTTGCTATAGGCACCCAAGATAGAATCTGTAACACCTCAGGTGTTTAGCTCCATACTTGCATTGCATTTGCATAAGCATAAGCATGCATCATCTCATGTTATTTCATGTTGTTTGCAACTAATGTGGATGTTTTAGAATTTTGTTTGGTTCACATCATGTGACACTAGGTAGTTGGTGTAACAAAAGGAGAGAGTAGCTAATTATACCTTACAACACCTTAATTACACTTAGGATCATTAGTGGAACAATGTTCATGTTGACCAAAATGACCAAATTGCCCTCCTAAGTGTTGTTTCCATGCTAATTAGTGAAGTCATGTAAACTGAACCCTCAGAATCACCAGCTTAGATGCAAAACCAGTTCAAGTCCATATTAACAAAGTTATAGTAAAAATTGTAAGCTTCAACTTTGTCAATTAGCTCAATTCATGATTCAGTCCCTAAGCCAGCCAAATTTCCACTTTTCTATGCTGCTGATTTTCTGTTGTTTTACAAAAACAGATTTTGTTCCTGGCTCTATAAATCCCAAAACATGTCGATTCAGGTTTAGCTCATATTGACAAAGTTGTAGAGAATTTCATGATCTACAACTTTGTTAATTAGCTCATCTCGTGATTCGGGCTGGTTTTAGAGCTACAGGGCTTGAAAGCTGCTGCTGTTCTAGGGTGGTCGATGTTGCAAATGTTGCAACGTGTTGTTGCCAGTGTTGCAGTTCAGATCGGGCAGGGGGGAAATGGCCGACCGGCCTCAGACCGCGACCGCCGCGTGGGCGCGTGGTGGCGACCGTACGCCGGCCGTGGCCCCACCGGTCAGGTCCGAGCGGGCTTCTTGAACGCCACGACGCTGCCTCCGCCTCACTCCCGCCTTTGTCTCTCTCTCGCCCTGTGCTCGCCGAGCGGAAAAAACCGAGCCACTTGCGGTGCCACGCGCTCCGCCGCCGCTGTGTGTGCTCACCGTCGCACCACCGGCCAATACACCACGCCCAAAGCTCCACCACCACCTCCCGAACCTCATCGAACCCTCCTTTGGAGCAACCGAGCAGGGTAAGGGCGCATTGCCGGCTTTTCCCTCGCTCGGAGCTCACTGGCGCACCGCCGCCTGCGGTGCTTGCACTCGGCCATGCTCCTCCACCTTGCCTCGGTCCTCAATAGGAATCTCGTTAGGTCCGCCTTGGCTCTGGGAAGCGGATGCGCACCTCCGGTGACCACTTGGTGCTCGGAGCTCACCACCGCACCACCGTGCGCCATCACCGAGCCGCCGCCGCCATGGCCGTCGTAGCTAGGGCTTGGTAGTGTCCCCGATTCGAGAGTCAACTAGGGTGGGAGGTCAAGGGGAACACGGTGGTACCCTTGCTTTCGTCGGAGTAGCCATCACCGACGAGTTGGAGCTCGCCGGAGTCGGCGGCGTCCGTCTTCCCCTGCCTTGTGTCACCGACACGCAGGTCCCACCGATGAGATGTGCCTGGGCGGGAGCTAGCTCGGGCCACGCGTGTTGGGCCACGCTGGTGGATTGGGCCGGCCCTGTGACTGGTTTCGGTTTCCATTTTACTTTTCCTTTTATTCTTTTCACAGATTTATATGCTGTGTTGTAGAAATTTTATCTCCCATTTTATAGATCCATTTGAGGTTGTCCAAATTTTTTTGGACTCTAGGTGAAGTGTAGTATTTAGGAAAAATATCAAATATATATGTGATGTTTAGTTTCTGGGAGAATTAAATAGATCTTTCAAATGTGTTTTGAAATGAAGGCAAATTTGTTAAATGTATAACTTGAGCTGTACTATTCCAAAAATTATGAAATTTGGTGGGTAGGCTAATTTGTACTTGCTCTAGCTCTGGTAAAAATTTGGGCAGTAGTGCTTAAGCACGTTTCCAGTTATAATGCTATCTTTTTATTTTAGAAAATACTTGAATGAATTTTAGTAATTTTTCTACACGTGCAATATTCTTGTAAATTTTTGGAGAATGTCTTGGCACCATAAGGTATCTAAGAAAAATATAAAATCTGTTGTTTGATACTTTTCAATATGATTTGTTCATTATACAAAAATCAGCGTTTTGGGCTTGTGAATTTTGTTTAGGGAGTTTCTATGAATAACTTTAGCTCAAATTTTTATAGTAGTCTCTTTTTCGGTCATAGAGTCTCCTGTAATTTTTGTAGAATTTTAGGAGCAGTTTACATATATGTTTGAAATTCCACTTAATTAATTAAGTAAATTAAGAAAGGGGTGTAAATAAATATTCTAGGTGGGCACACCTTACTTTCTGGTGTTTTTGTGACCTATGTGAACTTTTGGTAATATTAGTTTGGTCTTAGAGGATGTTTGCCACGTAAATAAATATTTAATCTTTGCAATTCTAGGTTTTCTTGACAGCTGGTGGTATCTTTGGGTTTGACCCTTAATAAAAGTGTTTGCTGGAAAACTTGTGAATACCAAAGTTGTAGTAAACTTGATAAGATAGCTTGTGTCAAAATTTGGGTGCATTTGGCTTAGTAGTTTAGGAGTTATTGCTGTTTTAAGTGACAGTCCAGAATTGGCTGGTCTCTGTTTAGAGATGACAGATTCTGGAACTTATGAAATTCGACATAGAAAACTTAGGAATTTAGGATTGAGGTCTGAAAATGAATTGTGGTGCATTTCATAAGCTTTCCAGATTGTCTTAGATCATATCTTTTGGAGTTGGGAATCTCCAGTTATGTTAGAAACAAGTAGCTGCTGTCCAGAATGTCTTACTGTGATATTTTGGGTTGGATGTGGTAACCTAAGTAATGTTACTCTTGTGTTTGTTAGGTGTTAGGGCCTTAACCGAAGATGAACAGCTATACCTTAGGTTGAGTAGATTAGGTGAGTACTTCTCTACCGGAGAAGAAATTTGCACCTAATGCTTGAAGTGATTTGAATAGAGCTTTAAGAGTGTTGTAATGCATTTCATTCCGAGCATGCTGCATCTTTCATTATGCATCCATGAGATTTATTATGCACTCATGCAATAGGTGTTCCGGAGGGGGTAACACTCCTCGAGTTCGAGCCAGTGATACCGGAGGAAGTCCAGGACCAGCCGGAGCAACCAGAGGAACCAACCGGTGGAGAAGTTCCCGCAGAAGACCTGCCTGAGTGTCCTGACCACCGGCCCTCGACCTTTCTGAAAGGCAAGCCCCGGTGCATGCTGAACCTATCATTTTATAAATCTATCTTGAGTACTTTTAATTGTTTAATGCATTAAGTTGTAGGAGTTGTATGAAAACAATTATTGCATTATACATGTCCTTGTCCAGATATCGTACTTAAACCCTAATATAGGTTTAGGCACGTATCAATGCTTAGCCCTGCGTAGTACGGTAGAAGTCGGGTGATTTCCGGTCATCCACGAGATGTAGGAAGGAGTCACGAGTGGCTTTATGGCTATCGTGGATGGAACCATGCTTAAAAATGAAATTGAGACCGGGCGGGAGTTCGATAGTACAGCCGCAAGACACTTCACGTCTTGGGTGTAGCTATGCCCGTCTGAGTCATTTAAGGACCGATTCACTGTACGTCCTTGAGTCATGTTGAACGCAGTCTAACACTTAATTGGTCGGATAAGTCGTTCCGACCGCGAAGCCAAGTAATTTGATTCAGGGCGGGAATCGAATGGTAGGTTGCTTCTTGGAGGAGAGAAAGGATGTGCTTGGGGACATTGGCGTGAGACCAAGGGGGGGTTAGAGTCCCTATCACCTGGCAGAGTGTCGCCCTTGGGGTCGTGACATCATTCGGACCCACGATTCCTGAATCATATGAAAAGGTGGCTTGTGCGACCCTGGCAGGGGCCTATGCGGTGAGTGTTAGAAATACCCCTCCAGCTGGATAGGAATTCGATTCGAATCGCCGTCGCTCCCAGTTAGTGAGCACTTGACTTGAGCAGCGGCAACGTAGATCTCATTAATTGAACAGATGGTTAAGTGAATGATATATTGTTGCCACAATTTATACCTGCTATGGATAACATGTTAATAATTGTTTGATGATAATCAAGTGTATGTGTAGTACAGGTGCTAAGATAGATGATAGGTAAATGCTAAAAATAACTGCTAATACAGGTTATAAGAGTTTCAACTACTTATGCCTTTATGCAAAATGTGGTGTCAGCTAGCCTCTTGTGTAAGCCTTGCATAATCCTTGGTGTCATCTTATTTCTGGTTTTTGACGGGTAAGTCTAGCTGAGTACATTCCCGTACTCAGGGTTTATTCCCTCCTGTTGCAGATGACATGCTTTATCAGGGCTTCTGCAAGACCTGCCTCCACCCTGCGGGTGACGAGGACTAGATCACTCGGGCGTGATCATCTTTTATGTACTTTCCTTAATGCTTTTGTGGGATGTTGATCACTAAGACTGGCAGTAGTATGTGAACTAATGCGTGTGTTATGCTTCCGCTACTTTATAAACTTGGTTTATAATAATTATGACTCCGTGTGTGTAAACTTATTTCAGAACTACTGGTGAAATGTAACGTATGATGTTGTATGTTGAATGATGCGATCTTGGTTGTAAGCAAGTTGGTTTGAAATCCTTCGTGGTTTCGATTGACTACCGGGATTATATGGGCTCAAGTTCGAAAATTTGAGCGCTTCGGTGCTTGTTTTTGTACTTGTGCTCTTATAATTTGGTCAGTTCTGTTACAGCTGGTATCGGAGCATAATTCAACATTAAACACATCGTACGTGTAACAGAACCGTCCAAATTATAAGAGCACAAGTATAAAAACAATCACCGAAGTGATCAAATTCTCACACTTGAGCCCATATAACTCCGGTAGTCCAATGAAATCACGAGGGATTTCAAATCAACCATCATACAAGTCAAGATCGTAGTGATTCAACATAACGAGTCACATGTCATAACCATTTCACAAGTAAATCAATTAATGCTTAAGCATCAAGTTAATCATCATTAGCCTGTCATCTATATTAGCACCTGTACTAGAGCACTCACTTTATTAAGAGCAAACAATATTAACCATAGCAGGTATAAATTGAGGCAACCTTTCCATCGTGATCCAATTAACCATCCGTTCAATTTAATGGAATCTACGTTGCCGCTGCTCAAGTCAAGTGCTCACTAACCGGGAGCGACGACGATTCGAATCGAATTCCTATCCAGCTGGAGGGGTATTTCTAACACTCACCAAGTCACGCCTGGCGAGGGCTGCTCAGGTCACCTTTGGTACAGTTCAGGAGCCGCGGGTCCGAATGATGTCGCGACCCCAAGGGCGACACTCTGCCAGGTGATAGGGACTCTAACCCCCCCTTGGTCTCACGCCAATGTCCCCAAGCACATCCTTTCTCTCCTCCAAGAAGCAACCTACCAGTCGATTCCCGGCCTGAACTGTATTACTCGGATTCGCGGTCGGAACGGCTTATCCGGCCAACTAAGTGTTAGGCTGCGTTCAACATGACTCAAGGACGTACTGCGAATCGGTCCTTAAACGACTCAGACGGGGATAGATTCACACCCAAGACCTCCATGCCTTGTTGCTTTACTATCGTCATCCCGCCTGGTCTCATTTCATTTTATTAACACATGGTTCCATTCCACGATAGCACATATAGCCAACCGTGCCATATATGAATATCCCTATATCTCGCAGGTGACAGGAAATCACCTGACTTCTACCACTTAAAGCAGGGCTAAGCATCTACTCGATCCTAGTCTATGTATAAGGATTCATATATCTGGACAAGGGGTGATATAATGCAGCAAGGTTTTCAACCAACTCCTACCACTTAATGCAACAATACTTATAACATATATAGAATTAATTGCTTTGAAGGTAGGAGGCTTATAATGCTCCGGGGCTTGCCTGGGATCCGACTCAAGTTAGAGTATGTCAGATGAGTTCGCTTGGCGAGCATCTTCCAATCTACCACTTGTCCGGTCCTTCGATCTTCGGGATGGATCCACCAACTCCATCTTCGGGTTTGACTCCACCTTAGGTCCTTCACGTGCTTCAGCTAACGTACCTAAATGAGGTGCAACAATGCATATGTATGAATGCATAGAAGTGCAATACACAAAGTAATCAAACAAGCATACCAAAGTTCCCCTAAACACCTAGAGCTAATTAACTTAATCCTCACTAAGGCATAACATAGAAGAAGGCAAGCACATCAATCAAGCAACAAGTCTCACAAGCTCACAGGGCACTAAACCAAGTACCATCAAGGATATGAGCCACACTTCCACACCCTAGCATGGCAAAGTCAATCAAAGCACTAGAACGAGAATCTGCTACTTTCTGGACATACATACAGTAGCTCAGTAAATCAATCATAACTGGAGATCCCTAAATCCAAATGACTTGCAAGAAGACATCATGGAAAGCTTATGAAATTCTCCACATTTAATTTATAATTATCATAGCATGATTCCAAAGTCTAACATGTCGAATTTATACAAACACAGAAACTGGTCTAACAAGACAGAGAGCAAGCAATTCTGTAACTCAACTTTAAACAGCTATAATTCCTAAACCACATGGACAAATACCACCAAATCTTAACAGCAGCTAGATATATAAATTATCTACAACTTTTGTATAAACAAGTTTCACAACAAAGGACATTATCATAAAGAACTTTGCCAAGTTTCCAGATCTGTCCAGAAACCTCATTTGCAAGAAATAATTATTAACTTATGTTGCAAACATATAATTAGACAAAACCAACTTTACCAACATGTCACACATGACTAATGAACACCAGAAAACATAGTGTCCATTCCTAAATAAATTCTTTTAATGCATTTTCTTAATTTATTTAGATAATTAGGTGGAATTATGAACACATATCAAAAGTGCATAATAAATTCTACCAAAATTACAGAGGCCTACACATGCTCCCAAAAGTCTACTATCCAAATTTGAAACCATTTGGACATGTATAACAACCTCTATGAAAAAGACAAATGGCTAATGCAATAAATCATGTGAGAGCAAGTTAAACCTAAAACTCCATATTTTGTGTGAACACAAAGCCATTTTATGAATCAATATGATAGAGAACATCATACTAAGGTAATGGAACAACATTTTCTATTTTATCATTTATATATTATTTATAAGCTATTTATCAAGCTATAAACAAGTTAAATCAAGCTATAAACAAGTTAAACCAAGCATCTATTTTCCATTTAACAAGATCTAGGTAAAACATCCTGAAACCCAGAAACAACCTATAAGTTTTATATTTTTCTTAGCAAGTATATGTCATCACAAAATTAACAAAACAAGAATCATCATTTTTGGAGTTCTAAAACCTCAGATCTTGCTCTGGTCAAGTTTAAAGGTATTTAAGAGCATTTTTAACACTTAAATAAAAACATCAGAAAACATCTACAAACATGTAACATTTTATGACTCTATTACATAGCTCTCTTCTCAAGGTTTCCAAAAAGTCTACTTTTACTATTTTTGGAGTCTCCTAGCATAAGATATGAATATTTGAAGATTTACATGAAATCTGAAATTCAAAATCGGAATTACACAACCCTATTGAAATCGCTAGGCGCACCCGAACGTGTACCCCATCCCTACCCTTCATAACGCTGACTCGCGGGACCCGCTGGACCACTGGGCCCACTTGTCATATAAAAGAGAACGTACACAAAACTTCTCCTTCTCCTTCCTCAGACCGGAGCAGAGAAGGGGGGTGACCGCCGGGCCGGTTGCGCCGGCCGACCGCCGGCGGCTCGACGACGGTGGAGCAACGCGGGGGAGTAGCATGGCGGTGAGGCGCACCTGCGGCCACCCGCAGCATGGCCAGCGGTCGACCGTGGCCCTCTGGCCACGTGAGCCGAGCGCACGGCGGCGGCGTCGCCGCGGCGGCAACACGGTGGTGCAGCATGACGCCTGAGCGGCTGCGGCGTGGTCCGCTCGGGCCCGCAGGAGGCCGAGGGAGGGTTCGGTGAGCGAGCAAGGGGCGTGGAGGAGCAATAGCACCAGCGACAGTGAGCTCTGCTCGGTTGGCCATGGAGGCGCCCGCGGCCGAAGTTCTTGCGGCGGAGAAAGCTCAGGCGAGTGCGCGCACGGGGGAAGGCACGACGAGGTGGAGACGGTGGCCGTGGTGCAGGGCTATGGAGTGTTCGATGTGGAGAAATGACGGCGGCCATGGAACTTGGTGTGGCCATCCATGGTGGACGCGCTGTGAGCTGCGCGCTCGCGCTCTGCTGCCGAGGCGAGGAAGGAGAGCGGAGGAGGGCGAGCAGTGGGGAGCATGGCACGTCTGGGAGTGGCTCGGCATTCAACACATGCGAGGAGGAGGCAGGGCATGCGGCAAGACAGTGGGGGCGCGACGCTGGCATGGCAACCACGTCCATGGACACCCGTCGGTGGTTCGGACAATGTGACGAGTACGTGGTGTGCATCGCTGTCAGCACTTGGAGTCCATTTTTGAGCTGGCTCCAGTCAAATTTGGGCCAAGGTCCAATTACAAAGTTTGCAGCCCACATAGTACACTACATTTTTCATTTAATGGTCATGGTCATTTGGGCAAAAGATTAGCAGATAATTGCCTCTCCAAATGCGACTGTCAAAGACTAATCAAACTTTCATTTGAGCTCCATTTAATTGGTCAAGAGGGGTCAAATCAATGCCAACATTTGATATGTCCTACTTCAAGATATCAGCTCCAACTTTTGTATTTGGATAAACTTGAGTTACTTAGTGAAATTTGAAGAACGCGAGATGCCAACGTCGACGACATCAAAATCAGGGCTTAAAATGGCTAAGTGCTGAAATCAGCCCTAAAACTGACTTATGGGTCCTATTCGAGCATGATCCAAGCATTTTCATGAGATGACCCAATTACAACTTTTGTTCCACAATAATTTTGCTACACTTTTGTTTAAAGGTGCATCACCATGCAAACTCGTCTTGAAGCACTTTTTAAACAGGGAAGCAAAAGAGTTCCTAGGGTCAACCTAAGTCAAACTGATGATTAGAAGCTCAATTAGACAACTTGGTCAACATGAACATTGTTCCATTAGGCACCCTAAGAGTAATTAAGGTACTATAGAACATGTTAGACCATCACCAGTATCATCTACACAAGACCCCTAGTTCATGCATAATGGGAACATAGAATAGCAAGTATTGTTGCATATGTTTCATCATGATGTTTCACTTGTTTCAGGGCATTGTTACATGATGATCATACATCACAAGGATGTATCTTGACATGTAAGACAAGTACTTGCATGGAGAATCCATGGTCATATCATGCCATGCACGACAACACTTAGGTATAAGTTATGTTTCAATAATGAAACAGAGTGGTTGCACTAGTAACGCATGGATGTTGCATAAGTTCAAATGAATGTTTCATCACTTTGACTTTCCCAACAAGATATTAGGTTCATGATAGGAGTAAATCATGCTAAGCTAAGCAAGGTTAGTGCCCAAACTTTAGGCGAGACAACACCGGGGTGTTACAGCCCTCCCCCCTTAAAAGAATCACGTCCCGAGATTCAGAATGAAAGATCTTTTAAGGAAGAGAGACACGTTATCTAGTTCCCAACATCTACTATAGCATTCAGCTATAAAGCTTCAACATCGGTGAACAATTTGGCCAAAGGCACTTTTGATACTTACTCTTCATGGTAAAATTTGTCTGAAGAATTTCCTTCATTGACTTCCATGAAGCATTGTTACTTTGGAAGGAATCCAAGACAACGCAGTACTTCGTTCTCAATGCACAGAGATCCTTGGGTCCATGAGCGACCACTCACCAGTATCTGATTCTTTAATGAACATAACATGGTCCGTATGAACTTTACACTAGACCGAAATTATCAGAAGTATACTCGTTGAAATGACTCTATGTTCACAAAGTTTGAAAAGCAGTCCTCTACCAAAATGGCTTGAGCACAACCTTCCAAAAGTGTGAGACCATAGACGACAAATATACTCTGAGGCTATAGGATACTGACTAACCAATAGACAGGGTCTATGTTGGTCGTAAATGTTCGTTCATTTAGACACCCACTAATGGAAAACTACTTGAGGTTCCATGTGTGCAGTTCTCTTTCTCTGATAACAACACTGTATTATCTGAGTCTATCGATGGGTTAGTGAATGTGATAGCTGACTCTGTCGGCTTCGTATTCCTGCCAATAGCTACCTAATAAGATTCTTTTATCCAAAGACAACAGTTATCTGGGTTGAATCAGATGCAACCTCTTGGGTAAAAACATTGATAAGGTACCAAAGTATGTCATCATTGGAAAATAATTCCCAAAGAAAGATGTAACGAGGCCTTAAGGACAACAAAAGTTGTAATTATTCACTTAACCGCGGGGAGTAGTCTACCACCAAGCGATTGAGTAAAATTTTCCTTTATGACTTAGTTGTACTGTAAGTTGAGTTGACTTGCAGCATAACAACTTTGTCAGGCCAACTTTCACCTTGAGGCTTCCTTTTTAGGATCAAACAGCAGCTCTAAGATGGAAATCTGTTGTTTGACACTTTTCAAATTGCTTTTGATTTGCAAATTTACTCGTAGAACCCTTGATTGTCCCAATAATTATTGATGAGAGAACATAAAAGCAAAGAGAAAGGGTGTCCAACAGGATCCTTAAGACCACTTAAGAGATCATCCAATAGAGTAATGAACAAACCATTTGTGGCACCTAAGGGCACAAGGATGCTAATTGAAACTAGGTCATGCTTTCTCTAATTCTTCGCTTTAGCTGATAGAACACCTTGCACTATCTGTGTGATTGTCCAAGACGGAATTGACTTGTTCACAATGGCTCTAGAAGATAGAGTATCTCTCAAGTTGTTGGCTAGTTGATTAACTTCTTATTGGTTATTGCTCTGTAAGACATAGCCTTCGTAGCTACCAAGAAGTCGTTACCTAGTTAGAGATTAACCTTCCTATTGGTAACTAATTAGTTGTCTCTCAACACTAAAAAGTTCCAAAACTTCATTCTTGATCACAATAATAGTGGTTGATACAAAGCAGATGGTTGCCATCGAAGTCAGCAGATACGGAGTCTCACCAGAGATGGTTGATTTCGATGGTATGGCCATTATGCATACAAAGGTTAAAACTTGTATATTGTAACGATCGAGTCTTAGCCAACGGATGACTTGTCCAACATTAAGTGTTGTGTGTCCTTTTTATCCAACAGGAATGAGATACGTCGCTCACCAGATGACGCTCGTCAATACTAGGACAACTAAGTAGAGTCACTTGTCTACCACTTCTTGCGGTTTGTTAATGTTTATGTCAGTGACCTGTTCTTTAAAAGTTATCCTCTTAGCAACTTCAGGAGGAAGCTCTACTACTTTTGGTCCAATATAAGGGTCTTTTGATAAGATATGGGAAGACAATCACGGAAGAAGGTCGTGTGAAAATCACCTTAGTGTTGTTCTGCAATGGATTATGATTAGAAACCATGATACCAGCGCGTGCCGAGTAGCACAACCTTGTGTGTGCACCCACAGGAGGCTCTCGGTTTCGTCACGGCACCATTAGTTGCTACTCATAACACCATTACTGAACATGCACCTGATGAGAAATTTCAATGACACAGATTGGGTTGATAAGGTAGATGCACGAATTTGCAAGCACCCGATTTAGAGGCCATAGCAGAGAGACGTTGCGTCACACTAGCTAACCTTTGGGAAAGGTAACCGGAAGGTCCAACATGGATTTGGGTACGGTCTCCACAACTGGCAACATACGAACCATGGTCAAAGGCTAGCATTGATAAAAGTTAACTTGGTTGGTCAGTCGATAAGGGTCTTCACAAAAAGGATTGGAAAACATCCATGGCTTATACAAACATATAGGAGAACTCAACTTTGGGCTTTTGGTCAAGCAACGACATGGATACAAACATTCAAGGCAAGCAACCATGACTACAGGATCAGACTCCTAAGAGAGAGAACCTAACTAGAGACGACAACCTTGCGATTATGTAACATGAACGTTGTTCTTAGGATAAAGCTATTCGACACTCGTATGCTCACCGATGACAAACGAGGTGACAACTAGGGCACTACCAAGATAACAAGCATACATACAACATCACAATCAAGCAATCATTTGAGAAAATTCAAATGAATGGGCTTAAGCAACCAATACAAGGCACAAGGCTCACCCAAAATAAGCATTTATCTCAAGCATGAACTAACTACAAGTTTAGCTCTAAACAAATGCTAGCTAAGGGAGCCAACTTAGCATGTGCATAGAATCTGGACAGCAGCACAGTAGTTACTTGTTTCAATCATAACTAAGGTTGTAGACATCCCACAAAGGTGATCCTAGACTTTCTAGAAAGATTAGGAAGATGACTACACTTTAGTTACTCATACCAAAAGCAAATTCATAGATTAACATGACCAAAAATTGCTAAAGTTTCAGATCTGTACCAATATGGACAGAAACTGACAAGAACTTCAAAAATGCACAACTGGAGTTCTAGGAACCTAACAAAAGTGATCCTTAACTTTATGTAAATCTTATTAAATTCTCTATAACTTTCTTATTATCGTATTAGGATGATTCTACAGCTAACAAGGTTAATCAACACAAAGAAGACATTTCTGCCCAGATTTGGACAGATTCTGTCATTCAACTTCACAAGCTAATAACTGGTGACTTACACCATCAAAAGTAGTGATCTTTAGCATTTTGGAAATCTTAGAAAACGTACTATACTTTCTCTAATATTTCCAAGACATGATTCCATAAGCACATAGGTCAAATAAAGCAAACATTCAGATCTGTTCTGACATGAGCAGATTTTGACAACAAACTTCTAAAATTTATAATTCCCAAACCATAAGGCCTAGTGTCATGAAATTTTTGGACAAGCTAGATGAGTAAGTTAGCTACAACTTTGGTATTCTCCATAACTACAGAAAACACCATTATGACCACAAAAACATCACTACAACAGAAATCATTCTAGCAGCCAATGTCCAACAAGCAAAACAAAGCTTGCCTTTATTCTACTTAACAAGAGAGCACACAAACATGTTATTCTAGTAGCTCTAAATTTTGTTACCTTAGACCAACATGAATTTAACTCATTCATGAGAATCCAATATTATTTAAGTGAGGTCTAAAGCATTGGCAAACGCTTGGGTGAACAACATATCCACCACTTGGCTAAGCTAGAGGATATCTCTAAGTTCAAGCATGTAGCCACACTTATTTCTAGTAAGGCTAAGAACACATTTTTCTCAAGCAACATGGAACAAGGCATTCTTGTTTGACTCCACACACGGAAGACAGTGTCACATCAATCACATGTTACTTGCTATAGAATAAGGGTGAGAGGAGCAGAGCTATGCATAAAGCAACAATCAAGATGATGCATGCGTTGCCCTATTCGTCCTCACAAGATTGTCAACCTAAGGTGGCAATCACGTTCTATGTCGGTGGCATAACACGCACTCTCTCGATATATAGCTAGTCGACAGCTACATTCGACTTACGCATTCGTGGTTAGCGTACCTGCAGAAAAGTTTCATTGCAGCCCAACAATTCCCCAATATAAGGCACACAATGAAAGCAGTAAGTAAAATTTTTAAGTACTCCCATATACATATACCCCTGTATATATACATGTAGCACCAAAACTACCCGAATCATTAATCACCCACAATTAAGTACCTTCATATATACATGTGTGTAACATGTAAATAATCCAGTAACCAAAACTAGCTCTTCCCTAGACCGCAGGTTGTACGGTCATGCTCTCACAACTTACACTTACCCTGAGCGTAGGTGCGACGTTGCATAAAAATTAAACTAGCAACATATATGGCTATTTCATATATGAAAGCTACCTCTAATCTGACACACCGGGTAGCATAGTGTGGGAGAGTCATCACACATACATACCTTGGCCTGGGCGTAGATGCAAAATTTAAAACCCCCAAGTTAGTACTTATATAAGCCACCTAATAATCCTTATATGGGCATAAGGAAATTGACCACTAGCATACTTAGATTTAGAATTCAGTTTTCATAAACCTATATATATCTATAAGTTGATAAAACTAATTTTATAAAACAAAACCTTTGTTTTAAATACACATACGACAAGTTTAATGTTGAATCTTGCTCCGATACCAGCTGTAACAGAACCGTCCAAATTATAAGAGCACAAGTATAAAAACAATCACCGAAGTGATCAAATTCTCACACTTGAGCCCATATAACTCCGGTAGACCAATGAAATCACGAGGGATGTCAAATCAACCATCATACAAGTCAAGATCGTAGTGATTCAACATAACGAGTCACATGTCATAACCATTTCACAAGTAAATCAATTTACATCGGAGTTCAACAAAGTTATTACAACTTACATTGAAAAGTAGCGGAAGCAAAGTAATTTGAAACTAACAGTAATCTTATTTCAAATACATGCCAGTACCACGGTCGACTTCCAACAAAAGCATTAGAGATAAGATAACTTAGACGGATCACGCCCATGATCACACTCCGCCTCTACGGCAGGCGCCAACCAACTCTTGCAGTAGCCATGATACTTCACAACCTGCAACAAATGGGGATAAAACCCTGAGTACAAGAAGGTACTCAGCTAGACTTACCCGTCAGAAACCAGAAATAAGGTGACACCAAGGATCATGCAAGGCTGATATAAAGTGGGGCTAGCTTAACAACATTTTGCATAAAAGCTTAATACAGATAAGTAATCATTAATGCTTAAGCATCAAGTTAATCATCATTAGCCTGTCATCTATATTAGCACCTGTACTAGAGCACTCACTTTATTAGGAGCAAACAATATTAACCATAGCAGGTATAAATTGAGGCAAGCTTTCCATCGTGATCCAATTAACCATCCGTTCAATTTAATGGAATCTACGTTGCCGCTGCTCAAGTGCTCACTAACCGGGAGTGACGGCGATTCGAATCGAATTCCTATCCAGCTGGAGGGGTATTTCTAACACTCACCGAGTCACGCCTGGCGAGGGCTGCTCAGGTCACCTTTGGTACAGTTCAGGAGCCGCGGGTCCGAATGATGTCGCGACCCCAAGGGCGACACTCTGCCAGGTGATAGGGACTCTAACCCCCCTTGGTCTCACGCCAATGTCCCCAAGCACATCCTTTCTCTCCTCCAAGAAGCAACCTACCAGTCGATTCCCGGCCTGAACTGTATTACTCGGATTCGCGGTCGGAACGGCTTATCCGGCCAACTAAGTGTTAGGCTGCGTTCAACATGACTCAAGGACGTACTGCGAATCGGTCCTTAAACGACTCAGACGGGGATAGATTCACACCCAAGACCTCCATGCCTTGTTGCTTTACTATCGTCATCCCGCCTGGTCTCATTTCATTTTATTAACACATGGTTCCATTCCACGATAGCACATATAGCCAACCGTGCCATATATGAATATCCCTATATCTCGCAGGTGACAGGAAATCACCTGACTTCTACCACTTAAAGCAGGGCTAAGCATCTACTCGATCCTAGTCTATGTATAAGGATTCATATATCTGGACAAGGGGTGATATAATGCAGCAAGGTTTTCAACCAACTCCTACCACTTAATGCAACAATACTTATAACATATATAGAATTAATTGCTTTGAAGGTAGGAGGCTTATAATGCTCCGGGGCTTGCCTGGGATCCGACTCAAGTTAGAGTATGTCAGATGAGTTCGCTTGGCGAGCATCTTCCAATCTACCACTTGTCCGGTCCTTCGATCTTCGGGATGGATCCACCAACTCCATCTTCGGGTTTGACTCCACCTTAGGTCCTTCACGTGCTTCAGCTAACGTACCTAAATGAGGTGCAACAATGCATATGTATGAATGCATAGAAGTGCAATACACAAAGTAATCAAACAAGCATACCAAAGTTCCCCTAAACACCTAGAGCTAATTAACTTAATCCTCACTAAGGCATAACATAGAAGAAGGCAAGCACATCAATCAAGCAACAAGTCTCACAAGCTCACAGGGCACTAAACCAAGTACCATCAAGGATATGAGCCACACTTCCACACCCTAGCATGGCAAAGTCAATCAAAGCACTAGAACGAGAATCTGCTACTTTCTGGACATACATACAGTAGCTCAGTAAATCAATCATAACTGGAGATCCCTAAATCCAAATGACTTGCAAGAAGACATCATGGAAAGCTTATGAAATTCTCCACATTTAATTTATAATTATCATAGCATGATTCCAAAGTCTAACATGTCGAATTTATACAAACACAGAAACTGGTCTAACAAGACAGAGAGCAAGCAATTCTGTAACTCAACTTTAAACAGCTATAATTCCTAAACCACATGGACAAATACCACCAAATCTTAACAGCAGCTAGATATATAAATTATCTACAACTTTTGTATAAACAAGTTTCACAACAAAGGACATTATCATAAAGAACTTTGCCAAGTTTCCAGATCTGTCCAGAAACCTCATTTGCAAGAAATAATTATTAACTTATGTTGCAAACATATAATTAGACAAAACCAACTTTACCAACATGTCACACATGACTAATGAACACCAGAAAACATAGTGTCCATTCCTAAATAAATTCTTTTAATGCATTTTCTTAATTTATTTAGATAATTAGGTGGAATTATGAACACATATCAAAAGTGCATAATAAATTCTACCAAAATTACAGAGGCCTACACATGCTCCCAAAAGTCTACTATCCAAATTTGAAACCATTAAGACATGTATAACAACCTCTATGAAAAAGACAAATGGCTAATGCAATAAATCATGTGAGAGCAAGTTAAACCTAAAACTCCATATTTTGTGTGAACACAAAGCCATTTTATGAATCAATATTATAGAGAACATCATACTAAGGTAATGGAACAACATTTTCTATTTTATCATTTATATATTATTTATAAGCTATTTATCAAGCTATAAACAAGTTAAATCAATAACTTAAGCATACAGTAAGCAATGACCGTGAATTTTATACCACAGTACATCCATAGCATGAAGATCCTACCATAAAATTTTTACATCAATTGGAGCATCAACACTCAAGATATAAAAATAACAAGGAAAACAAGCATCTATTTTCCATTTAACAAGATCTAGGTAAAACATCCTGAAACCCAGAAACAACCTATAAGTTTTATATTTTTCTTAGCAAGTATATGTCATCACAAAATTAACAAAACAAGAATCATCATTTTTGGAGTTCTAAAACCTCAGATCTTGCTCTGGTCATGTTTAAAGGTATTTAAGAGCATTTTTAACACTTAAATAAAAACATCAGAAAACATCTACAAACATGTAACATTTTATGACTCTATTACATAGCTCTCTTCTCAAGGTTTCCAAAAAGTCCACTTTTACTATTTTTGGAGTCTCCTAGCATAAGATATGAATATTTGAAGATTTACATGAAATCTGAAATTCAAAATCGGAATTACACAACCCTATTGAAATCGCTAGGCGCACCCGAACGTGTACCCCATCCCTGCCCTTCATAACGCTGACTCGCGGGACCCGCTGGACCACTGGGCCCACTTGTCATATAAAAGAGAACGTACACAAAACTTCTCCTTCTCCTTCCTCAGACCGGAGCAGAGAAGGGGGGTGACCGCCGGGCCGGTTGCGCCGGCCGACCGCCGGCGGCTCGACGACGGTGGAGCAATGCGGGGGAGCAGCACGGCGGTGAGGCGCACCTGCGGCCACCCGCAGCATGGCCAGCGGTCGACCATGGCCCTCTGGCCACGTGAGCCGAGCGCACGGCGGCGGCGTCGCCGCGGCGGCAACACGGCGGTGCAGCGTGACGCCTGAGCGGCTGCGGCGTGGTCCGCTCGGGCCCGCAGGAGGCCGAGGGAGGGTTCGGTGAGCAAGCAAGGGGCGTGGAGGAGCAATAGCACCAGCGACAGCGAGCTCTGCTCGGTTGGCCATGGAGGCGCCCACGGCCGAAGTTCTTGCGGCGGAGAAAGCTCAGGCGAGTGCGCGCACGGGGGAAGGCACGACGAGGCGGAGACGGTGGCCGTGGTGCAGGGCTGTGGAGTGTTCGGTGTGGAGAAATGACGGTGGCCATGGAACTTGGTCCGGCCGTCCATGGCGGACGCGCTGTGAGCTGCGCGCTCGCGCTCTGCTGCCGAGGCGAGGAAGGAGAGCGGAGGAGGGCGAGCAGTGGGGAGCATGGCACGTCTGGGAGTGGCTCGGCATTCAACACATGCGAGGAGGAGGCAGGGCCTGTGGCAAGACAGTGGGGGCGCGACGCTGGCATGGCGGCCACGTCCATGGACACCCGTCGGTGGTTCGGACAATGTGCCGAGTATGTGGTGTGCATCGCTGTCAGCACTTGGAGTCCATTTTTGAGCTGGCTCCAGTCAAATTTGGGCCAAGGTCCAATTACAAAGTTTGCAGCCCACACAGTACACTACATTTTTCATTTAATGGTCATGGTCATTTGGGCAATAGATTAGCAGATAATTGCCTCTCCAAATGCGACTGTCAAAGAGTAATCAAACTTTCATTTGAGCTCCATTTAGTTGGTCAAGATGGGTCAAATCAATGCCAACATTTGATATGTCCTACTTCAAGATATCAGCTCCAACTTTTGTATTTGGATAAACTTGAGTTACTTAGTGAAATTTGAAGAACGCGAGATGCCAACGTCGACGACATCGAAATCAGGGCTTAAAATGGCTAAGTGCTGAAATCAGCCCTAAAACTGACTTATGGGTCCTATTTGAGCATGATCCAATCATTTTCATGAGATGACCCAATTACAACTTTTGTTCCACAATAATTTTGCTACACTTTTGTTTAAAGGTGCATCACCATGCAAACTCGTCTTGAAGCACTTTTTAAACAGGGAAGCAAAAGAGTTCCTAGGGTCAACCTAAGTCAAACTGATGATTAGAAGCTCAATTAGACAACTTGGTCAACATGAACATTGTTCCATTAGGCACCCTAAGAGTAATTAAGGTACTATAGAACATGTTAGACCATCACTAGTATCATCTACACAAGACCCCTAGTTCACGCATAATGGGAACATAGAATAGCAAGTATTGTTGCATATGTTTCATCATGATGTTTCACTTGTTTCAGGGCATTGTTACATGATGATCATACATCACAAGGATGTATCTTGACATGTAAGACAAGTACTTGCATGGAGAATCCATGGTCATATCATGCCATGCACAACAGCACTTAGGTATAAGTTATGTTTCAATAATGAAACAGAGAGGTTGCACTAGTAACACATGGATGTTGCATAAGTTCAAATGAATGTTTCATCACTTTGACTTTCCCAACAAGATATTAGGTTCGTGATAGGAGTAAATCATGCTAAGCTAAGCAAGGTTAGTGCCCAAACTTTAGGCGAGACAACACCGGGGTGTTACAGTACGAGTATTTAAAAACAAAAGTATTTGATTATGAAAAGGGTTAAAACACTAAAAATTATTTTCATAGGTATGCCAGTGATCACATCCCTTAGCCCAAATAAGGACTCTTAGGTGGCTTATTATAAAGACTAACTTGGGGGCCTTGTTTGTTTTTGTTTCGTCGTCCATACGGCGTGATATTGTATGGATGCCATCCACTTGGGTGGTAATGTATGGATCAGTTGCCTCAACGCCCTGGTAAGTGTGAGTTGTGAGAGCATGATCGTCCAACCAGCGATCTAGGGGAGAGTAGTTTTGGTGACTTGCATAATTACATGTTTAAACCGTGTAATTATGTAAGCACTTAATTCTGGGAACCTTTATATCGGGTAGCTTTGATACTGAAGTATATACATCAGGGGATGTGTATATGGAAAGTATTTAAATTACTGCTTTCTTGTGTGCTTATTTTGGGAACTGTTGGGCTGAAATGAGATTTTTCTGCAGGTACACTAACAGCATAATGAGTAGACCGATAGTTTCGCTTATATGAGAGAACATATGTATGCCACCGCCTAGCGTTAGAACTTTATGTTTCTTCTAAGGTGAGAGGGCGTACGGAACGTGCATGCATCATGTTTAATTATATCATACATATCATTTACTCCCTCCTTAAAAATTTCAATAGTCCCGACTAAATTAAATTTCGTATCCCCTAAATGATCCTCACTTTCAGTCATATCTTGTTGCTACAGATGGCACGTACCAAGAGGACCGCTCGCAAGTCCACTGGAGGCAGGACACCTCATCACCAGCTCGCTCCACGTGAGCCCCGCCCTGAGCCCACTGTGGCGGAAAGGCTGAGGGCTGAGTTGGCCGAAGTGACTGCTGCCCAGAATGCAGCGCATCAGCAATTGGAGCAAGTGATCCGTGATCGTGACCAGGAAACCCTTGCAGTCCAGAGATTGATAGTAGCAAACCGCAACTGTCAACGCATGCTGGTCCGTGTCATGAATCAGAGGGATGAAGCCTGGCACGAGGATAACGTTCTGAGAGCTCGTCAGTTTGAGCTCGAGCAACAGTTGGAGAATGCTGAAGAATACAATGACAATCTTCATGAAGAAGTGCACCGCCTAAACAACCAGCTAAATCCTCTGCTGCCTCGAAACAACAACGTAGATGAGGACATGGGTTCGGGAATCGCCATGGCTGAAGATGATGAAGAAGTGAAGGTCAATGGGCCCCAAGATGCCGCACCAGAAGAAGCACTAGAAGAAGAGCCAGAAGAAGAAGAAGAAGAAGAAGATGAGGAGTTAGAGCCTGTTAGTGATGAGGACGGCGGGGAGATCCTTGACACCGACTCTGAGGACGATGCTTAGAGTAGTTATCACGTAGCTATGATGTTAGGAATCATCTTTTGTGCCCTCCCTGTGTTGGAGTGAGGCTTTGTAATAACTTGACTTTTGGGATGTAAGGTCGAACCCTGTGTTTCCAGGATGTTTAGTTGAACCTGTTAATTTCGATCATAATTGGATGTCTATTGCGTGCGTTCGATGATGGTGTCACGATTAGCACCCTTCGGTGCCGCGATGAAACCGAGGGCCTCCTATGGCGCGCGACATAAGGTTGTGCTGCTTGGCACGCGCTGGTATCGAGGTGGCTAGTCATGATCCACCATGGAACTCTACCGTTGAGAAGTCTCTTTGTGGTCAGTTTGAAGTAGCCTTTCTCAGTCAACTAAAAATGTCGAGATCGAATCCAAGTACCGGGCGAAAGGTCAAAAATCACGTAGATATTAACGTAAACGGTTCAGTAACTGCTGTGCTCCTTGTGAGTGAGCCTTTATCAAAGTACATCTTGTTGGATTCCCTCGCATGATTGCATCAATTGATGCGCTTGAATGGAATGTGCGGTTGTGATGAATGATTGTGCTATGATTATTTTGAGAAGTCCATTTCATGAAGTCAGTTTGACATATTTACAATAATTCATCTACAAATTTTCCACATCGTCAGTGCTTATGGGCTATGCATTTTGCAGATGTCGTACAATCTCCGTCGGGGTCGTGGCAATGAGGATGAGGAACAGCCACCCCCTCCGCCACCACCTAACCCGGCTGAGCTGATGCAGACCGTGGTCGAAGGGCAGCGCATGCTGGCAGATGCTATGCGCCAGCTTGCCAACCGGGAGGCTCGTCATGGCCGCCAGGGCCCAGAACCCAATCAGTACAGTGATTTCAAGGACTTTCTTGATACTAATCCCCTGCTCTTTAAGGAGGCGGAGGAACCACTGCAAGCCGATGAGTGGTTGAATACTATTGAACAAAAGTTTCGTCTGCTTCGCTTGACTGATGAGCTAAAGACTGAATATGCTTCTCACCAACTACATGGTCCAGCGGGTATTTGGTGGAGCCACTATCATTCCACACTGCCTGCAAATGTCCCGATTGCTTGGGTCCAGTTCAAGGCCGCATTCCGTGGGAACTATATTCCTCCAGGTCTTATGGCTATCAAGCACACAGAATTCATGAGGCTGTCGCAGGGAAATAAAAGCTTGACTGAATACCTGCAATCTTTCAACAACCTGGCAAGGTATGCCACAGAGTTTGTGGATATCGATGCCAAGAAAATTGCTAGCTTTAAAAGAGGCCTCGGTCCAAAGCTGATGAAGACTATGGGCACTAGCAAGTGTACTACCTTCAATGATTTTATCAGTGATGCTCTGACTCAAGAGAACAATAACTCTATCTATGCTGCTTCTAAGAGCCGCAAGAGGACACTTGAGGCAGGTGCTTCATAGTCTCGAGCTCCAGCTGCCCCGAGGGCTCCTCCTCGCCCTCCTGCCACAAGTGCTAAGTTCCGTCCTCCGCAAAAGAAGGCGCCAGTGAAGACTGGGTTTCGCAAGGCATATACAGTGGCTCTGCCAAAGGGTAATTCAGGCCAAGGCAGCTCTAGTGTCCCTCCTAGCAACATGCCTTGCTGGAACTGCAACAAGCCAGGCCATTGGTCCAGGAACTGTCCTTACCCTAAGAAGAATGTCAGCTAAGGTGGCCATTAAGGGCACGCTCATTATAACAGTATTGAGGAAATCCCATCTGGTGAGGTTGTCACTGCTGGTAAGTTCCTAGTTGACCAACATCCTGCAGTGGTACTTTTTGATTTAGGTGCTTCGCATTCCTTTATCAGTCCTAAGTTTGCATCAAAGTTTGCACACAAATTGCATACTGTTGAAGGTGGAGGTTATTGCATTAGCACAGCAAGTGGGAATATTTCCACAAATAAAGTAGTGGGGAATCTTGAGCTTGAGATAGAAGGGCGAAAGTACTCGCTTGCCTTAGTGGTTTTGCCGGGATTAGGCATAGATGTTATTCTGGGCATAAATTGGATGAGTCAGAATGGGGTACTCATTGATACATCCACTCGGGTAGTTATGCTCAGAGATCCTACAGATCAAAAGGGTTTTCTGGTACAACTTGCCAGAAAGGTTGATTTGTCTGGGGAAGTTCATGCTGTGCAAGCAAAGGCATTGGCCGAGATTCCCGTAGTGAATGAGTTTCCGGACGTTTTTTCTGATGAATTGCCGGGACTCCCTCCGGATCGGGATGTGCAATTTAAAATTGAGTTGTTGCCTGGCACGGCTCCCATCTCTAGGAGACCCTATAGGATGCCTCCGAATGAACTAGCTGAACTTAAGGTGCAATTGAATGAACTTTTGAAGAAGGGGTTGATTCATCCTAGTTCGTCGCCGTGGGGATGTCCTGCTATATTTGTAAAGAAGAAGGATCAGTCATTGCGAATGTGCGTAGACTATAGACCTCTCAATGCAGTCACTGTAAAAAATAAGTACCCTCTACCGTGCATCGACATCTTGTTCGATCAGTTGTCTAAAGCTAAAGTTTTCTCCAAGATCGATCTAAGATCTGGTTACCATCAGATCAAAATCCGTCCCGAAGATATTCCAAAAACGGCTTTCTTGACAAGATACGACCTTTATGAGTATCTTGTTATGTCTTTCGGCCTGACAAATGCCCCCACACACTTCATGTGCTTGATGAATTCGGTGTTTATGCCCGAATTGGACAAGTTTGTGGTGGTGTTTATTGATGATATCTTGGTATATTCTGAAAATGAGGAAGAACACGCTGAACACCTGCGTATTGTTCTCACCAGACTGCGCGAACATCAATTATATGCAAAGTTCAGTAAGTGCGAATTCTGGCTTCGTGAAGTACCTTTCCTTGGGCATGTGTTGTCCGATGGGGGAATTATGGTGGATCCCACCAAGGTACAGGAAGTATTGAATTGGAAGGCTGCTACTTCGGTTCATGAGGTCCGGAGTTTTCTTGGGTTGGCTGGCTATTATCGTCGCTTCATCCCGGATTTCTCAAAAATAGCCAAACCCATGACTCGGTTGCTGCAAAAAGACACCAGGTTTGTCTGGACTCCTGAGTGTGATGCGGCTTTTCACCATCTGCGCACCCTCCTAACCTCGGCTCCAGTTTTGGCACAACCGGATATCAAGAAACCATTTGATGTTTATTGTGATGCCTCAGGCATAGGTTTGGGAGGTGTGCTGATGCAGGAAGGCCGAGTGATTGCATATACCTCTTGACAACTTTGGAAACATGAGGTGAATTATCCAACGCATGACTTAGAACTGGCCGTAGTTGTTCATGCTTTGAAAGTATGGTAGCATTATCTGTTGGGTAATGTCTGCAATATCTACACAGACCACAAAAGCCTCAAATACATCTTCACCCAACCCGAGTTAAATATGCATCAAAGAAGATGGCTCGAGTTGATTAAGGATTATAACCTTCAAGTGCACTATCATCCTGGCAAGGCAAATTTGGTTGCGGATGCTTTAAGCTGTGAGTCTCATTGCCATTCCCTAGTTGAAACTGATTTTCATCGATCTCGCCTTCTACATCCAGCAGTCTTGTACAACATCACTGTCAGTTGTACTCTCAAAGGCAGAATTATTGAGCTCCAAAAGACTGATCCTGGTGTATTCCACATGAAACGCAAGATGAAAGAGCAAGAAACTACACAATTCAGGGTAGATGAAGAGGGTGTACTATGGTTCAAGGATAGGTTAGTTGTGCCTAAGGACCGAGAGCTTAGAAATGATATTATGTCTAAAGCACACTCCTCTAAGTTGTCCATCCATCCTGGTAGCAATAAGATGTATTATGATTTGAAGCCATACTATTGGTGGACCAAGATGCGGAAAGAGATAGCTGCATATGTTGCTAGGTGTGACACCTGCTGTAGGGTTAAAGCTGTGCACATGAAAGCTGGGTTGCTTCAACCACTTTCTATCCCAGGTTGGAAATGGAAAGAGATAAGTATGGATTTCATTGTCGGACTTCCTCCTACTGTCAAAAATCATAACTCCATCTGGGTAATTGTGGATCGTTTGACCAAATCAGCTCACTTCATTCCAGTTAGAGTGGACTATCATCCCACTGACTATGCTGAGTTGTACTTCAATCAGATAGTCCAGCTCCATGGGGTACCTCGTACTATCGTTTCTGACCGTGGTCCCCAGTTCACTGCTCGCTTTTGGGAGCACTTGCATCACCTTCTAGGAACCAAGTTAGTGAGAAGTTCTGCTTATCACCCCCAGACGTCAGGTCAGACGGAACGAGTTAACCAAATCTTGGAAGATCTATTGCGAGCATGTGTAATATCATCCAAGGGTTCTTGGGAAAAATGGTTACCTCTAGCTGAGTTTTCGTATAATAATAGTTACCAAGAGAGTATTAAGATGGCCCCATTCGAAGCTTTGTACGGTCGTAAGTGTAGAACTCCACTAAACTAGGTAGAAGCTGGTGAAAGAAGGTATTATGGTATTGATTTTGTTTAGGAAGCTGAGGAACAAGTCCGTACCATCCAAAAACATATGGCTGCAGCCCAAGCTAGACAGAAAAGTTATGCTGATCGTCGTAGAAAACCGCTCGAGTTTGAAGTTGGAGACTTCGTTTATCTGAAAGTTTCTCCAATGAAGAGTGTCCAACGTTTTGGTGTTAAGCAGAAACTTGCGCCAAGATACATGGGTCCTTTCCAAATCATAGGCAAGAGTGGAGCTGTTGCGTACAAGATCCAGTTACCTCCTGAAATGAGTGCCATATTCAACGTCTTCCATGTATCTCAGCTCAAAAAGAGTCTTCGAGTTCTTGAGGAAAGAGTCTCTTTAGGAGATATCAGGCTTGAATCTGATTTAACTTACGAAGAAAAGCCAGTCCGAGTGATTGATACTCAGGAACGAGTGACTAGAAGCAAAGTGGTTAAGTGGTATAAAGTGATGTGGAGTAATCAGGGTAGTGAAAGTGACGCTACGTGGGAACGGGAGGACTATTTGCGGGATGGTTATAAGGAATTCTATGATAAATGGTACGCTTTCCAAATCTCGGGACGAGATTTTTATAAGGGGGGAGGGCTGTAACACCTCAGGTGTTTAGCTCCATACTTGCATTGCATTTGCATAAGCATAAGCATGCATCATCTCATGTTATTTTATGTTGTTTGCAACTAATGTGGATGTTTTAGAATTTTGTTTGGTTCACATCATGTGACACTAGATAGTTGGTGTAACAAAAGGAGAGAGTAGCTAATTATACCTTACAACACCTTAATTACACTTAGGATCATTAGTGGAACAATGTTCATGTTGACCAAAATGACCAAATTGCCCTCCTAAGTGTTGTTTCCATGCTAATTAGTGAAGTCATGTAAACTGAACCCTCAGAATCACCAGCTTAGAAGAAAAACCAGTTCAAGTCCATATTAACAAAGTTGTAGTAAAAATTGTAAGCTTCAACTTTGTCAATTAGCTCAATTCATGATTCAGTCCCTAAGCCAGCCAAATTTCCACTTTTCTGTGCTGCTGATTTTCTGTTGTTTCACAAAAACAGATTTTGTTCCTGGCTCTATAAATCCCAAAACATGTCGATTCAGGTTTAGCTCATATTGACAAAGTTGTAGAGAATTTCATGAGCTACAACTTTGTTAATTAGCTCATCTCGTGATTCGGGCTGGTTTTAGAGCTACAGGGCTTGAAAGCTGCTACTGTTCTGGGGTGGTCGATGTTGCAAATGTTGCAACATGTTGTTGCCAGTGTTGCAGTTCAGATCGGGCAGGGGGGAAATGGCCGACCGGCCTCAGACCGCGACCGCCACGTGGGCGCGCGGTGGCGACCGTACGCCGGCCGTGGCCCCACCGGTCAGGTCCGAGCGGGCTTCTTGAACGCCACGACGCTGCCTCCGCCTCACTCCCGCCTTTGTCTCTCTCTCGCCCTGTGCTCGCCGAGTAGAAAAAACCGAACCGCTTGCGGTGCCGCGCGCTCCGCCGCCGCTGTGTGCGCTCACCGTCGCACCACCGGCCAATACACCATGCCCATAGCTCCGCCACCACCTCCCGAACCTCGTCGAACCCTCCTTTGGAGCAACCGAGCAGGGGTAAGGGTGCATTTGCGGCTTTTCCCCCGCTCGGAGCTCACCGGCGCACCGCCGCCTACGGTGCTTGCACTCGGCCATGCTCCTCCACCTTGCCTCGGTCCTCAATAGGAATCTCATTAGGTCTGCCTTGGCTCTAGGAAGCGGATGCGCACCTCCGGTGACCACTTGGTGCTCGGAGCTCACCATCGCACCACCGTGCGCCATCACCGGGCCGCCGCCACCATGGCCGTCGTAGCTAGGGCTTGGTAGTGTCCCCGATTCGAGAGTCAACTAGGGTGGGAGGTCAAGGGGAACATGGTGGTACCCTTGCTTTCGTCAGAGTAGCCATCACCGACGAGTTGGAGCTCGTCGGAGTCGGCGGCGTCCGTCTTCCCCTGCCTTGTGTCACCGACACGCGGGTCCCACCGGTCAGATGTGCCTGGGCGGGAGCTAGCTCAGGCCGCACGTGTTGGGCCGCGCTGGTGGATTGGGCCGGCCCTGTGACTGGTTTCGGTTTCCATTTTACTTTTCCTTTTATTCTTTTCACAGATTTATATGATGTGTTGTAGAAATTTTATCTCCCATTTTATAGATCCATTTGAGGTGGTCCAAATTTTGTTGGACTCTAGGTGAAGTGTAGTATTTAGGAAAAATATCAAATATATATGTGATTGTAACACCCAAAAAAATTCTAAACTTTAGGAATAATGAATTTCAAATAGTTTAGATAACAATTAATGGCAAATTAAAATTTTAAAAAAACTATTTGGTGATGCATTCATGCTGTTGCATTTATTTTATTTTGAGTAGTGGTTTTATTTTATTTTATTTTGATTTGGTTTGGAAAATTTTATTTGGAATAGTTTGAAAATAAATAAATGAAGAAAAGAAAGAAAAAAAATAAAAATAACTTACCTTCTTACCTGGTGGCCTAGAAGCCCGCTTGGCCGGCCTGCTTCCCCGCGCCCGCGTAGGTGGGCCGCTGCCCCGTTTTCCATCTCGCGCTGTGACCGCGTGGGCCGGCCCAGCAGACGAGCAGCCCAGTCGGCCCGAGCCAACCAGTACCGCAACAGCAGCGTTTCCTTTCTCTCGCTGACGAGTGGGGGCCACATGTCAGCTGCTTCCTCTTCGTTTCGCCGTGTTCGAGCCGGAGACTTCACCGTTCCCAACCGAACCGAATCTCATACCTTGAGATTCCTAACCAAATACGAGTATGTGAAGCTATAAATTGGTAGCCGCATGTTTCCTATTTCCGTTTTTCATCTAAACCGTGAACTTCACCACAAGAAAACGAGGTTTAGGGTTTGAGGTAGTTGGAGCACGGCGGTTGTTCGTGGGAGGAGTTCTCGGGCGCTTTTGAGGCCGTATTCTTTGCTTTGGTGAGACCGCACTCTTCTCCTCTACCTTCTCATGCTTTTCTTTTGGTTGGAGAGGCTTCGAATCGAGTTTTTGAAGATCACCGATGAATCGGTAATGGCGCCGCCGCCCTCCTCTCGTCGCGTGCCCTGCTCAATCCACCGTAGCTAGTTTGTACCGCATAGATGGATTCGCGTTAAGCTTCTCTTTCGATTGGTGTCAGTTGCGGGGCGAATCATGGTCGGATGAGGTGGGTCCGATGCTTTCTGGCAAGCAGCTCGCGCCAGCCATGGCGGCCGCCGGCCGGGTTTGGAGAAGATGGCCGGCCTCTTCTCTGTGAGGTCGAGGATGATTGGTAGCCATCCATTCTTAGATGGACGCACGAGATTAGAAGATACCTTTTCGTGAGCAGTTTTGTTAAAGAGTCCCTGGGTTTTCAGCTTATAGAACCCGCCGTCCTTTAGCGTAAACCCTGAAGACGTTTTCGCGTTTTGAAAGCGTATTTTCTACCGGTTTATTCAAAAATACGTTTTCAGGAAATTACAGTTTTGCCACTAGAATTGTTTTGGTCATAAAAACTTCGTTTTAACTCCGATTTGATCCGTTCAAGTTGCGTTAGGTTCGTATTTGCGAGCTCTACATGTTAGTGTAGTTGTACAGTTGGTTTTGATAATTTATTTTTCGAGTTTATAGTTGAGTATTTATTTATCTATAGGAAGTCTTAGAAAATTCATAATTTTCACGTTTTAACTCCGAATTTGGTGACCTTTGCGTCTGTGTGATCGTAGAAATGTGTAGAAGAGTTTTATAAACTTTTATTACTGTTTTGTTATTGTTGGTGTACTGTTCTAATTGTATCTCTTTGTTTGCTTCGTGTATGTTTGATTGGATGCATGTGTGTTGTTGATTGATGATCGAGTATAGAAGGTGAGCAGTATCTGGACGATTCGGAGTATTACTTTGAGCCAAGTCAGCAGTATCACTTGGAAAGCTTTGATTAAGGCAAGTATAACATGGGACCATCCTTGTTGTCCTATTCACTGAAATTATCATACATATGCATGTGTTCTCCTTGACAACCATAGAGATTATAACTTAGCTATTGATATCTTGTTTCCTTGTCACCTATGGGTTATGCATTTGGGTAGCTACTGCTAGCGCTTAATTATGAACAATGATCTTGTAATTTGACTAATGGATTATGCAATCAACCAATTAAGATGATGTTATTTCTGTTGAAAGGGGGCTAGAGCATGTGGGTTATTTTGATGCTCTAGTTACTCTCCGTAAGGACTTACCTGTAAGTGATAACCGGGACATACAGTACAGCTGTGAGGGCTATATGGCTCTGGCTCTAGTTGTTCAAGAGACCTTTTCTAGCTTGTTAGAGGTTACCTTAAATGGCGTAAGAATGGCTTGCCACGTTGGGTGTAGTGCGAGCCCCTGGCCTAGTGTGTATAGGCTGCGGTTGTTGTGCCACAGGGAAGGGGGGTTCTACATCTGCCTGCCGAGTGAATCTAATGGCCCTAACTTGTTAGATGAACTTTTGAATGGCTTTATATGGTCTCTGATGTTTTGGGCCTTGCAAACCCATGCATTTGGAAATCATGACTCACAGTGAAAGTGTACACCTCTGCGCAGAGTTAAAAACTGGTATACTAGCCGTGCTCACGGATACGAGCGGCCTTGGAGATTCTTACAGAATAGTTGATCACCATTGTTATATCATGCTTAATTATTGTTGATTATTATTATGCTCATGTTAATGCTATTCATTATCCTTATTACAATTGATCATTGATTCATTAATGGGATTTGGATTACCTTGATGCTACTCAATTGCTAATTATATGATGATTAAAAGCTAAACGCAGTGAAACAGTGTCTAGCCGTTTTGAGCCTCATGAACCCTGTGTTATACTTGTTGAGTTCGACATGGACTCACTCTTGCTATTTCCCCAACACTCCAGTGTGTAATAAGATGCTACTCGGAAAAAGGACAAAGGTGTAGTGGAGTTTCCAGAAGACTAGTAGAAGTGCTAGGCATATGTTACCCCCAGTCAGCCGTCCCTGAGAAGAATGGAGCCCGAAGTTTAGTCACCGTTCCGCGATACTCTGATGTAAGTGTTAATATAGCTATGTATACGTTATATAATAACATTGTTTCTGATATTTTTTTTATTCTAGCATATGTGTGGACTTCCTGGGCACACATATGATTAGCCTGGTTTTGTTCTTTAGAAAACCGGGTGTGACAGAGTGGTATCAGAGCGGTGTTGACTGTAGGACGTATGCCAAGTAGCACTGGACGTATTCTAAAACTTATTTTACGATAAAACTGTTTTGTCATCCCTTGACTCATTGATTTTGACTATTCCTCTTTCTTGTCCTGTTGTATCCTCTCCTTGATAGCTTTCTTTTGAGCTAATATTTCTTACTCCCTTGAATTTTGTTTCATGTTGTTTTTATTAAAAGTTTTCTGATCTTACCTTGTTCAAAAGTTCGATGGCCTTTCATCATCTCCAATGTGCCAATAGGATGACCACCATTATTGAAGAAGCACGTGTAGTACCGATGATGTGATGTGTGCTTGTTTTGCTTGATGTGTTGCTTGTGTGTTGTTCTTGTTCTCGTGTTTCAAAGGTAGGCCCGGAAGGTATAAGTCTTGAGAAGTAGCTCGATCTATGTTAAGTGGGGTAGTGACATCTTGTATCTTACTTATCTTTCAATCGATCCTAATTCTTGTCATTTTCTCTTACACCGTTCCTGTCTACCCTTGGTTGTCATGCTACCTTATTAATCTCATCTTAATGGATGATCAACACATGAAGGACTTATCATTAGCAGCAAGCTTTAGAGAAAGTGTTGCCTTCAATGACATCGTCAGGTGAAACAAGATCTTTGTTAAGTGGGGTAACATCTGTTGTCAACAACAGCAAGTCCTGAATATCTCAAGCGACGAGGCATGAGGAGGTACAAAGAACTCAAGATCAAACCTTATCTTTCTTGTCATCTTTTGGCTATCCTCGATCCATGTCTTATATCTCATCAACACAAAGCAAAGAAGCATGAAGACTTGAAGATTAGTGTTATCTATCTCTCTAGTGTCTTTGAATCTCGTTTCTACCTTATCCTATTTTTTTTATAGCAGTCTATCTACCTTAGCTTATATCTCTATTTTTGGATGCCCAAAAATCATGGATAAATTCTGGACAATAGTAGACTTTAATATCTTTCTTTGACCATAAGAACCGCCCTGATATCTACTATGGTTTGGGAGTTATGAAAATCACAAGGCGACTCATATGTGCTGTCAGCAATCTGGAATAGTTTCTGTTGTGCACAGTTTTCGACTACCTTAACTGCAGAATCTGGAGAAGAATTCTATAAGGAAGTTGTAGTAAATTTGATAAGCTTTCCAACGGTATAAGCTACAATATCATTGGATTCGTAGAACTCGAGATATAACTGTATTTCTGCACTGCTATTTTTCTGCTCGCGAGGAAGTGCAGGTTACTTGTTCTTGCATATGCTCATGAGTCTCTTTGACATGATAGAAGGACACGATAGTAGTTGTCACTCAGAAATAAATGCAAGCTATCCTTTGGTGTACTCTAGTTGATCTCTTCTTAAGAGGGTTTATCGAACTAAAAGACGATACAAGATGGAGGTTTATATGTTTTATTTCGTCACCTGGAAGCATCAGCTATCTACATGATTGCAAAGTCACTATCGAGCGCAGGTATTCATTTTCAGAGTGGTAATCTGTTAGAACCATCTACAAGGATTGTAAGGGTCTAAAGGAGACATTTACAATGTTGGTTATGAGCTTGTGGCATCATCATTGGATAAGAGTTGCTGAAGGAAAAAGAACTTAAGGAGCAAGCTTATAAGGAGATTGACCAATTAAGGGCAGAGTTAGGTCATCCCAAGATTTATTAGAAGCTTAACTAGGAAATAGGAAAAATCCCTATGTAATAAGAACGATAGTAGTTGCGAGTCAATTTTAAGTTGGATTGTTTTGAGAGTCAGTTTGTGGTGTGAACAATTGTGTGATTGATGGATTGTTATTATGATAATGTGTGATTTGGATTTTTGTAATGTGTGCTGGAGTTTTGTAGACAGGCCTACAAGTTCCATGGTTAAGAATATTAAGTTTGATCAAAATATATTAGTTGGTTATGAGGTGAACATAGTTCTGTCCTTTGCTGATTTTTAGGTCAGTCTGGGATGTTTAAGAAATAACTTAAAATCCATTAATGGGAAATTTAAGAAATTATACTGAGAATAATTAGACTTCTATATCTTTCCAACCCCGCAAGAATCACTCTAATATCTATTAAGAGCTAAGAGATATATCTATTTCAAGTTGGGGTTACTGCACAGTCTGGAATTCTGAAACAATTTCGGTTAAGTTCAGTTTTTGGCCAATTATTTGACAGATTCAGAAAAAGTGTTGTGAATAAAAGTTGTAGATAATTTTGTAAGCTTTCCAACCATGTAAATATCATCTGAATTGGACGTCTGTAGCTCGAGATATAACAGTTTTACTAAGTTACTGAAATTGGAATTTGCACAGAGAAATCAGATTTTGCTTATCTATTGAATTGGAAACCACCTATTGATGTTAGCGAGATTCATAGTTTATTGGGATTAGCTGGATATTACAGACGGTTCATTGAAGGGTTTTCTAAACTTGCTAAACCTATGACATCTCTGTTAGAGAAGAATGCCAAGTTTGTGTGGTCGGATAAATGTCAAGCTAGTTTTGAGGAATTGAAGAAGAGGTTGACTACAACGCCTATTTTGGTTTTGCCAGATTTGAGTAAGAAGTTTTCTATTTATTGTGATGCTTCTCGTCAAGGTTTGGGATGTGTTCTTATGCAAGAAGGCAGAGTTGTGGCTTATGCATCTAGGCAGTTGAGAAAGCATGAGTTGAATTATCCTACACATGATTTGGAGTTAGCAGCTGTGGTTCATGCTTTAAAGATTTGGAGACATTATTTGATTGGACATAAGAGTGATATATACACTGATCATAAGAGTTTGAAGTATATTTTCACTCAGTCAGATCTGAATTTGAGGCAACGCAGATGGTTAGAGTTGATTAAGGATTATGATATTGAGATGCACTATCATCCTGGTAAGGCTAATAAAGTAGCTGATGGTCTTAGTAGGAAAAGTTATGCCAATGAGATACGGACGTTGTCTATGACTAGTGAGTTATGTGCTGAATTTGAATATTTGAATTTAGGAATTGTTAATAATACAATGGAATTAGTGATAGAGCCTAATTTAGAGTAAGAAATCTACAAGGGTCAGTTGAAGGATGAGAAACTGAAGAAGATAGCGGAAGATATAGTGATTGCTAAGTCACCAGGCTTTCGGATGGATGATAATGGAATTTTGTGGTTTGGAAAGAGGCTGTGTGTATCTGGGGATCAAGCTGTTAGACAGGCAATTCTTAGCGAAGCTCATGAGTCTGCTTATTCTATTCATCCTGGTAGTACTAAGATGTATTTGGATCTTAAACAGAAATATTGGTGGGTTGGATTAAAGCGAGATGTGGCTGAGTATGTGGCATTGTGTGACACTTGTCAGAGGGTGAAAGCAGAGCATCAAAGACCTGCTGGATTGTGCAACCAATGAAGATTCCTGAATGGAAGTGGGAGGAAGTTGGTATGGACTTTATAGTAGGGTTACCGCGTACTCAGAGAGGTTATGATTCTATTTGGGTGATAGTGGATAGATTGACTAAAGTTGCTCATTTTATACCAGTCAAGACTAAATTACATGGGAGTACAATTAGCTACCTTGTATATAGAAAGAATAGTATGTTTGCATGGAGTTCCAAAGAAGATTGTATCTGATCAAGGATCGCAGTTTACGTCGCATTTTTGGAAAGCTGTGCATGAATCATTGGGAACAAAATTGAATTTTAGTACAGCATATCATCCACAGACAGATGGACAGACTCAAAGGACCAACCAGGTATTAGAGGATATGTTGAGAGCTTGTGCATTGCAATATGGAACTAGTTGGGATAAGAGTTTGCCTTATGCAGAATTTTCTTACATTAATAGTTATCAACAGAGTCTTAAGATGGCACCGTTTGAAGCTTTGTTTGGACGTAAGTGTAGAACTCCATTGTTTTTGGATCAGACAGGTGAATCTCAGGTGTTTGGTACAGATGTTCTTAGAAACGCAGAAGATCAAGTGCGAGTGATTCGTGAGAATTTGAGAGTAGCGCAGTCTCGTCAGAAGAGTTATGCTGATAATAGGAGAAGAGATCTAGTTTTTTTTAGGTAGGTGATTATGTCTATTTGAATGTGTCACCTATGAAAAGTGTGAAGAGGTTTAACATGAAAGGTAAACTAGCACCAAGGTATGTTGGACCATTTAAAGTTATTACTAGACGTGGGGAAGTTGCTTATCAATTAGAGTTGCCTGAGAATTTATCTGGAGTACATGATGTGTTCCATGTTTCACAACTTAAGAAGTGTATACGTGTGCCTGGGGAGCAGATACCTTTAGAAGAGTTGACTGTTAAGGAGGATCTTACATATGAAGAGTTTCCGATTAAGATTTTAGAGACTGCTGAGAGAGTTACTCGAAGTCAGATTATTAAGATGTGTAAAGTACAGTGGAATCGATATTCAGAGGCAGAGGCAACTTGGGAAAGAGAGGATGAATTGAGGAAATCATATCCGCAATTGTTTGAGTAAGCAGTTCAATCTCGAGGACGAGATTCTTTTAAGGGGGGTAGAATTTGTAACACCCAAAAAAATTCTAAACTTTAGGAATAATGAATTTCAAATAGTTTAGATAACAATTAATGGCAAATTAAAATTTTAAAAAAACTATTTGGTGATGCATTCATGCTGTTGCATTTATTTTATTTTGAGTAGTGGTTTTATTTTATTTTATTTTGATTTGGTTTGGAAAATTTTATTTGGAATAGTTTGAAAATAAATAAATGAAGAAAAGAAAGAAAAAAAAATAAAAACAACTTACCTTCTTACCTAGTGGCCTAGAAGCCCGCTTGGCCGGCCTGCTTCCCCGCGCCCGCGTAGGTGGGCCGCTGCCCCGTTTTCCATCTCGCGCCGTGACCGCGTGGGCCGGCCCAGCAGACGAGCAGCCCAGTCGGCCCGAGCCAACCAGTACCGCAACAGCAGCGTTTCCTTTCTCTCGCTGACGAGTGGGGGCCACATGTCAGCTGCTTCCTCTTCGTTTCGCCGTGTTCGAGCCGGAGACTTCACCGTTCCCAACCGAACCGAATCTCATACCTTGAGATTCCTAACCAAATACGAGTATGTGAAGCTATAAATTGGTAGCCGCATGTTTCCTATTTCCGTTTTTCATCTAAACCGTGAACTTCACCACAAGAAAACGAGGTTTAGGGTTTGAGGTAGTTGGAGCACGGCGGTTGTTCGTGGGAGGAGTTCTCGGGCGCTTTTGAGGCCGTATTCTTTGCATTGGTGAGACCGCACTCTTCTCCTCTACCTTCTCATGCTTTTCTTTTGGTTGGAGAGGCTTCGAATCGAGTTTTTGAAGATCACCGACGAGTCGGTAATGGCGCCGCCGCCCTCCTCTCGTCGCGTGCCTTGCTCAATCCACCGTAGCTAGTTTGTACCGCATAGATGGATTCGCGTTAAGCTTCTCTTTCGATTGGTGTCAGTTGCGGGGCGAATCATGGTCGGATGAGGTGGGTCCAAAGCTTTCCGGCAAGCAGCTCGCGCCAGCCATGGCGGCCGCCGGCCGGGTTTGGAGAAGATGGCCGGCCTCTTCTCTGTGAGGTCGAGGATGATTGGTAGCCATCCATTCTTAGATGGACGCACGAGATTAGAAGATACCTTTTCGTGAGCAGTTTTGTTAAAGAGTCCCTGAGTTTTCAGCTTATAGAACCCGCCGTCCTTTAGCGTAAACCCTGAAGACGTTTTCACGTTTTGAAAGCGTATTTTCTACCGGTTTATTCAAAAATACGTTTTCAGGAAATTACAGTTTTGCCACTAGAATTGTTTTGGTCATAAAAACTTCGTTTTAACTCCGATTTGATCCGTTCAAGTTGCGTTAGGTTCGTATTTGCGAGCTCTACATGTTAGTGTAGTTGTACAGTTGGTTTTGATAATTTATTTTTCGAGTTTATAATTGAGTATTTATTTATCTATAGGAAGTCTTAGAAAATTCATAATTTTCACGTTTTAACTCCGAATTTGGTGATCTTTGCGTCTGTGTGATCGTAGAAACGTGTAGAAGAGTTTTATAAACTTTTATTACTGTTTTGTTATTGTTGGTGTACTGTTCTAATTGTATCTCTTTGTTTGCTTCGTGTATGTTTGATTGGATGCATGTGTGTTGTTGATTGATGATCGAGTATAGAAGGTGAGCAGTATCTGGACGATTCGGAGTATTACTTTGAGCCAAGTCAGCAGTATCACTTGGAAAGCTTTGATTAAGGCAAGTATAACATGGGACCATCCTTGTTGTCCTATTCACTGAAATTATCATACATATGCATGTGTTCTCCTTGACAACCATAGAGATTATAACTTAGCTATTGATATCTTGTTTCCTTGTCATCTATGGGTTATGCATTTGGGTAGCTACTGCTAGCGCTTAATTATGAACAATGATCTTGTAATTTGACTAATGGATTATGCAATCAACCAATTAAGATGATGTTATTTCTGTTGAAAGAGGGCTAGAGCATGTGGGTTATTTTGATGCTCTAGTTACTCTCCGTAAGGACTTACCTGTAAGTGATAACCGGGACATACAGTACAGCTGTGAGGGCTATATGGCTCTGGCTCTAGTTGTTCAAGAGACCTTTTCTAGCTTGTTAGAGGTTACCTTAAATGGCGTAAGAATGGCTTGCCACGTTGGGTGTAGTGCGAGCCCCTGGCCTAGTGTGTATAGGCTGCGGTTGTTGTGCCACAGGGAAGGGGGGTTCTACATCTGCCTGCCGAGTGAATCTAATGGCCCTAACTTGTTAGACGAACTTTTGAATGGCTTTATATGGTCTCTGATGTTTTGGGCCTTGCAAACCCATGCATTTGGAAATCATGACTCACAGTGAAAGTGTACACCTCTGCGCAGAGTTAAAAACTGGTATACTAGCCGTGCTCACGGATACGAGCGGCCTTGGAGATTCTTACAGAATAGTTGATCACCATTGTTATATCATGCTTAATTATTGTTGATTATTATTATGCTCATGTTAATGCTATTCATTATCCTTATTACAATTGATCATTGATTCATTAATGGGATTTGGATTACCTTGATGCTACTCAATTGCTAATTATATGATGATTAAAAGCTAAACGCAGTCAAACAGTGTCTAGCCTTTTTGAGCCTCATGAACCCTGTGTTATACTTGTTGAGTTCGACATGGACTCACTCTTGCTATTTCCCCAACACTCCAGTGTGTAATAAGATGCTACTCAGAAAAAGGACAAAGGTGTAGTGGAGTTTCTAGAAGACTAGTAGAAGTGCTAGGCATATGTTACCCCTAGTCAGCCGTCCCTGAGAAGAATGGAGCCCGAAGTTTAGTCACCGTTCCGCGATACTCTGATGTAAGTGTTAATATAGCTATGTATACGTTATATAATAACATTGTTTCTGATATTTTTTTTTATTCTGGCATATGTGTGGACTTCCTGGGCACACATATGATTAGCCTGGTTTTGTTCTTTAGAAAACCGGGTGTGACAGTGATGTTTAGTTTCTGGGAGAATTAAATAGATCTTTCAAATGTGTTTTGAAATGAAGGCAAATTTGTTAAATGTATAACTTGAGCTGTAGTATTCCCAAAATTATGAAATTTGGTGGCTAGGCTAATTTATACTTGCTCTAGCTTTGGTAAAAATTTGGGTAGTAGTGCTTAAGTACTTTTCCAGTTATAATGCTATCTTGTTATTTTAGGAAATACTTGAATGAATTTTAGTAATTTTTCTAAATGTGCAATATTCTTATAAATTTTTGGAGAATGTCTTGGCACCATAAAGTATCTAAGAAAAATATGAAATCTATTGTTTGATACTTTTCAATATGATTTGTTAATTATACAAAAATCAGCCTTTTAGGCTTGTGAATTTTGTTTAGGGAGTTTCTATGAATAACTTTAGTTCAAATTTTTACAGTAGTCTCTTTTTTGGTCAGAGAGTCTCCTGTAATTTTTGTAGAATTTTAGGAGCAGTTTACATATATGTTTGAAATTCCACTTAATTAATTAAGTAAATTAAGAAAGGGGTGTAAATAAATATTCTAGGTGGGCACACCTTACTTTCTGGTGTTTTTGTGACCTATGTGAACTTTTGGTGATATTAGTTTGGTCTTAGAGGATGTTTGCCACGTAAATAAATATTTAATCTTTGCAATTCTAGGTTTTCTGGACGGCTGGTAGTATCTTTGGGTTTGACCCTTAATAAAAGTGTTTGCTGGAAAACTTGTGAATACCAAAGTTGTAGTAAACTTGATAAACTAGCTTGTGTCAAAATTTGGGAGCATTTGGCTTAGCAGTTTAGGAGTTATTGCTGTTTTAAGTGACAGTCCAGAATTGGCTGCTCTCTGTTTAGAGAGGACAGATTCTGGAACTTATGAAATTCGACATATAAAACTTAGGAATTTAGGATTGAGGTCTGAAAATGAATTGTGGTGCATTTCATAATCTTTCCAGATTGTCTTAGATCATATCTTTTGGAGTTGGGAATCTCCAGTTATGTTAGAAACAATTAGCTGCTGTCCAGAATGTCTTACTGTGATATTTTGGGTTGGATGTGGTAACCTAAGTAATGTTACTCTTGTGTTTGTTAGGTATTAGGGCCTTAACCAAAGATGAACATCTATACCTTAGGTTGAGTAGATTAGGTGAGTACTTCTCTACCAGAGAAGAAATTTGCACCTAATGCTTGAAGTGATTTGAATAGAGCTTTAAGAGTGTTGTAATGCATTTCATTCCGAGCATGCTGCATCTTTCATTATGCATCCATGAGATTTATTATGCACTCATGCAATAGGTGTTCCGGAGGGGGTAACACTCCTCGAGTTCGAGCCAGTGATACCGGAGGAAGTCTAGGATCAGCCGGAGCAACCAGAGGAACCAACCGGCGGAGAAGTTCCCGCAGAAGTCCTGCCTGAGTGTCCTGACCTCCGGCCCTCGACCTTTCTGAAAGGCAAGCCCCGGTGCATGCTGAACCTATCATTTTATAAATCTATCTTGAGTACTTTTAATTGTTTAATGCATTAAGTTGTAGGAGTTGTATGAAAACAATTGTTGCATTATACCTGTCCTTGTCCAGATATCGTACTTAAACCCTAATTTAGGTTTAGGCACGTATCAATGCTTAGCCCTGCGTAGTACGGTAGAAGTCGGGTGATTTCCGGTCATCCGCGAGATGTAGGAAGGAGTCACGAGTGGCTTATGGCTATTGTGGATGGAACCATGCTTAAAAATGAAATTGAGACCGGGCGGGAGTTCGATAGTACAGCCGCAAGACACTTCACGTCTTGGGTGTGGAGCTATGCCCGTCTGAGTCGTTTAAGGACGATTTGCTGTACGTCCTTGAGTCATGTTGAACGCAGTCTAACACTTAGTTGGCTGGATAAGTCGTTCCGACCACGAAGCCGAGTAATTTGATTCAGGCCGGGAATCGAATGGTAGGTTGCTTCTTGGAGGAGAGAAAGGATGTGCTTGGGGACATTGGCGTGAGACCAAGGGGGATTAGAGTCCCTATCACTTGGCATAGTGTCGCCCTTGGGGTCGCGACATCATTCGGACCCGCGATTCCTGAATCATATGAAAAGGTGGCTTGTGCGACCCTGGCAGGGGCCTGCGCGGTGAGTGTTAGAAATACCCCTCCAGCTGGATAGGAATTCGATTCGAATCGTCGTCGCTCCCGGTTAGTGAGCACTTGACTTGAGCAGCGGCAACGTAGATCTCATTAATTGAACAGATGGTTAAGTGAATGATATATTGTTGCCACAATTTATACCTGCTATGGATAAAATGTTAATAATTGTTTGATGATAATCAAGTGTATGTGTAGTACAGGTGCTAAGATAGATGACAGGTAAATGCTAAAAATAACTGCTAGTACAGGTTATAAGAGTTTCAACTACTTATGCCTTTATGCAAAATGTGGTGTCAGCTAGCCTCTTGTGTAAGCCTTGCATAATCCTTGGTGTCATCTTATTTCTGGTTTTTGACGGGTAAGTCTAGCTGAGTACATTCCCGTACTCAGGGTTTGTTCCCTCCTGTTGCAGATGACATGCTTTATCAGGGCTTCTGCAAGACCTGCCTCCACCCTGTGGGTGACGAGGACTAGATCACTCGGGCATGATCATCTTTTATGTACTTTCCTTAATGCTTTTGTGGGATGTTGATCATTAAGACTGGCAGTAGTATGTGAACTAATGCGTGTGTTATGCTTCCGCTACTTTATAAACTTGGTTTGTAATAATTGCGACTCCGTGTGTGTAAACTTATTTCGGAACTACTGGTGAAATGTAACGTATGATGTTGTATGTTGAATGATGCGATCTTGGTTGTAAGCAAGTTGGTTTGAAATCCTTCGTGGTTTCGATTGACTACCGGGATTATATGGGCTCAAGTTCGAAAATTTGAGCGCTTCGGTGCTTGTTTTTGTACTTGTGCTCTTATAATTTGGTCGGTTCTGTTACAGAATCTACTCGGAATATGCCAAAAATAGCGTCACCACCTGGCTTCACCTATGCCCACCACCTGCTCGGCAGCTGTCCCCTTAGGGGAGGGCGTGGCATCCAGGCACGGGATTGAGCCTCCAGCTCCCCTAGACCTTGTTGGACACTGCCTCCATCTCACCAACACCAGGATAGATGTGCTTGAGCTCATTCTCATCTTCTCCTTCTCTAGTTTTCGCTGCTGCTTGCCGTGGACATGGCCGCTGTAACAACCCGGAATTTGCCCAAAACCAAATATCAAAACAATAATTTTTTTTTCAAAAATAACCTATGTTTGGTGAGGTGTCATATAGGAAACCTAACCTGGTTGCACAAGTAGCACCTAAATTCATTAATTACATCCTTGCATCTAATCAAACATGCGTGAGTTGACTCTTAAGATTCTTTGTATTGCTAATTAAAAACAACAACTCTTGATTAATAAATGACTTGACTTAGGAAGGGGATGTTGGTAAATAGTTAAAACCCTCCTAGTCGACCCCACTAGGATACCTATGTGGATGGAACACAAAATTTTGCTCATACTTGTAAAAGCTTAGCTAGTGTAGCAAACAAATGAAATAGAAAAGATGAAAGAAATGAACCTAAAAATGGAAAAAAAACACCTTTTTAGCCCTGTTAAACAGCCGGCCTGGCTCATCCAGCTTCGCTAGGCCGCGCAAACCACCAGCCTAGCCCCACGAACGAGCCCAGCTGGCTACCGCCCTGGCCTTCTCGCGCGCTCACGCTTGCCTGCACGTGGGCTGGCCCAGCAAGCTGCGGCCACCTCACGTCACGACAGCTGGCCCCCATAGTGTCATCCCTCTCTTCTCGCTCCCTTTTCCCCTGCCTCACCCGAGATGGAAAACAGAGAAGGGGGAGGGGGGACAGGGTCATGCAATGCACGAGGGGAGATTCCCCCTGCTCCCTGCTGCTGCCGTGCTCGCCAAGCCCCGTGCTCCGCTCCACAAGCGCACCATGCCACTGCTCGTGCGCGCCCCACGTTTCTCCCACGCAGTGCGCGCGAGGCCGCCATGGCCCACAGACACGCCTGCCACCGTCTGAGCACCGTAATCGCCGGGGATTCCAAAATTGGGAGCGCTAGCCGGATGCCAGCAACCCTCGCACCCAAAGCCCCAGCCTAGACCACTTTGTTTGCCATCATGTGTCCGCACCATGGCATCTGTTGTGCCATTGAGCACCATGCCTAGAGCTCGGCTATAAAGCCAGGTGCTGCAGCCCTAACCCCTCCATCCGTTCCGCCACCACCCTGGTGGCCACCACTTCACGCCATGACCAAGAGAAGGAGTAGAGGAGGGAAGAAGGGGATAAGAAAGGGGGAAAGGCCACCACCAGAGCCACTAGCTGTTGAGGAGAAGCCACCGGAGCCTGGAGCGCTGACCGAATGTCTACGACAACGTAACATCTCGACATGGCACTGCATCGACCCCCTCGCTGCACTGAATCACCCTGCACCACTATCCTGTCCACCCTACCATCGCGGTGAGTTGCCACGACGCCCCACGCCCCTTTGATCGCCACCATGCTCACGACGGCACTGCCACGACCGTTCCCGCACCGAGAAGGATCAAGGCCGAAGCGTGAACATCGTCCACGTCTACATGAACGCACGTGCACGCACATGATGAACGGCACCGCCTTGTGGAACTATACTCGCTCGGGAACGTTGCCTTCATGAAGACGCTCAGAGCGTGCCCACCATGGCCAGAGCACGGCCATGGCGAGGCCGTTCCCTTTGACTCATGCCAGTAGAAATGAGTAGGAGGGTCTTGATTGCTTTGCTGCGGTGGAAGGAACCCAGCGCTCGAGAAGAAGGGGGAACTAAACCCTGGAACACCGGGCCACATCCGCCATGCCAGCGGTGTCGTGCTCTGGAGCATGACCACAGAGCAGGAAAGGGAGAGGTGCTACTGCTACGCTGATCCGTGCACCCGGTGCACCATGGGCTATGAGGAGAGAAGGGAGAATGGACGCAGTCCACCGTGAACCATGCGTGCACCCATGAACCATTCGGTCATGCCCACTGTGAGCCACGCCTACAAAGACTGCAGCCCATTTTTAATCCACAGCGTGACATGGCACCATGTGGAGCCGCCACATGTCTAGGCTGGACCAGCCCAACTCGGCCCGTATCCAGCCCTAGCCCGGCCCACCAAAGCCCAGTCTCGGCCCGGTTAAAGTTGACCATTGACCGTTGACCAGTCAATGGACCCACCTATTAGTGACTCACTCTGTCCCGGCCAATCGGATGCTGCCACGTGTCACTACCTAGAATTTCCAATTCTTTTCTTTTTTAGAAATTCATTTAATCTTTGAAAATTCATAACTAATCCATTTTAACTCAGAAAAATACCAAACTAGTTTCTAAATTTTTCTAAAAATGAGCTATACGTCATAGTCTTATGTTTGAGTGTATTTGGATCTTTTGAATTTCATTTGCTTCTTTGTGCACCTCTATAAGAGTCGCTAACGTGACTCTACGCCACGTTTAACAGAGCCGGAGGATCTACCGACTAAGGAGTATGACCCCAACTACAGCGAGGACTTGGGTGACGACCTACCAAGTGCCACGCCCTACCCAATCTTGTAGATCCTATTATGCATGCTATAACTAGAATTGCTAGCGCTTTTACCTTTTATGTAATAATATGATGTTAGGTTGCATGGTAGTTTTACTTTGAGCCCTATACCTTGTTGCAACCTTACTCCTGCACACCCGCTAATCGGCTAGATGCTCGCTTGTTACATACTTACTGCTTTACTCTTACTCACATTATATCTATGACGTGATGTCGGTGAGGGAGAGACGTATGTGCGTAAGGCACGAGGTGCCGTAACTTGGTAAAACAGGATATTAAACTTGGGGAGATCTTGACGTGTGTTTTGGGTGTGTGGTGAGGGTTTAGTCGATCGAACAGGATCCTACCACGAGTCTTTGGGGGCAAGTCTTGCCAAAGGGGTGCGACCTAGGCATTCCTTCCAAGAGTTACCTATGGCGGGTATATGTGAGAGGTGGACCGGGGTGTTGGTTATCCCTGGTGAGGTGCTGTCGTGGCACGGGGAGTTGGTGATTCCCTTTTGATAGGATATCATGTCCGGTCTCCATAAGGACTGGTTTGTCTTGAGAACCAGAACCATGGGACCTTCGTGTACACCACTCACTCCCGATGGGCGAGGGACGATTGCCCGACTAACTAGGGCGGTACCACTACTACTAGGTTGGATGGTGATAGTGTAGGGAGGTACGAGCATGGGGACCCACACCCTCCTAAGACAGCGTAGTGACCTTGGGGGCCCAGTACTATGTCTCACAGTCTTAGCGTTTCAGTGGACTCCGGGGTGGCCCTGGGCTGAGTGGTAGGGTGATACTGTACTGGTTGGGAGGCAGTTAGAATCAGCCTAGATGAACTGGATTGTCGAGGATGGCGATCTTGTGGATTACTAGGTGTACACGCTCTGCTGACTTGATCGATCTATATGTACCGCGTTCGCGGATATGGACATTCCCATGACCTACGCTTCACTTGAATAGAGAGAGGAGTCCTTTTCTACCTTTCCCCTAGGTTTTGTGTTGGTTTTCGGCTTTGGCCGTTGAGGCGAGATCTGAGCGGGAGTCGATCTCGTCACCTAGAGAGAGAGTGAGATGAGATGTGATGTGTGTGATGGGTTGGAGAAAAAGCGTGTGAATAGGATGTGTTAAAAAACTTGATGAATATATTATTATTAAAATATTAACTACATGCATAGGAAACCCACAGCCTAAATAGGTATCTTTCTACTTCCCTCAATGCATTCCACTTTCCACAAAGCGATGCAAGCATAGGGTGGGTGATGTGTGGCCAGTACCAAGTGTACTGATAGTTTTTTGGCAGGTTCTGAGCCCGAGTATGACTACCAGGGTGATGACTGGGAGGACTAGAGAGTCTGTTCTGCGCTCGAGCTGGTTCCAGGAGATTGATTTCCACTATTGTCTTTGTCAAATGTTGTTCTGGATGCTGTGTGTGAGTGTGTTCCGCCCTGCATGGCGAAGAGAATAATTTATGTAAAACTCTCTATTGTACTCTGATAATCGTGTATGACTTTATGTATCACTGAGATTTGGGTAAATTGGTAGATCGTTTTATCATTTTACACTTCGTTTCTATGGATTTCCCTTCGTGGAAATCAAGGATGTTTCAGTTGGTATCAGAGCCATGCTTGACCCTAGGACGGACCCGTAGGATTGGACAATAGAATTAGGAAAGCTCTTGACACTTTTGATTATAGTACAGACCATGCTACATTTCGTGCATGGCTTACCTCAATTTCACACTCTCTTACCTAAATTTCATTCTACCTTACCTATCACATCGCTCCGTTCCACCCTGAATCACCTCGCTTCACTCGGATTCACCAAGTATCACCCTGATTTACCTTGTTTCACCTTGTCTTACTAAGATTCACTCTATATTACTTAAGTTACTTCATAAATAACAAGGTACTAACTCTGTCTTACGGTTAAATTGCAAATGGATCCTATTGTCGAGCTCCCTGTGGACGGACTGGCCTACTGTGGGTTCGCCACGATCCTGTACGACATACTAGACTCACTAGGCATCCCCATAGAGAAGATCGAGTACGTGTGCGGGGGTGAGCCTGGACCTGACGGGTTCAAGGGCCACATCATGGTCCACCTTATGGTCCCTGCCAGTGAGTTCATACCGGTGCTGCGTGCCTTTGAGACACTAGAGGTGGATAATTCCATCGCTTTGTGTGTGCAGTCCATCTCACGCACAGCTCTTCGCAGTGTGATGCGTGACACACACAACTACCTTAAGACGAGACTGCACCATCTGCTGCCTACCGCTTTGGACCTCAGTAGGTTCTCAGAGCCACAGATCACTGCTATAGACCATGCTACACATGATGAGGTTGACCCCTATCTAAGGGCCTTTGTGCAGTACATCATCGCCTAGGATCGCTACATCATGGATGTGGAGATGCAGAACCGTCGCTACCGAGACCTTCTATTCTGTTGCGACAAGGAGTTCCTCAAGGTGGAGCGTAAGGAGGAGGAGATGGTCGGCAAGCTCGAGGAGAAGTGCATGGGCTATGACAGGATGAAGACCTTCTATGAGACTCATGAGAAGTCACTTCAGGAGGAGATCGCCAACCTTAAGGACAAAGTTGGGGAGGCTGAGCTTCGCCACGACTATCTTGAGTCCAAGGTGCTTGTGTGCGAGGATCGGATTGAGCATCAGAGGCTTACCCTGAGGGAGTTCCATGAGAAGGAGAAGCACCGTGGCATCAAGAAGCTTGCCTTGGAGGCCCGTTGCAACACGATGGAGGAGCTAGTTGTGGAGGCTACCGTCACCACCACCTACAACATCCATCACCTGGTTCACTACATCAAGTGCATTGAGTACCTTCAGGACAAGGTGAACTGCATCAGCTAGGCTTGGATCAACACTGGTCGCAAGCTTGTCCAGAAGATTAGGAAGGTCTAGGATGTCCTCTTACCTAGGATGCGCAAGAAACCATGCAGACAGCCTTTCCACGTTGAGGCCACCAAGCTCAACTTCAAGGCTTGCCCGATGAAGGGTTACTCAGAGGTTCTGAGGATAGAGATGTTGGACTACGCTCTCACCTATGTCACGAGGATCCACCGCTCTAATGATGAGCTCCGTGCCATGGAGGGCACCCCCGAGGCTTCCACTTCCGGTCCTTCTACACCACCCGTCACACCCGGATAGGAGTAGTTACCTTTTTCACATAATCATGTAATAAGGTAGTAGTAGACATGTTGAGCCCTACATGGCCAAAGATATGACGCACCTATGGAGTAAAGTAGGATGTCCCACTTTTGGAGCTGCCTGCGAGTAGCACGATTCCCGCGAATCTATAAGTGTAGCTACTAGAGATATCGCTATGTAATAAATTAATGTAATGGATGTTTTGGATCTTATTACATCTTATGGTTCTTATTTGCATCTTTGTATGAGTGTTGGATAGTAATCTATTTTTAAATTGATAAACCACTTAACAATGCATCTAACAAAAAATGTTAAATAATGATCTAACCCTGCAGAGAGATGTCTTGTCGCCGTTCTGCTCGTTTGAACAACCGCTCGCTTTCCCCCGCACCCATGGCATGTGGTCATGGCCATGTCCATGGAGGAGGCAGGTGAGCTCCCTTCGGTGCCAGGGAGGAGCCCGCACTGGGTGCGGATGCCGCCAAGCAGCTTGGAGGAGGAGCACCACCACCGCCGCCACCACCATAGTTGGCGGAGGTGATGGACCGCCAAACCCGCCTCTTATAGACACTGGCTCAGGGGATGCTTCACTGCCACGGGGGTCCTCCCAATGACTTTCAGCAGAAGTTGGAGGGTTTCCTCAAGCTGAGGCCTCCTACTTTCGACACCGCCGACGACAACCCCATCACCGCTGAGGACTGGCTTTGTGAGATGGAAAAGAAGCTAGACCTCACCACCTGCACTGACAAGGAGTGTGTGGGGGTAGCTGCCCACCAGCTCACTGGTGTTGCACGCACATGGTGGGACAGCTACTGCGATGCCCATGAGGACCCAGGGAGTTTCTCTTGGGAGGAGTTCGCCGAGGCCTTCCGTGAGCAACACATGCCTGAAGGTGTTGTAACAGAACCGACCAAATTATAAGAGCACAAGTACAAAAACAAGCACCGAAGCGCTCAAATTTTCGAACTTGAGCCCATATAATCCCGGTAGTCAATCGAAATCACGAAGGATTTCAAACCAAACTGCTTACAACCAGGATCGCATCATTCAACATACAACATCGTACGTTACATTTCACAAGTAGTTCTGAAATAAGTTTACACACACGGAGTAGCAAATATTACAAACCAAGTTTGAAAGTAGCGGAAGCATAACACACACTAGTTAATTAACTACTGCCAGTCTGGATGATCAACAACCCGCAAAAGCATGAGGAAAGTACATAAAGATGATCACGCCCAAGTGATCTAGTCATCATCACCCGCAGGGTGGAGACACGTCTTGCAGAATCCCTGATAAAGCATGTCATCTGCAACAGGAGGGAATAAACCCTGAGTACTGGAATGTACTCAGCTAGACTTACCCGTCGAAAACCAGAAATGAAGTGACACCAAGGATTATGCAAGGCTTACACAAGAGGCTAGCTGACATAACATTTTTGCATAAAGGCATAAGTAATTGAAACTCTTATAACCTGTACTAGCAGTTATTTTTAGCATTTACCTGTCATCTATCTTAGCACCTGTACTAAACATACACTTGATTATAATCAAACAACATAATTATTATATCCATAGCAGGTATATCATTATGGCAACATTGTATCATTCCCTTAACCACCAGTTCATTTAATGAGTTCTACGTTGCCGCTGCTCAAGTCAAGTGCTCACTAACCGGGAGCGACGGCGATTCGAATCGAATTCCTATCCAGCTGGAGGGGTATTTCTAACACTCACCGCGCAGGCCCCTGCCAGGGTCGCACAAGCCACCGTTTCATATGATTCAGGAATCGCGGGTCCGAATGATGTCGCGACCCCAAGGGCGACACTCTGCCAGGTGATAGGGACTCTAACCCCCCCTTGGTCTCACGCCAATGTCCCCAAGCACATCCTTTCTCTCCTCCAAGAAGCAACCTACCATTCGATTCCCGGCCTGAACCACATTACTCGGCTTCGCGGTCGGAACGACTTATCCGGCCAACTAAGTGTTAGACTGCATTCAACATGACTCAAGGACGTACAGCGAATCGGTCCTTAAACGACTCAGACGGGCATAGCTCCACACCCAAGACGTGAAGTGTCTTGCGGCTGTACTATCGAACTCCCGCCCGGTCTCAAATTTCATTTTTAAGCATGGTTCCATCCACGATAGCCATAAAGCCACTCGTGACTCCTTCCTACATCTCGTGGATGACCGGAAATCACCCGACTTCTACCGTACTAAGCAGGGCTAAGCATTGACACGTGCCTAAACCTAATATAGGATTAAGTACGATATCTGGACAAGGACAGGTATAATGCAACAAGTGTTTTCATATAACTCCTACAACTTAATGCAGTAAACAATTAAGAGTACTCAAGATATATTTATAAAAAGATGGGTTCAGCATGCACCGGGGCTTGCCTTTCAGAAAAGTCGAGGGCCGGTGGTCTGGACACTCAGGAAGGTCGTCTGCGGGCACTCCTTCGCCTGCTGGATCCTCGGGCTCCTGCTGCTCCTGGTCCTCCTCCGGAATCACAGGCTCGAATTCGAGGAGTGTTACCCCCTCCGGTACACCTATTGCATGAATGCACAATAAATATAATGGATGCATAAATGGGTGCAACATGCTCGGAATGAAATGCATTTCAGAATAAAATACTCTATTCAAGTTATTTTACTAGTACGTGCAAATCTCTTCTCTAGTAGAGAAGTACTCACCTAATCTACTTAACCTAAGATAAAGCTGCTCATCCTCAGTTAAGGCCCTAACACCTAACAATTACAAAAGTAGCATGTCTTAGGATATTACACCATATCAATCAGCAAAACACCACAGTAAGCATTCTGGACAGCAGCTACTTGTTTTTATCACAACTGAAGATTTACAATTCCAAAAGATATGATCTAAGACAATCTGGAAAGCCTAAGAAATGCACTACAATTCATTTTCAGACCTCAACTCGAAACGCCTAAGTTTTCCATGTTAAACTTCACAAGTTCCAGAATCTGTCTTCTCCAACACAGAGAATAGCAGATTTTGAACTGCCACTTTAAACAATAGTAACTCTCAAACTACTAAGCCAAATGCTTCCAAAATTTGACACAAGCTAGTTCATCAAGTTTACTCCAACTTTGGTATTTACAAGTTTTCCAGCAACCAATTTTATCAAAGCCAAATTTAGAATTACTACTAGCTGTCCAGAAAACCTAAATTACCAAGGTTAAATATTTATTGATGTGACCAACATTCTCTAAGACCAAACTAATACTACTACAAGTTCACAAAAGTCACAAAAACACCAGAAAGTAAGGTGTGCCCACCTAGAATATTTATTTAAACCCATTTCTTAATTTACTTAAGTAATTAAGTGAAATTTCAAACATATATATAAACTACTCCTAAAATTCTACAAAAATTACAGGGGACTCTCTGACCCAAAAAGAGACCACAGTAAAAATTTGAACAAGTTTTATTCACAGAAACTCCCTACACAAAATTCACAAGCTAATACGGCTGATTTTTGCATAAATAGGAAACCCTATTGAAAAGTGTCAAACAACAGATTTCATATTTTTATTAGACAGTCTAGGGTACCAAGACATTCTCCAAAAAGTTATATGAACATTGCACATGTAGAAAAATTACAAAAATTCATTTAAGTATTTCCTAGAATAACAAGATAGCATTATAACTTGGAAATTAATTAAGCACTGATGCCCAAATTTTTACCAGAGCTAGGGCTAGCATAGAGTAACCTACCTACCAAATTTCATGATTTATGGAACACTACAGCTCAAGTTATAAATTTAACAAATTTGCATGCATTCCAAAACACATTTAAAGGATCTATTAAATTCTTACAGACTTTAAACATCTCATGCCAGATCCATATTTTTCTAAAATACTACACATTATGTAGATCCTAATAAAATTTATCTCATGATTTTTGGATCATTAAAACCCTAGATCTATATTTTTCCAACTTGTACAAAAATCAGTGACAAAATAATAAAAATGAATTTCATTTCGGACGACTGGGCCGGCCCGGAAAAACTCGGCCCACACTCGCGCGCGCGCGGCCCGCGCAGCGCTCCCGCCCGCGCGCGACACTGACAGGCGGGCCCCCGCGGTCAGCGACCGGAGACCGGGGAGGCGGAGACCCGCGAGCTCCGACGAGCTCGAGCTCGCCGGAGAAGGGCTCGCTCGGCCAATCGGACACCGCCTCGTGTTCTCCGTCACCCGGTGCGTCGATTGGTGCTCGTGGAACGGATGGGGATGGGGTGGAAGGGGCTTGTCACTGCAAGCGGCGGCCGGTGATGTCCGGTGGCGGCGCACCGTCGCCGGTGAGGGTACACGGTGCGGTCTAGGCTCGGTACGAGCTTCACCGAAGCTAGGCGGATCCGTTTTGCTAGGAAGGGAGGGTGGAGAGCGACCCGAAGCACCCCGACCACGGTGAGGTCCCATGGCGGGCTCCGGCGACCTCTCGGAGGCGGGGAAGAAAGCAATGCGGCTCACCTTGAGTCAAATTGCTGGCTTCGGTGGGTTAGGGAGATGGAGGGTGGTGAGGCGAAGAGATTGGCGAGGTCTGGTGGACTGCGATGCGGTGGTGAGCGGGCACGAGCTCGCCGGAGAGGGGCGGCAATGGCGGCTCAGTTTTCTTTGTGTCGAAGCCGAATGAGGGAGGGAGAGGAACTGGGGCGGCTCTGGTGCGGCGTGGCGACCTTGTAGGTGCGGTGGACTGACCAGTGGGACCACGGCTGGCGCATGGCCGCCACCGAGCCCCCACGCGTTGCCGCGGCCCTGCCTCCGGTCGGCCACGACAGACAACGAAGTCGGGTTCGACTGAATGAAGACTGTCATTCGATGACTGACAGCGTGATTTCAACGAAGAATATCTCCTAAACCAGCTCGAGTTAGTCGAAGATGATTACACCAATTTTGTAGAGCTACATGAGGTCTACAAGTTTGTCAATTGGAGTTTGGGCTGGTTCGGCCTAGATTTGAAACTACAGAGCTCCAAAGTGGTGCTTGATGAAACTGAAACTTAGTTTCAGTCACTATGCCGACTGAAACCCTAACTTCAAGACATTATATCTCCTAAACTATTGAGAACCAGGTGATGATGATATTGACAAAGTTGTAGAGCTATGTGTGGAAAACAACTTTGTCAATTGGCTCAAAGACTGGTTTGGCCTGGTTTGTGAGTTACAAGTTGCTAAAGTGAGGTACAGTGAAACTGAAAAGTCCAATTTCCAGACTTAGAATTTTTCTAAGTGTTGATCACCACTCAAGCTGACTTGTGGGCCATTTTTAAGCATGCTCTGGTCATTTTCATGAGATGGCCATATTAGAACTTTTGTTCCTCATGAAATTCTCTACAACTTTACTTAAGGGTGCTCTTCCATGCAAGGTCTCTAAATTAGACTTTTTAATTGGTCAAACTAGAGCCTTCTAGGGTCAAATGGTGATCAAACTTTTCTTGGAGGGCAATTTTGTAATTTTGGTCAACATGAACCTTGTTCCAAATGTTACCCTAAGTATAACTAAGGTGTTGTAGGTCATGATTGGCTACCTTACCTTTTTGTTACACCAACTAGCAAATACTTCATGAAATAAATCAAACAAACCCTAGAATAATCACATGTGTTGCATCACATAAAATAACAATCATGAATGATGCATGCTTATGCTTATGCCATGCAAATGCAATGCAATTAAGGACTAAACACTTGAAGTGTTACAGCCCTCCCCCCTTATAAAAATCTCGTCCCGAGATTTGGAAAGCGTACCATTTTTCATAGAATTCCTTATAACCATCCCGCAAATAGTCCTCCCGTTCCCACGTAGCATCACTCTCACTTCCCTGATTACTCCACATCACTTTGTACCACTTAACCACTTTACTTCTAGTTACTCGTTCCTGAGTATCGATCACTCGGACTGGCTTTTCTTCATAGGTTAGGTCGGATTCCAGCCTGATATCACCTAAAGGAACTTGTTCCTCAGGAACTCGAAGACACTTTTTAAGCTGAGATACATGGAAGACATTGAATATGGCCCTCATTTCAGGAGGCAACTGGATTTTGTATGCAACAGCTCCACTCTTGCCTATGATCTGGAAAGGACCCACGTATCTTGGTGCAAGTTTCCGCTTAACACCAAAACGTTGGACACTCTTCATTGGAGAAACTTTCAAATAAACGAAGTCTCCAACTTCAATTTCGAGTGGTTTTCTACGACGATCTGCATAGCTTTTCTGTCTCGCTTGTGCTGCAGCCATGTGTTTCTGGATGGTACGGACTTGTTCCTCGGCTTCCTGGACAAAATCGATGCCATAATACCTTCTTTCCCCAGCTTCTACCCAGTTTAGTGGAGTTCGACACTTTCGACCGTACAAAGCTTCGAATGGGGCCATCTTAATACTCTCTTGATAACTGTTATTGTACGAGAATTCGGCTAAAGGTAACCATTTTTCCCAAGAACCCTTGGATGAAATCACGCATGCTCGCAACAGATCTTCCAAGATTTGGTTAACTCGTTCTGTCTGACCCGATGTCTGAGGGTGATAAGCAGAGCTTCTCACTAACTTGGTTCCCAGAAGGTGATGCAAGTGCTCCCAAAAGCGAGCAGTGCACTGGGGACCACGGTCAGATATGATAGTACGAGGTATCCCATGAAGCCAGACTATCTGATTGAAGTACAACTCAGCATAGTCAGTAGGACGATAGTCCACTCTAACTGGAATGAAGTGAGCTGATTTGGTCAAACGATCCACAATTACCCAGATGGAGTTATGATTTTTGACAGTAGGAGGAAGACCGACAATGAAATCCATACTTATCTCTTCCCATTTCCAGCCTGGAATGGAAAGTGGCTGAAGTAGCCCAGCTTTCATGTGCACAGCTTTAACTCTGCAACAGGTGTCACATCTAGCGACATATGCAGCTATCTCTTTCCGCATCTTGGTCCACCAATAAAGGGGTTTCAAATCATAATACATCTTATTACTACCCGGATGGATGGACAACTTGGACGAATGTGCTTCGGACAGGATCTGATCTCTAAGCTCTCGGTCCTTAGGTACCACTAACCTATCCTTAAACCACAGCACACCTTCTTCATCTAACCTGAAATGCTTAGTCTCTCCTTCATTCATCTTCCGTTTTATGTGAAAGATACCCGGATCAGTCTTTTGGAGCTCAATGATTCTATTTCTGAGAGTACCACTGACGGTGATGTTGTACAGGACTGCCGGATGTAACAGGCGAGATTGGTAAAAATCAGTTTCAATTAAGGAATGGCAATGAGACTTACGGCTTAAAGCGTCCGCAACCACATTTGCCTTGCCTGGGTGATAGTGTACTTGAAGATTATAATCTTTAATCATCTCGAGCCATCTTCTCTGACGCATATTTAGCTCGGGTTGAGTGAAGATGTATTTGAGGCTTTTATGATCGGTGTAGATATTGCAGACATTTCCCAGCAGATAATGCCGCCATACTTTCAAAGCATGAACAACTGCAGCTAGTTCTAAGTCATGCGTTGGATAATTCACCTCATGCTTCCGAAGTTGTCGCGAGGTATATGCAATTACTCGGCCTTCCTGCATCAAAACGCCTCCCAAACCTATGCCTGAGGCATCACAATAAACATCAAATGGTTTCTCGATATTCGGTTGTGCCAAAACCGGAGCTGAGGTTAGGAGGGTTCGCAGTTGGTGAAAAGCCGCATCACACTCAGGAGTCCAGACAAACCTGGTGTCTTTTTGCAGCAACCGAGTCATGGGTTTGGCTATTTTGGAGAAATCCGGGATGAAGCGACGATAATAGCCAGCCAAACCAAGAAAACTTCGGACCTCGTGAACCGAGATAGGAGCCTTCCAGTTTAGTACTTCCTGTACCTTGGCGGGATCCACCATAATTCCTCCATCGGACAACACATGCCCAAGGAAAGGTACTTCACGAAGCCAGAATTCGCACTTACTGAACTTTGCATATAGTTGATGTTCACGCAGTCTTGTGAGGACTATACGCAGATGTTCAGCGTGATCCTCCTCATTCACAGAATATACCAAGATGTCATCAATAAATACCACCACAAACTTGTCCAATTCAGGCATAAACACCGAATTCATCAAGTACATGAAGTGTGCGGGGGCATTTGTCAAGCCGAAAGACATAACAAGATACTCATAAAGACCGTATCTGGTAGAAAAGGCTGTCTTTGGAACATCTTCCGGGCGAATTTTAATTTGATGGTAGCCCGATCTTAGATCGATCTTGGAGAAAACTTTAGCTTTAGACAACTGATCGAACAAGATGTCGATTCGCGGTAGAGGGTACTTATTTTTGACAGTGACTGCATTGAGAGGTCTATAATCTACGCACATCCGCAACGACTGATCCTTCTTCTTTACAAAGATAGCAGGACATCCCCACGGCGATGAGCTAGGACGAATCAACCCTTTCTTCAAAAGTTCATTCAATTGCACCTTAAGTTCAGCTAGTTCATTTGGAGGCATCCTATAGGGTCTCCTAGAGATGGGTGCTGTGCCAGGCAACAACTCGATTTTAAACTCCACATCCCGATCCGGAGGGAGTCCTGGCAAATCATCGGGAAAAACGTCCGGAAATTCATTTACTACGGAAATTTCAGCCAACGCCTTTGCTTGCATAGCATGAATTTCCCCCGACAATTCAACCTTTCTGGGAAGTTGTACTAGAAAACCTTTTTGATCTGTAGGATCTCTGAGCATAACTACCCGAGCGGATGTGTCAATGAGTACCCCGTTCTGACTCATCCAATTCATGCCCAAGATAACATCTATGTCTAAACCAGGTAAAACCAATAGGGCAAGCGAATAACTTCGCCCTTCTATCTCAAACTTAAGGTTCCCCACTACTTTGTTCGTGGAAATATTCCCACTTGCAGCGCTAATACAATAACCCACACCTTCAATAGTATGCAACTTGTGTGCAAATTTAGATGCAAACTTAGGACTGATAAAGGAATGCGAAGCACCTGAATCAAAAAGTACCACTGCGGGGTGTTGGTCAACTAGAAACTTACCAGCGGTGACCACCTCACCAGATGGAATTTCCTCAATGCTGTTATAATGGGCGTGTCCCTGACGACTACCTTGGTTGACATTTTTCTTCAGGTACGGACAATTCCTGGACCAATGACCTGGCTTGTTGTAGTTCCAGCAAGGCATATTGCTAGGAGGAACACTAGAGCTGCTCTGTCCAGAAGTCCCCTTTGGCAGAGCGACGGTATAAGCCTTACGGAACCCCGTTTTTGCAGCAGGTTTCTTCTGCGGCGGACGGAACTTTGTATTCTGAGCAGGTGGGCGAGGGGAAGACCTCGGTGCCGCTGAGGCCCTTGACTGAGAAGCACTTGCCTCAAGGGCCCTTTTACGGCTCTTAGAGGCAGAATAAATAGTATTGTTGTTCTCCTGGGTCAAAGCATCGCTGATGAAATCATTGAAAGTAGTACATTTGCTAGTGCCCATAGTTTTCATCAGTTTTGGGCCGAGGCCCCTTTTGAAGCTAGCAATCTTTTTGGCATCGGTATCCACAAACTCAGTGGCATACCTTGCCAGGTTGTTGAAGGACTGCAAGTATTCAGTCAGGCTTTTGTTTCCTTGCGACAGCCTCATAAACTCTGTGTGCTTGATTGCCATAAGACCGGGAGGGATATAATTTCCCCGGAATGCCGCCTTAAACTGATCCCAAGCAATTGGGACATTGGCAGGAAGTGTGGAACGATAGTGGCTCCACCAAATACCCGCTGGACCATGCAACTGGTGAGAAGCATATTCAGTCTTTAACTCATCAGTCAGGCGAAGCAGACGAAACTTTTGCTCAATAGTATTTAACCACTCATCAGCTTGCAGTGGTTCTTCCGCTTCCTTGAAGAGCGGGGGCTTTGTATCCAGAAAGTCCTTGAAATCGCTGTACTGATTTGGCTCTGGGCCCTGGCGGCCAGGACGAGCTTCCCGGTTAGCCAGCTGGCGCATAGCATCCGCCAACATGCGCTGCCCTTCGACCACTGTCTGCATCAACTCGGCCGGAGTAGGTGGCGGCGGAGGGGGTGGCTGTTCCTCCTCCTCATTTCCACGACCCCGACGTAGATTGTACGACATCTGCAGAAATGCATAGCCAATGAGCACTGACGATGTGGGAAATTTGTAGATAAATTATTGCGAAATGTCAATCTGACTGTATGAATAGATTTCTCATAATGATTAAGGCACAATAATTCATCACAACCGCACAATCCATTCTAGCGCATCATTTGACGAGATCATACTTGGCAATCCAACAAGATGCTCATTGATAAAGGCTCACTCACAGGGAGCACAACGGTTACCGAACCGTTTACGTTGCTATCTACGTGATTTTTGATCTTTTGCACGGTACTTGGATTCGATCTCAAGATTTTTAGTTGACTGGGAAAGGCTACTTCAAACTGACCACAAAGAGACTTCTCAATGAAGAGTTCCATGGTGGATCATGACTAGCTACCTCGATACCTGCGCGTGCCAAGCAGCACAGCCTTATGTCGCGCGCCATAGGAGGCCCTCGGTTTCGTCGCGGCACCGAAGGGTGCTAATCGTGACACCATCATCGAACGCAACATAATAAGACATCAAGTTGTGATCGAAATTAACGGGTTCAAACTACATTCAGGAAATATACGGTTCAACCTTACATCCCAAAGTCAAGTTATTACAAGGCCTCACTCCTTCACAGGGAGGGCACAAAAGACGATCCTAACATTATAGGCACGTGATGACTACTCTAAGCATCATCCTCCGAGTCAGTGTCAAGGATCTCCCCGCCGTCCTCATCACTGACAGGCTCTAACTCCTCGTCTTCTTCTTCTGGCTCTTCCTCTGGTGCTTCTGCAGGTGGGGCATCCTGTGGTCCATCAACCTCCACTTCATCATCATCCTCAGCCATGAGGATTCCCGAACCCATGTCCTCATCGACGTTGTTGTTTCGAGGCAGTAGGGGATTAAGCTCGTTGTTCAAGCGGTGCACTTCTTCATGAAGATTATCATTGTATTCTTCAGCGTTCTCCAACTGTTGCTCGAGCTCAAACTGACGAGCTCTCAGAACATTCTCCTCGTGCCAGGCTTCATCCCTCTGTTCCATCACACGGACCAACATGCGTTGACAGTTGCGATTTGCCACTGTCAACCTCTGGACTGCAAGCGTTTCTTGATCACGATCATGAATCACTTGTTCCAGTTGTTGCCGTGCTGCATTCCTGGCGGCAGTCACTTCAGCCAACTCTGCCCTCAGCCTTTCCACCTCAGTAGGCTCAGGGCGGGGCTCACGTGGAGCGAGCTGGTGACGCGGTGCCCTGCCCCCAGTGGACTTACGAGCGGTCCTCTTGGTACGGGCCATCTGTATCAACAAGATAAGATACGACTTAAAGTGAGGATCATTTAGGGGATACGAAATTTACTTTAGTCGGGAGTACAGAAATTTTTAAGGAGGGAGTAAATGATATGTATGATATATTTAAACATGATGCATGCACGTTCCGTACGTTCTCTCACCTTAGTAGAAAACTAAAGGGCTAACGCTAAGCGGTGGCATACATACGTTCTCTCATATAAGCGAAACTAGCGGTCTACTCGTTACGCTGTTAGTGTACCTGCAGAAAATTTCATTGCAGCCCAACAGTTTCCCAATATTAGCACACAAGAAAGCAGTACTTTAAATACTTTCCATATACACATCCCCAGATGTATATACTTCAGTATCAAAGCTACCCGATAATAATGTTCCCACAATTAAGTGCTTACATAATTACATGGTTTAAACACGTAAGTATGCAAGTCACCAAAACTACTCTCCCCTAGACCGCCGGTTGGACGATCATGCTCTCACAACTCACACTTACCAGAGCGTCGAGGTAATTGATCCATACATTACCACCCAAGTGGATGGCATCCATACAATTTCACGCCGTATGGACGACGAAACAGAAACAAACAAGGCCCCCAAGTTAGTCTTTATAATAAGCCACCTAAGAGTCCTTATTTGGGCTAAGGGTTGTGATCACTGGCATACCTATAAAATAATTTTTAGAGTTTAACCCTTTTTGCAAACAAATACTTTTTGTTTTTAATTACCCGTAAGATGTGTTTAATGTTGAATTATGCTCCGGTACCAGCTGTAACAGAACCGACCAAATTATAAGAGCACAAGTACAAAAACAAGCACCGAAGCGCTCAAATTTTCGAACTTGAGCCCATATAATCCCGGTAGTCAATCGAAATCACGAAGGATTTCAAACCAAACTGCTTACAACCAGGATCGCATCATTCAACATACAACATCGTACGTTACATTTCACAAGTAGTTCTAAAATAAGTTTACACACACGGAGTAGCAAATATTACAAACCAAGTTTGAAAGTAGCGGAAGCATAACACACACTAGTTAATTAACTACTGCCAGTCTGGATGATCAACAACCCGCAAAAGCATGAGGAAAGTACATAAAGATGATCACGCCCAAGTGATCTAGTCATCATCACCCGCAGGGTGGAGACACGTCTTGCAGAATCCCTGATAAAGCATGTCATCTGCAACAGGAGGGAATAAACCCTGAGTACTGGAATGTACTCAACTAGACTTACCCGTCGAAAACCAGAAATGAAGTGACACCAAGGATTATGCAAGGCTTACACAAGAGGCTAGCTGACATAACATTTTTGCATAAAGGCATAAGTAATTGAAACTCTTATAACCTGTACTAGCAGTTATTTTTAGCATTTACCTGTCATCTATCTTAGCACCTGTACTAAACATACACTTGATTATAATCAAACAACATGATTATTATATCCATAGCAGGTATATCATTATGGCAACATTGTATCATTCCCTTAACCACCAGTTCATTTAATGAGTTCTACGTTGCCGCTGCTCAAGTCAAGTGCTCACTAACCGGGAGCGACGGCGATTCGAATCGAATTCCTATCCAGCTGGAGGGGTATTTCTAACACTCACCGCGCAGGCCCCTGCCAGGGTCGCACAAGCCACCATTTCATATGATTCAGGAATCGCGGGTCCGAATGATGTCGCGACCCCAAGGGCGACACTCTGCCAGGTGATAGGGACTCTAACCCCCCCCTTGGTCTCACGCCAATGTCCCCAAGCACATCCTTTCTCTCCTCCAAGAAGCAACCTACCATTCGATTCCCGGCCTGAACCACATTACTCGGCTTCGCGGTCGGAACGACTTATCCGGCCAACTAAGTGTTAGACTGCGTTCAACATGACTCAAGGACGTACAGCGAATCGGTCCTTAAACGACTCAGACGGGCATAGCTCCACACCCAAGACGTGAAGTGTCTTGCGGCTGTACTATCGAACTCCTGCCCGGTCTCAAATTTCATTTTTAAGCATGGTTCCATCCACGATAGCCATAAAGCCACTCGTGACTCCTTCCTACATCTCGCGGATGACCGGAAATCACCCGACTTCTACCGTACTAAGCAGGGCTAAGCATTGACACGTGCCTAAACCTAATATAGGATTAAGTACGATATCTGGACAAGGACAGGTATAATGCAACAAGTGTTTTCATATAACTCCTACAACTTAATGCAGTAAACAATTAAGAGTACTCAAGATATATTTATAAAAAGATGGGTTCAGCATGCACCGGGGCTTGCCTTTCAGAAAAGTCGAGGGCCGGTGGTCTGGACACTCAGGAAGGTCGTCTGCGGGCACTCCTTCGCCTGCTGGATCCTCGGGCTCCTGCTGCTCCTGGTCCTCCTCCGGAATCACAGGCTCGAATTCGAGGAGTGTTACCCCCTCCGGTACACCTATTGCATGAATGCACAATAAATATAATGGATGCATAAATGGGTGCAACATGCTCGGAATGAAATGCATTTCAGAATAAAATACTCTATTCAAGTTATTTTACTAGTACGTGCAAATCTCTTCTCTAGTAGAGAAGTACTCACCTAATCTACTTAACCTAAGATAAAGCTGCTCATCCTCAGTTAAGGCCCTAACACCTAACAATTACAAAAGTAGCATGTCTTAGGATATTACACCATATCAATCAGCAAAACACCACAGTAAGCATTCTGGACAGCAGCTACTTGTTTTTATCACAACTGAAGATTTACAATTCCAAAAGATATGATCTAAGACAATCTGGAAAGCCTAAGAAATGCACTACAATTCATTTTCAGACCTCAACTCGAAACTCCTAAGTTTTCCATGTTAAACTTCACAAGTTCCAGAATCTGTCTTCTCCAACACAGAGAATAGCAGATTTTGAACTGCCACTTTAAACAATAGTAACTCTCAAACTACTAAGCCAAATGCTTCCAAAATTTGACACAAGCTAGTTCATCAAGTTTACTCCAACTTTGGTATTTACAAGTTTTCCAGCAACCAATTTTATCAAAGCCAAATTTAGAATTACTACTAGCTGTCCAGAAAACCTAAATTACCAAGGTTAAATATTTATTGATGTGACCAACATTCTCTAAGACCAAACTAATACTACTACAAGTTCACAAAAGTCACAAAAACACCAGAAAGTAAGGTGTGCCCACCTAGAATATTTATTTAAACCCATTTCTTAATTTACTTAAGTAATTAAGTGAAATTTCAAACATATATATAAACTACTCCTAAAATTCTACAAAACTTACAGGGGACTCTATGACCCAAAAAGAGACCACAGTAAAAATTTGAACAAGTTTTATTCACAGAAACTCCCTACACAAAATTCACAAGCTAATAAGGCTGATTTTTGCATAAATAGGAAACCCTATTGAAAAGTGTCAAACAACAGATTTCATATTTTTCTTAGACAGTCTAGGGTACCAAGACATTCTCCAAAAAGTTATATGAACATTGCACATGTAGAAAAATTACAAAAATTCATTTAAGTATTTCCTAGAATAACAAGATAGCATTATAACTTGGAAATTAATTAAGCACTGATGCCCAAATTTTTACTAGAGCTAGGGCTAGCATAGAGTAACCTACCTACCAAATTTCATGATTTATGGAACACTACAGCTCAAGTTATAAATTTAACAAATTTGCATGCATTCCAAAACACATTTAAAGGATCTATTAAATTCTTACAGACTTTAAACATCTCATGCCAGATCCATATTTTTCTAAAATACTACACATTATGTAGATCCTAATAAAATTTATCTCATGATTTTTGGATCATTAAAACCCTAGATCTATATTTTTCCAACTTGTACAAAAATCAGTGACAAAATAATAAAAATGAATTTCATTTCGGACGACTGGGCCGGCCCGGAAAAACTCGGCCCACACTCGCGCGCGCGCGGCCCGCGCAGCGCTCCCGCCCGCGCGCGACACTGACAGGCGGGCCCCCGCGGTCAGCGACCGGAGACCGGGGAGGCGGAGACCCGCGAGCTCCGACGAGCTCGAGCTCGCCGGAGAAGGGCTCGCTCGGCCAATCGGACACCGCCTCGTGTTCTCCGTCACCCGGTGCGTCGATTGGTGCTCGTGGAACGGATGGGGATGGGGTGGAAGGGGCTTGTCACTGCGAGCGGCGGCCGGTGATGTCCGGTGGCGGCGCACCGTCGCCGGTGAGGGTACACGGTGCGGTCTAGGCTCGGTACGAGCTTCACCGAAGCTAGGCGGATCCGTTTTGCTAGGAAGGGAGGGTGGAGAGCGACCCGAAGCACCCCGACCACGGTGAGGTCCCATGGCGGGCTCCGGCGACCTCTCGGAGGCGGGGAAGAAAGCAATGCGGCTCACCTTGAGTCAAATTGCTGGCTTCGGTGGGTCAGGGAGATGGAGGGTGGTGAGGCGAAGAGATTGGCGAGGTCTGGTGGACTGCGATGCGGTGGTGAGCGGGCACGAGCTCGCCGGAGAGGGGCGGCAATGGCGGCTCAGTTTTCTTTCTGTCGAAGCCGAATGAGGGAGGGAGAGGAACTGGGGCGGCTCTGGTGCGGCGTGGCGACCTTGTAGGTGCGGTGGACTGACCAGTGGGACCACGGCTGGCGCATGGCCGCCACCGAGCCCCCACGCATCGCCGCGGCCCTGCCTCCGGTCGGCCACGACAGACAACGAAGTCGGGTTCGACTGAATGAAGACTGTCATTCGATGACTGACAGCGTGATTTCAACGAAGAATATCTCCTAAACCAGCTCGAGTTAGTCGAAGATGATTACACCAATTTTGTAGAGCTACATGAGGTCTACAAGTTTGTCAATTGGAGTTTGGGCTGGTTCGGCCTAGATTTGAAACTACAGAGCTCCAAAGTGGTGCTTGATGAAACTGAAACTTAGTTTCAGTCACTATGTCGACTGAAACCCTAACTTCAAGACATTATATCTCCTAAACTATTGAGAACCAGGTGATGATGATATTGACAAAGTTGTAGAGCTATGTGTGGACAACAACTTTGTCAATTGGCTCAAAGACTGGTTTGGCCTGGTTTGTGAGTTACAAGTTGCTAAAGTGAGGTACAGTGAAACTGAAAAGTCCAATTTCCAGACTTAGAATTTTTCTAAGTGTTGATCACCACTCAAGCTGACTTGTGGGCCATTTTTGAGCATGCTCTGGTCATTTTCATGAGATGGCCATATTAGAACTTTTGTTCCTCATGAAATTCTCTACAACTTTACTTAAGGGTGCTCTTCCATGCAAGGTCTCTAAATTAGACTTTTTAATTGGTCAAACTAGAGCCTTCTAGGGTCAAATGGTGATCAAACTTTTCTTGGAGGGCAATTTTGTAATTTTGGTCAACATGAACCTTGTTCCAAATGTTACCCTAAGTATAACTAAGGTGTTGTAGGTCATGATTGGCTACCTTACCTTTTTGTTACACCAACTAGCAAATACTTCATGAAATAAATCAAACAAACCCTAGAATAATCACATGTGTTGCATCACATAAAATAACAATCATGAATGATGCATGCTTATGCTTATGCCATGCAAATGCAATGCAATTAAGGACTAAACACTTGAAGTGTTACAGGTGTCATGGATGCCAAGGTGGAGGAGTTTCTCAACATCTCCCAGGGCTCCTAGAAGGTTCAGGAGTACACCACTCATTTCACCCACATGATGAGGTATGCTCCAGGTGAGACCGATACCGAGAAGAAGATGTACTGTTTCAAGATGGGGCTGAACTCTCATCTCAAGGTGGCCCTCTCAGGTCATGCTTGCTGCACCCTTCACGAGATGGTCAACAAGGTGTTGGAGATGGAGAGAGATTGTCTAGAGGCGGACACCCTCCACAAGGAGAAGAAGCGCCGGTTCGAGAGTTCCTCTCGTGGCCTGGCCCCGCAGAGGCCACGTGCTCACTTGCTTCCTCCACCCCACTCTCGCTACACCTAGGGAGCAGTGACTGCTCCAAGCCATGGAGGTGGTACCTACACCACCAACTACCACCGCCCCGCTCAGAGCCGTCTCGCTCTAAGTCGCCCCACTCAAGGAGTTGGCACGTGGAGGACCGCTACACCCACCTCCACAGGTAGCGCGTCCTTCACCTGCTTTAGTTGTGGCTAGCCCGGTCACAAGATCGCTGAGTGCCCCATCAGGAATGGCACACCGCCTACTTCGACCCAGGCGAGACAGGCTGCTACACCTGCTGCTTCGCGCAAGAACGTTGCTGGGGCTATCCATAGTCGTCTCAACCACATGACCACGGAGGACGCCCAGGACACTCCTGACATGGTGTACGGTATGTTTTTGGTACAGGGAGCTATAGCTTCGGTCTTGTTTGACTTTGGAGCTACTTGTTCTTATATTTGCACCAAGTTTGCATGAGAGCATAGCATACCGGTGACCCCTCGCAAGGAGCCCATTGACACTAGTTCACCTTTAGGTCACATTATATGCACCAAGAGATGTCAGGGAGTGGGCATCACCATTGAGGGCTACCCTTTTCTAGCCGATCACACCTTACTTCCATCTGAGGGACTAGATGTCATACTGGGGATGGATTGGTTGACACAGCATAAAGGAGTGATATCTTGTTCACCAAGGTATGTAGAGATCACACACCCGAGTGGTCACATAATCCGCTGTAAGCCTAATCAGGGAGAGATAGTCCCTATGTTGTATGCCTTAGAGGCCAAGACAGTCGAGGAGGTACCCGTTGTGAATGAGTACCCTGACGTGTTTTCTGAGGAGTTGCTAGGCATGCCACTTGATTAGGATGTAGAGTTCATGATTGACCTCCTGCCTGGTATCGGCCTATTGCCAAGAGGCCCTACCACATGTCAGTCGATGAGCTAGAGGAGCTGAAGAAGCAGCTCAAGGAGTTGTCAGACAAGGGATACATTAGACCTAGTGCTTCACCCTGGGGTTCCCCTATTTTGTTTGTGAAAAAGAAGGATGGATCTATGAGGATGTGCATTGACTATCGGAACTTGAATGCCGTGATAGTCAAGAACAAGTATCCTCTGCCCAGGATCGATGACCTCCTAGATCAGCTGAAAAATGCCAAGTTCTTTTCCAAGATTGATCTCTGGTCTAGATACCATCAGATGAAAATCAGGCCCGAGGACATTCTTAAGACAACTTTCATCACCAGATACGGGCAATATGAGTTCATAGTGGTGTCTTTCGGACTCACTAATGCCTTGGCTTATTTCATGAATATGATGAATAAGGTATTCATGGACGAGCTGGACAAGTTCATAGTGGTGTTCATTGATGACATCCTTGTCTATTCCTCCACCGCCGAAGAGCATGAACAACACTTGAGAGTGGTTCTAGAGAAGTTGAGGCAGAACTAGCTTTATGCCAAGTTCAGCAAGTGTGACTTCTGGCTCGAAGAAGCCGCCTTCCTTGGTCATGTTCTCACTGCTAACGGAGTTGCTGTGGATCCCGCAAATATTGAAGCTGTGAAAGAGTGGGAACAACCCTACAATGTGACATACATTCGCAGTTTCCTCGGATTAGCTAGGTACTATCACAGATTCATCAAGAACTTCTCAAAGATAGCCAAGCCCATGACCAACCTACTAAAAATACTAATGAGTTTGAATGGACGCCCGAGTGCGAACACAACTTTCAGACTCTAAAATAGAAGCTTACCACCACTCCTGTTCTTGCCTTGCCCGATATCCAGAAAGACTTCATGGTCTGTTGTGATGCATCCAGACAGGGACTAGGTTGTGTTTTGATGCAGAGTGGAAGAGTCATTGCCTATGCGTCCCGACAGTTGAAAGACCATGAGCAACGCTACCCAACCCATGATCTTGAGCTTGCCACTGTTGTGCATGCCCTAAAGATCTGGAGGCACTACTTGATTGGAAATAAGAGTGATATCTACACCGATCACAAGAGCCTGAAGTATGTGCATGCCCTAAAGATCTAGAGGCACTACTTGATCAGAAATAAGAGTGATATCTACACTGATCATAAGAGCCTAAAGTACTTCTTCACTCAAGAGGATCTAAACATGAGACAGCGTCGATGGCTAGAGCTTATATAGGATTATGACCTGGAGATCCACTATCATCTGGGAAAAGCCAATGTAGTCGCTGATGCCTTGAGCCAAAAGAGCTATTGCCACAATCTGTCCATGGAAGCTGTACCACCCGAGCTGTGTCAGGAAATGGGTGACCTTCGTCTTGAGATCCTACCAAAGGGTATGCTAAACGAGCTTCGAGTGCAATACAACCTCAAGGATCGGATCCGCAATGCTCAACTAGAGTGTCTAGAAATCTGGGAGATCCGAGAACTCATGAAGAGTGGCAAGTGCCCCAAGTTCAGGGAAGATGTGCATGGAGTGTACTGGTACAAGGATAGAATCTGTGTACCATCTGATTCTGCCTTGTGACGAGAAATCTTGAAAGAGGGTCATGACTCCAAGTATTGTATCCACCTAGGAAGCACCAAAATGTATGATGATCTGAAGAAACAGTTTTGGTGGAAGAACATGAAGGCAGATATTGCCGGGCATGTCGCGCGATGTGATATTTGCAATAGGATCAAGGCTGAACATCAAAGACCGACCGGTTTGCTTAATCCATTGGACATCCCAGTGTGGAAATGGGAAAGCATATCCATGGACTTTATAGTGGGTTTACCTCGAACCCCTAAAGGCCATAACTTGATTTGGGTGATTATTGACTGACTGACCAAGGTAGCTCACTTCATAGCTGTGAGGAACGATGATAGAGTTGAGAAGCTAGCAGATATGTACATCGAACACATTCTCAGACTCCACGGAGCCCCCACTAGCATAGTGTCTGATCATGGCACGCAATACATGTCCAAGTTCTAGAAGAGTCTCCATAAGGCCATAGGGACTCGATTGGATTACAGCACCGCATACCACCCACAGAAAAATGGTCAGACAGAGAGGGTTAATCAGATTTGGAGGACATGCTCCAAGCTTGTGTCTTGAAGTATGGGTCTGATTGGGAGAAAAGCTTGTCCCATGCAGAGTTCTCGTACAACAACAGTTACTAGGCTAGTCTCAAGATGTCACTATTTGAGGCTTTGTATGGCAGAAAGTGTAGAACCCCTCTGATGTGGTCAGAGGTAGGAGAGAGATCATTCTTTGGCCACGCAAAGATCAAACATGCCGAAAATGGAGTTGCCCAAGTGCGAGAAAACCTGAGGATTGCCCAAAGCCAACAGAAGAGTTACACAGATAACCGTCGAAGAGACCTCGAGTTTCAGGTCAAGGACTATGTCTATCTCAAAGTCTCCCCACTCCGTGGCACCGTCAGATTTCATGTGAAAGGGAAGTTGGCCCCTAGGTACGTGGGACCTTATAGGATCTGTCAGAGGATTGGCAAGTTGGCATACAATGTAGAGTTGCTCGAGGAGTTGACAGGAGTACACCTAGTGTTTCACATGTCTCAGCTATGCAAGTGCTTGCAGTTGCCAGAGCAAGAGGTACACACAAATGCACTAGATATCCAGGACACCTTAGAGGACAAGGAACACCCGATTCGGATACTACACAGAGCTGAGAAGGAGACTAGAAGCACCATGATACCCATGTGAAGGTTCAGTGGGGCAACCACACAGAACGGGAAGCTACATGGGAGAAGGAGTCTGAACTCCGGACGCTCTACCCCTACCTCTATGAAAGGTACGACCTACTTTAAATCTCGAGGACGAGATTCCAATGAGGGGGAGGACTGTAACAAACCGGAATTTTCCATAAACCAAAAATCACAATGATAATTTTTTTTTTCAAAAATAACCTATGTTTGTTGAGGTGTCATATAGGAAACCTAACCTGGTTGCACAAATAGCACCTAAATTAGTTAATTGCATCCTTGCATCTAATCAAACATGCATGAGTTGACTCTTATGATTCTTTGTATTGCTAATTAAAAACAACAACTCTTGATTAATAAATGACTTGACTTAGGAAGGGGATGTTGGTAAATAGTTAAAACCCTCCTAATGAACCCCACTAGGATACCTATGTGGAGGGAACATAAAATTTTGCTCATACTTGTAAAAGCTTAGCTAGTGTAGCAAACAAATGAAATATAAAAGACAAAAGAAATGAACCTAAAAATGAAAAAAAAATAGCTTTTTAGCCCAGTTAAACAGCCAGCCTGGCTCGTCCAGCCTCGCTAGGCCGTGCAAACCACCAGCCCAGCCCCGCAAACGAGCCCAACTGGGTGCCGCCCTAGCCTTCTCACGCGCTCATGCTCGGTCGTGCGTGGGCTAGCCCAGCAAGCCACGGCCACCTCGTGTCACCGAGAGCTGGCCCCCACGGTGTCATCCCTCTCTTCCCGCTCCATTTTCCCTTGCCTCGCCCGAGACGAAAAACAGAGAAGGGAGAGGGGGGACAAGGTCATGCAACGCGCGTGGGGGGATTCCCCCTGCTCCCTGCTGCTGCCGTGCACGCCAAGCCCCGCGCTCCACTCCGCAAGCGCACCACACCATTGCTCGAGCGTGCCCTACTTTTCTCCCACGCACCGCGTGTGCGAGGCCACCATGGCCCGCAGACACGCCTGCCACCGTCTGAGCACTCTAACCGCCGAGGATTCCAAAATTGGGAGCGCCAGCCGGATGCCACCAACCCTTGCACCCAAAGCCCTAGCCCAGACCACTTTGTTTGCCATCATGTGTCCGCACTGCGGCATCTTCTGCGCCACTAAGCACCATGCCCAAAGCTCAGCTATAAAAGCCAGGTGCTGCAGCCCTAGCCCCTCCATCCGTTCCGCCACCACCCTGGTGGGCACCACTTCACGACACGACCAAGAGAAGGAGTAGAGGAGGGAAGAAGGGGAGTGTAACACCCCTAGGTGTTAAGCATGCATTAACATCCCAAAGCATGAGCATTAGCATCACATACATGTTCATCATCACATGCAATATAAGTTGAAATTGAATTGAAGTGTCAAAAACATTTGTTTGAACCCTAAATTATTGCATTTGCTTGCTAAGAGTGGTAAAACTTATTTGGCTATAACTTTAAATGACTTAGAATTAATTAGCATGATTTTTGGAGCAACTTTTGTATTTAAAATCTCCGCAAATTTTGCTTTTAAAATATTCTAGAAAAATAAGTTTTTATTTAAAAATTGGACTTTAAATCATTAATTCAAAATCTGTTTAGGATTTTCAAAAGTTCCCTAAATGAAAGTTGTAGAGAATTAAATTTTGAACATCTTTTGTTTTGGAGACAACTTGTGAAAATGTCTTTTTCATCCTCAAAATTTGAATTTGAATCAAGTTAGAAAATCTGGAAAATTTATTTAGAAAAGAAAAAGGGTTATCTTACCTGGCTGGGCCAGCGCCCCGTTTTTGGCCTAGCTGGCCAGGCTAGCCTGGCCCACGTCCGCGCCTGCCTCCACCTTCGCCCCCGCGCGCGAGCGCCACGCCCGACAGCGGTAGCATGCGCCCGCCGCGTGGCCGCCGCTCGCCGTCACCGGCGTATGGGTGGCAAGCCGTGGGCTCCACCGGGCCACGCCCTACCTCTTGGAGCTGCTCCCGCTCCTCCCTCATTTCCGCTCCCTCCATTCTGCCCCTCTTGGCCTCGTGCGAGCCACAGCGACTGCCGCTCCCGCCTCCTCTCGTCCACCGCAGCTCCACCGTCAGCTAACGCCACTGTTCCCGCTCAACGGCCGGACCTCCCTCCGATTCACCTTGCCACCTGCTCCGCCACCTCCTCCTCTCCTCCGAACGGGCCACCGTGTGCCTTGCTCGTCGACGGTAAGGCTCAATCGAGCTTCTTTCTGCACGCGCCACCGTGGTCGGGCCGCCGAGCTCGCACTCCACCGCCGGCACCCTCGCTCTCTCTTTCTCCCCTTGCATCGCACTACCGTGTTCGCCATCCCTTCGTAGAAACCATGCACACTCTAGATAGCCGCTCAGGGCCGGGGGTTGGCCGTTGGCCGACGGTGACCGCCGCGCTCCCGCGACGTTGGGGACGCCGGCACCCCGTGGCCACACCCCGCTCCCCCCTATCTGTTCGCTGGGCCAAGTTGGCCTTGGGCCAAGGCACTGAGCCGGGCTGCCTTGCCCCTCTCCCCGCTTAGTTGCTCGGGCCGAAAACGGCCGTGGGCCGGTTGCTCCCGTTGGGCTGGCCCGTTAGCCGAAAAGATAAATGAGTTTCGGTTTTCTATTATATTTTGGAAAAGAAAATGCTCTAGAAAAATATTGTGTACTCATTTTGGCTACAAAAATTGTGAAACAAATTTTGGTAGACTTCTTAGGACCAGATCTATGATGTAAAAATATTGCATGTCAAGTTGGAAATAATTTTTTGTAGGGTTTTTATTTAATCATTGAAATTGCTGTTTTCTTGATAAATATGTAATAAATCATATAAATCTCAGAAAAATATGGTTTTAATTTTGTTAATCTTTTTGTGTAATGTGCTTTCTAGGGAAAATATGTGCCATGCATGTTCTGTAGAAAAATTGTTATGTGTAGTACAAGTGCTTATTATTGTTAATAATTGTTATTTTTGATAGAGAGAAAAATATGAATAAAACATGCATATAATAATTTTTCTATAGTGATTGTTTATTGTGTAGAATGTAGAAAAAATGCTAAATCTGTTATTTGATACTTTTCATAGTATAAAGTATTGTTATGCTCATTTTTAGGCCCTAGCTTGTTATTTTTGTGTAGGCAGTTCTATTACTCCAAATGTAATGAAATTTTTGTGGCGTGCTAGATTAGATGATAGTAAGCTACTGTAATTTTCTCAGATTTTTCTGTTCTACCAAAATAGGTGTTGCTGTTCAGACCTAGTTGCAATTAGGGTTTAATTAACCTTGTTAATGCATGACTAATTAATAAGATTTGCTTTGGTGTATCTTTGAAGCATCTTAGTTTTTTGGGGTGACTTAGCATGGTAGAGAATGTTTGTAGTAGTATACTAGTACATGTTCTTGGATGATGTGGATTACTTTGTAGAAGAGTTGTATTCCTACTTTATACAATAAAGTAAACCTATTCATCTACATCCCATTCATCATGATCATTATATGTCATCTCTGCAATGCACCTAGGCATGAGTACTTATACATTTGCATCATATAGGATCGCAAGAAGTAACTCCGGTAGCAGTTCCCGAGGAGCCGGAAGAGCAGCCCGAGGTGCAAGAGTAGGAGGTGCCCGAAGTCGACGAGGAGGTCGGTGAGGATCTTCTAGAGTGTTCCGACCACCGTCTGAGCTCTTTTGAAAGAGGCAAGACCCGGAGCATTTCTCTCCCAGTTTGCAAATATTTGATTAATGCTTTACTTTAACTGATGCATTATGTTTAGGAGTTGTTTGCAACCGTTGCTGCATTATACCTTGTTTACCTGTTCTACCATATCCTTGTTACCTTGGTATTCGCAGTCAAGAAATGCTTAGCTTGCTTAGACCGGTAGAAGTCAAGTGATTTCCTGTCACCTGCGAGCTATAGGTGGTTACCTGGATCTGCTTGAATAAGTATGTCATCGTAGAATAACTAAGTGTTAATGTGAAATTCAGACCGGACGGAGACTTGCAGGGTTTTAGACTATAGTGTTTTCCGTTTGTGTCAATTAAGGACCGACCGTTGTTGGGCCTTAAGTCATGTTGAATGTATGCCTTACATTTAGCTGGCCGAATAATGTACCTTTCGACCACGAAGCTGGGAGATTATTCAGGCCGAGTGGATTGCCCGCAACGCACTGTACCGGAGCAGGGGTGGTAGGACATAGGGGCGCGATGATAAGGCCAAAGAGTAGTCGGGTGGCCCTCGGATACATGTGGTTCCTGGCAAACTCGAGACTTTACCTGAATGGTTGACTCGGTGACCAATATCTCACTTTAGCGGGTGAGTGAGGTTTGTGTGAGGAATAAATTACCAGCTGGTTAATAATCGATTCGAATCGCCATCGTTCACTGGATAGTGAACACTTGACTTGAGTTACTTCATCGTAGTAATATTGATGGAACACTTGGACAATTATATGGAATATGACATGATGGAAGTTGTTAATGATCATTGGTTATCCTTACATGTTTAATTGCATGTTACTCTAGTACAGGTGCAAATGTAGTTGACAGGTTAATAAAGATTTAACTTGATGCAAAGCTTCTGGAAAAGATTCTTTAAATACTAAAAATGCCTTTTTGCAAATGAGTCAGCTACCCTACCATAAAGCCTTTCATGATCCTTGGTGTCAATTTATTTTTGGTTATGTCAGGTAAGTCTAGCTGAGTACCTTCTCGTACTCAGGGCTTTGTTCCCACTTGTTACAGATGGGCAGATGTATTATGGCTACTGTATCAACTGCCTTTATCCTGCGATGGGTGAAGCTTAGGACCATGGGCAGTGGTCATTCCCTACGTCTCGTCTGATGCTTTTGTTGGAGATGATCCTGAGCTGGCACTTTATTTCGAACTTTGTGTGAGTGTGTGTGGTTTGAACTAAATGCTTCCGCTACTTTTATTTGAACTTGGTTTGTAATAACTATGTTTAAACTCTAATGTATTTACAATGCGAACTTTTTATGTATTTTGTGATGGTGACCGCTAAACTTATTACGATCTTGGCTGGTATGTAAGTTGGTTTGAAATCCATCATGATTTCACGGACTACCGGGTTATACGGGCTTAAGTTTGCTAAATCGCTTGCTTGGTGGATGATTTTATTATTTAATTTCGTATAATTGGTCGGTTCTGTTACAGGGAGAAGAAAGGGGGGAAAGGCCACCACTGGAGCCGCTAGCTGCCGAGGAGAAGCCGCCAGAGCTTGGAGCGCCGACTGAACGACTACAACGACGTAGCAGCTCGGCACGGCACTACGTCGACCCCCTCGCTGCACTGAATCGCCCTGCACCGCTATCCTGTCCACCCCACCACCACGGTGAGTTGCCACAACGCCCCAACGCCCTCCACCACACTCACGATGGCACTGCCATGACCATTCCCACATCGGGAAGGATCAAGGCCAAAGCCCAAACATCGTCCACGTCTACACAAACGCACACGCACGCACACGATGAATGGCACCGCCTTGCGGAACTATACCCGCTCGGGAACATTGCCTTCACGAAGATGCTCAGAGCGTGCCCACCATGGTGAGAGAAGAGCCATGGCGAGGTCGTTCCCTTTGACTCAAGCCTGTAGAAATGAGTAGGAGGGTCTTGATTGCTTTGCCGCGGTGGAAGGAACCCAACGCTCGAGAAGAAGGGGGAAGGAAAACCCTAGAACGCCGGGCCGCATCCGCCATGCTAGCGGTGTCGCACTCTGGAGCATGACCACGGAGCAGGAAAGGGAGAGGTGCCACTGCTACACTGATCCGTGCACCCGGTGCACCATGGGCTGTGAGGAGAGAAGGGAGAATGGACACGGTCCACCGTGAACCAAGCGTGCACCCATGAACTGCTCGGTCATGCCCACCGTGAGCCACGCCTACAAAGACTGGAGCCCATTTTAAATCCACAGCGTGACGTGGCACCACGTGGAGCCACCATGTGTCTGGCCCGGCCCGGCCCAGATCAGCCCAACCTGGCCCGTATCCAGCCCTAGCCCGGCCCGCCAAAGCCCGGTCTCGACCCGGTCAAAGTTGACCGTTGACCATTGACCAGTCAATGGACCCACCTGTCTATGACTCACTCTATCCCGGCCAATCAGATGCTGCCACATGTCACTACCAGAATTTCCAATTCTTTTCTTTTTCAGAAATTCATTTAATCTTTGAAAATTCATAACTAATCCATTTTAACTCAGAAAAATACCAAACTAGTTTCTAATTTTTTCTAAAAATGAGCTCTACATCATAGGCTTGTGTTTGAGTGCATTTGGATCTTTTGAATTTCATTTGCTTCCTTGTGCACCTCTATAAGAGTCGCTAACGCGACTCTACGTCACGTTTAACAGAGCCGGAGGACCTACCGACTGAGGAGTACGACCCCAACTACAGTGAGGACTTGGGTTATGATCTGCCAGGTGCCACGCCCTACCTAATCTTGTAGATCCTATTACGCATGCTATAACTAGAATTGCTATGGCTTTACCTTTTATGCAATAATATGATGTTAGGTTGCATGGTAGTTTTACTTTGAGCCCTATACCTTGTTGCAACCTTACTCCTGCACACCCGCTGATAGGCTAGATGCTCGCTTGTTACATACTTACTGCTTTACTCTTACTCGCATTATATCTATCATGTGATGCCAGTGAGGGAGAGACGTATGTGCATAAGGCACGAGGTGCCGTAAACTTGGTAAAACTGGATATTAAACATGGGGAGATCTTGGCGTGTGTTTTGGGTGTGTGGTGAGGGTTGACTTGATCGAAGAGGATCCTACGACGAGTCTTTGGGACAAGTCTTGCCGAAGGGGTGCGACCTAGGCATCCCTTGCGAGAGTTACCTATGGCAGGTATATGTGAGAGGTAGACCGGGGTGTTGGTTATCCCTGGTGAGGTGTTGTCATGGTACGGGGAGTCGGTGATACCCTTTTGAGAAGATATCCTATCCGATCCCCCTAAGGACTAGTATGTCTTGAGTACCGAAACCATGGGACCTTCGTGCACACCACTCGCTCCCAATGGGCGAGGGATGATTACCCAACGGACTAGAGCGGTACCACTACTACTAGGTTGGAAGGTGATAGTATAGGGAGTTACGGGCATGGAGACCCACACCCTCCTAATACAGCGTAGTGACCATGGGGGCCCGGTACTCCGTCTCACAGTCTCAGCGTTTTGGTGGACTCCGAGGTGGCCCAGAGCTGAGTGGTAGGGTGGTATTGTACTGGTTGGGAGGTAGTCAGAATTAGCCTAGATGAACCAGATCATCAAGGATGGTGATCTTGTGGATTACCAGGTGTACACGCTCTGTAGAGTTGATCGATCTATATGTATAGCCGCGTCCGTGGATATGGACATTCCCAAGACCTACGCTTCACTTGAATAGAGAGAGGAGTCTTTTTCTACCTTTTCCTCAGGTTTCGTGTTGGTTTCCGGCTTTGGCAGTTGAGGCGAGATCTGAGCGGGAGTTGATCTCGTCGCCTAGAGAGAGAGAGATGAGATGTGATGTGTGTGATGGGTTGGAGAAAAAACGTGTGAATAGGATGGGTTAAAAAAACTTGATGAATATATTATTATTAAAATATTAACTATATGCATAGGAAACCCACAGCCTAAATAGGTCTCTTTCTACTTCCCTCAATGTATTCCACTTTCCACAAAGCGATGCAAGCATAGGATGGGCGAGGCGTGGCTAGTACCAAGTGTACTGATAGATTTTTGGTAGGTTCTGAGCCCGAGTATGACTACAAGGGTGATGACTAGGAGGACTAGAGGGTCTGTTCTACGCTCGAGATGGTTCTAGGAGATCGATTTTCGCTGCTGTCTTCGTCAAATGCTGTTTTGGATGCTGCGTGTGAGTGTGTTTCGCCATGCGTGGCGAAGAGAATAATTTATGTAAAACTCTCTATTGTACTCTAATAATCATCTATGACTTGGTGTATCACTGAGATTTGGGTAAATTGGTGGATCATTTCATCATTTTACACTTTATTTTTGTGGATTTCCCTTCATGGAAATCAAGGACGTTTCAGCCGCCATGGCCAAGCTTGCCACCAGCATCGTTCCACACTTCATGCCCTTCTTCCGCTCCACCACGTGCGCCACCGTCGCCGCCTCATCGTGCCTTACCCACGTGCACGCTCGGCTGAGCCATCCCCACTGCCAGAGCTTCGGCCACGGACGCCTCCACGGCCAACGAGCAGAGGCCACGCCAGCCATCGTGGACAAGCCACCTTAGGCCACCATGCTACAAACCAAAGCCAATCGCATCATCATGTTCTCCACTTCGCACTGCCACCACCGGCCCTCTCCGGTAGCGTCGCTAGCCGCCGCTGCTACTTCCCGGCGGAGCAGCTGCCGCCGGCCCGAGCAAACAAGAGGCTGACCCTGCACACCGCGTCTTCGACCAAGCCAAGCCCGGTCGACCCTCCCCAGCGCCATTACCGCCCTCCCGTGAGCCTAACGCACCATTTACCCACCTCCCTCTATCACTAGAGCAGCGCGCCGCCATGCCGCGTCACCTCCGTGCCTAGGCCATACGTGGCCGGGCCACCTCAGGCCATGTCGGGCCAAGCTATGGGTACCTGAGGATGCGTCTGGTGACGGAGATGCTCCCCCGCCATTTCCCCATCGCTGGCAAGCCTCCTCCAGCCGCCACCGGCCATTTCCTCCTCCATCCCCTGCTCTCTACTCGTGGAAAGGAGAAGAGGGACCCTGCGCTCGAATTCGAGAAAAGACAGTGGGGTTTCTGTAGAACCTATGACTCATATGAATAGTGCTATGAGGACTAGTTTGTAATTATTTTGCAGGAACTTTGAAATTCATAGTAAACCATAGGAAATTCATAAAATAGCAAATGAGGACTTTTTGGAGAATCCTTGTGAAATCATCTATGTAGTGGATCTATAATACGACATGTTTTAGTTTAAAGTTTTAGTTCTAAAAATAGATCTTTGCATCTAGGTTTTCATTGTTGGTTGTGTTTGTATTTTTAATAACTAATTCTATGGTGCTCCAAATGAAGGGAAATTTTTGTGACATGCTACTCATGTGATGATTGATGTGTGGTATAAATTTCATGAATTTTGGTTGCTGTATGAGTGAGTTATTAGTGTATCTTGCTCTCACATGATTTCTTGCAATAGCAATTTGTCTTTTTTATGCTTACTCAAATGGCATGAAATTTGTATAGTATGAAGGCCACTGTAATTTTGGTAGAATTTGTTGTGCACTTTTCATATGTGTTCATAATTCCACCTAATTATCTAAATAAATTAAGAAAATGCATTAAAAGAATTTATTTAGTAATGGACACTTTGTTTTCTGGTGTTCATTACTCATGTGTGATATGTTGGTAAAGTTGGTTTTTCCTAATTATGTGTTTACAACATAAGTTAATATTTATTTTCTTGCAAATGTGGTTTCTGGACAGATCTGGAAACTTAGCAAAGTTCTTCATGATAATGTGCTTTGTTGTGAAACTTATGTATACAAAAGCTGTAGATAACTCATTAATCTAACTTGTGTTAGATTTTGGTGGCATTTGGCTAAGTAGTTTTTGAGTTATAACTATTTAAAGTCTGGGTACAGATTTGGTTACTCTCTGTTTGGAGCAGACCAGATTCTGTAGTTTCATCTTTTTGACCTAGTAAACTTGAGAATCAGGCTTAGGTGCTTATAATTGAATTGTAGAAAAGTTCATAAGATTTCAAGATTGTCTTATTTCACGTCATTTGGAGTTTTAGATCTCCAGTTATGATTAAATTACTCAGCTGCTGTTCTGATATCCAGAAAGTGGCAGATTCTAGTTTTAGTACTTTGATTCACTTTGCCATGTTTGTGAGGTGCTAAGTTTGACTCATAGCTTTGATGAAACTGAGTTGGTACACCTGAGATCTTGTGTGACTTGGTCATGATTGATGTCCTTATTATCTCCTATGTTGTACTTTAGTGATGATTAAGTTACATAGCTCTAGGTGCATATATTGAACTTGGTGTGCTTGCATAAATGGCTGCTTGTGGTATTTCTATGTATTCATACATATGCATTGTTGCACCTCATTTAGGTACGCTAGATAAAACACGTGAAGGATGTGGTGTTGGAGCAAAACCCGAAGACGGTGTTTGGTGGAACTATCCCGAAGATGGAAGTACGCGGCGAGTGGTGTCTGACAAACACTGACTTAGTGTTGGATCCCAGGCAAGCCCTAGAGCATTATAAGCCTCCTAATTTCTAAAATGCAATTAAGTATTATGTTATATATATTGTTGCATTAAGTGGTAGGTGTTGGTTGAAAACACTTGTTGCATTGATATCCAATCCTTGTCCAGATATAATCACCACGAATCCTATATAGCTCAGGCTCGAGTAGATGCTTAGCCCTGCTTTAAGCGGTAGAAGTTAGGTGATTTCCTGTCACCTGCGAGCTATAGTAATATACATGTGGCATGGTTGACTATATTTGCTATCGTGGAAAAGAACCTGTCTTAATTTGAAATAAAGACCAGACGGAGGCTTACCGGTTTGCAGTGACTTCGTCTGTGTCGATTAAGGACCGGTTCACTGTATGTCCTCTTGTCATTTTGAACGCATGCCTCTCTCTTAGTTGGCCGGGTCTAGAGACCGACCATGAAGCCGAGTAGCTCAACTCAGGGCGAGAGCTGGTAAGTATAAAGTGCGCCTCGGAAGGGAGCCGTAGGCATCAGTCCAAGGGCAGGTGATTTAAAAGTCCTGATTGTCCTAGTAGAAGGGTAATCCCTGAGAGTGCTAGCACTAACCGAACCCGCAAAGTTGGTTCCTGAGTTGTACCAAAGGTGACCCACGGCTACCCTTGCAAAGTATGCCAGGGTGAGAGTTAGGAATACGCCCTCAGCTGAGTTGCAATTCGATTCGAGTCGCTGTCTCACACCGGTTAGTGAGAACTTGACAGAGCAGCGGCAACGTAGATCTTACTAATTATTAAGATTATTTAGGAATGATGATATGATGATGACAACCTTATTATACCTGCTATGGTTAATATTGTTTGCTCCTAATCAAGTGAGTGCTCTAGTACAGGTGCTAACATAGATGACATGTTAATGATTATTAACTTGATGCTTAAGCATTAATGATTACTTACCGGTACTAAGCTTTTATGCAAAATGTTGTCAAGCTAGCCCCACTTATATCAGCTGTAATGGATCAACATGATTATACGAGATTAAGTAAGAAAATCTTTCACCAAGGCAGATAATTTACCAAACTTAAGCCCATACAACCTGAGATTCCATGAAATCATGAAGGATTTCAAACTGACCAACATTCAACCAAGATCATACTCATTTAGCAGCCACAGTCACATGCTACGTAAAGTTCACAACGAGAGTTGAATACATCGGAGTTCAGAATAAAAAGTTATTACAACACGAGTTCACAATAACATAGCGGAAGCAAGTAGTTTCAAACCACACACACACTTAGCTCAGTTATAGTGCCAGCAGGTAGTCATAGCCCACAAAAGCATGAGATAAGACGAACGGAGTGACCATTGCCCTTGGTCCTAGTTGTCACCCATCGCCGGGTACAGACAGTTGATGCAATAACCATAGTACATCTGACCATCTGCAACAACAATGGGAACAACGCCCTGAGTACGAGAAGGTACTCAGCTAGACTTACCCGTCATAAACCAGAAATAAAAGACACCAAGGAGTATGCAAGGTCTTTACAAAGTGGACTGGCTTGACTCGTTTGCGAAAAGCATAAGTTATCAGTTATGCACCATTTAACTATAAGCATCAACTTAATTATACCTGATTAGTCTAAGTGAGCACCTATGCTAGAGCAATCACTTGATTAACCATTTACATCAAAAGTTACCATATCAGGTTTAGCATTTCCAACAACATTCACATAACCATCCGGGTTCCGTCAATGTTACTACGATGCCATAGCTCGAGTCAAGTGCTCACTATCCAGAAGCGATGGTGATTCGAATCGATTCCTAACCAGCTGGTGATTTATTCCTCACACAAACCACGCTTCCCCCGTCAGGGTCGCTTAGATCACCAATGACACTTTCCAAGTAGCCGTGGGATAACAGTCATGGACCGCACTACCAAGGGACCGCCTGACTGTCAGGACGCACCTTGGGCTCACTCTTCGCGTCCCTGTCATACCCCCTTCAGCACCAGTCTACCAATCCAAATTTATCCTGGCTCAAATAGTGTCACTAGCTTCGTGGTCGAAAGGTACTTTATTCAGCTAGCTAAATGTGAGACATGCGTTCAACATGACAAGAGGGACGAGCAACGATCGGTCCTTAATCGACAGAGATGGAATCACTATAGTCCAAAACCCTATAAGACTCCGCCCGATCTCCCTTTATTCATCAACACTTGGTTACTTTCCATGATAACAATTATAGCTAACCATAACCACCTCCACCTATAACTCGCAGGTGATAGGAAATCACCCGACTTCTACCGGTCTAAGAATGGATAAGCAATTATTCGATCCTAACCTAATAGGGTAAATAGGTATCTAGGTGGACAAGGATAATAATAAATGCAACAACGGTTTCACTCAACTCCTATAACTTAATACAACAATATATAAAACTCATATATAAAGAATTGCTTTTATAAAGTAGGAGACTTAGAATGCTCCGGGGCTTGCCTCTTTCGAACGAGCTAGGCTAGTGATTTACGCACTCGGGCAACTCCTCTCCTGGTTCCTCTTCCTTGGGCACCTCCTATGCTTGGGGCTCTTGCTGATCGGTCCAAGTCTGCTCTTCTGGCACTGCTACCTGCGACTCCTCCTGTGATCCTGTATGATGCAATTGCATAAGCAACCATGTAGACGGTGCATCGGATGCGGTGGAATGCTATGATGACATGATATGCAGATGAGCCCATTGAACTGATAGGATGGATTACAAACAACATCTTCTACAAGGTAGTCTACATCATCCAAGAACATGTGCCACAAAACATGTCACCTACTCTTATACTAGTTAGCATAAAATTCTCACATAATTGTTGCTACACTTTGCCAACCCTAATACCTTAACCTACCAAGTAACACCAGCAAGGTAGTTTGGTGCTTCAAAGATACACCAAACACTTCTTATTTCTTTTAATTACTCATAAAGAATAACTTTTATTTCCTATTTAAACTAGGGTTACACATCAACATCTATTTCTATTGTAGGTAAAAAATCTACAAAAATTACAGTAGCACACTCCTACTCCAAATAGTATACTATAAAAATTTCATAGAATTTGAATAAGTAAAACTATCTGTACAAAATAAACAAGCTATAGCATAATAATGAGCATGAAAATACTTTGTACTAGAAAAAGTGTCAAACAACAGATTTCATATTTTTCCTATGTTACCCACAGTAAACAAGTACATCACAAAAATTATCACATGCAGGTGTCATACAGTTTTTGCTCTCTACCAAAAAATAACAAAAATCATTAATTAAAGGCATTTGAACTACACTTCAATAATTTTTCACAGAACATGCCTCATAAACATTTTTCCTAGAAAGTACATCACCAAAGAAGATTAATGAAATAGGAACCATATTTTTCTGACCTTTCTTTAATTTACTACAAATTTTCTAAGATATCAGCAATTATAAAGATTAAATAAATCTACATAGAAAAGTATCACAAAACTAACATGCAACATTTTTAAACTGTAGATCTACTCATGAGAAACACTACAAAATTTGTTTCACAATTTTTTGGAGCTATATTTCTCAAGATATAGATTTTTGAAAGCATTTTTCACAATTTCTATAAATCATTTATTTCATTTCTTTGAAAACCGGCCAGAACCCCACCCTAGGCGCACCTGGTCCAGTGCACCTGGGCTCGCTGTCACGCGGGACCCTTAGGTCAACGGGGCCCACCCGTCAGCCGTAGCCAAAAGAGGCGGCGATTGACCGGCTGCTCACCGCCAACGGCGAGGTCACCGGTGACAAGGGTGAGCACTACCACACTCAGCTCGCCCACGCGCACCCGTGGAGGTAGTCCAACGAAGAAATGGCGGCCTAGAGCAAGCTTAGCTACGGGAATGGCGGATGCGGCGGCACGGCTCAACGCCGGCGGCCTAGCAAGTGCTTGGTGTCATGCGAGAGGGGGCGGAGTAGATTCGCGGGAGTGAGGCGGAGCTACTGACCACGAAAAAGAAGAAGAAGGAGGGACGGAGCGGGGAGATTGGCGGGGCCACGAACTCCGGTGAGCTCCGGAGGACGCCGGCATGGCATGCCTTGCCCAAGGCGGGCCTCACCTTGGCGTGAAGGGGTGCGGGAGGTGCACTGCGTCAAGGCGGAGCTCGTGCCCTTGCTTGCGGGGGCTCGGTGCGGGTGGAGGGGCAAAGGCGAGCACGGCGGCGGCAATGGCGCGGTGGCCGCGCGGCTACTGCTAGCGTGAGTGGAAGGGGCACAGGAGGAGGAAAATGAGGCGAGTGGAGAGGGTGAGCGCGGCGTGGGACGTTAAGGTGAGCGGGGCACAGGTGCGGGGGCCACCGAGTGCCACCCGGCGGTCGACGCTGGTGTACGGGCGCCACGGGGCAGGCGAGCCCTGCCATGGCCGGATGTGGCGTGAGCGCGCGCGGGAGTGGGGAAGGGGACGGTGCGAACGCGGGCCAGGCTAGCTTGCCGAGCTGGGCCGGAAACGGGGCGGCGGCCCGATAAGCCCTGAAAACCTTTTTCTTTTATATTTTAAATTCTAGATTTTTTAAATCGGTTCCAATTTGAATTTTTGAAGATGAAAAAGACATTTTCACAAGTTATCCCCAAAATAAAAGTTGTTCAAAATTTAATTCTCTACAACTTTCGTTTAGGGCACTTTTCAAAATTCTAAATAGATTTTGAATAAATGATTTAAAGCCAAAATTTTAAATAAAAACTCACTTTTCTAGAATATTTTAAAAAGCAAAATTTGAGGAGATTTTGAATACAAAAGTTGCTCCAAAAATCATGTTAATTAATTCTAGATTATCTAAAATTGTAGCTAAACAAGTTCTACAACTCTAGCAAGCAAATGCAACCATTTTGGTTCAAACCAATGTTTTCCACATTTCAATTCAAGTGAACTTATATTGCATGTGATGATAAACATGTATAAGATGCTAATGCTCATGCTTTGGAATGTTAATGCATGCTTAACACCCAGGGGTGTTACATCAGCCTTGCATGATCCTTGGTGTCACTTTATTTCTAGTTCTTGACGAGTAAGTCTAGCTGAGTACCTTCTCGTACTCAGGGTTTATTCCCACTTATTGTAGGTTGTGATGTATCATGGATACAGCAAGAATTGAATGGTTCCTACCATAGCGGCGGAGTGTGATCATGGGCATGATCCTTGTTGACATTAATTAACGCAATCACTAAATAGCAACGGCGCTAAAAAATGCATGGTAATAAATTAACATGTCTCTAAATACTAGTCACCTTTTATATTTACCTATACTTCTTAGCATAGAACTAGGTTGTCATCCCTAATGAATAAAACTTAGAAGTATATAAGTGGCACTCTGATTTTATATGACTAGGCAGAAATACAAATGATATGAAGATATGATCAATTAAGAACTATACAAATATGTGATCGAACTAAATAGCAATCTAACTATACTAGAATTGAAGTAGACAATGAACGATGCATTCAAGAACATAATAAAGATGAAGAATAATGTTGACATTGCAATAATTGTGCAAAGATAGAATTACAATAAGAGCGGAGAACTAGAACGTTACCAAAACTCCACGCTCGCTAATAATCAGGAATCCAAGCTAGGTTGACTCAGCTTGACTTCCTCTAGACCTGATCTAACTATGCTAAAGCTATGAACTAGAGGACCTCTAATGATCTAGGGTTTCCGGCTCCGGATGAACTGATCTTCAAATGACTTGATGCCTTCAGGGGTTCTGCCCCTGTATTTATACCTTGGTGGGACGTACATGGGCCATTGGATCAAACTGACTTCATGTGGGGCTAGGATTGATCCTCAAGGTCGATAGAAGAATACTCCAGAAGCTTGTAGAAGGGGGGAGAAGGGTGTGGCCGCCCGGCCACCCCCCTGGCCGACCGATCCCACCTGGCAGGCACTCGGCCTCCGCTTTGTTCCAGTGTCTTCTGGGGTCTTCTATAATATACTTGTATTTATCTCATGGCAAAATTCCAAAAATTCTTTTAATTATTAGGTATCTCTCTCCACTTTTCTGCATAACCCCCTACAAACATTAAAATTCAACAAAGCTCGTGAAATTTGTCAGATAACACCCTAGTCTTCTATGTTTTCATGTATTTTGACCATTCTCTCATGTTTATTTCACTATATATTGTTGACGTTAATGACCATCAACAAGAATCCCCAAGCTTATAATTTGCTAGTCCCTTAGCAAAGCCTAATTAGATAAACTTGGATCAGGAGTTGCTTCAATGCTTTCATGCCTTAAAAGTGCATATTTATTTTTATGCCACCACAATAAATATTCCTATGGGGAATTACCACTAGTTTATTCACATGGGGTTTTAGTATTTTTAACAATGCATAAGTAAGAGCAATAAGGATTTTTTTCAATGCACAATAAAGTAAAAAAAAGTGGATATGATAGAGTATATATATATTAATACGATGATGTGAAGTATGCAATGAAGTCTTTTTATTTTCTTTTTAATAATGCAAGATGTATGAAATAAATTTAACTAACAAATATATTTAGATAACTACCATTATTATCTCATGGCAAGCTTGCAGCATTTAAAGTCTACTGATAGGACTGGGAAGGAGTGAGTACTTACTTATCGGTTGCATCATCTGATCCTGATGACGGTTCAGATGTCTGTTCTTCTTGTGGTGTTGCGAACGTTACTTTCTTCTCCTTCCACATCTTGACTCGGTTCTTCATAAGTTCGGCTTCTTCTTTTAGAGCTAGCTCTTATCTCTCAGTTTTTTTCTCCCACTCGTTCTACGAGGTTCTTTGACTGGCTCATCTTTAATCTTTTCAGCTTCTACTTTTGGTTCAAGGACTATGTCATTGGATCTCGTAACTCTAGGAAATCTAGCCCATCCATCCTTGAATGAACAGTGATGGGATTGGCGCCTCCTCCTTGATCAGGACTTCTTCAGCTGTTCAAGGTTAGTATAACTATTAAATTAACTGCATACCTTTGGAAGTCAGAAATGGATTTGTCCAAATCCAATGTAGATGACTGCATCGGTGGTGTCTTCATCTCTCGGCATGTCAAAGACCAGGAAGTCAACAGGAATGTAGTAATCTTGAATTTTTACCAGGACGTCCTTTGCTTTGAATTCAGGCCATCTCAACGACTGGTCTGCCATCTGCAGTTGCACATAGGTCGGGTACAATGGTTCGTTACCAAATAAATATTCATATGTTACCTTTGACATTATATTAGCACCCAATCCAATGTCACAGAAGGTGTTGCGGAAAATCTTTTGGTTGATTGTGCATTCAATTGTTGGTACTTCAGGATCATCCTTCTTGACTAGAAATGGCGGTGTGAGCAAATGGTCGCTTTTCTGCATTGACTGCATTGATCATCTTGATAGTTTCTTCTGGCACTTGGCTGAGCTTGTTCCTCCTCCGATTTCTGTTGTTCTTTTTCTTGGGTGCTGGTGTTGTTGGCTCTTCAGGTAGGTATGACATCTGTGGGTATGCAGGGGAGTGCAGGATCCATTCCTTGAATGAGAACTTCTCTTTCTTGTCTTTTATGGAAAAGATAATCTTTGCATGCTCTACATAGATGATAGCTTTGGTTGTACATAGGAATGGTCATCCCAAAATGATTGGTGCTCTTTTATCTCCTCCTGTCTCCACTACCACAAAATCCATTGGGACATATGATTGCCTCACACGAACAATAACTTCTTCCAGTACTCCCTTAGGGTAGTAGATGGACTGATCTGCAAGCTGCAAATGCATATTTGTGTACAACAAAGGATTACCTAATATCTTTTCATAAATTACCTTGGGCATGATGTTGACACTTGCGCCAAAGTCACAGATAGCTTCTCGAAAGACATGGCATCCTATAGAGATAGGAATGACAGGTCTCCCTAGATCACCTTTCTTATCGGGGAGTGAATAGTCAATCCACTTCACTTCTGCCAATTGAGTGTAGTAGTTGGCTGCATTATGAATATCTACAAGATTTACAGTTTCTAAATCTTCCAACTGGCCTAGAATTTACCTTTCTCTAGTGGAGGAATAGCAGCCACCAGTTGAGTTAATTGTGATTCTAACATTTTATTAAAGTTATGCTGGTTTTTAATAACAGAAGTAAAGGTATCCATTCTGAAATTTATATTTTCTAAAACTTTATCATTAGAGGCTACCTTCTCTCAAAGGTGATTGATTGTAATTACTATAATTATTATTGCCTTGAAAGTTACCTTAGTAATTACCTTGATAGTTTGGCCTTTGTTGCTGATTCCATTGATTCTGCTGAGGATGATAGTTGTTGTTGTTATTGATGTAGTTCACATCCTCTTGAAATTCTAGGCAGTTGACTCCTAAGTGCCCAACATCTCCACATTCTTCACAAGTCATGCAAGAATCACTGATGTGCATGACTTCTTTCTTCATCATGTCTCTAGCTTCAAGCTTCTTCATGATGAGGTCTATCTTCGTAGACACCATGTCAGCTTCCTTGAGCTGATGCATACCTCCTGCTCTCTTTCAAGGTTGAACACATTCTTCATTTCAGCTCTGATTTGAGGCCATCTTCTCAATGATCGTTGTTGCATCTATGAGGTTTAGTGACAAGAATGCACCTCCAGTTGCAGCATTGACTGATTCACGGGTACTAGTGAATAGCCTGTGGTAGAAGGTCTGCATAAGCAACCACTTCTCTATCCCATGATGAGGACATTCTGATATGTAATCTTGGAAATGCTCCCATGTCTCAGCGACAGATTCATCATGTTGTTGCTGAAAGCTTGCAATTTTCCCACGTAGAACATTAGTCTTGCCTGTAGGAAAGAACTTGGCTAGGAAAGCAGTCGAGCAATGGTCCCATGTAGTGTGACTCTCTTTATTGGCGTAGAACCACTGCTTGGCTTTCCCCAATAGTGAGAATGAAAAAAGGCGGAGTAAAATAGCATCTCTGGTTACTCCCTTGATCGTGAAAGTGCTGCACATCTCAAGAAAGTGTTGTAAATGTGCACTTGCATCTTCATGAGCCTTTCCACAAAACTGACTTGCTTGCACCATGGTAATGAGCGCAGGCTTAAGCTCAAATCCATCTTCTCCAACATTGACTTGAGGTCCAGTACGGATGTTTTCTGTTGTTGGAGCACAGAATTCACGGAGAGTCTTATTGGCCATAGCTTCAAATTTCGGTGCTAAATTTCTCTTGGCTTGGCTGACTTTTGAATTTTCTATAGAAACATTCTTGATCTTGGCTCTAGTCTTCTTTAAGATTGCTTCTGGGTTGTCTGTGTAATTATCTAGAAAGTCAAAGCCCATACATTACCCTGCATAAGATAACTAAATAGACAAGAACAAGGGTAATTTGATCTTTTCATAAATATAAGTTATCAATACTTCCTAAGTTTAATACCTTCCCCAGTGTTGACGGTAGATAAGTATCATTTTTAACCGTCAACATAGCATGAGAAAGGACCTAAACATAAATACTATCTAGATATAGGGGTTACACTGATAGAATTCCACGAGTTTTGGTGAATATCTATTTCTGCAAGGGGTTATTAGGAAATAACCAAAGGAGGTCCACATGTTAGATTTACATAGAGACAAACCAACCATACTATGAAAAAGAATACTCTAGAAGACTTGGGAAGATCACACCCCGGAGGGTAGGGCCCACAGGCTAGGCAACAGGGGCGGCCGCCCCTGGGCCTAGGTGCCTGCCCCACCCAGGGAGCCAATCAGCTTCCACCTCGTGGATCCTGCCTCTACCACCTTTGAGGATGAATAAAAATCATTGATCAAGGTCTGTTTGATCCAAGGGCTGTGGTGCTTCCTAGAGGGCTATATAAGCAAGGCCCCTAGCCCCCAGGAGAAACTCTAATTCATTAGAGAGAGAACTCATTCCATTCATTCAGAGAAGCCCTTGTCACACCTATTTTTAAGGACAAAAATAGGATGCATAAAAGACTCATGTGCGCCCTAGGAATTGGTCGCACACATAAGTAGACAAATTACATAGTATCTTCACAGTGCTTATTACATAGTGAATAAATATTTAACACATAGTCTTAAACAATAAATTGTAGTAACTAATAGTAGATCTTTAGCGGAACTCCAAACACAGGGACATGGTTGACTGGTTGACACCAAGACTAGTACTCATTTCGATAATCATCATCATATCCTTCATCTGTTATGGTGGAAATAGCAAGAGTGAGTTCATGTCGAACTCTGCAAATACAACATAGGGTTCATGCGGCTCAAAAGGATAGACACTGTTTGACTGCATTTAGCTTTTTAATCATCATATACTTTAGCAATTAGGTAGCATCAAGGTAATCCAAATCCCATTAATGAATCAATGATCAATTGTAATAAGGATAATGAATAGCATTAACATGAGCATTATAATAACAACAGTAATTAAGCATGACATAACAATGGTGATCAACTATTCTGTAAGAATCCCCAAGGCCGCTCGTATCCGTGAGCACGGCTAGTATACCAGCTTTTAACTCTGCGCAGAGGTGTACACTTTCACTATGAGTCATAACTTCCAAATGCATGGGTTCATGACTCCCCAAAACACCAGAAATCATATAAAGCCACTTAAAGGTTCGTCTAACAAGTTAGGGCCATTAGATTCACTCGGCAGGCAGATGTAGGAACCCCCCTTTTCAAATGGCACACTTCCTTCACGGCTATACTCATAAGACTAGAGGTTGTCCTACACCCAACGTGGCAAGCCGTTCTTACGCCATTTAAGGTAACCACTAACAAGCTAGAAAAGGTCCTTTAAACAACTAAAGCCAGAGCCATATAGCCCTCACAGTTGTACTGTCAATCCCGGTTATCACTTACAGGTAAGTCCTTACGAAGAGTAACTAGAGCAACATAAAACAACATAGTGCTCTAGCACCCTTTAACAGTATCAAAATCATCTTAATGGGTGATTGCACGATCCATTATTCAAATTACAAGATCATTGTTCTTAATTAAGCACTAGCAATAGCTATCCAAATGCATAACCCATAGGTGTCAAGGAATCAAGATATCAATCTCTAAGTTATAATCTCTATGGTTGTCAAGGAAGACACATGCATATATATGATAATTTTTAGTGAATAGGTAACAAGGATGGTCCCATGTTATACTTGCCTTGATCAAAGCTTTCCTGTTGACCCTGCTGATCTGGCTCAAAATAATACTCCGGATCGTCAAGAAACTGCTCACCGTCTATACTCGATCACCAAACATCATCACATAATCATTCGAGCAATCATACACGAAGCAAACAAAGAAACATAATTAGAACAGTACACCAACAGTAACAAAACAGTATGAAAAGTTGATAAAACTCTTCTACACGTTCCTACGATCACACAAACGTAAAGATCATGAAATTCAGATTTAAAACGTGAAAGTTATGAATTTACAAAGATTTCCTATAGATAAATAAATACTTCAATATAAACTGGAAAATTAAATTTTCCAAACCTACTGTACAACTATACTAACATGTAGAGCTCGCAAATACGAACCTAACGCAACTTGAACGGGCCAAATCAGAGTTAAAACAAAGATTTTACGATCAAAACAAGTTTAGTGGCAAAACTGTAAATAATAGAAAACGTATTTTCAAATTACCGAGAAGAATTACGTCTTCAAAACCAAGAAACGTACTTCCTAAACGATGCTAAGGACAGCGGGTTCCATTATAGAAAAGTCCAGGGACTCTTTAAGAAATTTACCCCGCGAAGGGGTATCTTCTAATCTAGGACGTCGATCAGCGAACGGACGACTGAAAACGCTTCTAGCAAAGGAGAGAGAGGGCGTGGTCACCTTCCCCAGCGCCGGCCGGTGGCCGCCATGGTCGACACCAACGGCTCGCCGGAGCTCTGCGGTTCTAGCGTTTTTTACCATCGTTCGGCTCGCGACCGGTACCAATCAAACGAGGAGGACAACGCGAACTCATCTACGCGATTTAGGAAGACTACAACTAATCGAGGACGGATTGCGGCTCGGGAAGGCGGTGGCACCATTGCTGGCTCACTGGAGCTTCGCAAACACGTGACTCAAAGCACTACAACTCAAAAGAAAAGCATGGGGAGGAAAAGAAGAAGATGGCGAGCTCACCAAAACGAAAAAAGGACTCCAATCCACCCGCAAACCCCGACGACGAGCAACAGCTACTCCTTAGGGCTTCCAATCTCCTACGCTCGGTTTCACGCGATTCGGCTCGGGTTTTAGATGGAAAACGAGGAGAGGAGACAAGAGGCTACACATTTATAGACCCAATATGCCGTGTTCGGTTAGGAAGTCCCAAGATTCCTGATTGATTCGGTTGGAGGCGACGTCGGTCTCTGGCTCGGCCATGGCAAGAGGAAGAAGGTGCGTTTGACAGTGGGTCCCGACTGTCAGTGTCACAAGGGAGGGAGGCACGCGTGGTCGCTGTAGCTCCTGGGCTGGCCCATGCAAACGCGAGAAGAAGCGGGGGAAGCGGGCTCAACTTGGCCCAACCGCGAGAGAAGAAGGGAGCAGGCCAGCTCGGCCGGGCCTCCAGGCTACTAGCAGCAGGTAAGATTTCTTCTCTCTTTTTTCTTTTCTCATTTTAATTTGTTTCCAAAGCCATTTAAACTAAATTTTCAAATCCAAATCAAATAAAACCAGAACCACACCACAATATAAAACAAATGCAACAGCATGAATGCATCATCAAATATTCCACCTATTATTTTAAATTTTATCCCCTTAAATATTATCTAAATCATTTAAACTCATATCAAATTTTCTTTTAACTCCAAATTTCTTCTAATTCAATCTTTTAAGATTTTTGGGTGTTACAGCCCTAGAGCCACCATCTCAATTAGATATCCAGTTTAGCATAGCTACATAGGATTAAAACTAGAAGGAGCCAAGTATTGCTTGATTTTCGGATCTGTCAAGAGAATACTTGGTAATTCTCTCCTACTTTTGTATTCGTTCTTATATTATTCATCTAGTTCATCATTTGTATGAATATGACTTTAGTCTATTCTCTCATATTGGATATGACTTTGCTCTATTTGATTATGTTCTTAATTATATTGTTCTTAGTCTACTTTGATTATATGCTTGGCATAGTTTGATCAGAATTATATTTAAGTATAGGATCGTATAGCGCTTGCTCATTGATATCATAGGTGAGTGGTAAACATTGTGTAGCACGTGGTGCCTATACCGTATTTACCTGTGATTGCACCCTATATTCCAGACCGTGTGGTAGATCGCGGGAGTGACAGTCCTATTGAGTTCTTTGTAGTCCACATCCCGAGTATAGGACAGGTAGAGCACAACTATTACAGGGAAGTGATGGCTATATTCTATATCTTCCTTAGTAATATCACTATGCGTAGATATAACCTTTTCTTGCCATGATTGCCAAGTGTAATTGCACTAATCATCGTATGCTTTGACTGTATAGTTAGAATAACTTAGGATTTATCCTTATAGTTCGTCCTAATCCATGCTAGTACTATATACTTAGAGTAATCTATTGAGATGTTTATCATTATATGTGGATATGAGCTTATCAGTTATCTCTTATTATTCTTTATTTAGATATATATTATTTATCTTGTGACACTTACCCTATATGAGAAGATAGATAAAGACATGGTTATGCTCTCCATTATCACATGCAGTGATGCTCATTGCTCATTATCCTTAGCTTCCCTTCCTAGTGGTAAAAATATAAATAATGATACCTAGATTACTCCCGGTTAAAATGCTACATTGGTATTATCTGTGCGCTTGCGGATTTCATATTTATTTCAGAGGAGCATTTGCATATTTTAGTACTAGCACCTTTAGTGTCATGCTGGGGATGACAACCTAGCTTAGGTGGCGTTAGAAGTGTCAACATGCATTTTTGGCGCCGTTGCCGGAGAAGGTTGAATTGCTATTCAAAGGATAATGAGCCATCACTTGCATCCACTAATGTGATCGAGAAACCATCATCCTTCTCTACTCATACAGCCTTACCCTTGTCTATTGTCTATTTATATATTATATACAAGGTAATATATGGGCAGGTTTGGCCGTCCAGATAACTTCGTCGATAATCCAGAATTATTGTTCAGAAGAGTAAGAGCCAAGCTAAAGAAAGTTCAAGCAGATACATCATCATCTTAGCTTGAAGCTCTACTCTCTGATTTGGAAGGCCAACCAAGCATAGTTCGAAACTTAACACCAGAGTTCGACGCTATGGCGAACAAGTCACTCCGCGAGTTCTCAGCTCCAATTACAGCTAACATCTGGACTGGACCTGTGGCAGAGATCAAGCAAAACTTTGAGCTAAAGCCGGCGTTGATCAACATGGTGCAAGCCAGCCAGTTTTGTGGGAAGGCACGTGAAGATGCTAGTGCTCATCTCCAACACTTCCTGGACATTTGTAGTACTTTCACCACCAAGGATGTCCCTAGAGATGTCATACTACTTTGTCTCTTTCCATTCTCACTCTTAGGGAGAGCAAAGCAGTGGTTCTATGTGAATAAGGAGAAGAATACTACGTGGGCACTCTGTTCCACCAATTTCCTGGCAAAGTTCTTTCTCATGGGCAAGACAAATGCTCTTCATAGGAAGATATCAAGTTTTCAGCAGCAACATGATGAGTCAGTTCTAGAAGCATGAGAGCGCTTTCAAGACTACATTCTAGAATGTCCTCATCATGGAATGGAGAATTGGCTACTTATGTAGACCTTCTATCATGGGCTCACCAATAGTACCCATGAGACTATGGATGCTACCGCTGGAGGAGCATTCTTATCACTTACAATCAATCAAGCCACAACTCTTGTGGAG